>OZ038495.1:49028513-49081013 GCA_964036315.1 Acanthosepion esculentum | reverse complement strand
TATACATATATATATATGTACGTGTATATATATATCATAGATATATTAAAGAAAAACAGAAACTGATATATATATCTATCTATATATCTATATGTATATATATATATATATATATATATGTGTATATATATATATATATATATATATATATATATATAGATAGATATATATAGAGAGAGAGAGACAGAGACAGAGAGAGAGAGAGAGATAGACAGACAGACAGCAATGGATGGGATTCCAAACTTATAGCATTAGAACATTTTTTTCATGCATATGCCTATTTACACTCTTCCATTCTAAGCATATATACATATACATGTATGTGTGTGTATGGATATATATACTCTTATATAATGTGGACACATGCACATACATATACATACATGTATGTATATATGTATGTTTACATATGTATATACGTATATGCATCAAACATGGGCTGATAAATAAATAGTGACATAGAAACAAAGAAATAAAGACAGGCAAATATGAGCCATGATATAGACACAAGATTCTAAAGTACAAATTGATGAAGATAGATAGATAGACAAACATAGATAGATAGACAGATAGACAGATAGATATATTGATATGAGCAGTGATATAGACCTAAGATTCTACAGTATAAATCAACGAAGATAGATAGATATGACAAGTGATATAGACATGAGATTCACAGTACAATTCAACAAAATAGATAGATAGATAGATAGATAGATAGATAGATATGAGCAGTGATATAGACATGAGATTCTACAGTACAAATTGATGAAGATAGATAGATAGATAGATAGATAGATAGATTACACTTTTATAAAGAATAAATTAAATTCTTTTCTCTGGTAATAAAGAAAATACTTGTTGCCTCTCAGCCATTTCCAATGTTGTCATTCAATCGCCTTACTTTTCTTCCACTTAGCTTTGTATAGTCTTAGTAAGTCTCCCCCCACCATCAGATTAAATCCTGATAAAAATGAAATTTTCCAATTTGAAATATCCACTCAATATTGCTACAATTCTTTATTAAGTTTGCTCTTCTCTTATCACATGTCTAGCAGACACCTTTATTATCTTCTCAAAAGAAAGATGCTAAGCATTCACTTTCTCTTCGGTTTAGTCTTTTCAACATTTATGTCTTGTCTCTGAAGCTCCAGCCAAAAGAGCATTTGCATTGTGAATATTATGCTGAAGTTGCACAGATACAAAATATTCAGCAGTGGTATTGATAAGCAAAAAAAAAAAAAAAACATTAATTTATTAATTAGCTTAGATAAAAATGCTTGGTCTTCTCTTCCTAAAATAATTTTGTCATTCTCTGGATATAGTTTTCAATGATAAAAGTGGTGAAAAACTGCAAAAACTTTACATATAGATACAATAAGATAATACTAGGATGTGCAGTTAGTGTAATAGTTAGCAGCTTGGAAAATGAGATATTCGCAAGCCCAAGAGCAACTAAAGGTAGAGCGCTACTGATTGAGATTGTGGAATGAGATGTTGGGTTTTTGTTAAATAATGGCTCCATACTTTAATGAGCTCCCAAATATATACATATGAGGTACTAAGAGAAATAAAAAGGAGAGTTTCAAAATAATTTTCACTATTTTATTGGTATGAATAATGTTATAAACACATGTATAGTAGCATGAGAGAACAGTGAGCATCACTTTGAGGCGTGGTGAAGTGAATACTAGAATTGTTAAAATCAAATATTTTGTATTGCTGATACAAAGGATATGAGCAGAATGTCTCTGTGTGAGCAAGAGACATGACTTGGCTTGGAGAAAAGGGAGAGTCTGGAGTTGATGTGTGTCTCATGTTGGTTGGCAGAGGTCACTGGTGGTGATGTTGACAGTTGGGTTGAATAACAACTCCATACTTCCAAAGCATATAAATACGAGAGACTAAGAAAAATCAAAATAACATTCAGCATTTTATTAATATGAACAATGTTATAAATGCGTGTATGGTAGCGCAAGAGAACAAACAAAACAGTAAGCACCACTGGTGTGGTGGAGCAAAGCGAAAAGATTAGAACTGTTAAGATAAAATTTTTGTATTGCCATTGCAGATGATATAAGCAGAAAGTCTCTGTGTGAACAAGCAAACTCACGTGGAGAAAAGGGAGAGTCAGTAAAGCCTGGAGTTGATGCATGAGGCAGGCCAGTTGACAGAGGTTACTGGTGGTTACATTGAAAAATGGCTTCATACCTCAAAGACCTCTCAAACATATAAATACAAAGTACTAAGAGACATAAAATGGAGGAGTGCAAAATGACATTTAGAATTTTTTTAACATAAAGATGTGTGCATGGTAGAATGAGAGAACAAACAAAAGAGCAAGTACCACTCGTGAGATGAGGCAAAAAGAAGACAAGAATTGTTAAGATCAATTTTTATGTATTGCCAATACTGGATATATGAGCAGAATGTTTTTTTTTGTGTGCAAGAGAAATGACTTAAAGAATGGGGAGAGTCAGCAGAGACTGGAGTTGATGCATGTCTCAACTCCTGTTGACAAAGATTGCTGGCAACAACATTGAAAGCTGGGTTGAATAATGGCACCCTACCTCAAAGAGATACCAAATATATAACTATGAGTTACAAAGGAAAATAAAAAGGTAGGGTGCAAAATAATGTTGACCATTTTAAAAAGAATGTAAGAGAATAGTACTTACAAAAAGTGGTTATAATTATTCAAAAAGATTTCTACCTGTAAGTCAAGGGGCAAATGCTGATTAATATAAAAGAATATCTTTTCTTCCTCATTGTATAATTCTTATTCAACAAATGTATGTGTCTGGATGTTGGCTATGACACATCTAATATCTACCAATGCCTAAATCTCCAACTAATTCCCTAGTGTGCCAAGAGCAATAACTCACCTAGGTCCTCTGATCACTAGGAGAAGGGTTATATATAAATCCTTACAGAGTTTAAGAGGAGGAGCAGGTAAGAAATGGGGCTTATGAGGTTATGCAGGAAATATAACAGTTACATTTGAAGAGGTTAATATTGTAGTGGTCCAGGAATCATCCTAGCAGGAATCAGTTCCATAAAGTAACAGTTCTTGGGAAAAAGTTGTTCAAATGGAACTTCTTTTTTACTAATAGAATACAATGGGATTAATTCCTCCCAGGGTCTTAGCTGTGAAGGTCAGAACTGGTGGAACTAATGAATGTAGCACATCAGAACATTTTCCATGGAAATAGCTAGAGAGGAACAAGAGCCTTGCAATGTTTTGTCTGTGGGAAAAGCTTGCAGGGTAAAAAATAATTCATCAACCACAAGGATACAAAGATACTTCTGAACTCACACAAGACTCTTAAGTGAGGGCTGATCAGCTTGAGCCTAGATATTGCAGCAGAGTTTTGGGCCTGATCTGACTCTTGTAAAGACAGAGTATAGCAGTTTATTACATTCACTTTTGCACCAATAGTTTTGAGAAAAGAATTAATCTATTTCTTCTCCACCCCACAGCTATGAGTTAAATAATAGAGAAAACTTAGTTCTCAAGCTGTGGTTGACAACCAGTGTAGGAGAAGAACATCTCATAATTTAAACCACATGTAGCCCTTCCAAGGCACATTTCATACAACCATTGAAAAGATTATGGCATGTACAATTCACTGTTTTGGGCTTGTGGATTCTATGATCTGAAATATCATCAAAGTAGTAGGCAGTGGAAGAAAATAGTTTCAATAAAATAAATCCTATAAATCTTAAAGAAAATTATCGTCATCAGACTCTATAGACTGATGCTACAAGATCAAAAGGAATCAAATAATAAAAATCAAATAATAAAAAACACATCTCTTGAATACTTCCAATCGATGAAACCATAAAAATTGGTATCACATTGTTATAACTCACTCTCATAGCGGTTATTATATTATGTCTCACTTAGACTATTCGCCATGATGTCATTAGCAATTTTCCTCAACTCAAATCTTCTTAATTACACCTATTTTTTCAACTCTGTCTAATTCTTCATTGACTTAATCCAATGCTGCAAATGGTACACTTCAGTTTCAGTTTAAAAATTGGGATTGGTCCTTTTTTCACTTAAAATTTCACTTTGACTTTCTGACACTGAGCCAGTTTGTCCAACAGAACATCTGGAAAACATTTTTTCAATTTTTCCTTTAAATTTTCACATTGTTTTTTTTAACTAACTTCTTCAGTTAAATTTTTGCAATAAATATTTAATTAACTCAAATAATTCCATCCAGTCAATATCAAATAAATTTGTAGCATTTTTTAGCATATAAGCCCTACATTTTACACACTTGTTATGAAATGAAATGTTACAAGTCATTTCACAGAAAAAAATAATTTCTTACCCGACATACCATGTGTGATTTTCAAAGTTCTTTTTAATATAGGTTTTCCATTTATCTGGTCAATGTCGGATTTTGCCTTGTCATCCAGTTGTTTGTAAACTGCATATGCTCTACCTGTAAGTCGCAAAGGTATCACATGCTCCAAAGACTTCACTCTACGTGGGTCTGCGACTGGGAGAGCTATATAGCACCAGGGTTTTCCTCAGTCATGAAAAGCGATCTCAACATGTGAATGTGAGAAAACCAGACTAGATGAACACAAGCTATTTTGGCAATTGATTGCTGATGGCAAACTCCAAATTCAGTTTAAAGTTGATTCCTGAGTTTGACAGATCAGCGTCCAGTCTGCCAGTGGTTGAATGGATAGAGAAGCTGGAACTCATTTGCATATACCATGCAAATGTGTTCCAGCTTCTCTATCCAAATATTTGTCTTCTCTTTCCGTTAGATTCACACACTTCCAATGAGTACTGAATAACAAACTTTTCTCACTAAAAATTTTAGTCAGAATATTTACTGTTTCTTCAAATCAAATTTCTCCTGTTTCTTTTCGGTAGTACAGAATTACAGTATTTTTCATGTACTAACTATCTCAACAAAAGTCTTGTTTTTTTTTCTCCTCTTCGCAGTCACTGCATTATTCCCTGAAAATTTGCTTGTATCTTCTAAAAAAATCAAAAAAGGAAATTACATCATCTGAATTGTATGTGAATTCAGCTATGGCAATTACTACTACTTCAGGAGTGAAATTTTCTTTCATATTATTTCAGTTAAATTTTGTTTTTTCTGAAGTTCCAACAACTGTTGTATTTTTACCACTTGGGCTAATAATTCTTCCATATTTAAAGAATATCTGATTTTTTCTTCTTTCTCTCCTTTTTTATCTTTTTGTTGTAGCATACCTACGGATGATAATGGGTATGTCCCCATTCCCATAAACACAGTAGTGAATACTGGATGTGTTGGTCTGCAGTCTGCAGTTGGAGATTCATTGTGAAATTCACTTAACTCACTTCTAGCAGTTGACTACTACTTCTACACACCGCTGGAAAATCTTATATGTGTTGTTCTTGTCCTAAGTATTATTGTTCATTACCAACTTTCATGGGATTATTCTATTCAGTAACCTTCCCTAAGTTACATTTTTTACACACATCAAAGAAAAAAATTAAGCCAATTTGGTCCTAATTTCTTGTCATGTGTGGCAAAGCAAAACATAATCTTTTTTACTCTGTATCAGTTTTAATTTTTTTTTCACCACTGTTATAACCCCCTCCTAGCAGTTATAATATTATGTCTCACTTAGACTACTTGCCGTGATGTTATTACCAATTTTCTTCAATTGACTCTAACAGAGTTTTCCTGACTTGATATTTAAGGTGTCTTGCCTAGTTCATTTGTGTTACCTGATGGTGAGGGTGTCTTATTTATTCCAAAACACACATGTAACTAGAAGATAAATCAATAATATAAGCTAGCTTTTATATTTCTACACTTCTTCTATATTCTTCATCCCTTCATAATCAAAATGAACTGTGCCAGATAAGAAAAACAACATCACTTGAGGACTCTCAACTGCTGCAACAGCTAAAATGGATAGCACAATATACCTTGAAAAGACATTAATGACATAGTCAAGATGTTGATATTCCACACTACTTCATCAATAGAGGAAAGAGCTATAACAGCTATTAGATTACTTTTCTGAAAAATTGTTTTAAGAGAAAGATTTTATAAATTTTAACTAACAGCAGTACTGGTTACTCAGTCAATGAATACCAAATATTTCCTTATAAAGAAATGGCTAATATTACTATTGTAATTACTGATTACTTTGCTGTTGATATATTCTTGGTATGTATGGCATGTTCAGTTATCTTCTAAATATATTTGTTTGTTTTTTTTTGTCCCAGATTATATGACTGTCCAAAAATAACTTAATGACTTAAACAGTTTGGGGAAATTCTAGCTGTATAACTTAATGAAAGTAAATAAAAGCAAAAGTCAAACTATATCATAAGATGCAAGATATTTTCCATTTGAAATAATTTTTGCTATTTTCTACAGCAGACTATTAATCCATATTCTCATGACACCTCCTTTTTACAATACTAGAAATCTTTACAACCCACTGACATGTATTGAAATCTTCACTGTATTTAGTATTGTTGAAGTTACTGTTAACATTTTTTGTTAAGAAGTATTGAATCTACTTTTTGTTCAATTTCACAAACCAACTGATGCAATTTGAATAAACTGATTTGTTTGGAAAATACTTTGACAAAAACACTACTTCACACTTTAATAATTTAATTTAATTTAATTTTATAAGACTTCATGGTAAACAATATTTTTTAAGAAAATTTATTTTTTTCCTTTTTTCTTTTTAACAGCAAAGTATAAATTCTTAGGATTTCTTACTCTTGAGCATGCATTATTCAATTGGCAATGCATTTTCTTTCTGCATCCAAATTCAGACTTTTTTGGACTATGTGATTTGGTGAACTAGAGACTGGGTTCCTGTATATATAAAAGATATGAAAAAACAATATTACATTTTTATTAAATAAGTATTTTTTACTTTAATCATTAAATTGTTTTTAAAATAGTTGGAGTATTTTGTATGTTAAATAATAAAACTTTTAATTTTCCCCCCAAAATTAATGAAAATTTATGCATCTTAGTACTGCAACTGTACTTTTTAACCCCTTTACCTGTTTGTACTTCTCCCCAATATTTGGTTTTGATTGGTCAATGTATGTCTATTTTAGAGAGGGAGGTCAGTGGATGGACTAACTGAAGTCATAGAATTTTATAAATACATAGATATTGTGTTCATTTTGCTTAAAGTTTTGTTTTCCTGATGTAAAATGAAAAGGGGGAAATTGTTTATCCCCAAGATAATAGCTCATAATGATAGTTTAAATACAGAAAAAATAGAAGGTGTCAATATACATTGAGCCAGGGGAATATAAAATATACTGACAGCTTCTATTTTGTGGAGGGTATGGCCATTTTGATTAAAGTTTTTATTTTTTTATGTCAAATGAAAACTTGGAAATTTTCCACAATATTTCAATTAATTTTTCATTTTCCCATGTGATAGATTATATTTATAGTTTAGATGTACATAAAAAAAGAAAGCATTTATTCAAAATTATACTAGAAGGATATGGGTTAAAATAATGAAAAATGTAGTTGAAGAAATTGTACATAAAAGATAAAAAACATGATAAAATAAGAGTGCCTCTCTTATATTAATTTATTGAGATTTAACAATTATTACATATTTCCTGAAGATTTTTATAACTCTTTTCGAAAAAGGCAAAACATTTTTCCTTCTATGCCAATAAAACATTCAATTTATTGGATTGTCAGATAAATTTGTTCATTTGTTTTCTATTTATTTCAATCCTGTTATTTATCAACAATTTTAACAAATCAGTCAATAAATATAAAACAATAAACAAAAGTTGTAGAGAAAAGAATAGAGCTAAAAAAAATGAACACTACAGCAAAAATAGTTTGCATGCTAATTCAAATAACAATTCAAAACTAACAAATATATCCAACAATCCAATATTTTCTCTTTCATTTCTGAATGATATGCACAGACCACAACATTTTCAAGGAGTTTGTGTGTATTTATTATGCAAAGCCCAACTCATAAAAAAGCAGACAATCTTTGAAATGTTGAACTTGATAGTACCATCATTCTGTCATGAAACTCATTTTTTTCTGGATTTTTATTAGATTCCACTACCTTTCAGCTAAATTGTGTATTTTATCAGAAAAGAACAATTCCGGTTTTTGATTTGATGGAGTCTTCATGGAATTTTTTCTATAGAATGAACTTGTGAAACCACTTAGCAGACAAGATGCATTGCATGGAGTGAAACTCTAGTCAGAGAGTGACAGGTCTGAAGATAATATAGCATGTACAAGAATATCTCATTTCAGCTCCATGACTGTATTTGCAACATGGGGATGTATGTCATTACACAGGAAGATCACCAATCAACTCACTTGCTTAGAGAAAAGCATTTCTGCTTCCAATGCATTATTCAAATCAGTGAACTGATTCACCTCCTATTTTTCTGTAAGTTTTCAGATATATACATACTATAGGTCAAAAGTTTGGAGAATAATTTTAAAGTTTCATAACTTGATGGAATTTAAAAGGTTGTGCATTTGTGTGCATTTTATAGATAGTATGCATGTTCACATATGATAGACAATTACGATAGGGAAGCATACCAAACTTGGGATTCTATCACAGATCATTTATTAGCTTTTTTTTTATAAACTGCAGTGAAACAAAGTTCTAGTGTCTTTTGGATATGTCCATTTTCTTTTTGCTACAGAAGTTAGTGTAAGTAAGTATAAGTATCATATTACTGCTCAAGCTCAAGTCAGCTTTGTTCAGAGTTAGAAACATCAAAGAAAAGGTTGTACTTACTTTATCCTAGCAAGGTTTAAACATGGTTAATGCATGTCCATTTTTTTTATTTGTCAAGAAGTTAGGGTAACTAAGTATGAGCATCGTATTAATTGTTGAGCTCAAGTCAACCTTGCGCAGAGTTGGAACAACTAAAGAAAAGCTTATACTTACTTTGTCATTGGAAAGTGGGAAAAGAGTCCAGTAGGAATGTAATTACCATGTGGTATTACATCTTGGAACAAGAGGAAGAAAGAGAGTGAGGCAAGAAAATGCTTGTCTTTTTATAGACTTAACCAGTGCTACCTAACAGCATTTGACAAAACGACATGCGTAATCATATTTCTGGTTCCTTAACTCTTAACATCATGGGAGAATGTTTTCTTTTTCTTTTTTATTATTCATTATTTTTATTTTATTTATGAATCTCATACATTCTTTGATTTAGTTAATTCCTACTCATACTTAAACCATTTAAGCCTTTAAAATATGGGATCTAATTTTTAAGATTACTATTAACCACCAGCAAATGAGATTAGTTAAAAAGAGCTAAAATTTTAAGCAAACTTTATATGTTAAGTAACTATATGCATTTATTATCATAATTAAATATATGATAATACCCATCAGGAAGAGAAATTCCCTCTGGCCTAATGTGGGCTTGTAAATTAGATTTCAAAAAGGTATATTAATTTCGATTTTTTGGCAATTCTTTGAAATTTAGAGTGTCTGAAAAACCTTTGTCTCATATAGTATATATGTTTGCTGCATCTTCATTAAAACTCTCAGTTTTTAAATTCTACATCCTTCTTTGTCCTTGAGCTAATTTTAATTTTTTAAACTGAATTTCACTCAAAATGAGGCTCAAAAGTAACTCAAGGTAGAGGGTTAGTGTTAAAATGTTCATGATGAATAAGCTGTGTGAGAGGTGGTAGGAAGTGCAGATTATGGGGGAAAAGTAGCAAAGATAAAAATTGACCCTTGACTTGAAGAAGTTAAGATTGTAATTTTCAGGGAATTGTCTGTACAGGGGTCTGTCCCAGATACTAGCAGTTCTTGGGGGAAAATCTGAGTGAATTTTTTTACATTTGGTCTATGGATAAAATGATGATGACCCAACATGATAAAGTAGCCTGGTGTCCTAACTTAAAAGTTTACCTAATACAAGCCTGAAGGTCATTGTTTAAAATGGTTATGATGAATCAGGTGTGGGACATGAATGAAAGAAGAGGTGATGGGAATTGGAAGATAGATAATGAGTAATCCTTGACTCTTAGAGGATAAGATTTCAGGGAGGCATCCACGTGGAAGTCTGTTAATCATATCGTTACCATTTTCTGTTAATTACTACTTAGAAGTCATCTGCAATGGCACCAAACTGTTTTGGATTGTTCAGCAATGGGCTTCATTGATAAGTGAACAATTTCTTTTTCATATTCTCTGGCGTTTCACTAGTGATTAGTTGGCCTGAATGCTCATCATCTTGAGTTAACACTCAACCAACCTTGAAGTGCACATTCTGCTCAAAAAGCTGCATTTGATCAAAAGAATTCTTGGGAAAAGACTAATGAAGCATTTTGAACAGATTTACCAATCTTCACTCAAAATTTGAGGTTAAAAATTGCCTGAATTTCTCAACCATTGTAAAGATTTCAGAACCTCTTTCAACACAACATAACTGAAACTCATATAATAAATGAACATGAGTAGATAGCATTAAATCTCCTGGAAAACTGACTCAGTAGGTGAGGTACCAAGGAAAATTAATGGTTATGCCTTTTCAGTGAATGATACTGTGAAGTTACCCCAGCTTTTCTCTCAATGAATGTCATTCAACACTGTTAAGTGACATTGTATTTTGGGCTATATAAGGAAGTGATATCACTCCTTCTTTTTCTCGTTTTTGCTCTTTAACTCCAAGGAGGCAATAGGTATAAGATGTGGTCCAGACTTCCGCCAGTGTCACACTTCCTGCAGGTGACTACTTAATTTCAACCCAACTATGTGTACACTCATACGTACACATACACACATAAGCAGACAAACACTTACATTAGTGAATCATATAAATGTTTTTTTTTCCTTTTTGATGTACCTGTATCATGTAAATATGATTTTCTTCTCTTCTTTTGTAAGGTATGTTATTCTTTATATAAATATATGTATAAAAATCCCTCACATGTTGAATTTGTTTCCTTTGAAGATTGAATCCATTTATTTTTAAATGTTCTTAACCATACTGCAACAAGTCATAACTTCTCCTGATACAGTTAACCAGAGCATGTACAAATCAGAAGACTTTCCATTACAACATCATATGCATATTACACAAGCAATAACAAGAGTTCATTGAAATTAAAAGACACTTCTAAGATTTTTCTAGCATATGCAAAACATACCAGTTTGATGTTTTGCATTAGGCCTACATTATGAAAAATCTTAGGTCAGTTGAAATATAAATTAAGCAATGATCATTGTTTTTAAATATGAAAATAATAGCTGAAAAGTTCAAGTATTTTTATTATCCAAGTTTATAATTACTAAGAGTTTTAAAATGATAACAAAATATGAATTTTGTCCAGATTATTCACAACTTTGAGCACAATACTCAACGTCTTATCTCAAAATTGGAAAAATACAATAAAATTAAACAGACAGATGTTATTAGTTCTTTTTAATCAAACTTGTGTGGATGAATACTTACTACCTAAATATACCTCATATATATATATATATATATATATATATATATATATATATATATATATATATATGAGAAAATGTTTAAATTCAAAAGCTTCAATTATTTAAAATATATAATACATAAATTAATTTCTTTAAAAAAATAATATAAATAATAATTATATTATTAAAAAATTGAACAAGAGTAACATATTCTCACATTCATTTATTAGACATTATATTACACCATTTAGCATCCTTCATAATTTACCTTGACTTTCAGATTTCCTGAAGTATATTTAAGAGCATTCATAAATTTAACAATTCTATAAAGCAAATAACAATTTTACTTCTGTTTACAAATCCTTCTTTAGAGTCCATTAGATGACAAAATGTGTCAGTTAAGAAATTTTTCCTTTTGTCTTTATTCATATATATTTATATATACATTCACTGGCCACTTAAGTACATATTAACAAATGCTCTTTTATGTCTAATCAGCCAATGGTGTGTTAGCAATTGATTAAATATAGGTATTTAAAGATAGTCATGGCAACCTACTGAATTTCATTTCATGCAATTGTATGCCAAAAGGTGAGTTCAATGACTTTGAATATGACATGATTATTGATGCCAGATGGGCTTTGATGTTAGATGGAATTCAAAAACTTACTGATCTAAAAAGATTTGCATGCACAACCATCTCTATCATTTACAGTGAATGGTCAGAAAAGAAAAAAAGCCATTAACAGTTCTAGGTTGGAAGAGAATGATCAGATGGGTTCAGGCTGAAAGAAAGTCAACAAAAGCTCAAATACTCACTTTTTAAAATGGAGCCATACTGGATAGCATCTCTGAACATGAAACACATTGATAGGTGACAGGAGTATAAAACCGGGTGCCACTCCTTTGAGATAAGAGCAAGAAACTGAGGTGACAATTTGGTAAGAATCAAAAAATTTGGGCAATAGAAGATTGGGAAAATATTGCCTTATCTGATGTGTCTCAATAGTTTGGGCTGGTGGTGGTCATGTAATGGTATAGGGTATATTTTATTGTTATAAATTTGGACTACTTGTATCAATAAAAGATCATTTAAATACAATGGCCTATCTAGGTATTGTAGTTGACCACAAGCCTGAATTCATAACAACAGTACCCAAATTCCAAAAGTGGCAACTTCCAACAGAAATAAGAAAATATGTCACAAATCAAAAATGAGGGTGGGCATTGTCAGATTTCAATGAGTTTTCTATGTTAAAGTGGCCTCTAAAGTCACCAGATGTCAGATCACATTTAATATGTGGAAGAAAGGAGAGTCTTGGATGCTGAATCAGCTGCCAGACAATGTAGAAGAATTGTGGGATTCTATAGTAAGAGAATTGACCAAAATTTTGAAAAAGTGTTTCCAAAACATCATCATATCTATGCCAAGAAGCACTCAGACATTTCTAAAGACAAAAAGGAGTCCAGCCCAGTACAAGGTGAGTATAACTAATAAAGTGACTGGTGAATGCCTATTGTAATCCACCAATCTTTTAACCATTTTAACCTTTTAGTATTCAACACACTCAAACCCAGCCCATATGGCTCTCAAAGCTTGTAGTCAAAGTCTCACTGTTTGCATGACTTCCTGCATTATTTGTGATGATATCATCATATATTATGTCAGAGTATACAGAATTTACATGGGGCAGATTATGGTGGATTGAACATTGAGAGCTGATATTTACAGGGTGGGTTTGGTTGTTTTGAAAGCTAAAGAGTTAAATTCATTTTATTTCTCAATTGAAATTTGAAGAATGAGGAATTATAACTGGTTAGCCTTTTTATAATTTCTCTTTCAATTCACCATTTTATTGTAATTTTCTTTTTTTCTTTTCCCTTGCTCTTTTCTTTATTATTTTATTGATTTTATACATCTATTTTTTTTTTCTGCAATCATAAAATTTCATGCCCGCCTGTGGCCAAATATTGTTCTTTTTTATGTTCTTGTGTAAATTCAGGACAATAGCTGGAAAGTGGACAAACTTTTATTGCATAGTGCTCCAGGAAGGAATTGGTTTGTTTGAAAGATGAAATAGAAGAGAAAAATATCTTTTTTCTGGGCAAGAACATGGACCAGTAGTTTTGTGCATGACAATGCCACCCCCCCTCATGCTGCAAATAAAAGAGAGGAGATAATGTGTTTTCAAAAGCTGAATAAATACTACTTCAATATTTGTGCTTCTTTCAGCATCTTATTTGTCTGAATGCAGGTTATCAATTTGTAATAAGATTTTTATTGTAGAATATGCATCTTATTGACTGGTAAATTAAATAATTTTGTTTTGCATATTTAGTATATTCAAGTGATAAGTGTATTATATGCTATATTTGCCAGCCAATAAGAATTTGTTGGGTGAAAAGAAACATTCTCAAATATAATACTGAATCATAAAGACTAGAAAATAGTTTTTTTTTAAGGATTGCCTGTGGATGCATTCTTATGAGCGATAAATGGAATTAAGGTATGCAACACTGTGACTTGGACAAGCACCAGGTTGGATTTTAGATGCCACTTCTTAGGTCGACCATGAAGGTGAATATTAAAAATGTGGCATGATCAAGATGTGATGCTGTTGTTGAAAAATTAGAGACATTAAAAGACCATTAAAGTTATATGTTTGTTTTATTCATGTGCTTCAACAATGAAGCACAGGATGGCTTCTACTCAACTTTATAAATGAAGGAAGTGAAGAGTGTCAAATAGAATTCTCTTCTGATAACTCTCAATGTGGTGGACTAGGCTAGCTAGCAAAGTAGTTCCTCTGTTATGGACCTTGAACCTCATCTTCCTGTCGGTTAAACCAGAAAAAAGGCATGTCACAGCTGCCAGCCCACACTCATCCCAGGTAGACATATTTTGGCTAAGGCTGACTAGATTAATTTAGTAATTCAGATTTACAAGATCTTATTTGAAAATAGGAAAAATATAATAATATATATATATATATATATATATATATATATATATATATATATATATATATATATATATATATATATATATATACACAGACGAAAAAGTGGGCATAAGGGCCACAGAAAAATCTTTTAGCGAAAGATATTATGACAACAATATGTCATTCAAAAAGAAAAATTACACAAACAATGCAATCCTATCAAAATACAGATGGAGCCAAAGGGAAAACAAAATTCCTACCAAAATCAAATGGAAAATTATAAAAAGAGCAGACCTGTAAAGTATTAACAGTAAAAATTGTAATTGATGCTTGGAAAAATTAAGAATAATTAGTTTTAAAAACCCAAATAAACTCTTAAAGAAGAAACCTGAAATAATGGGTAAATGTATGCATATAAATAATTATTTTGCCATCTAATCTCTAACTAAAAATAAACAAATAAATATAAATAAAATAAATATAAACTTAAAAAATATAATACAAACTTTAAATATATCAATAAAAAACAAATATAATATAACCTTAATTTATTAATAAACCGTCTTGGGTATGACATTAAACTGCATCCAACAACAAGGCCTCTGATCAGGAGGTTTTGAGGAAATGTGGAACCACTTCTTAATTGCTGGTGTTCCCAGGTCCACCATGACCCGGGGTGGTAGCACCTGTTAGGGTCCCAGCTATGGGCAAATAGTGAACTTCTAGGTCATTTCCAAACTTCCAGGTCTTTTTCAGCACATTTCCACGTCCTGGGTATGACGACAAACTACATCCGCATCCTGGGTATGATGACAAACTACATCTGCATCCTGGGTATGATGATAAACTACATCTGCGTCCAGGGTGTGGCGGTAAACTGCATCTGCATATTTGAAGTGGTGGTGTTGCCAACTGTGCGTTTTTGAAACAATAATGTTGCCAGCTACACGTTTCTGAAACAATAATGTTGGCAGCTATACTTTTTTGAAACAATGATGTTGCCAGCTATACATTTTTGAAACAATGATGTTGCCAACTATACATTTCTGATACAATGATGTTGCCAGCTACACATTTCTGAAACAATAATGTTGGCAGCTATACTTTTTTGAAACAATGATGTTGCCAACTATACGCTTTTGAAACAATGATGTTGCCAGCTATACGTTTTTGAAACAATGATGTTGCCAACTACACTTTTTTGAAACAATGATGTTGCCAACTATAATTTTTTGAAACAATGATGTTGCCAGCTATACGTTTTTGAAACAATGATGTTGCCAACTATACATTTTTAAAACAATGATGTTGCCAACTATACGTTTTTGAAACAATGATGTTGCCAGCTATACTTTTCTGAAACAATGATGTTGCTAATGTTATCCTTAAATTACATTTACAAATTATATATATTTAATAAATATGTGGAAACTGGATCTGGTATTAAATAACCCATAGTGGTTGATATGCCATAAAACCCCAAACAACCAACCAACATTATTAATAAACAAATAAACAAACAAATATTAAAGTATGCACCTATGTGCATGTGTATCCACACAAACACACAAACACCAAAAAATGAACAAACCTAACCAACTATAATTAATATGTCAATATATAACAAGGCAAAAAAAAAATGAACTCCTAACGATTAAAATGAAATAAAAATGAAACATTAAATAAATGATAACATATGATATATGTATACACTTATTTTAATTAGATACACTATTTGACAGTTACGTATATATGTGTTGGCGCAGTATGCATGCGGTACATATTTAGGTGTGTGGGAGTATATAATATATACATACTAGCTTAAAAGCTGCCCTATTGGGTCTCTTGATTGTGCCTTCAGCTTGTGCAGGATTTTTGAGTGTCCCTAAATCTTTGCATATTCTCAGCATTGGAAGCTCTCCTGGCTGCTGTTTGATCTGGGTTTTCATTTGCATGGGATTTTCTTTTCCTCATTGCAGCCTTGGCTCTTTTGATTGCAATCTGGTCCTCTGTTGGTGGAGATATCTTTCTGCAAGGCATACTACGGAAGAACTTAAAATTGATCAGAGCATTTAAGTAAAGAAATATGTATGTATATCGTTACTTTGCATACAAGCAATTATTTTTATTTCATGGGTGACTTTTGATGGATTTTGCAGTTAATTTTGATTATTCTCAAATTTATTTCCATGTTATAAAAATTGTTATCATACAAAAAAATTTGCGGCAAAAAAATCACGTAAAAAAATTGCCAATAACAATCACAGTAATGGAAATTTGGTAATCCCAAATTTCAGGATTGCAGTTACAGATCTGACAAGGAATGATTTTAATTTGGTCATGGAGTCAGCCTGATTTCAAAATGGTATGATATTTTGGGATATGGCTTCTAGGAGTAAATTTGGAAAAGTGTGGCACTCTGATATTTGTATTTAATATATAAATACATATCTCTGGATATATAAAAAATGATATTTAAAAAATTAAATGACTTCACCAATTATGCACTACTTTATTATTAACAAAGTACAAAAAAGTATAAAGTATAAAGTATACATGAACCCAAGTAGGCACATCTGTGTGTGCATATGTATGCATAAGTAAGTATATTTACGTGTGTGAATAGATGTGTACATGTACGTAATTACAAGTGCATAATTATAGACATATGCACATAAATTCCAACAATAATAAATAAATTTAATTATAAATCTAACCTCCTACAATTAATACTTATGTTATCACCAAACCAAATTTAATAATGAAATAATAGCCCAGTGAAAATATATAAATATGTGTATGTATGCATGTGTGTATATGTGTAAATGTGTGTGTAAACATGTGCAAATATAAGTATTTACTTTTAAGCATTAACATAATTGATATCATTTATATATACATATCTATGTATATATATATATATATATATATATATATGCATACATATAAAAATATATTGCCTAAGTGTATATTTATATAAAGATTATTATAAATTATTTATATAAAAACATAAATAACCAAAATACAACTTCTCTAGCCAAAAGTGCCCATGAATAAAAATAAATAGGTAAAAATAGGTCACACATCTAGAGCTGGAACAAAACCAGACTAAATCTGCTCCATATAAAAGACAAAAAATGAAGAAAAGGGCAAAATGATCATGACGCACAACCATGCAGATGGCTTCACCAGAGTTTGTGAACAAGTGCATGCACAAACAGCGAATACAGAAGAAAATTTACACCAGTGCTTAATGTGCATAAAAAGAAAATATTGAAAAAATATAAACAGCAAATTGTTGATACTCCCTGAAGAGTGGACAAACAGGTCCATCTGTGAAACACAAGTTGCGATGTTGAAGATGACATCAATCAGCTAAGTGACAAATTTTACACACACACACACACACACACACACACACACACACACACACACACACACACACATATATATATATGATAAAAATATGGGATAGTGGTTATGTAAATATAAATATGGACATTTAGGTCAACACTCCATGGTGACAGTTTGTTTCATGCTTAAGAGCATTTTTCAGGACAATATATATATATATATATATATATATATATATATATATATATATATATATATATATATACATACATGAGAAAGTAATTTTTTATATACCTTTTTTCATACAGACAGGTAAAAATATATGAAAAAGAAATTGTAAATGAAGTTGGAGTCTTTAAGAATCTTTATCTATAGTAACTTTACAGGTTTCACAGTTCTATGAGTCTGAATATTTGAGGTTAATGATGATTTCCCCTGTAAAGGAGGGGCATAGGTTCGAATCCTGCTGGAGAGCCCATATACTTCTTTAATAAGATTTCTGAAATATTCAGGCTGATAGACAAATGTAAATAAATATACTGTTTAATAAATAAACGGAGTGTCTACTCAAATATAGGTATCCAATAAAAATAACACACACACACACATATCTATATATATATATATATATATATATATATATATATATATATATATATATATAGAGAGAGAGAGAGAGAGAGAGAGAGAGAGAGAGAAAGAGAGAGAGACAGGTAAGTAAGTGAATAACAATAAAAAATAAATGAAAGATAACCCATCAAATATTCTGGCACTTTTTTCATTATGATATCAAAATGTGTGTGCATACATAGTTTCAAATTGGGATACACACACACACACACACATACATACATATATACATACATACACACACACATACATATATATATATATATATATATATATATATATATATATATATGTAAGTGAGTGAATAACAAGAAACAATGGAAAGATAACCCATCAAAAAGGCTGCCACTTTTCTCATTATAATGACAAAAAATGAAAAGATAAGCATTAGATTTCAGAAAGCTTCTAGTTTGGCCAGATAAAGTGTATCATGGGAACTGGGAATGAAAACCACCTGTGTTCCAAACTAATAGCAAATCTAACTGAAGATGAAACAGGGCGACATTTATTTATTTTCTTCTTTTTTGTCCTTTGATAAAATTGCCAAATTTCTCACATTCTTTTTGTTGATGATAAGCTGGATGCTTTAGTTAAAACTTCAATGAGATTTCAGATGTAATTATTTTTTGGCTCTGGTTCAAAAAAAATAGTTATCAAAATCATGTATGATACTATTTTTCTTTTAGAACTTGGGTCAGTATATTATATATTTTTATTTCTTCCAGCATTTATTTATGTTGATTATTTTAAATCCGTCATCATTGACTACATGATGTTTTTTTAAATGTACTAATTGTCTTAGAATATCATGACCATATTATATATAGTTATATCAATAAGGCTATTGATCACCTAATTCAAGAGTCACTCAAGATAGGGGATTATTGAATGGGTTGTTTTAAGGACATAAGAATTGTTGATTATTAGAATATGTAGGATAGATAAGATAATTATTTACTGGCTCTGGCTAAAAAAATACATTATCAAAATCATGTATAATACTATTTTTTTATAACTTGGGTCAATATATTATATAGTTTATTTATTCAAGCATTTATTTATGTTGACCTTTCAAATCATCAATCATTTACTGCATCAGGTTTCTTTTTTTAAAAGTACTATTCATTTTAGTATATCATATGATAGATAACAGTTGCTCCAAAATGTTAAGGTTGTAGCAGTTGGGGAAGTAACCTGTCATTGCTCACATGTTCAGTCTACAGTATTCTCAGTATCCTTCTGTAGAACCACATTTCTGTTTCTTTAAGTATCTTCTCCATCACTGAGGAGATTGTCCAGCATTCATTGACATATAGGAGGTTCGATATTACATAACAGTTCAGCAGTTTTTCTTTATTTCTAACAAAATTTTCCTGTTCCTTAATACTTTGCTTTGTTCTTGGAAAGCATCTTTTGCTATTCCAATGCCCCTTCTGATTTTGTTATTGCACTTACCATCCTTGGTTAAAACAATTTCCAGATATTTAAATTGTTGTAATTGTTTAATTTTGATATATTCAATTTGTAATTTGCACGTCGCACTGTTCCTTTTGCTAACAACTATGCATTCTGCCTTCTTGCAATTGATGCTTTGTCCTTTCTTCTCATTTTCCTTCACAATCTTATATAGGAGTTCTTGCAGTTTCCTTTCTGCATTTTCTATTATCACTGTGTCATCGGCATGTCTTATGTTGCTAAGATTGTGGCAGTTTTCTCAAAAATTGCCTCACTGTATAGGTTGAATATATCTGGAGAGTTGACACATCCTTGTCTTACACCTCTTTCTGTTAGTTGTCTGTAAAAGTAATTTCTTCAGTGACATTGCAAGTAAGAATTACAAGTAAGACTCTACATTTTTGTTCCTTTTCACTTGTGTAGACATGTGTAATAGTTTCTCTGCATTGAACAAATGTAAATATGTGTATACAATTTTGTCCATGATTTAGCAGCATAAAACTCTCTCTGAGAACAAAGCATGTCTATTATTCCTTTACTTACAGCTATGCTGTTTCAACCATGAAATAAGGTGTTACTATATCATGTATATACTAATACCCATAATGTGGGAAATGCAACAAGGAAGATTATTCTTTTCTCGCAACATAGCACACGCATTATTTGTTGACTTACACAATATGATACAATATTATTAACTTCCATTAACCGGAGGCTTAGTTGATGGGATGTGATATTAATCCCCATTAGATGTATACCTGCTTCATAGACTACACAAAATCACTGCTATGACAACTTGATTTATTTTGGGAAGATCTTAACGTAATTTGGAATATTCACTAATAACAAACCTTTTGTATATGAATAGAAAATGAAAATGAAAAATTAGAAATGGAGCCTAGATATGTGTCTCTCTTCTCACTAGATTTCCTTCTTCTTTGCACTGTGTCCCTTCAGTACATTGGAGATCATAGCTCTCCACAATTTCCTGTACTCTGTAGCTCTTAATAATTTTTTTTTTTTTATTGTCGCTTGTCCTGCCATCCATTTAATCAAGCTCACTAGACAGGTTATGTGTTATTTTCCTATGTCCCTCTTGCTTTCAATCTGTTCCAAAACCTATACAGAGAGTTGATCCTAAAAGAACTACAAGTCCTGTCAGGATTTATTCCCGGTGGGCACAATCTTAATAACTTATAAGATAAGCAAATGATACCAGGTTGATGACTGACACAGAAATAAAACCGTAAGAAACTCAAAGTCAAGGTAGTAAAGTCTGAAAAAAAGAAAATTTTATTAGAAGCAAAGTGTTAAATTGCTATATAGTATCAGTCCTCCAATATAGCAGTAAATATTGGACAATTTCATTACAGATGAAGAAGAGATTTGAGATGTGGATCTACAGATGGATACTGAGAATACCATGAATGGAACATGTGAGCAACAGAGAAGGTTTTAGAAAAATGGAAAAAAAAAACACTTGTACTTAGAATTAGAAATAAATAGTTGAAATGTCTGGGATATATACATAATGAAGAAAAAGGTCTTTGGGAATTTGACATTTGTATATTGATGGCAAATTGGTCAAAGGGAAACATTGTGTAACCTACCCAATGAGCATATGGATGGGATAACAGGGAATGGGAGGGACAGTAAGTTAAACATGGCTTTGATGTTAAAAATAATATTAATATTCTATTTCCCCCAAAAATCAAGTTTTCTTATCAGTTCAAATAGATCTTTGTGTTGTAATTTATCAAATGCTTACAAGTAACTGAAATAGTGGAAAGCAAATTCATATTATTTCTTGAAGGAATTAACACAGCCTGGATGAGTGCATTTTAAAAGTGCAATAGAAAATAAAAGATTCAGTACTCCGTTCTTTCTTATTAATGATATTTTTCTTTTTCTTAATACTTTGTTTAGCTTTTAGACAACTTCTTTTGCATTTGGATTTCAGTATCACATAGTCTTTTATCTGTTAAAAAACATTTCTGACATTATTTACACTATTGTCCTTATCTTTGTTGCCATATTTATCACAACGTTTTGGCCATTGTACACTCCAGCCTTCTTCAGGTGGTTGGAATGTCAAAGTGAACCCTTTATTTCGCTCACTTGTTCTAGTTCCATGTGCCATGTCTAATGAATGCCAGTTATCAGTTATGTGCTGTTAATTCCCCTATCCAAGTTCTCCACTGCCTTAACCAGGTATTGAACTCACACTCTTTGGGTCTTGTCACTGGATCTAACTAATGCCTTTATCCACTGTGCCATGTATCCTTGAGTGAAATAAATGGTTCAGTTCAACACTCCAACCACCTGAAGAAGGCCGGAGCGTACAATGGCTGAAATCTGATAAATATGGCAACAAAGATGAGGACAATAGTCCGAATAATGTAAATAGTGTACATAATACCTCATCTCAGAAATATAGACAGATAACATCTGACATTTAAATTTCTGTTCAGGCTGAGAATCCTTCTTCAAAAATTCTTGGGACCAGAGTGCTTATATTTTCAGATTTTTTTGATTTTGGAATACAGGCTATTTAATTTGTATATAGCATCTATAAAAAGGGAAAGCTTGGGAATGGAACCCAAGCATAAACACGATATCCCTTTACATTTCATAACACAGCTTATCCCGAGGGTCGTTTTATATAAAATTTAATCAGTTTAATTAGTCATGTAATGAATACACGGATTTTTAAGTTGTAAAATTAAGATTTCTCGTAAAAATAATGTTTTGTATTTCCTGTACATGTACAAAAGAACATGATCATTACTTCCAAACGGATATAAATGCTAGACTTTTTAACATTTTGAATAATATCTCTACCGACCACAAAACACCTGGTAAGCATACACACACACATGCATGGCCTTGGTGTTTACATCAAGGACCATCTCCCACTGGCTAGAGAGTTGTCTTTTGAATCACCAGACTATTTGTACATGATTCTCCGGATATCTCATCTCAATGCTGTAAGCTATCTCTTCTTCCTAAAGGAAGAAGAGATAGCTTTGACCAATTTGACCAATTTTCCATCAATATACAAATGTCAAATTCCCAAAGACCTTTTTCCTCATTATGTATATATCCCAGACATTTCAACCATTTATTTCTAATTCTAAGTACAAGTGTTTTTTTATTTCCATTTTTCTAAAACCTTCTCTGTTGCTCACATGTTCCATTCATGGTATTCTCAGTATCCTTCTGTAGATCCACATCTCAAATCTCTTCACTCTCCATCCTCTCAAGACTGTGAAATAATCGATAGCATTTCTGACAGCATAGACAAGGCACTCTCTCTCCATCTGTTTGCTCACATATTAGTGTTTGGTGATTTTAATGCCCATCATATCAAGTGGCTTAAGAATGCTACTACTGACCTTGCAGGCATTCAAACACTGAATTTTTCAATTTCTCAATCCCTCACGCAGATAGTTGACTTCCCCATTCATTTTGCCTACAACCGGGATGGTAAGTCCTCTCTTCTCAATCTATGTTTTACCTCCATCCCCGAGTCTTGTAGCGCCATGCAGCTCTGCCTTCTTGATAACTCCGATCATTCTGTAGTGTCTGTCAACATCTCCTTCAACTTCACCCCCTACCACTAGAACCTCATTCTGCTATCAACGAGTTGACTGGGACTCGTTCCGTGATTTCCTCAGTGATGTGCCTTGGGATGTTGTCTTTACGCTCCCCATTCAAGAATGTGCTTCTGAGGTCTCCTCCTGTGTTAAAGTTGGAATCGACGCTTTCATCCCCTCAAGGAAATTTAAGGTCAAATCGCGCTCCTCCCTTTGGTTCTTCACTGCTTGCTCAGCTGCCATTGCCTATAGGAACCACTTCCTCCACCTATATCGTAGCAACATGTCTTACTGCAATAGACGTCTCTTTGCCTCCGCCCATAACGAGTGTAAGGGTGTCCTCAAAAAAGAGTCACTATTTGCTGCTCGAATGAAGGAAACCCTCTATACCTCCTTTGTTCAACCAGTTTAAGGTCCTAACCTCCTCTGCCAACAAGGCTAAATGCTTTGCTCGGAAATTTTCATTAAATTCAATGCTCAACTCTTACGGTGTAGCCATACCCGATTTCCCTCTTAGAACTGAGGCCCTTTTGAGCGGGTTGCATATAACCCCGTCATTGGTATTGGGCATTATCTCTAATTTAAACCCCCACAAGGATACCAGCCATTGTTTTGAAGAAATGTGCGCCTGAACTGGCACCCGCCCTCTCCAAATTATATAACTACTGCCTCAATGAATCTTGTTTTTCAGACTGCTGGATGTCCTCATCGATTGTTCCTGTCTTTAAGAACTCTGGCGACCCCTCTGACCCTTCTAATTACTGTCCTATCAGTCTCCTACCCCTCTTCAGCAAAGTCTTTGAAGCTTTAATCAATGCTGAAGTGGTTAACCACCTTACATCCCATGATCTGCTCTCAGACAAGCAATATGGTTTCCACTTTGCCTGATCTACAGCTGATGTGCTTACGGCCATCACTGAAATTGTCTACCAAGCTCTTCAAAATAATGGAGAAGCTCGTGCCATGGCTGTAGATATCTCTAAAGCATTTGATAGGGTTTGGCATGCCAGCCTTCTTCGCAAGCTCCAGGGTTATGGTATTACAGGAGGGTTATTTGACTTAATACAATCATTCCTGTATTGAAGGTCATTCTCAACGGATTCTCCTCCAGCCCCTATCCCACGAATGCAGGTTTTCCCCAAGGCTCCATCCTAGGCCCTACTCTGTTCCTTATCTTCATTAACGATCTTCCTGATGCCATAGATTCCTAAGTAGGCATCTACGCAGACGATGCTACAATTTACTCCAGCCTCAAAAACAAATCTAGTGTCGCTGGCAAAACTAACCTGGCCGTTTGTCTCGAAAAGGACCTCCAATTGGTTGTGAACTGGGGCAGGAATTGGCTGGTTAACTTTAACGCCTCAAAAACAAAACTGCTCTCTATTAATCACCACAGAGATTATTCCCCCCCCCCCAATTAGAATGTCTGATGCTCAACTTCTCGAGAGCACCTCTCTGCAGCTGCTCGGTCTCACATTGTCTGCTGACCTGAGATGGAACAAATACATTGAGTCAATTGCTTCATCCTGCCACGCCAGGAAATTTTTCTCACCGGAATCGATCCATCAAATCTACAAATCAACCATTCACCCTTGCATGGAGTATTGCTACCATATATGGTCTGGAGCCCCTTCTGTTTGCCTCGGGGTTCTTGATAAGATCCAAAGATGGATATGCAATGTAATTGGCCCTGATCTGGCATCTGGTTCTCTCACAGACATACCGTTGCCTCTCTCTGTCTTTTTTACAAATACTTTCATGGTTATTGCTCCGATGAGCTGCTTTCTCTGGTTCCCAGAATTCATGAATTCAAGCGTCCTACAAGTCTGGCATCCCACTCTCACCCTTTCACTGTTGAAACTGTTAAATGTAGCCGTCTCTTCTACTCCAATAGCTTCATATCTCGCACCTCTCGCCTGTGGAACTCCCTTCCCTTTTACTGATAGCTATAATCTCCAACTATTCAAATGTAATATCAATCAACATCTCCAGTTGTCTTGATCTATCCCCTATCCTTCTCTTCATCCTTTCCTCTATCACTCCTATCTGCTCTCACTCCAAATCATCTGTAACCCCTTGCATACTAGTCACTTCCCGCCTTGCTTGGGGGAAATGCTTAAAAAAAAAAAGAAAAAAGTAAAGTAATGCATGAGTTAAGGTGTTGCTGTGAAGGTCGCTAATAAGAAACTGGCCCCAGTGTAGGCTACATAGCTGGGCTTTCTGAAATTTTCCATTTGTTGAATGTCATGTCAGCACCTGAAAAACTTTCAGATTTTGGAGGCTTTTGGATTTTTGAATTTTGGATAAAGTATACTTGACCTGTATTTATTTGATTCTGATATCTCCAATTTATAGTTCATATCTTGGGCTGTTCATCTTGCTGATAACCACATATTTCTTTTTGAGCATTTCACCCCAAGCAAGGCAGATATGCCACTAGCACGCAAGGCATTACAGAGAGTGAAAGTAAGAGACACGTGGGTATTTGAGGAAAAGATAAAGAGAAGGACAGGGATCAAAATCAAGGCATCAGAAGATGTTGATTAACATTACAAGGGTGGGACTGAGATACCAACCTAGTAGCATGCTTAAATTCATGTAGTTGGGGTACCAGTGAAAATAACTCGTCAGAGCAGTTGCCATGAAAATATTTGTAGAAAAGACAGAGGGAAGTCACGTCATGTCTGTGAGAAAGTATCTGGTGTCAAGATGCCAGGTCAGGACCTATTATATTGCATATCTGTCTGGATTTTGCTGAGAATCTTGAATTGAACAACGGGGACACCAGACCATATATGGCAACAGTATTCAGTTCAAGGAGGAATGGCTGATTTGTAGATTTGAAGGATGGGCTCAAACAAGAAAAACCTTCTGGCATGACACAGAGAACCCAATTTCTTTATGGTAGATGTAACTATTGATTCAATGTAGTAGTTACAACTCAGGTTAGTGGAAAGCGTGAGATCAAGGATCTGTCCTTTCTTTTCTCTTTCCTTTACTACCTTCTCTCAGAGTTCCTCTAGTTTTCTTTCTGTGTCAGCTATCAACAAAAATCCGGGGCGGGACTTCTAGTTCTGTTAGGATAGCCTTACTTCCTTTTCTGTTTTTTTATACTTAAGTAATTTCTCTCTTTAAACCTGTTATCATTTCTGGATTATTCTAATATATTTTCAAAATAAATCCAGTTTTCCTAGCTGTTCAAATGGATCTTTGTATTGTATCTTTCAAATGATTACAAATAAGTAGAAAGTTTGTTTAATAGTAAATTATCTCCTTTTGCCTCATTTGAAGGCAAAATGTAATTTTCCTGGGAGAATTAGTAAGTTCATTTACAAAAATTTTTTTTTTTTCACAAAAATGTATTTTTTTTATAAAAATGTATTTTTTTTCACAAAAATGTATTTTTTTTCACAAAAATGTATTTTTTTTATAAAAATGTATTTTTTTTCACAAAAATTTTTTTTTTTTCACAAAAATGTATTTTTTTTATAAAAATGTATTTTTTTTCACAAAAATGTATTTTTTTTCACAAAAATGTATTTTTTTTATAAAAATATTTTTTTTCACAAAAATGTATTTTTTTTCACAAAAATGTATTTTTTTTCACAAAAATGTATTTTTTTTATAAAAATGTATTCTTTTTCACAAAAATTTTTTTTTTTCACAAAAATGTATTTTTTTTATAAAAATGTATTTTTTTTCACAAAAATGTATTTTTTTTCACAAAAATGTATTTTTTTTATAAAAATGTATTGCTGTTAATTTTTTTTATTATGAAAATGTATTGTTGATATTTTTACTATAAAAATGTTTTTTTATACTTTCGTAGTGTTTTGACCCCAGTTTGGAGGTTAACTATTTTCCCGTAAGTGGGATCCTTACAGGTGCTACAACCCCAGGTCAGGGTGGACCTGGGAACAACAGCATTTATGAGGTGGTTCCATGCTCCTCAAAGCCTCCCAATCAGAGGCCTTTCTTCCAGATTTAGTTTATTGTGATACCCAGGATGGAACAATAGAAAGCAAATTCATATTGTTTGTTGAAAGAATTAAAAAACAGACTGGATAGATACTGATGAGTGTGTTTTTAAAAAAATGGTAGAAAATAAAAAATGTGTACATTTATGGCAATTGTTTCTAGGCACAAAGTTAATTAAAGTAGAATTGTGCAATCTCATCGAAAAAGATGTGTTCACTTTTATAGAGTTCATATTGCTGGTATGTGTGAGAAAAGTTTTTTTTTGTATGTAAAGTGGAAGTAGGAATGATTTACAGGTGGTTGAAATTGACCTTTTTTGGACTCTTAGACATCTGTGCTGTAGTCAGGTTGTGACTACTGTTGAGAGAGAAAGAGTATTTTCTTCCTGGTTTCTTCATTTTGTAGATTATTTTTATTTGAAAAAACTTTAAGAATCATAGAGTATGTTTATTGGTCAATAAATTAGATACTACATCATGTGATCTGTCTTCAACGAAATCTGAACTTAGCTGCAGCAGCTGACTGAAAAGAGAATCGGGTACTAAATTTTAATAGCATTTTCAATGACGTGCCTATAGTCACACAGATACACAAGGTCCACTGTAACCATTAAATAAATGAATATTTTGACATATTTGTTTAATAAATAATAGTCATGACCTCACCAGTTGCATAAACAGCTCTGAAATCAAAAATAGAGAAAGCTGTAAAGTAACATAGAAAAAAAAAAAACAATAGAAGGAAATATTTAGCTGCATTTTCTGTGGAACTCAAACATGAAATCTACGGCTGGTAGATTGTCTCTTGTTGCAATATGCTGCCAATACAGAGCAAATTGTGTAAGGACAGAGAAGACATTTATTTCCATTTGGTGGAGATAAGTCACATGGGTCACAAGACAGCCACTTCGTGATGAAACTCCATACCGTGAACAAAGCGGCAGTCATTTAAGAGTTGGTGAACAGGAACCAAATAGTAAGGTTGCTTTCTTTTAGCTGGAACCAAAGAGCCCAGTCTGAGGCTAAATCTGCCTTTCCAGCAGCTTATGAGACCATTGTGCCATTTCCCTTTGGAACATAGATGAATCCGGTACATTTGAATCGGGAGCACGCAAAATGGCTTCTCCAGGTCAGGAGTATCTTCATATTATATGTAAGACTCTTCCTTTTTGTTACTCCTTACACTCCGCTTTGCTGTGCAGATAAATGTGATATATTATTCTCTGCATAGGACATGTGTATATATATATATATATATATATATATATATATATATATATATATATGGTTTTAAGACATTTTTTATGTTTATACATTCTTTTTATAGATACAAATTTTTAAGTAAATGCTTTGTTTATAATAAACAGTATTAACAACATTTACTGGCCTGAATGTCCGAGAAATTTTCATAGAAAATATGCGTCCTCCAACAGGAATCAAACTTGTATCCTATACGGAACCGTCATGTAGCCTGACATGCATTTACCGATTGAGCCACAGAGGAGTGTTTCAGTTATCAAGATTGATTTTACTGTATTTAAACTACAATTCTCCATGATTTTCTCTTGTACATTCATATCTGTTTGATGCGTATCCAAATGTAAACAAATGATATCACACATTATCAATTATTTAAGACATTTTTTATGTTTATACATTCTTTTTATAGATGAACAGAAAAAATATAAATTATTTTTTATAAACATAAAAAATGTCTTAAGTAATTGTCAGACTTTGTCCATTTCATATGTGACATCATTTGTTTACATTTGGATACGCATCAAACAGATATGAATGTACAAGAGAACATCATGGAGAATTGTAGTTTAAATACAGTAAAATCAATCTTGATAACTGAAACACTCCTCTGTGGCTCAATTGGTAAAAGCATGTCAGGCAATATGACGGTTCCATATAGGATACAGGGTTGATTCCTGTTGAAGGATGCATATTTTCTATGAAACTTTCTCAGACATTCAGGCCAGTAAATGTCGTTAATACTGTTTATTATAAACAGAGCATTTACTTAAAAATTTGTATCTATAAAAAGAACGTATAAACATAAAAAATGTCTTAAATAATTGTTGAACTTTGTCCATTTCATAATGTGTGACGTCATATATGGTTTTGTATGTCTTAGTATTATAAATTCTCTCTGAGAACAAAGCATGTTTGTCATTCGTTGTCCTTTCAGTAATTTCATTCTATCCGTGAATTACAGTGTTATTATATCATGGATATAATAATGCCCATAATGGGAGAAATATAAATAGGAGAATAAATCATTCTTCCAAGTGCTCTCGTTACACTGGTCATCAGAAAAGAAAGCAACCTTACCATTTGGTTGCTGCCCACTAACTCCTAAATGACAGCCACTTTGGTCACTGTATGGAGTGATGTCATGAAGCAGCTGTCATGTTACCCACATGATTTATCTCCACCAAAGGGAGACAAGTGCCTTCTGTATCCGTACAATCGTATTTTGGGTATTAATTAAACATTATAACCAGTGAACTAATCATTAAAAACACTAAATAACTGTAGTCACCAACAACTGCTGAGCCAGAGCGTTTTTAAAATGTACATCTTTTCAATGACTCAGTTAAATCTATTTTAACTTTTAACACATCATTTGCTATCTCAGCAGAATAAGCAACTTTCAGAAAAATATTAATAAAAAGCTTCAATTTTGAAGCTAATGTTTATTCCTAGTTTTTATTTTTACTGATTTCATAATATAGGACACAATAAATTTTTTTTATTTTTAAAAAAAATTTTTTTTTAAGTGTATCACCCCAAGCAAGGCTGGAGGCCACTATCATGCAAGGGGTTAAAGAAGGGTTGGAGGAATAGCAGAAAGGAGTGGTAAAGGAGAGGATGTGGAGAAAGAGAAAGACAGTGGGTCGATCAAGGCAAGGGGGTTACAGAAGATTTGGAGCGAGAGCAGATAGGAATGAAAAATGAAAGGATGTGGAGAAGGGAAGTAGATAGATCAAAGCAACTGGAGATGTCGATTGACGCTACACTTAAACCGTTGGAGATTGTATTTGTCAGGGAAACAGTAATAGGGAAGGGAGTTCCATAGGTGAGATGTGCGAGACATGAAGCTATTGGAGTAGAAGAGACATCTACATCTAACAGTTTCAACGGTGTAGGGGTGGGAGCGGGATGCCAGCCTCATGGGACGTTTAAATTCACGAGGTCTAGGGACAAGCGAAAGCAGCTCCTCGGAGCAATTACCGTGAAAGTACTTGTAAAAAAGGCAGAGCGAGGCAACATCGCGTCTGTGAGAGAGCGACTGCAGAAGAGATGACAGATCAGGGCCAATCACGTTGCCTATCCGTCTCTGGATCTTATCAAGAACCCTGAGGCAAACAGCAGGGGCCCCAGACCATATATGGCAGCAATACTCCATGCAAGGGCGAATGGTTGATTTATAGACTTGGAGGATCATTCTAGGCAAAGATAAAAAATTAAATGGCATGTTCACATGATGATCTAAGGTCATATTGACTCTTGTCTTGCCTCTGACACTTTCTACACAAACTGGATTTTGACTGCTTGATGAACCAAAGCAGACTGTGTAAATACATTTTCAGCACATTGGCTGCATGCATATATCCACATTAACCAAAACAAAATGAACAATATATTATGACCAGTCAGAGGCACTCCCACTCAAAAAAAATAACTTAATTTTAAGCTGAGTGACAACTATATATACTGAAATTCAAACAAGTGTTTGATGTTAACACCAGCTTACTGAAAGAGAGATGCGACACAGATCAGTGTTTGATGTCAACACTGACATTCTGAGAAACACCACTGACAATGACAGTCACTACCAATGTCCATTTCACTTCTAATTTCACCACTCTCTTTCTCTCACTGTTACCTTAGCAGCTGCAACAGATAGAAGTTACTAGTTTTGTATATATGTAAAGAAATATGTAAAGAAATATATTTATTTACCCATACTCAATGTCCCTTTTTATTTGATGCCTGGATTTACATTTGCTGAGGCAAAGAAGAAATTAACCTCTACAACAGTAACAACAACAGCAAGGTTCTGTTTTCCAGGTTATCCATTTACTCTCCACAACACTCTCAAATTCCTTTATTATTTGTGAATTGAAAATTGGATTGAGCAATTGGAGAGCCGAGTTCGGATTCCAGTCAAATCCATTACATTCACTTACGTGCTAATACCCTTGGGAAAGGTATGAATCCTCTTCTTCTACCCCAAGCTATGGGTAAATAGCAGGACAGACCGGGTTCTATAGCTTTGGATGGCAAGTGGTCTGCTGCAGAAAGAAATAGCAACCTACTGTGGGAAAAAAATTTGTCTTGTCAGTTATGTATTGAAAGATACATCATTGCCTAAATGTGTATCACGCATGGCACATAAGTGAGAATTCTTTCCGAGGCACAGTTGAGTAATGCATAGGAGAATTGAAGGTCCCATTTCGAATTCCAGTCGTGTTTATTACACTCACTTATGTGCTAGTACCCTTGGGAAAGGTATGAATCCATCTCTATTTTTCCCCCAAGTACAGGTAAATAGCAGCACAAGTTCAGTCCTATAGTTTTTGGTCCTATGAAGCAACCAGTTTAGGAGAAGGAAAAAGTTTGAATTCAAAACCAGCCTGGAGAAGGTTGGGCTTTGTCAGGCTATCTTTCTCGGGAAACACTACCACGGCTGAAGTGCATGTGATTACCCTACAACTGCGGTGATGAATTCTTAGGAAAGATAGCGGAGTGATTTTTCCTTTCCATCTCTCTGGTTTGGAATTAAGTTTTCATCCTCTTAAACAGTTTACCACCCACATCTAGAGATCCTAGTTTAACCTGATATTTAAACAATAACAGGTCTCATTTAATAACCAGAACTAAGCCTTCATATGAGGCAGAAAAGTTTTGAATGGCATATTCATGAGACACTTGAGTTATGTAGATGATATTGGCTCTATACAGATTACTTTTCTTTATAACAGTAAATTACTAATGGGTAATTCTTAGGAAAAAAAATTATAAGGTTGTCAGCAAGTTGTTTTATATGAAAATGAAAACATTTTGATTAATAGACCAATCAGCAGCCAGGATTGTTTGAATGAATGATGATATATATATATTCCTGTTAAAGAGAAAGTTCAGCTATTCCTATATAGCAAGAGGTTTGTGTGTGTGTGTGTGTGTGTGTGTGTGTGTGTGTGTGTGTGTGTGTGTGTGTGTGTTTATGTTTCTCTGTGTGTGTGTATGCATGTGATCATGATCAACTCAATAACGGAAGGTGGACACACAAAAAACTCTTTTGAATTGATAGCAGGCATTTTATAATGAGGCCTTTCACCTTTATTGACTATTTAGTGCACGTGTGGAAGATGTGCAAAGCAAAGGATATGAAGAAATTATTTACTTGCCAACACTCTCAGTAGAAGTACCCAGACAAATATCAATGCAGACCCTAAGAGTATACAGTTTGGGTGTCCGAGCTAGAACTGTAATCTTTTCATGATAGGATGGGAAGAATTCTTGCTTTATATCAGTGTAATTTTGCTCACTATGGTCTTCTGGCACTTCCTTGCTTCCGTTTCTGCTGTTCTCTTGTTCTGTTGTTCTCTCCAATTCCCTGCCTGTCTCTCTGATATTCTGTCAGTGCTTCAAGCTTCAAGCTTCCCGATTTATATCAATTAGTTTGCATGTTAAGGATTGCCATGCTTTTAAAGTGGGTTTTGTACAATCCTTATCCAACCATATGGTATTGTTCTGGTCATAACCTCTGAACTTGGGCCTTGGATACCCTAATCCTGGCTCATTGGGTTTTTTTTTTAATATTTTCATTAAATATACTGTGTCCCACAATATAGCAATATATTTCATGAAAATATACAAAATATGGAATATATGAAAATAACCTTTAAAGTCATAATACCATGTAATTGCCCATATATAATTTTGAAAGAAAGAAATATTTACACTCAATCTTTTAATTTTCTCTAAAACTTCCTTATTGTACACATGTTCAATTCATGGTATTCTCTGCATCCCTCTGTAGAACCACATTTCTCTTGCCTCAAGACTCTTCTTCATCTTTGAAGAGGTTGTCCAGCATTCACTGCCATATAGGAGTATTAATATTACATAACTGTTCAGTGGTCTTTCTTTGTTTCTAATGAAGTTTTCCCGTCTATTATCACTTTGCTTAGCTTTCAGATAAGCACATCTTTCACAATACCAATCTGTCACATTTTTCATACTTTCAAAAATCACTTCCTAGATATTTAAAATTTTTGCACTTGTTTAATTTTGGTATCTCCCATTTGTAGTTTACACGTTGGACTATCCATTTTGTTGGCAATCATATATTTTACCATATTAAATTTGTGTTTAGTCCTTTCTTCTTGCTTGCCCTTATTTAAGAGTTCCTCTAGTTTCCTTTCTGTATCTGATATCAACACTTCATCTGCATATGTTGTTAAGATTGTGGCTGCCAATCCTGCAGGTAATTCTAATTCTCTTGGGATCCACTATAAAGATTGAATAAATCTGGTGAGAAGACACATTCTTGTCTTACACACCTTTCTGTTTTTGTGAATTTAGTAAATTAATTATCTATTCCTATATAGTTGGTCCACTCACAACTTCTGGATAGTTCTAATATCCTTCCCAACAGTTATTTGTGATGTACTTTCTCAAATGCTTTTGCATAATTTAAAAAACATAGTTATACATCCTTTAGCATTTGTATTGTACTTTTTCTCCCACCTTTCCTCAAAGCTAAAATGGAATGGTTCATTATTTATTGGAGGCAATGGCAGAGTGTAATGCATGTGGTGACTAAGTAATGGAGGAACAATGGGAATTAAAATATGATATTGAAATTAACGGTGCATTTTTTTCTGTATGAAATAGGGAAAAAAACTTATGAAATCCCTCAACGCTGAGGAAAATTTTTCAAATTATCCACCCCTATTGCTCAAAATATAAATAATACATTATCAATCTGTTAAGCAAAAATTGTTTTGTTTGATATCTGTAATTTGATATTTTGCTATGAAGTACAAATTTTGATTGAATATTTCAAAGTTGTGCTTCCATAATTTTGCCAGTGGTTGCATTAATATTTAGAGACATTTGAATAATTTCACCCCAAGCAAGGTGATAAAAGGGATTAACTAAGATGCAAGGGGTTACTGAGAATGAGAGAAGCAGAGTGGACAATAAAAGAATAGAATTCAAGGAGACAGAGGATGAGAACTGATATTACATTTAAACTTTTAAAAACTCATAGTTGACAGGAAAGCAGAAAGCCAGAAGAGAGTTTCCCAAGTAAGAAATTTTGGGAAAGAAACTATTAGGATAGAATTTATTTTGACAGTAAAATTATGATGCATGTCTGCCAATCTAGTAATATACTTAAATTTGTAAAGACAAGGTACCAATGAGGATAGCTCATCACAGGAATGACTGAAAATATTTATAGAAAAGACACAGAGAAGCTGCATTATGGCAGCAGGAAAATGACTAAAACTGAGATGACATGTCAGGATAGATAATGTTGCACATTTTTCAGTGGATTTTGTCAAGAACCTCTCAATATTTAACAGAAGTAGCAGACCAGATGTGGAAACAATATTCGCTGCACGGAAGAATAGTAGACTTATAAATATGCAAGATAAGTTCTAGCAAGAACAATTGTCTGTGTAGACAATCGTGTCAGCTTTTAGAATAATATTTTATTCCCTTCTTAAAATAAGATTACACAGTATGTACAAAAATGTAATAGTCTAAAAATAATAGAAGAGTTTCATTGAAATGTGCACAGGGAGAAGTGGGCTGTCTGTAGTTAATAATAAAGATAAAATAGAATTAGATTTATGACCTACCATAGCTGAAAAAGAACAACAGTATTATGTACTGGTGCTCACAGTATAAATATAGGTAATATGCTCTTATGTAGTATTTGCCAGTAAAATTTAATCAGGAGCAAAGAAAACAGAACTGAACTGCTAAGTAATATTGGTCTTTCCATATGGTAATGAGTGCTGCACAATCACCTTACAGATGAAGAAGGTGAGGTGAACTAAATATTTCAATCCTGGTGAGAAAATAAATATAAGAGAATCTTGTTAGAAGAGAAGAAAAAAGATAAACAAAAGAAAAATAATAAAAGATTATCAAATGGACACTTATCCTTAACATCAGAAAGAGAGAATTGAACTTTCTAGGGCACATAATGAGCAAAGAAGGCTTGGAAAATTTGATACTCACAGGAAAGATTGAAGGCAAGACGGGCAGAGGAAAACAGCATATAAACTGCTTAGAAAGCTTGAGTAAATGGATGGTGCAACAGGGGATAGGTGAAATAACAAAAAGGCAAAATTTACTAAGAGATACAAAGGAATGAATGACATGGCACATAGAAGATGTAGAAATATTCACTTTATTAGGCACAGTCAAAAATTTGAGAATTTAATTTGGTTTGAAATTTTTAATCAGATATTTTGATAGGCCACCGAGGCTTCTCTTATCATAGGATCACTTGAAACAGCTTCAGCATCTGACAGCAGACATTAGCGAAATCTCAAACTGTCTTCTTTTAATGGTAAAATCTGGAAGAAGAGATGTGTACTGAAATCAGGAGTAGATGCTCTTTTATTTTCTTTGAAATTTTTTTTTGTGACTGATGTGAATTAAATAATACAATCCTGGAGAGAAAAGAATTTTCTTTATAAGAGAAAAAAAGCATAAGAAATACAAAGGAAATTAATCTTTTCATAAAGGCTATTCTTTTATGACCTTTTACACCTCAAATGTTTTTAGGTCTTGAGCAAGCGATTTAAAAAAAATACAGTTTGTAAAATATTTTGCATGTGACCAGCTTAGTAAATCACAGATTATAATAACTCCATGATCAGCTGATTTTGAATTGTTATCTTATTCTATGCTTTCATTTTTCTCAAATCATTATGAATAAAAAAAACAAACAGTCCTTAGGGCTTTCTGTAACTGATAAATAAATGGATAACAATTTTTTTCAATGTGTTATATGAATTCTCTTCCCTGTTGTCCTACTTACCAGCAGCAATGACAAAGTAAAATCTATTTGTCATGAAAATTTCTTTCTTGAAATCTGCAAAGAAATATTTCATTTCTTTCAATATAAAATTACAACAAAGCATATTTTGAATTCTTTCATTTTTCTCAAATACGAATAAAAAAAGAACAGTACTTTTGTAACTGATAAATAAAACTGTTACCATTTTAAAAATGTACTATAAGAATCAGTTTCTATTTTGGTCTAACTTATGGCCATATCCCATTGAAACATTGGTACTCAGATTATCACTGAAGTTAAGCAACATCTTACCTGTTAAGTTTCTAGATGGTTGCTGCTTGGAAATACCAGGTGCTGTAAACTTGAATGCATGGTTGGTGTAATGGATAATTATCATATCAAGTTGAAACACCAGTTTTGTATGATCACCAGAATTAAGCAATGTCAAGCCTGGCCAGTACCTAGCTGGGTGACCATTTGGGAATAACTGTAAGCTTAGATGTGTGATTGGTCTAATGGATAATGGCCATATCACATTGAAACACTGGTTCTCGTATTATCACTGAAGTTAAGCAACATTGTTGTGGAGTTATTTCCACACTAGAACTTTTAGTTGGACTATATGCGTCCTAAATGGGGTAAAAGTACAGAAACGTTAGGAACTTGTAATAAAGTGTTACACAGAGTAATCGAGTTGTGGTCGCTGAACACTCACTCCCCCCTCGACTACCTACTGACTCCTACTTATAATAGGTGGGAGAGTCTATTATCTAGACAAGGTGTCTTTCATTATAACAGCCTTGTAAGTAGCTGCATGGGTGCTCACTTAGGAATACCAGATGTTGTAAGCATGGATGTGTGGGTGGAAAAATGAATAATGGTTTGGGATTGTAAATCAGTCAGTTGTGTTCCAATTCCAGTCAGGTTCATTATATTTACTTACATGCAAATACACTTGAACTTCATCCCTAGGTATGGGTTAATTAGTAAATCATTGTTAGCTCTAAGCAATACTTAAAATTAAAAAATATCTTCTGGCTTTGAATAACTTGCAAAAGGTTGATAAACTATAGAAAGTAAATCAATTAATCTGTGTTACTCTACAACCTTGGCAAAAAAAGATAATTTAGGTTTTTTATTAAACAGTAAATAGACTAATAACAAATAAAAATGTAAAACATCTTTTATTTAATAGCAAAGCATTCTGGTTTCATAAAATATACCTTAAACAAAGTAGAATATATTATTTAAAAGACTGAATTTCTTTGTCGCCATATTTGTCACAACGTTTCGGCCGTTGTACGCTCTGGCCTTCTTCAGGTGGTTGGAATTTCGAACTGGACCCTTTATTTCGATCACTGGGGTAGACATGGCACAGTGGATAAAGGCGTTGGTTAGATCCAGTGACAGACCCAAAGAGCGTGAGTTCAATACCCGGTTAAGGCAGTGGAGAACTTTCAGAGGGAAAATTAGCAGGAGATAACTGATAACTGACATCCATCAAACATGGCACATGGAGCTAGAACAGTCTACCCCAGTGATCGAAATAAAGGGTTCAGTTCGAAATTCCAACCACCTGAAGAAGGCCGGAGCATACAACGGCCGAAACGTTGTGACAAATATGGCGACAAAGATGAGGACAATAGTCCGACTAATGTAAATACTGTACATAATACCTCATCTCAGAAATATAGACAGACACTGAATTTCTTCATAGCATGTTGGCAATATACTATTTTTTATTATTTTTAATATGGCTAACATTTTAGTAGCATGTTTATCAATCTTCAATGCATAAACAAAAGGGACAATAAGTAAGGTAAATGATGAATCATGAAAAGTTTTGTATGAAAAGCTTTTCCTTTTATTCATATAAAGGACAGTAATGTAATCCTGACAGCGCATCTCGACTTCAGTCACTTTCTCACCAACATGACGTGGCATCTCTCTGTCTTTTTTACAAAAGTTTTCATGGCAACTGTTGTGATGAAATTTTTCCCCTAGTGCCTCAGATACATGAATTTAAGCATCTACTAAATTGAAAACTGGGGCTCACCATTTTACTATTGAATGAGCAGATTCAGCTGCCACTTCTATTCTAACACTTTCTTTTCTTATACTTCTCACCTGTGGGACTCCCATTTGATTTCTTGCTTCCCTGCCACAAAAATGTTAATGCAACATCAATCACCATCTTTTGTTTTCTTGAAGACTTTTCATATATTTTCCTTTCCTCCCTTCAACTCATTACAGTCTTCTCATTCTCTGTCATTCCCTGTAACCCCCTGCATCTTAGTGGCATTATCTCCTAGGTTGGAATGAAATTATTATTAAAAAAAAGAAAAAAGTATAACATGGACACATAAAACTTCCTCTGCTGCTTGGCAACAAATTACTCATTTAGTCTGCATCTAATTAAATGTTGCACATCCTATATAATAATGAAAAGGAACAATGAAAGAATCAATGCGGAAAGAAAATCAGGAAATATTCCCTCAGATCAAGCTAATGAAAACAGAAATGAAAGGAAAAGATAGAAAGATAGAAAGAGAAATGATAAAAAGATGTTACATCTTCCATGTGCCATGTCCATTCAGGACATAGGTGATCATAGCTCTTTGCAATCTCCTCTCCCATGTATGTCTTAATGACATTCTTAGAAAAAGAAATTGAATATATAATAGGCTGTGGCAGAGGTAATTTTGCCAAACATGGCAAATTGCTATGAAACCAAAACATCAACAAGGAAACTGAGGTCATATTCTTAAATAATCTCGTCAGAACAAGACTTTCACATGGATGTCATGGATGGCACCAAACCTATTCAGAAATATATAAACTGTCAGCGTTATACGAATGTTTCATAAGACTAATGATGAAAAAAGGCTTTAAGCAGCCTAAGCAAGTTCCTGAAATTATTATTTCATTGACCACATATCAGAATACAGGTTTTAGGAAGAGGTCCGTGCACTTTGTAGTATCAACACCCACTCACTAAAATATATGTACTTTGCATTATCTGTTTCATATATGATGATTGTTACTGCTTTGCAGAAGAAGACTATCTCACCACTTGGTAGCTTTTTTGTATTTTTCATTCAGAATTTTATTATTTCCATCATTTTTACCTGTGCTATGGGCCCACAAATGATTGTTAAGTTCAGCTTCACTTTTACAACCACTCTTACACACATGGCAAACATAAGTTTTGTCTGCGTTACTTATGTTGGAAACTTGCCTGTCCCTGTGTACAATCATGTTATGTTCGAGTCCTGCAACAGACTTACAAACCTTGTCACAAAACTCACACAAGTAACCTGCGGGACTTTCTGGTAGGGTTGCATTCACAGGAGTTTGCACCCGACCTTTCTAGTGTGATTTTACCTGACTGTTTAAATGAGCTGCTGAAAGGGTGACTTTTCCACAAATACGGCAAATGTGTTGGTGTCTTAATAGCCTTGGGACAGATTCTATTAATTCATTCTTAATGGCATACATTTTGTTGGAATCTTCAATTCTCTTCTGTGCAAAATTGTTGCAGCGTTCTCAAATCAACCTTCTTCAGCTAGATCTATCTCCAGAAACAGTTCCTCAGTCTTCACACTTAATGCCAAGAATGTTTAGGTTACATTTAACTACATCCATGAAATATTTTTTGGGCTTATGAATGATTACCTTGTACCAGAATCACCATAAAAAATCTTTTGGGCAATCTGCCATCATCTGTACATGTTATGGTGCCAAACACGTACAGAAGTATCTAAACTGTCACCTATATGCAGCCACTTTCTAAGATCAATGGTTAAAAACTACTTTGAGCAAAAGAAGACTGTGGGCCTTGGCAAAGAGCATCCTTCTTCAAAACTGGTAGACTGGTGCTACAGAATCACAAAGAACTGTACAAAATAACAGAAAGCACTTCACTTGAGAACTACCAACAGCAGCAACATCATAAATGAATAGCACATGTAACTCAAAGATAAAATAATGATATAATCAAGATATTAACATTTCCCACCACTTCAACTAGAAGATTAGGAAGGAAATCCCCCCATCAGTAATGAAAGAGCAATAACATAATATTTATATAAGTAACATATGTACATATATATATCTACATATGTTATGCACAATAAAAAAATATTAAAAAATTAAAATCTTCAGACACACTGGGATTGTATAATAATATTCTTTCGTTTTTATTATTTCAGTTAGATTCCTTGACTAATTTCGGCCAACATGGCCATCATCAGGAGAAAAAAATTTCTGCTTGTTAGTAGCAGTGAATTACAGAAATGAATGACTTCATGGAGAATATATATATATATATATATATATATATATATATATATATATATATATCTACACACACACACACATATATATATATATATATATGTATACATATATATATATATATTTATTTATTTATAGAGAGAGAGAAAGAGATAGATAGATAGATAGATAGATAGATAGATAGATAGATAGATAGATGCATGTAATTTGTATTATCTATTTTATATCATTTACCCACATATCATCATCAAATATTACCAAAATAATCTTCTAAGGTTTGAATAATGAAAAACACTAAACTGTATGCAATTTAGAGAAATTTTGTGATATTTTTTTGTATAAATGGCTCATGAGTTACAACTAAAAATGGAAATATTGGAAAAAAATCAGGGTGTAGATTTATATTTTGATAAGATTTGATAGCAGCACTCTGGAGAATTTTCCTTCTAATAAGTTACTCTGTTTTTAATAAATGTAATTCCTAAAAGAATTATTACTTTCCCAAGTCAAGATACATAACCACAAAAAATACTAAAAAATTAAAAAGAAAATGGTTAAATCCATAACCTCATGCTATTCAAAATATATAACACAATCTCAATCTAAAATAATTTTGTTATATTCCGCTCTAATAGGAATATATATTTGACAAACATGGTGGATAAAATAAGTAAAGGTTTTATGTAAAAACCAATACAATAAGAATAAAGGTAACAGTTATGCACAAGGTCATTGCAAGTCAATCCAGTAGTGAGTGCTATTTTTGGAAGGTCGGTAGTTCTTGTGTAAGTCTAGTCATACTCAACAGATTCCAGCTAGAGTATCTAGTAACTGCCCCATGCAGTTACATGTGGCACAAGGCTGAATTTAATGTGGGGTTCCCTAGCCCGTAGGCTTGGCCAAAAAATCCCTGTAGACCCCGCATAAATAGGAATTTGTGTCTGTCTACCTACCTGAACGGGACTCTTTGCCCTCTTTGCCTGAAGGCAGAGAGTTTGAGAGTTCAGCTGAAAAAGATACGTGTAGATAGTTACTACCTATAGTGTAGTCACTCACGGGGGTGACAGGATTTCCATTATATCAAATTTAAATACTAATTTGAATATATATAAAAAATCACTCACTTTTGTTTATTAGATGTTGAATTGTATCACCTCGTATCCTCTATAAATTTGCCTGATTTTCCATTAGCCTGATGAATATTCATGAGCACCCCCTATACCACCAAAATTTTGAAAAACCAATAACATTTTTGCTCTTGTATATAAATACTTGTCACAAAATAAAATCCTCACATTTGCCTTGATAATGTCCTTCAGAGGATGAGACATGTCGGCTAAGATAAGTTTTCCTATTGTCTTTATTCATATATAAATATATCAGATATGAAACTTCCTGACTGATTTTTCTGAATAGATGTTTTGAAACAGTAATCTCAGTCGTTTTTATCACATTTCAATCCGTGCACTACCTGGTTTCTCAAAATGCCGCTACACTTATTTAATGATCCTCTTATGATTTTTTTCAGACAAAGAGCATTGTCTGATATTGCCTGTGATTTTATATTAGAAAGTTACCGAATGACTTTTGAAATGGACTTAGGTTTTAGAAGACTTAAGACTCATATATACAAAAGTTCTTTATGTCTACAGTTAAAGTTATCAAAGTCATATGTTTAGTGTTATTCAGTGTTTAAAAAAATAAAGAATAAAACCGTCTTCTTCTTCTTCTGCTTCTCCTCCTCCTCCTCCTCCTCCTCCTCATCCCATGTGACCTGTCCCTTCAGCTTGTGAGCGAATGATGGTTCACTACAAGTTTCTGCCCCTTTTAGCTCTTAGCAATATTTGCTTTTTGCTATCTCTCGTAATCCCTGTTTTGCCAACCAGTTACACAAGCTCATTAGGTAGGTCATGCGTTGCTTTTCTCTGTCCGTACTGCCTCAAACATGTCTTTCTTTGGCTAATCAACTAATTTGTTTTAATATGAAATGTCTAATGCTAACAAATGTGGCAAAAATAAGATCATGACTAACATTGTCCTTTTTCTATGGGCTCTGCACCTTCAGGATGTCGGTAATCATGACAGTTTCCTGCCTTTAGTAACATTTACCAGTGTTTGTCTTTTAGTCTCTCTTAATGCCTATTCTGCCAACCATTTAGACAAGTTATATACTGCTTTCCAATGCCCTTCTTCTATATGTCCAATGAGTATCAAATTCTCCAAGTCCTCTTTCCTCATTATGTGCCCTAGAAATTTCAACTCTTTCCAACTCTAAGTACAAGTGTCCTTTTTTATTTGCAGAGAATAATAAGAGCCAGCAACTGCGATTGTTATATTGGGGATAACTATACATTCTGGGCACATGGCTGTGTGGTTAGAATGTTCACATTCTGACAATGGGAAGCCAGGTTCGAATCTCACGATGGTCAATTTGTCAGAAAGGAGACTTCCTGATATTATCAGACTGGAGGGGTCAATCCCAGCATGTGGCACCTTTAGAAAGTGCCTGAAAACCATACCACGTGTTGACCGAAGCCTTGTGAGTGAAATTGGATAGACGGAACCCTGGGTTGCCATCAATAGCTGTGCTAGCATGAAGTCACAAGTCATCATGGCTGATGGCTTGAGCATACTGGCCTTGCTCAAATTGTTGATCATGCTAGATAGCACACTCTCCCAGAAACTGTAACTAAGGTATGCTCAGCATAGTTTAGTATAAACCACAGGTGGGATCTGTGGGTGTTGAGTAAACACAAATGAGCTTGAGCAAGCATCTGCAATAGGGATTGGCTAACCGCCCTAGTAGACAAGTATCCTCGAATACGAGTGGCCAGCTATACATTCCTTTTTACATACATGCTAAAATCAACATTACTCAAAGCAGAGGGTTATAGTAAGTGGCAAGTTAGGAGAGGAAGATAACAGTTAACCCTGGTCTTGAACGGGTTAAGATTCTAATGATCGGGGAAACATCCGCTTGAGAGTTGGTTCCACAGAGCAGTGGTTCATGGGGAGAAGTTGTTATAGTGAATCTTACTTCTCATCAATGGAATATAGGTAACATGATGTGTCCCCATCATGAAAGTTCTAGCTAGTGGAACCAAGTAATGCAGTTCATCTAAGCACTTTCGATGGAAGTCGTGATAGAGCAGTGAGAGACATGGTCACATCTCACCTGTGAGAGAAAGGTTGGAAGGTGGAAAATAATTTGTCACCTACAAGAACTCATAAATGCTTTTGAACTCTATTGAGACTGGAAAGTGAGGACTGGGCAGCTTCCACCCCAAATATGACAACAGTACTTTATTTTAGGCGTAACTTAGCTCTTGTAAAGCTAGAGGTTAGGACATGGAGACAGGTACTTACTAGACTTGTACAGAGAACCAACCATTTTTCCTGCATCTTTAGTGATGTATCATATGTATGAGTTCTACTTGAGGTCAGGGTTGAGTTTAAGGCCCAATAGTCTCTCAAGACATGGAACCTCCCTGAGAAGGCATTCATTCATTGTGACTGGTAGTAGTTTGTGGTCCAGTCACTGATGATGGAATGTAACTTGTTTGATTTTGAGACATTGAATGTAAAAAGCCACTTTTTCCCCATTTGAGCAGTTAGAGCAAGATCAGATGAGAGATCAGCTGCCAATCTCTGATCATCAAAATTTTGAAGGTGCACCTATATATTGTCATATCCCCTGCATAGATATTCACAAATGATCTGTGTGTATATTCTTATACAGATCATTTATATAAGGTAAAAAAAGGGTTGGTCTTAGTGGTGACCCCCTGTGGGATGCCTGCATTAATTGCTAGGTTCCTGGAGGAATGACTGTTAACAACTACCTTCAGGGACGTTTTTGTCTTCAGTAACAATCTTATAGCTTTGTTCTATCTTGACAAGAGTCAGATCAGACCAAAAATGGAGTATTACTGCCATATCTGAGCTTCAGCTGCACAATCTGCATTTTTCAGTCTTGACAGAGTTTTAAAGTGAATACATGGTCTTGTGAGTAATAAATTATTTTCCCCCTATGACTCCTTTCTAACATTTATCACAGGCAACTTCTATTTGATCACTATTTCTATAACAAATATTCTGATGAGCTACATTCCTTATTTTTGCCAATTCAAACTTTTAGAACTAAGACCAGCCATGTCATGTATACCATGTCAAATTACCCCTTTTCCCTTTGTATTCCATTTGTAAGCAGGAAGTTCTATTTCAAAAACTACTACTTTGTCGAACAAATACCCAAATGGATGAATCACTGAATACTACCATCTTAGCCTTTTCAAGTAAACAACCTTATTCAGTAACCCTCTAGCTTAAGTGGCTCTTGGGCCTTGTATTGGGTGAACAGCAATAAAAAAGAAAATATCTATTACATTGCCAGACACAAAATGAAAAGCAAGTAATTGTTCTGGTGGGAATTAATATTTATTCATCTGAGATTTTTTCTAATAGACCTATTTTACTGTCAAACTCAAAAAAGGGCAAGTAATAAAATGCAATTTGCTGGTCAGGAACACTAGAATCAAAAAGACTTTGAAGTTTAAATATCTGGGAAACATTCACACAGAGGACGGTAAATACGACACTGAGATCCATAGATGTATTGGGATGGCCAAGGACACATTCCAAAAGCTGGGCAGAGTATTGCGAAACAGGAGGATTTCTTTGCTAATGAAGAAGAGAATACTGAACTGTTACGTGACATCTGTCCTTCTTTATCGCAGTGAATGATTTCCTCAAAGATGAAGTTGAGACTCGAGATCACAGAGATGTGGTTCTACAGAAGGATGCTGAAGATATCATGGACCGAATGTATGAGCAACGGTGAGGTCTTTGAGAGGATGCAAACTGGCAGGAGGCTCATATTTAACATCAGGAAGAGACAGCTGAAGTTTCTGAGACACATAATGAGGAAGGAGAGTTTGGAGAATCTGATACCTACGGGTTGAATAGAGGGAAAGAGAGACAAGAGAGAACAACACATGACATACCTAGCGGCCTTAAGTGGATGATAGAATGTGGTTTGGGGAAGATAGCAGAGGGAAACAACTTGTTGAGATCTGCAAGGGATAGAGGGAGGTGGCGAGCCATGATCACCTACATTCTGAAAGGACACAACACAAAAAGAAAAAAAGAACTGATTATTATGTGTTGTAGAGTTATTTCCCCAGTGGAAACTGTATTTGGACTAAATTCGTCCTAAATAGGGTCAACGTACAAAAACGTTAGGAACTTGTAATAATCAGTATTACGCAGAGTAATCGAGTTGTGGTCTACTTCCGTCGACCCTCACTGACTCCTACTTATATTAGATGGGAGAGTCTATTATCTATAGACTAGGTGTGTTTCACCATAACGCTATGAAAATGCATTGGAAATGATTTTTAATATGAAAATGCATGGGAAATGATTTTTACTATGAAAATGCATGGGAAATGATTTTTACTATGAAAATGCATGGGAAATGATTTTTACTATGAAAATTCATTTGCCAATGATTTTTACTTTGAAAATGCATTGGAAATGATTTTTACTATGAAAATGCATTGGGCAATGATTTTTACTATGAAAATGCATGGGCAATGATTTTTACTATGAAAATGCATTGGAAATGATTTTTACTATGAAAATGCATGGGAAATGATTTTTACTATGAAAATGCATTGGAAATGATTTTTACTATGAAAATGCATTGGGCAATGATTTTTACTATGTGTTGTAGAGTTATTTCCGCAGTAGAAATTGTATTTGGACTAAATTCAGTCCTAAATAGGTTCAACGTACAAAAACGTTAGGAACTTGTAATAATCAGTATTACGCAGAGTAATCGAGTTGTGGTGGCTGACTACTTTTCGTATTCGACTCCTACTGACTCCTACTTATAATAGATGGGAGAGTCTATTATCTATAGACTAGGTGTCTTTCACCATAACATTATGACACTGATAACTACTTATTTTACAATATATATTAACATATTTTTCTTTGCATTCACAATTTAGCACCTTGATAATATGTTTATCATATTCTTAGCATGAAAAGCAAGTGTGTCCAAATTTCAGATCTGAATTCAGGCATGAACTAAAAACATTGATGAAGAATAGAAAGGTAGTAAGTAAAATTAAAAAAGCACATTGCTGAAGATACTGATTTAAAAATGTAGACATCTAATCAGTTGCTAACTGGGGTAGTAAATGGCTTGTAAATGTTAATGCCTCCAAAACAAAACTGCTATTTTTTAATCTGAGTAGAGAACCTTTTTGGTTTTCCATCAGTATAGCTAATGCTAACCTCTAGAAGATTAACTAACTGCACTTTCTTTTTCCACTGACATGAAGAGGAGGGATTATAATGAATCAATTACTAGGTCTGCTGTTGGGAAAGTTGGTTCACTGTGTTGGCCCAGACAATTTTTCTTGTCAGAATTCATCTTGCACATTTATAAATTTGTCTGTGCATTGGAATATTGCTACCATATCTCATCTAGTGCTCCTGCTATATATCTCAAGATTGTCAACAAATTTCAAAGAAGGGTTATTAGTCCTGATCTAGCATCTCAACATCAGTCACTTTCTCACCGCCTTGATGTTGCTTTCCACTGCCGTTTTTATAAATATTTTCATGGCAATCTCAGATAAGAGGAGATAATTACCTTTACTATCCCTACACTGTCAAGGTGAAATTATTACTTCATGTCTGAATTCCTGGAATGAGGAGTTATCATTATTTACACAATATATATGTGGACTATTATCCTTATATTTGTTGTTGTTATCACAATGTTTTGCCTGATGTGCCCTCCAACCTTCATGAGGTGCATAATGATACAGGTAACCTACAAGGAATTCTGAAATGAACCCTTTACTTAATCTACAAGGATAGACTTTTCTTATTCCACTGCTCATATCTAGTTCTCATTTTTAGTACTGCTCAGATATTGCTCTCCTTTTTTTGGCCCAGGGATTAGATTCAAAATTACTGTCACCAAATTCATAAACCTATGCCTTAATCCACTAGTCCCCTGAAATTATTCTGCTGTGCACAAAGTGTTTCTGCAAATATTTTCATTGTTTTAGCTCTAGTAGAATTGTTAAATACATATCTTGGTGCACTTATTCTTAATTGTATTGGATTTTTTTTTCTTTGCTATGGCTCATATGAAAATGCAAAAGTGGACAATATCAGCTGTTGGTAATAATTTCTTAACATGTCAATTTCATCAGTGTAGCTTTTTCTCTATATTTTTCTTTTATAAAAGGTAAAACAAAAATTTTACTTACTATTTCTTGAGGCCGACTTTCAGGGAAATAAATAAAATGAGATTGTGTAAAGCATTCCACAATCAAAGAAAAAATGGTAAAGAAATTCTTCCATTTTGAAGATTGGGACAAAATGAAAAAAACTACAAAAAATAAAAAATATATAAAAAATATGCAGCTACTTTGTTTGACATTTTTTTTATAGATTCCAATGATTTTTTATTTACCATTCTCTTGTGACATCTCCACTTGAATTTTTTTTGCCACATCTTGATTTCTGATGCAGAATAAATTCTTCTTTTCATTGTCTTCTAAGTTTGCACTTTTGGAAGGTTGGCATCTGGCATGGACAGCCATGTCAAAGACAAGCAAATCTGGCAATATCTGCGTCAACAAATGAGCCGCACTCTAAACAATCAAGAAAGAAATGGAAATGGCGAAAGTGAACAAAAGAAAATGGAGTATCACTAAAACTAAAAACAAAATTGAAAAACATGAGTAGTTAGAAAACCAGCTGTATTTTAAAAATTAAGGAATATAAAACAGATTTTAAAAAACGAACAAATTAAAAAACACAGAAGTATCAATGAGATATTTACAATAATTGCATTAAAAAAAACAAAAGGCAAAACAAGGAGTTCAACCATTTTTTTTCAATAAAGACTACTTACAAAACAAATACGAATATCAAAGAGATTCTAAAAATAGACACAAAAATGGATTATTTAGAAAAAAAGGAGTGTTTTTAAAGAAGGGGTATTTTAAAAAAACAGAGTATAAATCAGATTTAAAACAAAATGAAAAGCATATTATAAAACCAGAAAAGTATCAACTAGAAAAAAATGCAGGTGTATCTAAAATTAATATGAAACAGGAGTGTTGTATTGTGTTGTCCTATGGCACATGTTAGTAGTCAACTTCTTGCCTGTCTCTTATTAGTTTACTATGCATTTTATATCTCTTCTACATTAACATATGCAAATATATACCATGCTATTTACCAACTCATTACACCTCCCTGAACTGAAGAGGTTTAATGCCTATGATTCTTCTTGAACTTCTTTTACAACCTCATTCCTTGAAGTTTATGTCGGGTTCTTTTTAACGGAGATCAGGTCTTATTTAAACTTCTGCACCTGAATCTAATGTGCTAACAACCATAGGCTCGTTTTCTATTCACTGTCATGATCTGAAGAGCTCAAGCTTTCTTCTCTTTCAATGTCTTCTTCCATCACAACGTCTTCCTTTTCAATTCTAGGTCTTAATTGGTCAGAATGGACTATTAGGCTTTTTCCTCTCTTTCATATAGTGGCCGTGTTATGTTCACTTTACAAGATAAAATTAGCTCTTTCAGGATTCGCTACCTTGTCTTTCTCATACCACATCTTTTCATTTATCAAATGAGACATTCTTGATGGATATAGTATAGGAAAGACAAATTAGGAATTTTTCAATTATAATTGTCCCAATATCTTATATTTATGAAATGTATCAGCCATACATTCATTCAACTGTAAATGAACCAATTCCTCCTCAATAGTAAAATCTCGAGTTCCATGTTTCTTAAATTCTCTTAATTTATGAAGATATTGCATAATATCTTGTTTCTGTTTAATGCAGTGCTTCTCAAACTATCTGATATGGTGGATGAGAATTTTTTTTTCTCAATGTCTCACATACCTGTAATATTTCATGGTAATATTAATTTATACTGGAAACAATATATATAATGAATATAATAAATGTTGACTATCTTTTATCGTCCATTCATTTTGCAAAAAATAATTCCGTATCAAAACATATAATAAGTAATAAAAATAAGCTTCAAATGATTCCTTAGCATGACCTGGACACTGACTTCTTTTTATAATTGCTGAAATTTTGATGAAAGTCAAATTCTCCAATTGTTTGAGGTAAGCCATAACACAAATTTTCATTATAGCTCTACAACCTGCTGAAACTAGGAGGTCAGTTATTTCATTTTTTCCCCCTCTTGCCTGATTGTGTTTAAATGTTTTAGCCCTAGCCTGTGGTGCCAAATGTTGGAGACAAATCTCAATAAATTCTGGTTCATCTAAGCAATTTAAACATCCTATCGGCGATGCTATATTGTTGTATTGTCTTGTTCTATGACATGTGATCAGTTGTCAAAATATTGCCTGTCTCTTAGTTTATCATATACTTTATAGCTTTTTTACTTAACATATGCAAATAACTACAATCCTATTTACCAATTTACTACAAGATGTATCAACCCTGTTTTAAAAAACAAGAGTTTCACCCAGATTTAAAGAATTATAAAATAAAATTAAAAAAAACAGCATTTGTTAAAAAACATAAGTTTTAATAAAATGGGGTATCAAACTGATTTTTCAAAAAATAAAGAAAAAAAGAGAAGTACCAACCAAAAGCTAATGACTGACATTACATTTAAACTTTTTCAAAGTTGACTGGAAAGCAAAACATTGGGAACAAGTTCCACAAATGAAAAGTCTGAGAAAAGAAACCGTTAGCATAGAACTTATGGTTACATCAAGCCAAAATTGACTATAAGATCTTGTTGCCAATCTAATACTGTATTCACATTCATAAAGTCTAGGTATCATAAAGGAAAGTTTACCAAAAAAATTACACTGAATGTACTTATAGAAAAGGCAGGGAGAAGCTACATTATGGTAGTGGGAAAGTGAGTGCAGCCAAGATTCTAGGTCAGGACTAATAACATTGCAGATTCTTCTTTGGATTTTAAGACGGATCCCTAATAAATCACAGGAGCTCCAGATCATAGGTGGCAGCAATATTCAAAGCATGGATAAATAAGTGATGATATAAAATAAAGATTTAAAAAACGGCCTGAAAAGTTAACATTTATTAGAAAGCATATATAAATAATTCAACATACATAAAAAATACAACATTGCTGTAACCTAGGAAAGGTTACTGAATAGAATAATCAAACAAAGGTTGGTAATGAATGATAATACTTAGGACAAGAACAGCACATATAAGAATTGCCAGTGGCACATAGAAGAAGTAGTCAACTGCTAGAATTGAGTCAAGTTAATTCCACAACGAATCTACAACTGCAGGATATCTACCAAACACCTCACGTGGACAGATGTGGCACAAGGCTGAATTTAATATGGGGTATCCAAGCCTGTAGGCTCAAACAAAAATTCTCTGTAGACCCTGTATAAAATAGAGTCGGGTAGCTGTTTCCCAAGACAAGACTTTGCCCTTTGACAGGCAGAGAGTTTGACCAGCATAGCTGGAGACTAATCTCCAACTGCAGGATATCTACCAACTATCCCATGTGGTCAGATGTGGCACAAGGCTGAATTTAATGTGGGGTATCCAAGCCCACAGGCTTGGCCAAATATTCCCTGTAGACCCCGTATAAAATGGGGTTGGGTAGCTGTTTCTTGAGATGAGACTCTACCCTTAGACATAGCTTTATCTGGGGATCCTATCTGCCTGGAGGCAGAGTTTTTGACCAGCACAGCTGGAGATGATCTCCAACTGCAGACTAAGAGTATTTACTACTGAATTTATGTGAATGGGGACATACCCATTATCGTCTGTAGGTATGCTACAACAAACATTAAGTGCAATAAAATAAATGTCTGTAAATAGAAAGTAAAATGTTCAATAAAATATAAATTAAATCCATAAATATATGCAATAAATGCAGTAAGAGATAAAATAATGGATAAACAATAGATACAATACATAAAGATATGCCAAGTAATGAATCATATTTGTATGAAGAGCTTCCTCATTTACTCATATAAGGATCTGTCATGTAATCGCTTCTGCATTGGCATCTTGACTTCAGTAACTTTTAAACTGACATGATGTAACTTCCCTCTGGCTTTTCTACAAATATTTTCATGGTAATTGTTCTGATGAGCTTTTTTTTTCTGATGTCTTGACGACATGAATTTAAGCGTGCTACTGGATTGGAACTTGGTTTCAGCGTTTAACTGTTTAACTAACTAAGATCTCTTCTATTCTAATACTTTCTTTTCTTGCACTAATCACCGGTGGAGATTGCTTCTGATTTCTTGCTTTCTGACACCTACAATCTGCAAAAAATTAAATGCAACGTCTGTCTTCTTGAATCCTGTTTCTTTATTGTCATTTCCTCACTTCTCCTGATTAAAATTTTTTCTAATTCTCTTTCACTCCTTGCAACCCCCTGTGTTCTAGTGTCATTATTGCTTTGAGTGAAATGCTTTAAAAAAATGTTTATCTAAAATTGCTTGATCTTATATATACATATATACATATATATATATATATATATATATATATATATATATATATATATATATATATATATATATATATATATACATATATATATATATATATATATACATATATATATATATATATATATATACATATATATATATATATATGTATATATATATATATATATATATGTGTATA
>OZ038495.1:48966013-49026013 GCA_964036315.1 Acanthosepion esculentum | reverse complement strand
TTTTCTTTCTTTTGTCTTTCCCAGTTTGAGGTTTTTTTCTTGTCTAAGAAAGGTCTTCCAGTAAGTTGTCTGGCCACACTAAGAAAGTTTGTATTTGATGTAATGAAATAACCTGTCACTCCCATGAGTGACTACACTATAGGTAGTAACTGACTATAAGTATCTGTAAGTCAAGAGACTACAGAGACTAGCCAAAATCTTTTTCAGCGAGATGGCTGAACTCTCTGCCTCTGAGCAAAGAGGAACCCGGAGGAGGCTCCGCCGAAGGGCAGAGTCTCGTCCAGGGAGGTGGACTGACCATGAACCCGTCTTTACGGGTTCAAATAGGGAATATTTTTAGCCGAGCCTACGGGCTTGGAAAACCACATTAAACCCGGCCTTGTGCCACATGCAACCCTCATAGGGAGGTAGCTAGATATCACTAGCTGAAATCTTTTTCAGCTTGCTGGTCAAACTCTCTGTCTCTGAGCAGAGTGGAACCCAGACGAGGCTATTGCGAAGGGCAGAGTCTCGTTCGGGGAGGTAGACTGACCTGATCCCATTTATGCGAGGTTTACAGAGATTTTTTGGCTGAGCCTTAGGGCTCGGATGTCCCATATTAAACTCAGCCTTGTGCCACATCTACCTTCATCGTGGGGGGCTAGGGCTAGTAAATACCGACTAGCTGAAATCTCTTCTGCTATATGGTTGAACTCTCTGCCTTCGGACAGAGAGGAATCCAGACGAGGCTATGCTGAAGGGCAGAGTCTCATTCAGGGAGGTAGACCAACCCGATCCCGTTTATGTGGGTTCTACGGGGAAATTTTGCCCGAAACTACAGGCTCGGTCACCGCACGTTAAATTCGGCCTTGTGCCACATCCAACTATGTGGTGTGGTTGGCAAATATACTAGCTGAAATCTTTTCAGCTATACAGTTGAATTTTCTGCCTTCGGGCAGAGAGGAACCCAGACGAGGCTATGCCGAAGGGCGGAGTCTCGTCTCGAGTGGTAGTCCGACTCAACCCAACCCGACCCCATTTTTTACGGGGGTCTACAGGGAATTTTTGCCCGAACCTACGGGCTCAGAAACAAACCCCACATTAAATTCAGCCTTGTGCCACATCTGATCACATGGGGTGGTTGGCAAATATACTAGCTGGGATCTGTTGAGTATCACTCAGACTTATGCAAGAACTACCGACCTTCCAATAGTAGCACTTACTACTGGATTGATTTATGATGACCTTCTGCATAACTGTTACCTTTATTCTTATTGTACTGTTTTTTTACAAGAAACCTTTACTTATTTTATCCACCTTGTTTTTCAAGTATATATTCCTATTAGCACAGAATATAACAGTTTTTTCTTTCAACAGCCACCTGCACTAATGCAAAGCTCTTCAGTAAAATGAATGGAGCACTTTGGCTGATTGGCATTTGTTTACTTTTGTAAAAACAATACGCTAGATTTAGTTGTGTAACTCAACCGAGTGAAGATAGCTCTGGCTGACACCTAATCAGTTGAGTTTCAATCCTGGCTTGAGGCATTCAGAAGTCTAGTCACAATGAGGAGCTGTGATACAGTGAAACAGTACTGTCTGTGAATGACATATATATATATATATATATATATATATATATATATATATATATATATATTTATATACATGGATATACAAACTTTGGGGACAGATACACCAAAAATAGGACAAAAGTCCATATAAACATATGTCTGTAAATCATTCATTTTTTAAGTTTACAGTATATGGCACTGTGTTGCCATTTAGACTAGGTTACATTTGTGATTCGTGTACATTGATGGCTAGTTTTTCTTCAACATTTAACATGTGTAGTATTAAGTTAACTGAGAAATGTTTCATTTAACAATGCCAGGATATTCATATCATGAACAGGTAGGTATGCAGCTGTGAAAATGTTAATGGATGCAAGGCTGTATGGTTGTATCAAATTGTGTTTCTAGAGCAAAGGCAGCTGAGTCATCCAACCTTTGCTGTTGTTTATCATTGTGTTGCTGAGACAAGTTTTGTGGCACCGCAAAATATGGATTGAAGAGAGACCAAGATCTACTTGTACGACTAACCACAAAAGCACGTTCTACAGGCTTTCAGAGATGACTCAGGTATTAGCACATGTCAGGAGGCTCTAGAATGTTGTACCTCCCTTAGAACTACATGGAGGATACTTCAAGAGCAGCTTTTTTATAACCACATCATTTGCACTGTTTGCAGGGTCTTTCACCCATTGATCACTCACCCCAGTAGAACTTTTGCCGATTAATTATTGCACAAACTACTGATCTGTTGTTTATCTCTTCAGTCTTGTTTCAGTCAAAATTTGGAATAGACTAAATAACAAATTTACACAACCAACATTTGAGGATGGACCGGAATCCCCATGGTGCAATACAGGCTAGACACCTGCATCAGTTTACGATTGATATGTATGCCGGAATTGTAGATGATTGTCTGGTAGGTTTATATGTTCTCCCAGCACATCTTACAGGTGATGGTTACAGGAACTTTATTTTGAACACACTTTCAGAACTGCTAGAGGATGTACTCCTGCTTATATGAAAACACATGTGGTTCATGCATGATGGAGTGCCAGTACATTATCGTCACACTCTTCATAAGCTAGTGGCTGACATCTACCATGAAAAGTGGATAATTAGGGGAGGACCAATTCCATGGCTGGACATTTCATTGACCTCAATCCTTTGGGTTTTTATCTGTGGGGCCAACTAAAACAATTGGTTTATGCAGTAGACATTAATAATGCAGAGACATTTCATCAATGTGTCATGGGGGCCTGCAAAACCATTCAACACCATGTAGGAGTATTTGAAGCAAGTGAAAGACCTTTTCTTAACATTTGTTATAAGTTGCTGTGTTGAGGTACAATGATGGCCTTTTGGACATTTTACTTTGTTTTGGTGACAGGAACCCACCCACAAAATTCATAAAAGTATTTTTGGTTTGTATCTTAGATTGTAAATTTAACAACATCTACTGTAAATTTTAAACTTAATAACTCAAAATAAAGGATTTGTGCACAGATGTTTATACAAACTTTTGTCCTTGTTTTGGCATGAGGAACCCACCCTAAGGTTTCGTAAAAGTATTTTTAATATACAGTATATATATATATATATATATTTAAAGACATTTTTATGTTTAACATTCTTTTTATAGATACAAGTATTTAAGTAAATAAACAGTATTAAATAACATTTACCGGCCTGAATGTCCGAGAAATTTTCATAGAAAATATTTGTCCTTCGACAGGATTCGAACTTGTATCCTATATGGAAACGTCATATAGCCTGGCGTGCCTTACCGCTCGGCCACAAAGGATCGTTCGGTTGGCAAAGTCGAATTTACTGCTTATAAACTTCATTTAGTTATTTGAACTTGCCAACCGAATGATCATTTGTGGCCGAGCGGTAAGGCACGTCAGGCTATATGACGTTTCAAGTTCTAATCCTGTTGAAGGACGAATATTTTCTATGAAAATTTCTCGGGCATTCAGGCCGGTAAATGTTATTTAATACTGTTTGTTATAAACAGAGCATTTACTTAAATACTTGAATCTATAAAAAGAATGTTAAACATGAAAATGTCTTTATATATATATATATATATATATATATATATATATATATATGAAGAAATAGAGTTTTAAAGTGTGGTATATTTATGGGATAAGGTGCTCAATATCAGAGATAGAGCATATGTAAATATAAATATAAAAGTGAACTTTGAAGTCAACACTCAGAGGCGACATGGTGTTTCATGCTAGACACAGCCTGACGATTGCATCTAGCATGAAACAGCCTGTTGCCTCTTAATGTTGACTTCAATGTTCACTTTTATATATATATATATATATATATATATGTGTTTGTGTAATTTGGCAGCAACTTTTCTTTTAAACATGTTGTGTTGAATGTTAAAGACAACATAGTCCTGCATATTTTCTTTTGAATTTTCTCATATTTTCTAATGAGACTTTTTATTTGAAAATTATATCAAAATAAATATTGTCCATACGATAACCAAGTACTTTCGAAATTTTATAATGTATTTTAAATTTTATAACGTATTCTTCAATCTTTTGGCTTGTATAATAAAAATTTTTTCACGCCGTCACATGATTAAAAATCTTCGCCATGCACGTGATAACATCATCACGTCTTTTGAAATTAAAAGGATTTTATAACGTTTATTTAGTTTGTAAAAAAATGTAGCAACATGATTCTGCTACAAGACAATTGGCAAATGTTTTAAAAAAATTTTGACTAAAAATTTTGACCCAATATTTATTTCGATATAATTTTCAAATAAAAAGTCTCATTAGAAAATATGAGAAAATTCAAAAGAAAATATGCAGGACGATGTTGTCTTTAACATTCAACACAACATGTTTAAAATATATATATATATATATATATATATATATATATATATATATATATATTTATATATATATATATATATTATGACTTTAAACATTATTATATATATATATATATATATATATTATGTCTTTAAACATTATTATATATATATATATATTTATATATATATATATATATATATATATATATATATAGTATGTCTTTAAACATTATTATATATATATATATATATATATATTATGACTTTAAACATTATTTTAGTGGATATCCATATTTGAGTGGACTTTCTGTTTATTTTTTAAACAGTATTTTATATTGTATATTGGTCAAAATATTCAAGAAATCTTATTAAAAAATGCACCCACCAGAAGTATTTTATTTTTATAAAATTTCCTAAAGCAAGCCAGTAAAAGTTATTAGGATGCAAGGTGTTACTGAGGGTGAAAGAAACAGAGAGGATGATAAAAGAACAGAATACAATGAGACAGAAGATAATAATTTACATTGCATTTAAATTTTTGATTACCATAGTTGACATGAAAGCAGGAAGCCAGATGAGAGTTCCAGAAACATAAAACTATTAAATTACAACTTATGTTTACAACTTGCAATTTCAACAATCAAATTATGCCATTCTAGTGTTGCCAGTAATGTGCTTAAATTTGTAAATTCGAGGTAGCAAAAAAGGAGACCTATGGCCACATCACGTTGAAACACTAGTTCTCATACAATTATCAAGTAATTTTGATCCTGCTCAGTACCTAGATGGATGGCCATTTGGAAATACCAGGTGCTGCAAACTTGGATGCTGCAGGTGGTGAAATGAATAAAGCCTCGGAATTTTTAATCAGAGTCAAGTTCCAGTTCTCATTGTGTTCATTACATTCACAGGCACAAATACCCTTGGGAAAGGTATGTCGACATATTCTCCCCACAGCTATGGGTTAATTAGTAACACTTTTATCACTAAACTGTTTCATGTGACAATACTTATGTAGGCTAAGCTGGTCATGTGAAATAAGAATGCAGGTAGTTTGAATTACCACAGACAACTGTGAAGATGGACATGTCAGTTTCTATGGTTGAGTTTGGGGGGCCATAGATGATACTGCGCATGGATCATGATGGCGGTGGTACACTAAGTCAGTGATGACAGAATAATGAAAGGGAAAAAATGACAGTGCAAGAGGAAACAGATAAGTGTTATTTTTCGTGTTCTTTTTTTGTTTTTGTAAAAATTCCAACCACATGGGTTTCGGAAAAGATGGAGGACCCAGCTGGAAATGAACTACATGCTCAGTGGCCAGTAGCAGGCATAATGCCAGCCCAGTACCTGTGTTTGAATGGTAATTTAATTGAAAATTTGAAACTGTACAAGCAGAGGTGTTACTTGTTACTTGTGTTACTTCTCCACATGTTAGTGGATGATGCATTAAAGGTTTATAACAATGTTCATTTTGCCACACCCAATGAACAGCAGGCACCCAAAGAAATTCTTGAAGCTTTCAATAGATATGCAGTTAGTTGGAGAAACTAATGTCATGTATGAATGATTTGTGTTTCACCTGAAGAAACAAAAAGACGCTGAGAGCATAAAAGCTTTTATAACTGATTTGTGGACTCTAATAAAAACATGCAACTTTTGCAACAACTGTCTGGCGTCGGTGCTATGTTTCCAAATTGTTTTGGGTATATGGAATCTCCAAACACAAGCAGAACTGCTAAAACTGAGTGAATTAGAGTTGCAGAGATGCATTGACATGTACAAACTAATGGAGAACACTGCTCAACATTCTCAAGTTTTAAGACCAGAACAAGTTCACAAACTTGCTATGAAGATGCAGAAGAGTCTGCAGAGAAAAGCAAAACTCAGAAAAGAACGCCGGTTCTGTACTTCTTGACATGAACCAGGGAAGAAACCATATCCAGCTTATGGGAAAACATGTCTGAAGTGTCAAGGCAGGAATCACTTTGTGGCAAAATGTAAGTCGGTGAAGAAACAGATTCAGATAGCAACTGTGTGGAAATAGCAGCAGTAGTCAGTCAGACTGAGCACATGGATATCGCCATGACTGACAGGAAAGCTGGTAGCCTGGTACATGGGACAATTTGGGCTGAAATGATGGTGAATGATAAAATAATTGCCTTCAGCTTGATAGTGGAGCTTCAGTGAACTTGGTAAGTTCACATTCATGAGAGAAGTCAGAAGACCTTTAACAAGACCTTAGTCATTTGGAACAGGGCAGTAATGAAACCCCATGTAAAATTGACAAACCCAAAAAACTGAAAGAAGTATGTTATGAATATTGTGATGGTGACAGACAACTTGAATCCCCTCCTTGGTGTAATGGCTGTGCAAAAATTATGCCTGGTCAGCATGAGATGGGGGAAAAGAGTGAACACACAAAAACTGGAAACAAGTTCATACCACATCAACGCCAATGGGGAGCTGTGTTGAAAAACCAGATTGACTTGACTAGCAGAGTCACACCGAAGTCCATCTGTGGACATTTAGCAATACCCAGTCCAAGGCGATTACCTAGGTACTTCTTCAGAAAATTGGTCCAAAGCTTCAAATTCAACACATCCATTGGCGATAAACCCAATCAATGGAAGACTCCAAAGATACCTCATCAAGATGATTCAGTGAGGAAAACGCACTCAGGGTGAATAGTTAGAACATTAGCAAGGCTGAAAGACTAAAGAAAAGGAAAGTTGAGTGTAGAGGCAGAATAATCCATGTAAGGCAAAAGGGCAGTCTGCCCAGTGAATTCCTTGGTCACTCTTCTCTTGCTCATTCCCATTTTTAAAAGAAAAAAAGTCTCTTTTCAAAAGGGAAAAGATGTTTCATGAGACACTGCTTATGTAGGCTAAGCCAGTCACTAGATGTTGCAGTGCAGGCAGTTTGAATTCGCATGGACCTACTGTGAAGACGGACATATCAACTCATGTGGTTAAGTGTCAGTAACGATAGGCAAAACTGAGCATGGAATAGTCCATTTGTTTTTGAGCTATTAATGGTTTAGCTATTACTATCTCAAAAAAAGAAATTCTTGCAATCTAAAAATATTTTCTGGCTTTAAATAATTTGCAAATGGTTGATAAGCCTTAGACATTGAATGAATGAACATGTCAATCAATCAAACAAAACAAAAAGGAAAACTCATCAGAACAATTACAGTGAAAATATTTATAGAAATGGCACAGGGATGCTCCGTAATCAGGGTGGGAAAGTGATTGAAGTTGAGATGCAAAGTCAGGCAGATAACATTTGCAGATTCTTCTTTAGAATTTGTCAAAAATCATTAAATGTATAGCAGAATCACTAGACCAGATGTGGCAGATATATTTGATGTTCATTTAAATATTTTTTAGTTGATTGATCTGCTTTTTATACAGCTTATCAAAACTTAAGCTAGAACTTGTGGTTAAAACTCGCCACTTCAATGATGAAATGATCAGACCTCATATATTCATATAGATGAATCATCAGTGAAGTATTATTAGTCCTCTTTTTAAATACCCCTTGCAAAAATATAGTTGCATGTTTAGATAGCAAGAAATCTTTATCATTTTACATACTGTTTAGGCAAATGTCTTTAGCATTGTTGTTTTTATGAAAGTATTTTGTCTCTTGGTTAATTACATTCACTCACATTATTCTATACATTTTTTTAGACTATTGTCTTCATCTCTGCTGCTTTTAATGCAAGATGAAAATTATATTCCAAATACAAGTGGAATTGTTTTTCTCTTTTTCTGACTATCAGAGTGTTATTAATCGAGACATAGACCAAAAAAAAGTTTTTTTTTACATTCTGTTCGTAAATTTATGTTTTTGTACTTTCCTATTTGCTAGTGACAGTCAAGTGACGAATGTTTGTGGGTGGTGAAAAGGTCATATTCAATGGTGGACAATAACTCCTATTTTGCTATCTTTTAATCTGCTGGGACAATCTCCAGCACCCCCTAAAATCACCTTCTTCCTAGCATGCACCAAGGGGATCATGAAATCATTAGAAATTGCTTTATTTATTTGCTTTGGACAGCAGCCATCATAAAAAAAACATCCTTGGTAAATATTGGTTCTTATTTGGCTAGGAAATATCAGCCTGTTATTTTATTGTTTTATTTTTTATTGTTATGTTAACACATATGTGTGTGTGTGTGTGTGCGTGTAAAAATTTCAGTTAGAGTATATCTATAAAAGGACAATATGAATAAAGACAAAAGATAAACTTATCCACACATTTGCCTTGATAAAGTCCCTCAGAGGATGAAACACGTCAACTAAGTTGAGTTTTACTTTCGTCTTTATTCATAGATATAGGTGCATACCATATATTATCTAAACACATACTTCTTGCTCTGTCTCTCTGCATGTACACACACACACACACACACATGCACACACACTGGATTACTTATAACATATTTTAGTACAGGCAATAATGAGCTGTGCTAGAGGTAGTTTCACCCAACACTGCAAGTTGCAACAGAACCCAAACATCAACTTAAAAACTAGAATCATGTTCTTAAATAGCCTTGTCGGATCAAGAAATTCTTAAAAGGTTAGGAAGAAATGCCCCATCAATATTGGAGAGAGTGCTAACAGTTAGTGGAGTTGAGAAACTTATTTTCCTGAAAAACTGTTTTAAGAGAAAGGTTTTATAAATTTCAACCAACAGTACCCTTGTAAATATGTCTTTTAAATAATAGAAGGTCTTGAGTTAACTGTTTTCTTTTCATTTTTGTGGTCATGTATGTTGAGTTGAGAAGGAGTATTCCCTTATGAAAGGAGATATTTGAAAACTTTAGGGCATAAGTTAACATTTTAGTTGTAAAACACATTTTTTGTCCACTCATTTTCCTCACCATAAACATTTATCTCAAGTCTGTGTGAATTTTAGCTTACAACTACATCTGCACTCTATGTCATTGACAGCTGTCGTAAACACAAAAATAGCACAGAAATTTTCAGTTCAGGAGAAAGAAATCTGCCAGCTACTGAACTTCATTTTGGTAGATGGAAGGAAAACAGTCACTCATCCCTTTTTTCCACTCCTTCAACAACCATGGTCAAAGAATGAACTCACTGATTCATAACATTGCCATTGTAATCAGGTCAAGAACTGGGAACAGCCCATATCATCAACACCAGTTAAGTACTGTTTCACTGACACTTTTCTTTCTAGTTACTTTCTGGCAATGGACGTAAGGAAAAGACATTTCGAACACTTCACCATGTGTACAACTGTAAAAACCACTTTTACCTATATACTTGAGCACTAATACCATACACAACCAAATCACACTCAGTCAATGCATACTGTTGGTTTTGAATAACTATTATTTGGGATTTGGTTAAACTGAGTTTTGTCTTTGTTTTGAATTACTGCTTGTAAATGATAAATTTTGTATGTTTGAGACTTCAGTGCTGACCAGTCATTGCAAACTTCCATCAATTTTGATAATTACAATAGTTGCAATGTCAAGAAATTTCCATCTAAGTAAATTAACTTCTCTTCTAATAAGTGTAATATTCTTGAATTTGAAGATGTGGTTGCATTTATTTCTGTGTATAACTAATACATAAATTGTTATGTATGAGATCCATTTTTTGTACATAAATAGATGTGTACATACACACATACACACACAGACACACAGACACACACACACACACATATATATTTATATATAAATATAGGTAACTATTCTCGTGTCGAAAAATCTTCGAATTCTTGATTTAACAATAGCCAAATCAATCAAGAAGGGAAAAAAGGTTTTAAAAAAGAAAGAGCCAAGAACATGAAAGTCTGTCGAAAATAATCGCACAGATACAGGTTCAAGGCTCAAAGAAAAAACCTCGATATGAGTAAACAACTAACTAAAGAGCTCGATACAAACGTAGAGCAAACCTAGTCAAACCTAATGAGCCAGACAAACCTACCAAGGTTTCCCTTAGGCAGATCGTCAGGGTCAGCTGGCTAAAGAGGCAACAGCAAATGGTGTATATATAGACGACAACCAAGACAACACCACGTGACCAAGGAAAAAAAAAAAAAGAAAGAGAAAAAGAAAAAGTGACACCGTGGGGGATGGGGTATAGATTTATTCGTTATTTGAATAAATCTATACCCCATCCCCCACGGTGTCACTTTTTCTCTTTCTTTTTTCTTTCTTTTTTTTTTTTTTTTTTCCTTGGTCACGTGTTGTTGTCTTGGTTGTCATCTATATATACGCCGTTTGCTGTTGCCTCTTTAGCCAGCTGACCCTAATGATCTGCCTAAGGGAAACCTTAGTAGGTTTGTCTGGCTCATTAGGTTTGACTATACTTATATATATATATATATATATATATATATATATATATACAGTTTTAAAACTGTATATAAATTTTGTACCTCTAAGCATTTGTTTTTATATATATATATATATATATATATATATATATATATTCCCTTGGATTGATATATTTAACCATCCTATTGAGAATTGTACCACTGAGGATTCTTTTTGGGTTAAAGCAAGCAGTGATGCTTTTGTACCTTCTTGGAAATAACAGGTGAGACCACCATCTTCCTCTTGGTTCACACCTACCTGTTCCCCACCAAGCATGTTGAATTGATGGTATCGTCCTTATGAAATGTGCTCCTGAACTGGTTCCTCTTCTCTCTAAACTCTACAATAAATGCGTTGCTAGTTCTTTCTTTCCTGCTTGTTGGAAATCCTCTTCTGTAGTTCCAATCTTTAAAAGACTCAGATGAGCCATCTGACCCTTCTGACTATCAGTCAATTAGACTTCTTCCTCTTTTTGCAAAGTACTAGATGTTCTAATCAACTGTGAACTGGTTAAGCATTGTACCTCGTAGCATCTTATTTCATATAAACTATATGGCTTTTGCTTCTCTAGGTCAACTGCTGATGTATTAATGATAATTGCTAAATAGTTTATCAAGTTTTAGATAAGAATGGTGACGCTCAAGCTGTTACTTTAGATATCTTGACAGCATTTGATAGTCCATGACATACTGGTTTTCTTCCCCCCAAGTTGAAAGGTTATGGTATTTCTGGTTGAATGTTTGATTTGATTCACTCTTTCCTATAAAAATCATGAAATGAAAGTTGTCTTGAATGGCCTAGATCTTTTTGCATTAATGTGTCCAATTCGTTGAACCTAAATTGTTCCTAATTTTCATCAGTGATATTCCTGATGTCATTCTTTCTCAATTTTGTATCGACAGGATGCGATGGATAAATTGTCGTCTAAATTACACAAAAATGAAAATAACACTGATATCTCATTTTAACAGATATATTTACCAAAATTAAGAAAAATATTTTGAAGTACTAGAGAGTAAATTTATTCAATAAAATCGCCATTGGCTTCAACAACTTTTGAAGGTCAAAGTTGACTGGGAAGCAAAAAACTGGAAGAGTTCAACAAGAGAGTCGTGTGAAAGAAGAAATTGTTATTATAGAAATTCTGGTTATATCTAGCTATTCCAGTTGAAAGATGATGTCGTTAATATAGTGTTACACTTAAATTCATAAAATTCAGCTACTAAAGAGAGGTAGGAAGCATCAATACAGTCATTTCAGAGTGATTGTGTGTCAATCTGAGGACAGTGCAGAGGATCCAGAAAGAGTTGGATGAGTCTAATAATGGTTATGATAGTATGGCAGCTTAGAAAACTCACTCTGATCATTCAGATAAGAAAAGAACTCCTGAATTTGTTGGTGAGGGCCGCAAACTCAACATGAAGGCCTACATCAAGTGCCTTGAGGAGGTAGTGCTGCCCTGAGTCAAGAGGGTGGCTGCTGGAAGAGCCTATGTCTGACAACAGCACTCTGCACCATGCCACACATGCAGGAGAACCCAGTGATGACTGTCAGGCAATTCTGCATTGACATCACCCCTTACAGCTGGCCACCCAACTCCTCAGACTGCAACCCCCTTGATTATTATGTGTGGGGCACAGTTGAGTGAGTGACCAACAAAACTCCTTTTAATACCAAAGATGAACTGAAGACAAGGATTATATCAGCATTCGCCAACAAGGAGACTGTCCAGAAGAGATGCAGGAGAAGCTGAAATCGTCTGGAGGCTGTGCTTAAAGTCAATGGCGATTTTATTGAATGAATTTACTCTTTACTATTTCAAGATATTTTTGTGCAGTTTTGGTAAATATATCTGTTAAAATGAGATGTCAGTATTATTTTTTTTTTTTTTTTTTTTTTTTTTGCGTAATTTAGACGACAATTTATCCATCGCATCCTGTATATTTGATAAATGTCACGCATATTTGTATTGGGTTAGAGAATACACACTGAAATATAATAAAAATAGACACCTCTATTTTTCAACGTAAAGCCTTTATTTAGTAATCTAAAGATATTGCATATTTTTAAAATTTTTTTTTTTTCAAACTTATCAAAGGTGATATTTGTGTGATATTCACTTATGTACCATTAAAATCCTAGTTTCCATTTTTGGTCCACTGGATATTTCATTCATTTTCCAAGTCAATGAAGCCAAGACGATTAGTTGGAATTCATGTTATAAAATTGATTTGGCCATGACTCTAGCTTAATACTTGTTAAGTACCTGGCATTTTCAAGACCTTTTCTCTTTTTTCAATACTGCAAATTTATCCATTACTCAAGCCAGAGAGTTACTGTTAAAATGTTTATGATGTATGAGGCAAAACTATTAGCTGTATATAACCACTTTCTAAGATCAATGGTTAAAAATGGCTTTGAGTGAGCTAAGCTAGAAGGTTTTAGCAAAGACCATCCTTCTTTGAACATTATGGAATGGCACTACAGAATCACAAACAAATAAGAGAAACTACACTTGAGGACTACCAACAGCAGTAACAACTAAAATAGATATCCCATGTGACTCGAAGAGAAAATAATGATATAATCAAGATTTTGACATTCCACACTACTTCAACTAAAAGGTTAGGAAGGAAACCCCCATCATTACTGGAAAGAGCAATAACAGCTACTGGACTTGAAAAACCTATTTTCCTGAAAAATTGTTTTAAGAGAAAGATTTTATAAATTTCAACTAAAACTGGTTACTTGGTCAATGACTGGCAAATGTTTTCATGGCAGGAAAATGGCTAATATTACTATTAGCCATTTCTGTTACTATTACTATTAATATTACTATTAGTATCACAATGTGATATGAATGGAGGTGAAGGTTGTAGGAAGTTAAGATTATAAAAATAAGAAGAATAGAGAACAATTGACCGTTAATTTGAAGCAGCTAAGATTCTAGAATTAAAAGGATGCACTTATATGTGTCTCTGCGACACAAAGTGGCAGTTCTACGGAAAAGGCCGTTTGAGTGGTATTTTCTTTTCACATTTGGAATGCAGAGGAAATTCATATGATTTGACTCTATAAAAGTAGCATAATGATTTCTACCATGAAATTCTCAAATGCAGGCATCTGAACATTTGCCATGTTAAAAGCAATAAGATTTTTGACAGGCTTGCAATGTTGTATCTGTTTTGTAACAATATGGTTTCTCAGACATCCTTCGCAGATAAGTAGATACATTTCTTTACCTTTTAAGCCCACTTAGTTATCTAAGTTTCTTAGGAAATTTGTTTCCAGTTCATCTTTGAGTCAACTTAAGTGTCAGTGTTTTTGGCAATTCTGTCTCCAGCTGCCTTTGAATTGGCAAACATAAAATGCTGTTAATGATTTTAAATAATCCTAAAAGTTGAATCATTTGAAGATTTGACCACCCGTCTGGCTTTCAGGTTGTCTCAAATCTTCCAGAACAGAAGTGGATGGATAGGGGATGGGATCCCAGCCATTATCCATATAAGCATAAAAAAGCAGGAAGTCAAGGAAAAAGTGGTCCAGCAATCAGAGAAGTAGGTAGGGGATTAGTGAGTGAGTTGCTGCCCAGCAGCCAGGGAGGAAGAAAGCAGCAGAAGTTAAGGAGATAGCAGTTCATCCAAAGAAAAACATAGCAGGTTGAGTGAGAATTTGTGTTGTTGCTATTTTCCAACAAAAGAGTCTTGAAAAGCAATTGTCATTATTTGATAAGTAGACAAAGCTGTGCAAACAGCTAGTCAAGTGTATATGCAGACACATCTGACCTTGGATGTCTTCACAGGTGCAGTGAACGTTGAACAAGCGGAGGATGTTGTCATAGTTGGAGAGTGTTTGCAGATCAGAAAATAAAGGATTACTCTACAAGTAAATTTATTTTCACATTTTTGGTGATGTTTAACCTTTGACCCCAGAAAAAATGACTTGCAAAAGGATGGTTAATCTCTTGATACTGCTATTACTGTATTCACTTTTGACTCCCTTGGCATAATATTTATCGTTTTAAAAAGTGATGATTAGAATTTCAACAAAATCCAAACATATAAAAATGAATTTAAACATTTTCCTTATTCTTGTGAATTGAGCAGGAAGATATTTATTTATTCAATTGTTTATTTAGTCTTTTAGCAGATTTCCATGAATTTTTATTTTTAAATTAGCAATGTTTCAAAACTTTTTAAAAATTTTGTTTTTCAAAAAAAGATTTGGAAGTGTGGTAAATTATAATTGCTTTAAAAGTTTCAAGCCTTGAATTTTATTTTTATTTAGTCATCCTTGATCCTAGATCATGATTATAAAATATCTGAAAATTAAAACCTGAAATAATCTGATATATAAAATAATTTGAGAAGATAATGGATTATGACCAGAAAATCATATTTTCATTCAAATTTTTTTGTTCTTTAGTTCATAGATATATTTATAAAATTATGAATAAAAAATATTTTTTCATAGTTATTTATGAAATGGTAAATTTTCATAATTTTTTATGAATTTTAGAATAAAAAATCTTTTAAAATTTCTTTCTTTATAAAAGGGTAAAGAATAAATCTTTATAAAAAGGTAAATAATAAATATCACATTATATTTAGTTCATTATATTTTTATAATCTTATATTGTCAAGGGAGTCAAATGTGTATACAGTAATAGTAGTGTCAAGGAAATAACCACCATGACCAACCATGTTGTCGCTTTGCTTGGGGTGAAAATTTCTTAAAAAATCAGAAAAAAAGTAAAAATTTCTAACACATAATGAGGAAAGATGGTGGGGATAATGTAACACTCATAGGATATAGTACCCACATACTGAAAGAAGAATTGTATTATAAGCCAAAATTAATTTTATATGAAAAATGTCCAAACTACATACAATACAAAAGCCATTTTGAAATTTATTTGATGTTGTGTGATGTGTGTTCTTCAATAATAAAAAAAGACATATATTTTATTCCATTGAGAAAAAACAGTTAACAAGGAAGAGCAGTCCCAGAGAGAAAAATAATCAATTGAGGACTTTTCTCTGACATTTGTTTTAGAAGAATTCACTTTCTACACTCTTATCTTGGTGTCTTCTTTTTCTTCTTTCACTTTCTACTATGACATCAGATATATACGGAAATGATAAGCATCATTTCCTTTAAATTGAATTTTAGTACACTGATATCAAATTGAATTTTTGCAAGACAAAACATAATATCTTATTGTCACTTGCTTTTCTTTGCAACTTATCACATAACCATTCTATTTCCATCAGTTGAAAATAAAAAAATATGATCATAACAAGACTTGAACTCCCATGAAACCTGCTCAAGTTGCCTGAGATATAAAAGATTAAATTTAACCATATAAACTAATTCCTTATACATCTATCTAGTTCATTGCATTTGATGATAATGTTTTATTTAAATTTTAAAAAAAAACTACATGCAAATAATACTTATGAGCAATATGTAAATAAGACTTATGAGAAATATTAACTTGAATGAATAATTATTATTATTATTAAACTATTATTATATTATTATACAGTATCATGCATATATTAATTTTTTATTAGCATTTTTTATTTTCATTTTCCAGATTTTTTATTACAATAATCATATTTTTCATTTACATTTTAATTTTTAGTATGTTTTCAGTTACATTACTCATATTACAATTACTATCTTTCTATATATAAAATTCTGTGACTTCTCTTAGTAGTTCGTCTGTCAATCTGTACATGACATCTTCAAAAATAGTCATATATTGACCAATCATAACACAATTTTGGGAGAAATGCAAACAGGTAAAGAGGTACAAAGTACACATGGCTTTACTATAATGCATAGCTTAATACAACAAATTTTCATTGAGTTGTTTGGAAAAATTAATAGTTATATTGTTTAACATACAAAATACTCCCAATATTTTAAAGTAATTTAATGGTTAAAATAACAAATAATAAACATTCATTATTTTTTGGCATATCTTTTCTTTAAGAAAAATACAATAATCTAGTTTCCAGTTCATCTTGCGTTTGCGAGAACTATGAACAAACCACAAGGCCAAATGCTTCAAAAGGTTGGAATTTGACTCCAGAAAAAATATTTACGCATGGCCAGTTGTATGTTGCATGCTCAAGAGTAAGATATCCTAAGATTTTATTCTTCACTGTTAAAAACTAAAAAAAATAAATTTTCTCATTTTTAAGAAAATTTATTATTATTGTTTACCATGAAGTCCTATAAAATTAAATTAAATTGAAAAAATATTAAACTGCAAAGTAGAGTTTTTGTCAAAGTATTTTTCCAAACAGGTCAGCTTATTCAAATTTCATTGACAGATTTGCAAAATTGAATGAAATGTTGAGTTTGTAAATGTCAACAAAAAATGTTAGTGATAACTTCAACATTGCTAAATACTGTGATGATTACAACACGCATTAGTGTGTTGTAAAAAAAGTTCTAGTTTTCTAAAATTTCTATTATTAGAAGAAGATTTGTCAATCATTAAATTGGACATAGATAATTTCTTACTTTTTCTTAATTCAGTGTTCTCTGAAATCAGCTGAAAAATATTGTCTGATAACAAGTATAATTGAGATTTAATATTTATTTTAATATCGCTATTAACTTGTGTACAGCCAAGGTAAGAGTTTTTCAATTTAGATCTTTGCATCTTTATGCTGAATTCTACCATTCACCACAGAAATGAAAAAATATACTTGCATTTTAGAATTTTTTTTAAATTCAAGATTCTCTGAAACCAGTTAAATAATTTGTCTGTTAATAAATATAATTGCAATTTAATATATTTTTCATATCACTATTAACCCGTGGATAGTTGAAGTGAGAGCTTTCTTTGAATTTTAAGAAAAAGATTTAGAACTTTTCATTTTTTTCTCTGAAACAGTTTAACGAATATACTTATTACTTTTAAATTAGTTTGGATATTTCATTTCCTTTTGCTTAGTTAGGAGTCTGTGGAACTTATACAAAGTTAAAACTTTATGCCCTCCAAATTTATGCCTTTCAATGAATAGACACATTGCTTAACATTGAAACTGTTATGTGTGTTTTTATAAGTAGGTGAGATGAACACACCCAGTCATGGTAAAGGCACTTTATCTCGGAAAAGGCAAACTAATATAAAACCCAATGGGTAGAGCTCATTAGCCATCTTAATGACCATCTATCTAGGAAAAGGAAATATATATATATATATATATAGATATAGATATATATATTATAATGGGATATAAAACCAACCTTTTTGACCTCATGAGAATGCCTAAAAATCTAGCTGAATACATTATCTGACACACAGGTTACTAAGGGATGCATCCCTCAGTAATATGCCAAGCTGAGGTTGAAAAATCTGCTAATGCGAAGAAAAGTTCAAATAATCTATTGGTTAGCTAGATCAACAATTAAAATATCATCTACAAAATAAAAACTTAATAAGTTCGTCAAGTGGAAAGTAAGATAAATCAACATCCACTCAGGATCAAATGATTTCAGGTTGGATTTAATTCTAGATGAATACAAGAAAGTCAAAACTAGATGGTGTCTGTATTCAAGTGGTGAATCAACTTGATACTGACTTCATTGCATGTTTGGGATACAAGTTATTTTCAATTAGTCACAAGGAGAAAGAACATGGTGTTAGAATTACAATACACAAGTCATCAGATATTTTAATAGACAATATCATACACCAATTAGAAAGATTGATGGTGCCGACTATGTTGTTCCTGACTGTAAGATCTGAGTGATATCAGCTTATACCTCAACTGAAAGAAATGTTGTTTCAGAAAAAGAACCCTTTATTTCACTCACTGGGGTAAACTGTTCTAGTTCCACGTGCCATGTTTAATGGATGTCTGTTATCACTTATCTCCTGTTAATTTCCCTCTTAGTAGGGTATTGAACTCACACTCTTTGGGTCCTGTTACTGGATCTAACTAACACCTTTATCCACTGTACCATGTGTCCTTGAGGACATCTATGAATGAATTTCTGGGTATTATAAACCTAATGTCTGCAGCAACCGTTGTTTACCAGTGCTCATATTGCAGTTGTTGCTGTTATCAACATTTTTTTACCAGAGCTCATATTGCAATTTTTCTTGTTATTATTGCTTTTCTCTGGCACTCCTTATTACTGGTTCCCATATTGTATTCATTTCTATGCTTGGTTGGCTTAGGAGATTTTTGTGGCCTAGCATATGTGCTGATTCCTTAAGTTTATGAATTTTCCAATGGTGTTCTTTGTCTATGATATCAACCTGATCCAACAGAGGGCAGTGATCTCCCTTCTCTCTCCATATGTGGTCAGCCACACCTGATTTTTACACTTCTCCTCATGTTACAGCTTTCGGGTGTTCTTGAAGAACAGTCTACCCCAGTGAGTGAAATAAAGGGTTCAGTTCAACATTCCAACCACCTGAAGAAGTCCGGAGCATACAAAGGCCAAAACGTTGTAATAAATATGGCAACTAAGATGAGGACAATAGTACAAATAATGTATATAAGGTTCATGATAAGGTTTGAAATGTTTCCATATCGGTGTCCTTACCAGCCATGCATTACTCTATTAGATTTATTTATTTAGTGAATTTGGATTTTAGAAGGCAGTTTGTAATGGATAAGAAAAGGAAGTCTCTATTGATAAGGTCATATACTGCTATGAGGTCAAAAAAGCAGGTATACAGTTTCCCATTAGAGAGGTAAGAAATTTCTTGGAGTTGCTTACTGACATATATACCATCTTTGCATCCATTACCAGAATAAATGAAGACATATTATGAACTGGGTGATAAAATCCCACACAATTACATATCAAAGTCCTGTCTCGCAATCCCTATTCCCTAGGTCTGTCTTACTGATTAACATTTTTTCTCAGTATTAGAGGCATATGTTCACCAGCAGGTATATTGCCTGTCTTTCCCCTTAAAACTGCATCTATACTGTGTGATATACATGTAAATCTGGCTATAGTTTCCGCTATCATCTCCAGACATGTTCTTCACAAAGCCTGTAGTAACTCTGTAATTATCCTTAAGAAAATTGCCCTTGAACTGGCCTGTTCTCTCCAAGGTCTAAATGCCTTGCTACTTTTTACTTTTTATATTGTTGGAAAATCCTCTTTTGTAGTTCTTTGTTTTTAAAAACACTGGCCAACTATCTGATGCTTTCAACTATCGACCTATTAAAGATAACAGAATTCTATTGAAAATCCCTTTTTAAAAAAAGGAATTTCAGCCACCAAATTTCCCTTTTTAAAAAAGGAATTTCAGCCACCAAATTTGCTTGTCCATGTTATTTTATTTTCTCAATACATTCTTCTTGGTTAGCCTGTAGAAAATTCAGTTGCCCATGTTTTTTTTTTTATTAAAAATCTGAATGTTCAAATTCCAAAACCATAATAAAATGAAATAAAAGAAAACATGCTTATGCCTATTAAATAAATCATTTTTTTTACAAACATATGTACATGAATTTGAAAGAAGTAAGAAGTATCAAAAACAGTCTTTATTTGAATTAGTCTTTGGGTAGTTGATTCAGAGAAAAATTTGTGGTTTAGAAAATACTTTTACATGGTTGATCCACAGAAAAAAACTGTAGTTGGGAAAAGATTTTTATTGTTAGTGAAGAATCATGATCGTCATTTTTGTTGTTGTTAGTTTCTTTGATGACATCTACTGGCCATTAGGGTAGGTCAATTTTTCACCTCTCTTAGAAAATAAACATTTCACTTCATGTCAAAGCTGGAATTTGATATGATAAGTACTGACACCACAGATTAGATTCACAGCATTTACCAATTTTTGAGCATTTAGTTTTGAAAATCATCTGAAAAATGTACCGAAATACCTCATTTCCACAGGTTTTTCTCATAAATTGACTTCAAAATTTTACTATTTCAAGAAAAAATCAAAATAAAGTGAATATTTTTTGTATTAGACATATTGAATGAAAAATATATTCAAACCAGAATTATAATTATGAACCAACACAAGCAAAATATGCAAATTTTTACTGTATTCAATAAGTAAAAACTGTGTAAAAAGTTGTAAAAGATTACAAAATGGCTGCTCAATGAATATGATCTTATGCCCTTTATTAGGTCATAATTTACAAAAACAAAAACTAGATAAAAGTGTATATAACACCATAATACTGCTGGGAACACATTATAAGACAAAATGGTTTAAATTGGCATTGTTTCTTGAAATTTGCACTAGAACTATTGTACTGTATAATATATTACATCATATTATAGCTAAATTGTTCAATATAATTTTTCTTTGAAGAAAAAGAGGGTTTCTTTTGATAGCACAATGATTTAGTAATAGTATGCATGTGCCTTGCATCTTACTCATATACAGTTTGTAAATCTTCATTAAATTATAAATTTTATAAAGCTGTTCTATAAGTCTTTCACTGATTACTGTAATGGAATTCCAATGCTACAATTTTGAGTCTAAACTTAATCTTTAAACTCATTTCCTCAAAAATGTAATGATTTGGAAAAAGATATTTTGTGTCCTTATTTATCATGTCAAAGTTCAATTTTCAAACTGAGGGAAATATCATGGTTTCAAAACTGACCTTCCCTACTGACCATCCCTGCTGTTATTGAAGATGATTTGTTTGATGATGCTGATACATGTTTCTTTCAGCATATACTGTGAGTAAGGAAAAAGCTATGTAGTTACATCTTCTGTTGTATTTGGCTTAGAGACAGCTCCTCTTTGGAAATTGAAATCTATGGTTTTTATAAGAACTTTTTCCCAAAAGAAAAATAAGGTTTAGTTTTCTCTGATTATTAAAAACTTTTCAGATGATGATGTTAATTTCTAACCAATCGGCACTTTTATTTAAATGGTTTGTTCTATCGCTGAATCTTTTTGGCATACTTGTAATATTGTCTATCGTTAGGTAGAAAATAAAATTTTGCTGTGTTTTAACAGCGTATGTATGTGGGTATGTATTCACATTGGAAATTGGGTTTATTTCCTATGAGCCTATAAAAATCTGTTTTATAAGTGTTATGCAGACACAAAAAATTACTGTCAGATTTTGAAACAAGATGGAGGTAAGTTGTCCATTCACATTTAGAAAGAAATACTATACTGGAATTCTGGATTTTTTTTAAAAATTTGCTTCTGCTACTTTGTTTTTTTCTGCAGAATTCTGTCTAGTTTTGGGAAAAAAACCCAGAGGTATGGCTTCCTGTATCTCTTCTGTGATAATTTCCACAATATTTTCAACAAAGTGATGTAAACTCGGGCTTTTGCTTATTAATTCACTTACAAATGAAGGAAAGCCAATGTTATTAATTAAATTTATTGAAATTTCAGATAGACTTAAATTGATCCTCCTTTCTACAATATTGCTTTGAATAATTTTATTTTTGCATTCTATTTTTGTTGTTAAAAATATCAAAGTTGTCAAAAAATTCAAATTCTAATAAAAGATTAGAGATATCACCAGTCATAAAAGATTGGAGGAAACATATTTTTAAACAAGGTATTTCAAGAAAATTTTAGTTTCTCACCACCAACAGATGAGACTGATATCAGAAGTTGGGTTCAAAACAATTCTACTCAATAGAGAAATTGGTAATAAAGAAATAGTAGCACCAATCTCAAGAATGATTTTTATTTTGATAGTTTGTTGTCACTCAACAACTTCCAGAGGTGGTATGTCTGTCAGAGGTAATTAGTTTTAAACATTGCTGGAAACAGGGGTAGATAGTCAGGACCCATTAATATTTGAAGTTTGATTTGCTTCTTGGCATCACAGACAAAACAGCACAATAATCAGTACATACAAGATGTAGTATATTGGTTAAAAAATAATAGACACATAAAGATGCCCAAAGTGTATGCAGCTGAAATGTTTTGATAATAACATCTATAGAAAAATAAGAACAACGGTTAGAATAAAACAAAACATATTGATAATTTCCATTTTGAAGTAATCAACCAATGTTAACAAAATGTGTCTCAAAGCCACTGTAATAATTAAATATTAAAACTATTTGATATTGGATTTAAAGGCTCCAAAAATACAATAATGAAGTTTTTTAGGATAATGGTACAGTGGATGTAGTTCAATCTCTCAACCAGCTAGTGAGGTGTAAACTAAATCTGTTAAATATTAAAACTATTTGATATTGGATTTAAAGGCTCCAAAAATACAATAATGAAGTTTTTTAGGATAATGGTACAGTGGATGTAGTTCAATCTCTCAACCAGCTAGTGAGGTGTAAACTAAAGCTGGATCACAGGAATAAAAATAACGCAATAATCAGCACATCAATGTTAATGGTGAGATTCACTGTTTCCATATGGAAAAAAGTTGCCATTTATTATCCAAACAGCATTACTTTCAGTTGAAACGTATAAGATCATTCTCTTGAAACAATCTTTCAGGAAAATAAGTTTCTCAAGTCCAGTAGCTGTTATTGCTCTTTCCAGTAGTGATGGGAGTTTATTTTCTTTGTTTGAAGTAGTGTGGAATATCAATATCTTGATTATGTTTTATTTTCCCTTTGAGTCACATGGGATATCCATGTTTGTTGTGGCTGTTGTTGAATATCATTAAGAGATGTGGTTTCTGTTATTTGTACAGTACTTTATTTGTGATTCTGAAGTTCCAGTTCAAAAGAATTTAAAGAATAATGGTCTGTGCTAACACCTACAGGTACTTGGTACAGTTCTTTATGATTCAGCAGACCCAGTCCAAGAGAATCGGATGAAGAATGTTCCTCTTTAAAACTTGCAGGCTTCATTAGCTTGAAGCCATTTTTAATAATTGATCTGCCAAAATCAGATGTTGTATACATGAGATAGTTTAGACATTTCTGAATGATTTGAACATCATGCGTGATATCCATATAAGAGTCTAGATTTGACGAGTTTAGTTAACATGACTTGAGTTCTTAGGTTAATATTTTGGATCTTTAGCAACTCACAGTGTTAGACAAAACTACTCCTAGCATTCCATGTTTGATTTCCTTAGAGGGTGACTTCAATCCCTGCTTAAGGCAGTGGAGAACTCGGAGAGGGGAATTAACAGAAGATAACTGATAACTGACATCCATTAAACATGGCATGTGGAACTAGAACAGTCTACCCCAGTGAGCGAAATAAAGGGTTCAGTTTGACATTCCAACCTCTTGAAGAAGGCCGGAGCATACAACAGCTGAAACGTTGTAATTATTATGGCAACAAAGATGAGGACAATAGTTCGAATAATGTGAATAGTGCTCTTATGCAGTATTTGTAATAACTGATCTATATCTATTTTAGTTTTAACCAATCTCTTTCTGATGCTAAGTATGCACTTTTTGTTTCCATTTTCCCTAAAACTTTGTTTTGTGCCTATATTCAGTCTGTGTTATTCTTGTTATCTTTTTGTAGAACCACATCTCTGCTGTCTCAGGTCTTGTCTTCATCTTTCAACTAGCATTCCTAGAAACATTTTGTAATTAGCGTTACTATATAGTCTTTATTAGTTATAAATCTTATAGCCTCCACTGGACATAATTTTATTCATAATATTATCCTTAACCCTTCAAATCTGATATTTAGCAATGTTTATCATTTTGTTCTAATTTAATTAATAATCTCCTATCAATAATTCTATATCTAATAAAAGGTATGATAAATTACCCAATAATTAAGCATTTCACTTTTGTTGTGTATCACCAGTTGCAATAATTTGATCATTAAACTGATCAACAGTTCTATCCAATAAAATTTACAATCAATTATTCCTGGCTAATATGGTTTTATATGCACAACACAAAGTTCATTAGCATTTCATTGAAAGATACAAATCTTTACAAAAAGGAAATTATTTTGCTGAAACTGATTATTTCATTGATAAACATTCATGCAAAGAAAAGTTCTCAGTAAGTACTATTCTAGGAAACACTATTTCATAATTATTGACTAATCAACATATTATGTAAAAAAAAAAAAATCACATTTGAATTTTAAAACAATATATCTAAAATTAATTCAATTTGATATTTACAAGCAAGTACTAAAATTTAAATATCTAGGAAGAATTTTAACAGGTAGCAGAAAAGGCAACACTGAAATTCAAAGGCACATTGAAACAGTAAAAGATGCCTTCCAAAAGCTTATCAAAGTATTAAGAAATGGAAAAATTTGATTGGAAGCAAAGAAAAGAGTACTGGACCGTTATGTAATATTTGTCTTCCTATATGGCAACAGAAATATGATTCTACAGAAGGATGATGAGAATGCCATAGAACATATGAGCAATGACAAAGTATCAGAGAAACTATTTTGTATTTCTGCAGCCATCTTGTTTTATCACAGAGCTAATGAGTTACATATATATATATATATATATATATATATATATATATATATATATATATTATATATATATATATGTAATTATGTCTGTATGTGTATTGGTATATGTTCCATTTCTGCAGACATTTTTACTTTAGTGTTGTCATGGTTGAAATGTGAATTAAAGGGTTTTTTGAGACCAGGACATTTCTTCTGTCTTGGTTTTACTTGTATGATATAGTGGTTTTTTACTTTTCCCCATATTTCTGCTATATGGCAACAGAAATGTGATTCTGCAAAAAGGATACTGAGAATGCCATAGATTGAATATATGAGCAATGGCAAAGTATCAGAGAAAATGTAAACAAAAATGGGCATTTACGTATAAAATCAGATAGAGATAGTTTTCATATCTAGGATGCATAATGAGGAAAGAAGACTTAGAAAATGAATACTCACAGGGCATACTGAAAGTAAGCAGAAAGTAAAGCATGTGCAAATGGTTAGGCAGCACAAGGATTAGTAGAGATAGCAAGAAGACAAATGTTAGTAAGAGCTACAACAAACAAGATGTTGTGGAGAGCCATAATCACCAACATCCCAGAGTGATATTGTAAAAAGAAGATATGAAATTGGAACTTGCAAATTTGGGTCATGCATTGTGGTCAGTCATCAGGTAGCCATTGTTAGTTGCAGAATATCCAAAAAAAATATGTGCTTGTATGGAGTTTTATTATATATACAACTTGAGGCTTTTTCCTTTTTCTGGGAGAAATATAGGCAATAGTATACCTATGTTCAATTTTAAGATGCATATAGAGTTATTAAGATGAGGGACACTATCCAATTTGTTTCATAGGTTAAACAAGATTTCCTCCACTGATATTTTAACCATAGAGATGGTATGTATATACACGAATTAGGTTCTTATGCCATCAAAAATGTTTTGAATAAAACAAAATACTTGACAGTTTGAAACTGTATGGAATATTTATTCCATAAAATACGAATAAAATGATAAAAGTATAACTATGAAAAGATACCCTTTTCATGAGTTTCAGTCTAGATATCAACATTTTTGAAGAAAAGGAACTCTTTCTTAAGGAATGGCTGGAGAAGAGTGCTTCCCTGTTAGGGTCTGTGATTGTATGTATCAGGTCATCCCATAAGTTCTGTCCGAATTTTGAATAAAGAAAACAAGTGACCAAATGTTATATTTAATTACAGATTCAATCAACAATATATTTTCCCTGATTATCTATGACTTCCTTCCATCTATTAACAAGCTTACTAATTCCATTACTGTAAAATTCTTTTGGCTTTGATTCGAAGAACTCACAAATGTCAGTTTTAACCTCTTCCTGTGTTACAAAAGCTGTTTCTTCCAAATGATTCTGTAAGCTACGAAACAAATGGTAGTCTGAAGGAGCAAGGTCGGGAGCATAAGGTGGATGAGGAATTTTCTCCCAACCAAGTTCTTCGATCTTTTGTAACGTGATTCTTGCTGTGTGTGGTCGCGCATTGTCTTGATGAAACATCACCTGTTTTCGATTCACTAGAGCTGGTCTTCCTCAAAGCTTGGTTCAAACGCTCTAATTGCTGACAGTATATTTGAGCATTAATTGTTGCATTAGGTGGTAAGAATTCAAAGTGGATTATTCCTTGGCAATCCCACCAGATTGAAAGAAGAACCTTTTGCCCATGAAGTTCCCTTCTCGGCTGTGGCTGGGATCCTTCCCCTTTACCAAGCCACTGTCTACAATGCTTAACATTTCGATAAAAGATCCATTTTTTGTTGCCAGTCACAAGTCTATCCAAAAAAGGTGAAACAAGTTGGCGAGAATGGAGAGAAGAGCAGATGTCAACTCGGGATTTGAGGTTGTTTTCAGACAATTCATGAGGCATCCATTTTCCAAGTTTAAGAACTTTTCCAAGTTGTTGAAGATGATGATGAACAGTTGTATGGTTTGAACTGAGAACCACTGCCAATTCCTCAACTGATAAAGCAGGATTTTCTTCAAGGGCTGCTTCAAACTCAACTGGATGTCCGGTTCGATCTTTATCTTCAAGGGTGAAATCTCCACCTTTGAATTTTGCAAACCATCTTTTGCAAGTTCTTTCATTCACATATTCCTCTCCATAAACTGAGTGAATGTTTCTAGCCATTTTGTCTGCTGAGTTTCCTTTCTTGAACTCATAAAGCATTATGTGCCTCAAATGATTCTTGGGTACTTCCATGTTAGTAGGGTTTTAATCAAACAAAATTTAATTTTATTGTTCTCTGAAATAAAATTTGATCAGTTTAAATGCATCTAAACATAAAAATAATGTTCAGCACCATTAGACATTATAAAATACTCTTTAAATTCCGTTCATTTTAACAAAAAGTAAAAATTCGAACAGAACTTATGGGATGACCTAATAAAATCGAAGAAAACAAAAGAGTTTCTTTTTGAAAACATGGGTATTTTAAAGGGATCAATTAGCTACTGCTACTACTATGTATATCTGCTACAACCAGTCATCTAAATAACCTGTTGTTTTTGTATCAAAAGCTTGCTGCAACTACATCAAAGATTATGATTAAAGATGAGATATGTACACCATCAATAAGTTCTATGGAATATTTAAGACTCACCATTTCCATTAAATTCTTATTTTTTCATGAAAAAGTTGAGTATTTAGAAGATTTTGCAATGATGATGTAATGGATATAAACATTGGTTAGACAACTGTTGTTATCACCTAGTTGTTGCAAGTTCAATCATTGAATCATGTCAGTCAGTCAGTTAAGTGTTATATGTGACACATGCTTGGATGATCATGTATCGAAAGATACATGACTGACAAGTCAGATTTTTCTCACAGTAGGTTGCCATTTCTTTTTGTGGTACACTGGTTGCCAACCAGGGCTAAGAAACCCAGTCTGTCCTGCTATTCAATCCATAGCTAGGGGGAGAAGAGATGGAGTCATACCTTTCCCAATGATATTTTTGCGTAAGCAAATCTAACAAACTTGACTGGAATTCAAACTCAGTTCTCTGAGTTTTCACTCTGAACCAATATCCATTACATCACAACACATCCCTGAATCAGGTAATGAAATAATATACACTGATTTATCAAGAATGAATAAGAACCAGCCTTACCAATAAAATTAACATAAAGATCAACACATAATATATCCTACATATAATAAAAAATAATAGATATCTGAAGATGGCCAGTCAGCATTTGCTCAAAATGTTGTCTGTAATAAGATCTATAACAATGACAAAAATAATAGCTTGAATAATTCAAAATATAGTTGAAAGACTTATTTAAGAAATTCAATTTTTTTTTTAATTAAAATTCTTTTGGCAAAATTGGTTTGTTTTGTTTTATGGTTTAACAGTGCTTTTCAATTTGAATCTGTTATAGTTGGCTGGTTCTTCCTTTATAACAAGTCATTTTTAACCATCTTCACTAATTAAATTTCTTAGACTCATAAAATTATTATCGTACATTTGAATGAAGACATGAGAAAATAACATTGTGAGTGAAAGTGTTGTTACATGAATTTTGTGACAGTAACTCTGAGTTTCATCCCTAGGCTGCGTAGTGCAAACTTAAAAGCCGAGGTGAGCAATAACTGAGCAATATTAAATAAGAACGAGATATTCCTAGATATAGATAGTGAAATGAGAACAATTTAGCTGAATAGCTTATATAATGGGTTCGGTTCAAAATTCCTAGAAGGATATCTGCATTAACAAAAACCTGAGGAAGTATGATCAATACAACAACTGAAATTTTGTCTATATTTCTGAGATGAGGTATTATGTACAGTATTTACATTAGTCGGACTATTGTCCTCATCTTTGTCGCCATATTTGTCACAACGTTTCGGCCGTTGTATGCTCCGGCCTTCTTCAGGTGGTTGGAATTTCGAACTGAACCCTTTATTTCGATCACTGGGGTAGACTGTTCTAGTTCCACGAGCCATGTTTGATGGATGTCAGTTATCAGTTATCTCCTGCTAATTTTCCCTCTGAAAGTTCTCCACTGCCTTAACCGGGTATTGAACTCACACTCTTTGACACATGGCCCACTCAAGGACACATGGCACAGTGGATAAAGGCGTTGGTTAGATCCAGTGACAGACCCAAATAGACAAATATAGACAGACTCTGAATTATTTTAAGTTATATATATATATATATATATATATATATATATATATATATATATATATAGTGGATACAAAAGTATTTGACTCAAAGACTATTTTCATTACTTTTTTATTAGTACTTATGAATTTGACTTGATGAGATTTATCTGTTCAATTAACATCATCAATTAATCTGCTTAATATGTGAATTCTTAATAAATAACAAATAATGCTATTATTTTATTTCCATAATTTGCACTAATAACTTATGCATAATTATTCTTCCTTTATTGAATTTATCGAAATAAAGGGTTCAGTTCGAAATTCCAACCACCTGAAGAAGGCCGGAGCGTACAACGGCCGAAACGTTGTGACAAATATGGCGACAAAGATGAGGACAATAGTCCGACTAATGTAAATACTGAACTGAAACTTTGTGATAACAACAACAAACTTAAGGACAATAGTCTGAATGTAAATAATAACAATACCTCATGCCAGAAATTCAGACAGAAACTTAATCTCTCCTAAGTAACATTACATTTTATTCATCTTCGGACCTTGTCAATTATAGTTAGTCAGTAGGTTTTGTAGTTTTCTCCAAACATGCATTATATATTCTCACTTGTTTCTTTCCCTTTGAGGTGGATGCATAATCTACTTGTCACAGTTATTCGCACATATGCACAGCCTACATGCACCTGGATCAGCCATATGTTCCCATGTCATGGGCAGCCATGACCACCAAGTGAAGTGCAAATCTGCACCTGGTAGCTAGGAGGTTATCTTTCAGACTAATCAACTTTGGCATTAGATAAAATGCTGCAATAAACGTTAAGGACCCATTATTTGAACAAAAATTGAAGCTTACCTATTCATAAAAAAAAGGTTCAAATTTTTTAGCACGGCTTCTTAATATACTTTTGTTTTATTGTTTACAGTTTAATTAAATATAGCAGCTCAAATAAAATGTGACCTACTTCTTGCATTGAAAATGGCTGGAATGAAGAACTGTGAGATTATAAAACAGTTGAATATTTGCAGGTAAACTGTTTTTAATGTGAGGAAAAAAATTTCCAAAAAGAGCCAAATACCTCACCAAATCTAGTTCCAGGAAGAAACCATTTAGTTCATACCAGGAGAGACATTGAAGCTGTCAAGATTAGAATGAAGAGAAATCCACAAAGAAGCATGAGGGAGATGGCAAAAGCTTTGGATATTTTGGACAGGTTGATAAGTAGAATTGTGAAGGAGGATTTAGGGATAAAACTATACAGGATTCTACAACGACAGCTGCACTAAAGTGCCTCGAAGCAAAAACGGTTTGGTAGAGAGAAGAAAATGCTGGATGAGATGCAGCATGCTGCAGACAAAGGTTTGATTTGCTCAGATGAGAAATTATTCCCTCCGGAGGCTGTGGTCATCAAGGAAAACACATTCCACAGTTGTCAGAATGCATTTCAAGTAAAAGAAACCAACTTCCCCTATTGATTTCAGTATATCCTGTGAGTGTCAAATTTCCCAGACCTTCTTCCTAAGTAAATGTGTTCTTTTTGCTTCTATTGCTCAAAAGTCTTCTCCATAGTATTATCAGCATCCTTCTATAGAACCACATTGTTGCTGCCTAATGTCGCTTCTTTATCTGTGAGGAAATTGTCCAGTATTCACTACCATACACAAAGGATTCATATACAGTGTAACCCGGATATAAGAGAGTTGTCGGGACCGGAGAAGTCTCTTATATCCGGGTTTCTCTTATATCCGGGTTTGGTCTATTTTATATACATTAACACAGGCTCTAATTTGGGACCAGATAAAAATCTCTCTTATATCCGGGTTTCTCTTATATCCGGGTTTCTCTTATATCCGGGTTACACTGTAACATAATTGTTCAGCATGCTTTTATTTGTTCTAATGAAATCTTCCTGTTTCTTTATCTGTGAGAAAATTGGGAAGATTGATATTACGTAGCAATTTAACAGTCTTTTATTTGTTTCTAATTAAAAAAATTTAATACTTTGATAAGTGTTTAGAAGGCATCCTTTGTTATTCCAATGTAGCTTTATATTTCAGTGTCATGTTTTCTATCATCTGTTATAACACTTTTCAGTTAAATTTCTATTCTTGCTTTCTTTTGACATCTCCAATTCAAAGCTGCAATACTGAGCTGTCTTTTTTGGTCTTAGTCTGAGGTAATCTTAACAGATTATTCATTCAGTAAATGCCACCCAGTACAGTTGCAATTGTGTGCACAAATCCCTTGACCCATCAGGCACCCACTTGTACTGCAGCCACAGTAGAAGTGGTGTTTCTTGGGCAAGATAGTCTGATAGAGCCCAATTCTCTCTAGACCTGTTTGAATTCAGAATTTTCCTTCTAGACCAGTTGTCATCAAAGGCTACAGAACCCAGTCTGTCTTGCTATTTTACCCATAGATGTGGGGAGAAGAAGAGGATTCATACCTTTCCCAAGGGTATTAGCACATAAGTGAATGTAATGCATCTGACTGGAATTTGAACTTGGCTCTCTGATTCCTCAATCCGAGCCACTGTCCATTACTCCACAGTGCATCCTCAGTAAAGTATCTAAATTCAAATATAGCTGATGCATATAACATACTTAGTGCTTACTGAATCTTTTACCTTAATTGGTACTAAATTCTAGGATTATCAGAATATAATTTTTCTAACAACCTGCTTTTTCTTTTATGCACAGTGTCCCTTCAGGATATTAGTGATAATGACTCTCTTCAACTTCCTGTCCTTTGTAGCTTTTACTAAGTTTTGCATTCACGCTATCTATCCCACATCAAATTTTCCAGCCGTTCTTGCCTCATTATATTCACAAGGAATTACAACAGTTTCTTTCTAATTACACTGGTCAACAAAAAAAAATTGAAATGGTGTTGAGACACCAAACATCTTTTTTAGCTAATTTGAGGCACTGAATCTGACATTTTCTTGGTTAGATACCGTTTTTGACTCAGAAATGCCTCATTTTTAGAAAAAAATTTTTTTTCATTTGTTTTCTGTATATATGATATTGAGCGATTGCAATATTTCTCAAAATAAATTTGTAGAAAACACTCAATTCGTATTTAAACCAACAAATATTTGTCTGCTTATTGAGAAATACTATTTTTGCAATAACAATCAGACTCTGAGTCTTTAAAAATAACACGATTGAATAAACCAAGACCAACAAGTATATTCATAAAATCACTTAATAAGCTAACAGCAGAAATAGAACCTTCGTGTACATAAGAACTATGCTAAAAATTTTCTCTTTCTTGATTGTCTGTCATGTTCAATGTTATTTAAGTCCCTTTTGATGCTCCAGCAGAATTATGTACAATGGAATAGGTGCATTCAATTGAGATGTCTTTAGTTGGAGTTTCCAACTGTGAAAACAAAATGCTCTCATTTCATAGTGAAGTGATAAAAGTGATGGGATAAATTTATGAATATCAAACAGAAGATGTTAGGGTTTCATTTTTTTTTTATGTCACCTTAATTATTAGGTTTACTATATTGTATTACTAAAGTTCATCAGTTAATTTGAATTTCTGTCAGTTTGGTTTCCTAATCTAAGTTAAATTAATGTGGTGAAGTCTACCACAGGTTTCCACAACCTTTATTAACTAAATTTTCTAAAAATGAGCAATTTCAGTACAGCAAAAATGGTAGCTAACCATGAAAAACTAAGGTCATTTTCAGATTCAGCACCATCAAATTAGCTAAAAAATATGTTTTGTTTCTTGGTACCAAAAATCGTGTTGACCAGTGTTATAAGTGCCCTTTTTGTATCCACTTTCTTAGTAGCTAACATGTTCCATCCTTGGTATTTTCGCATCTTTCTGTAGAACTACATTAGCTTTGCTTCAAGTCTCCTCATTCTCTGTATGAAAATTGTCCAGCATTAACTACTATACGGGAAGATTGATATTACATAGAAACAAATAACGGAATGTTTGGATAGCTAATTAAATTTACTTAATAGTTTAACTTTTGCAAGGCATCTTTTGCTATTCTAAAGTACCTTTGGATTTCTGTGTCATGTTTCTCTCATCTATTATAACATTTCCTAGATAGTTAAATCTCTATACTTGCTTGATTCTGATATCCCCAATTTATATTCTTATATCTTCTTGCCATTTGACTTCTTACAATAGAAGATTAGTCTTTTCTTCCAGCTTTCTCTAATGTAATCAATCCTGTATTGGTATCTCAACTTCAATCACTTTCTTAGTGATGTGGCATGGCTTCCCTCATTCTTTTCTACAAATATTGTCATGACAACTGTTCTGATGAGCTTTTCTCCCTAATGCCCCAACTACATGAATTTCAGTGTAATACTAGATTTGTATCTCGTTCTCAACCCTTAACTTTTGAAATAGCTAAATGCAACTTTAGCATTCTGCTACCACTTGATTGTATTATTATTATTATTATTATTATTATTATTATTATTATTATTATTATCATCATCATCATCATCATCATCATCATCATCATCATCATCATTATTATTTTCGATTCAGCGAATACTATTTGTCAAAAAAGATTTCAATGCATTTTCTATGTAATGGTTTCTTTTGATGGCAATTTTTGTACAAACTAAACACCAAAGTGGATCAGAAAAGCCTGGAATAATTCTCGGAATTCTGATTGGCTAATATATGTGAAAAACATTACAATGCCTATGCATAAGTGTTCGAAGTCAATTTACTACCAAAATCTGGTTATGTGTTCTTGAGCTTGTCACGTGATTCACATTACTTGCAAATACTTTGACATGTCTTCACTCTTTCTCTCTTGCCTTCTCTCACATACAAGATGTAGCTCTGTGGAGAGATCATATTTCTTCCCTCAGGGGAAAACACTATGAAATGTCATGACACACACACACACACATATGTACAAACATTGCACATCTACGTACATCGCACATCTATGAACATCTATTCACTCCTTTTACCACAAGGATGCAGAAACTTATTAACTTCTAACAGTGAGACAACAAGAATTTAACTACAATGTACACCACTGCCAAATGCATTTTTCACTGTTTCATATTTATTTCCAGCCCTGGAATTTTTCATCTGTCATAACTTATCTTGCAATTGTTAGCTTGAGAGCTCACAGACCTCAAAACGCACTCTCTCAGCACATTTTTATTCAACAGGTTGCTCAGCAAAGAATTCTCGATAATTTGTATCAAATCAGCTCAGAAGTGTAAAGTTTAAAAGTTTCTCTTTAAACACAAATCACAACTTTTGACCTTCAATTTATGCTCAAGTATTTCTCTCGCTCAACAAACTTTCAAGAATTATCTGGCAAACTTTTTTGTGGGAGAACAACACTTACTTCTTTGACAACTTTCCTTTCAACTGGAATCTACTTTCGTCAAGTAATTTTGAACTATTATCTCATTTCAGATAAAAAAGTATTTTAAACAATTTAACAGATAAAGGTTTTCTTAATATGTCATGCCAGGTTTAATATTCACTGAGTGTCAATATTGTGCAACCTGATACAAGATGGTCAATTGTTTCTAGATATTTATCATAGAATCTACATTTTCAGATAACATAGTTTTTCACTATATGTGCTTGATAATTTCTAGCTAGCAAAAATTGCTCCTGGGGGTTTACTATTATTATTATTATTATTATTGTTATTATTATTATTATTATTATTATTTCCTTTGATTTCTGGTGTGTACACATTTCTTTCTAGGTCCCATCCAGAGACCTAAGGTTAGAAATGGCTTCATGACTTTTTCCACTGACCAATTAAAAAAAAAATAATCATACACATATTTTATATAGATAAAGCCCTTTGTAAGGTGTGGGCAGTACTCGTTATTATTATTATTATTATTATTTTTATTATTGTTATTATTGTTATTATTATTATTATAGCAACAACAACAGCAACAATAATATATCTTCATCTAAAAAAATCAGGCAAAATTTATTATTGTTTGTCTGTTATTAATATTGTTCATCAATAAATTATTGTGCTGATATATAGCATGACTTTACTATAAAACACTTTTGCCAGACCAATTTAAATCCTATCTCTATCTATAAAAGACAGGATGTGTTTGTGTGTGTAACGAATGCACGGCCGCAATTTTCGACGGATTTGCACCAAAATTTACATGCACATGCTCCAAGTTAGCGGGAAGGCCAAGACTGACTTTGCATTTCTCAACTCCCATCGATAGTGGAAATAATCGATTTGTTCATGCTTCTACGGCAGTTTTCATGTAGTTTGCGGCCATTTTCTAGTGGCCAGAGTGAGAGCCTATAGCTGGCTGCCACGAATAGGCAGGAAGATTCTATTGGCCAGTGTGAGAGCCAACAGCTGACTGATATGAATGCTAACTAGCATGCTAGCATGCAAAAAAAATTGATAGCTGCATTCGTCACAAGTGGGAAAAATTTAAATCTGCATGGCACTTTACTCCAATTGGCTCATTCACTTGCTTAAACTCAACGTTGATTCTGATTCTGCAGAACTGGGTTGGGTGTGCAAAAGTATTTGTTGTTAACATTCTTTTTTCATTCGGTTTGTTTTGTGTTCATTTTGTTTAGTTCTTTTTTCGTAATGTTTAATATAGAGCTTATAAAATATTTGCAGTGTGAGATAGGCAAGAAGTAAGGCATGTAGCAACATCAGCACTCCTTTAAAGGCAAGGAAGGGCAAAAATATTTTAAGTCAAGTGATAGCGATTGCTGTATGAGTCGTACGATTTTTGAATCAAGCACGGGCAACGCCGGGCCATGCTGCTAGTTTTGTATAAAATCTTGTACTAGACAAATTCAAATCATATTTCTATTAAGTCTTTTGTGAAAGTAATTAAATGAGTTTATCTAATGTCTTGTGCCAGTCTTGCGTCATGATTTTTAATAATTTCTTTTTGCCAAATCAATTCAAATTTGATGTAAGAAAACAATGACTATGACTAGAAAACCATGTCTAAAGGAAGCCTGTCTATATAAGTATTCTATTTAAAAGTTCTGTCCATCCTTAAGGCATCCCAGTGTATGTGATTATCTCCTTCATCTATCTTGTTCATATTCTATCATCTTCGATATCATTTGTCATGTCAGGCAATCTCAGCCTGCAGCTATTCGCAGTCTTGCTTTGCTTTCTTTCTGTGTGTTGTTTCAGTTCGCTTCTGCTTTCAATATTCAAATCTTTCCATCTCTCATTCTAAAAGTTCTTTGTGATAAATTCCTGGTTTTCAGCATTTTAATCAACAAGGAATCCCATGCAAATCTTCCATTAAAATTGTTCCTTTCTTTAAGCCAACCTCCACTTAAGGCTTGAACATCACCAGGGCTTGATTAATAACATGAAGGGAGGGACTTATGTTTCTGTTTTTTCATTTGTTCTACAATTAATGTTGTATTATGCTTGTTTGAAGAGCTGCAGCTTTGTCAATATGCTGAAAGGGCTTTGCAGCTAGCAAGGAGATTTCTAGTGTTCATTTATATGCATTCAGAATCCACACATGGCTTTAAAAAAGGGCTTTTGGGGTCCAGTTTATACCTTTTTTTAATTTTTTCCTCAAAGTATCTGCAGTTTTTCTTGCATTTAATCAGGCAATTATGAAGCAAGAGAACAGATATTTTTCTTCTCTAAAAAAGGAAAATAAATGCTGGCAAAAGCAGTGACATAATCAATGCATAAGCTTTACTTAAGTTTTCTCTCAATTAGAAATCATGCTGTAATTTCATTAATTTAAAATATGATTATTTATAAAGTAATAATGATAAATTATTGAGGGAATATATATATATATATATATATATATATATATATATATATATATGTGTGTGTGTGTAATTTGGCAGCAACTTTTAAACATGTAGTATTGAATGTTAAAGACAACATAGTCTTGCATATTTTCTTTTGAATTTTCTCATATTCTCTAATGAGACTTTTTATTTGAAAATGATTTCGAAATAAGTATAGTCCGTACGATGACCTAGCGCTTTCGAACATCATTGTTCATCTTCAGGGTCAATATTTTTAGTCAAAATTTAATCTGATAATCTGTCCATCCTTAATCTGATAACATCACCACGTCTTTTGAAATTAAAAGGATTTTAACGTTTATTTAGTTTGTAAAAAGTAGCAACATGATTACGCTACAAGATAATTGGCAAATGTTTGACTAAAAATATTGACCCTGAAGATGAACAATGATTTTCGAAAGTGCTAGGTCATCGTACGGACTATACAGAATGCAGAAAGCACTGGACGGCCGTTTCGTCCTATATTTGGGACTCATCAGCAGTGCGCAACAGTTGTTCACTTCTTTCTGCATTCTGTTGAGGTTTCAGACTCGATGAATTACTTAAATATAATTATTGAATCCTCCTAATAATTTCTATCATGTGTATATCATTGCTTGAACCGGCTTCTAATGCTCTAGAGTGAGCGGCTTGGTGACAGTAGTCGTGGCTCCAGGGGGCACAGTCCTATGGTTAGAGAGGATCCCAGTAGAGTTCCACCACGGAATATGTGACGAGCGGCGCTATATTGAGTCTGATTTGCTACCTCTTCGTCACCGAGGCCCGTTGGAACAGTTGGTATGATGTTTGCTTGACAACCTAACTGTCAGGGTTTCAATTCTCGGTAGTGGATGCGCACTGCTGATGAGTCCCAAATATAGGACGAAACAGCCGTCCAGTGCTTTCTGCATTCTGTTGAGGTTTCAGACTCAATGAATTACTTAAATATACACACACACATATATATATATATATATATATATATATATATATATATATATATATGTAAATATAATGCCTGCAGTGAAAATTTCTATATTCGCACTGTCTCTGTCTACAAGTTACTCAGCACTCTACCCTCATAAATAGTGATGTAATGACTGACTACACTATAGGTAGTAACTACTTATAAGTATCTGTAAGTGAACAGACTACAGAGTCTAGCTAATTGAGTATGACTAAGAATTAGGCAAGAACTACCAACCTTCCAATAGTAGCACTCACTACTGGATTGACTTGCGGCGACCTTGTGCATAACTGTTACCTTTATTCTTATTGTACTGGTTTTTTACAATAAACATTTACTGATTTTATCCACCTTGTTTTTCAAGTATATATTCCTATTAGCATGGAATATAACGTATACCAAAAATTTAAAGTGTTATAATTATATATATATATATATGTGTGTGTGTGTGTAAAAATTCAAGTATAACTAAAAATATTTCTTTAAAAAGACAATATGAATAAAAACAAAAGGAAAACTTATCTAAGTCAACATCTTTTGTCGTCTGATAAACTTTATCGAGGCAAATATAAGGATTTTGTATTACAACAAATATTTATAAACAGAAGTAAAATTTCATTAGTTTTTCAGATTTCTGAAAAATTGATGACATTTTTACTTTTTTAAAATTTTTTATGACATTCGTTACAAAATAAAATCCTTACATTTGCTTAATGGATAAAATCCATCAGAGGACAAAACATTTTTTCTAAGATAGTTTTTCCTTTTGTCTTTATTCATATCTATATTTATAGCTATATATATATATATATATATGTTTGTGTGTGTGTGTTTGTGTTCGTGCATGTACATATATATATATATATATATATATATATATATAATAGACACTTTCATCATTTCTGTTGTATGAGAGTCCAAGAACTCAGTTCATAGAACGAAATAGCCAGAATACCTGCGCATATGATTTCATTATCATAGTAATGGCTTGTGCAGAACCGACCACACTTTTTTGAAGAGCTGAATACAGAGAAATTGTGCACCTTGTGTGGCACAACATCCCTAAATGATCCTCCTCAGGGTATAAATTCACTAAACCAGTGGCAACCCAAGGCTATCGGATGTAGTCTATCCTGTTAATTAACCCATAGCTTGGTGGAGAAAACATACTCAAAATTTACCCAAGGTTATTTGCACATAAGAGAATGCAACAAATGCAACTGGAATTCAAACTCGGCTCTCCTATTCCTCAATCCAAGCCATTATCCATTATTTCACTATACTTTCTTTTTTTACTAACGACACTTTTTTTTTATACCTGTGGAGTCTAGCGGAAGTTAAAGTCTATAGGCCACATATTTCCATAGCAAAATACAGACATGATGTTAGGCTCCTGCAGGATCAATGAGAATCCCTTGCAGGAATCAATAAAAAAAGAGCAATGTTCTTTCTCCTGTCTCTTCTTCTTCACTTCTGACTTTTGTCATGAGGATCTTCCTTTTTTTTTTGGGTCAATTTACCAGGACTAGAAACAGTTCTATTGATGTCAGTAACATGCAACTTTTACAAACAGGTGATATTTCATTGTCCTGAAAAGTAAGACATGCTATTTTATGATTTCAGGTATGGAAATCTTTTTGTAACAACCACATTTGTACCTTTAGGAAGGTACACTGTTTACTATCCCAATGTGCCTTCAGATTTCAGTGTTTCAATTTCTGCCCTCTGTTTAAACTTTTTTTAGATATTTAAATTATTGTACTTCCTTGGGTTTTGTGTCTCCAGTTTGTAATTTGCATGTCAGTTGTTCCTTTAGTTTGTATGAATTTGAATTCATAATTTATATGACAATGTTTTTTTGTAAATAATTTTGATAAACATCCATGTTAATATTTGATTTTGACAATCATCTTCGGAAATACATACTAATGAAACTGTTTAAAATAAAATCGAGACATCTATTCAAATATGTGTGCTCAGTAAGAACAATGTTCCAAGAAATAGAATTTTTGTATTAAAGATAAATCAGATTTCTCATTGAAGTTGCTCTCTTATGTGCTGATCACTCTCTGTGTCTGAGTGGTCTAGAGCAGACCAGATAAAGCAGCAATTTCTCTCTACAAAGGATGAGGCAAACATTTTGTTTATATAAATTTTTGAGTAAACAGGAGGAAACTCTTTATTATAAAAAGGGGCATCTTTTCCAAATGTTAGGAATAATAAAATTGTTTGAGACTGGCATCCCCTTCCCACCCTTTCACTGTTGAAACTGTTAAATGTAGACGTCTCTTCTACTCCAATGGATTCATATCTCGCACCTCACGCCTGTGGAACTCCCTTCCCTATTCCTGTTTGCCTGACAACTATAATCTCCAACTATTCAAATGTAACGTCAATTGATATCTCCAGTTGCATTGATCTATCCACTATCCTTCTCCACATCCTTTCCTCTATCACTCCTATCTGCTCTTGCTCCAAATCCTCTGTAACCCCTTGCATGCTAATGGCTTCCAGCCTTGCCTGGAGTGAAAAGCTTTAAAAAAAATACATGTAAATGAAAGAAAAATGGAAATAAAAGAAATGCCAGAAATTTGAGTAAAATTTAATGCCAATCAGGAACCTTTGATCTAAGAGGAGTTGATCTTAGGTGACCCTAAAATTTATCTTAAGAGATACCAAAATAAGCTCTGTCCTTGGTGTCACCTCAGCATGTCAAAGGAGAGAGTTGTCTCAGAAGATTGTCCTAGAAGGTGATATCATAGCAACCAAGAACAGAATTGGACTTGAAAGATTGTTAGTGTCTGAGCCAATGTCAAAACAGGAAGTCAATGCAGCTGAATTTGGGATATACACACACACAAAAAAAAACAGATGAGAGGAAGTTGTATAACTTCCAACCCATGAAGGGGAAGAGAGAACCTCTTGCATTATCATGAGAAGAAGATAAATCATTTGAATTGTCCCCAGATCCACACACTCTACATGGTCAACATTAATTTGACTGAGTTTATAAATGACTAAACAATTGTTTTAGATATGGAAAATTTAATCTTATATTCTTATTAGACATTAATAACATAATATTTCATACTGGCTATTATTTTTAAAACAAACTTCTTCCATCTGCATTGTACCTTCACTACATTGGCAATCATGGCTCTCCACAATTTCCTGTTCTTTGTAGCTCTTAATAAATTTTGTCTTTTTGTTATCTCTCCTAAACCTTGCTCCACAATCCATTTACTAAAGTTCACTAGGTAGGTTATGCATTGTCCTTTTCTGCGAATTTTTTCAAAAATAGGTTCTGTGAGTATCAAATTTTCTAAGTTCTCTATTATATGCCTCAGAAATTTATACTATTTCTTTCAGATTCTAATACTAAGTGTCATTTTTGCTTCCATTTTCTTAAAAATGTTGTCATTGCTGACATGTTCAGTTCATATTATTCTCAGCATCCTACTGTAGAATCACACTTCTGTTGCTTCAAGTTTCTTCTTATTCTGTTTTGTTTTTAACAAAGTAATAGTAAAATTGAACCTCTACAACATCTATTTGGTTTCTACTAACTTTTGATTCATACCTGCAAGTACATTTTAGAGCAATAAATAGCAAAGCTGGATCTTTGTGCCCACAAAAGAACATATTGTTGAAAGGATGGTTTTCCCTTTGACACCACCATTATTTTAGCTACCTTGACTTCTCGACAATAGTTATTGTTTTAAAAAGCAATGATTACAATTGTAATAAAACCTAAACATGTGATGAAAGTGGATTTATATATATTTTTTGAGAATTTACAACATTCTAAAACAGAATACAATTGAAACTAATGTAATACAATATTTATCATTTACCAATTTTTAAAGAAATAAATATGAAGACAAAGGTCCAAAGTAGCTCTGACGAAAATATAAAATAAAAATTATCTTCAGCATCAGCGATGCAATAAATACTCATACTGTTTGTTTCTAAATATCATTCAAAATATCTAAGTTTATTGAATAATCTATAACATAGATAATACACGTCTGTCTCCCACTTAAGTATTTTTCTTAATATTTGTATGATGAGATTTGTTTCTGACAGTCTTAACTTTCTTTGTGCTAAGAAGATCACCAATACTCGCTGCAGAAGTAATTCATAAAAAATTTGATTATTTACTTTGGTATTAAACTGATGCGTTCCATTAGTTATTAGATTCTTCGTCATGCTAAGTTAATAAAAATGTATACATTTCTTCTTAACTGCAAACAACTGCTATTGATCACTGATTAGATTTGTCATATTCTCAAAGCATTCATCGCCAGCTTTTGAACTCTTTGTTAATCAGTTATCAAAAAGAAATGGATAAATGTCATTTTGTATGCAACCTTTTTGATATTTAATGAAGAATTGGCACTTTATGTTTTTCCCTGACAGGAAAAAAATGTTAAACTTGCCTCTCCTGCTTAATGTGTGAAAACAATGGCACCAAAAGAATATTAAAGAAGAAAATCTTATTTTCCTTTTCAGATACATTTTCTTTGATAAATGAAAAATCACACTTTGTAAGTACAAAACTGACAGGGCTTCCAAAAAATGGTCAGGCAAAATGGAAGAGTGATCAGAAGATGCAATTCCCCAAATTTGGCCAAACAGAAGAAACAGACAAAATTCTGAGAAAATATTTTCAATCAAGCACCCAAATATGGCAGTTCCATAATATATTTTTGTGGATCCAATTTTCATTGGAATGGCTGGTAAAAAACATCTCTCCCCAAATTTATAGATAAATTCTACAGATAGATGCTCGGATTTCATCCTAACCAATAAAAATGGACCACTTCTCAGTCTTATCTGGAATATTTTTGTTCTTTCTTGTCTTGAAATCAGAATGTTGCAATCACTTAACAGTATCCCTTTTGCATATGAATACCATTCTTACATTGTGAACTTTTTGCCTTATTAATGTTCTTTTGCTCAGTTATGACTTGCTTATATATTGTTTGCTTATATATTGTTTGCTTATATATTGTTTGCTTAGTATTATTTTGCCCTGGTCTTCCTGTTTTACCTTCCTTTACTGATTGTTAATTGGAAACTTTGCCAATTCCATTTGTTGAGCATTTTTCCCAATTATACTTAACCATATCCACAATACACTTAACAATTTTACATGTAAGATGATCTCTCCCAGATCAGTGTTTGACTTTAGATTTCCTCATCTATAAAATCTGAACCTTTACATCAATGTGGTCAATAGGTGGAACAATCAGGAGATTTGGAGATTTCATTTATTTGTAAGATTTGGGGATTATAAATTATTTGTCATACCTGGTCAGAACTCAAACAAAAGTACTTACTTCAACACCCACAGCTCATATGACAAAAATAGTCCTTAATTTCATATGGTTCAATGTTCCCACTTCCGGAATACTGTACAAAAATATCAAGGTAAAAAAAAAAAACTGTTGTGGTGTCCTCCCTCTAAAGAGTCTATGTTGGACTCTTCCACCAGGAGAGAAGTCCTTGGGGGAAGAGTCAAATAGATTGAACACTGGGTCATCTGACAAACACTCACTAATCGTGTAATACTCTACTGTTGTACTTACTGCTTAATATATGATATATCTGTAACACTTGTTTTGTTATTTCTTTAACCATTTAAGTTTCTGTAAATGGCTGATAGAACAAGGATTAAAAGTGATAGCAAAATGAAAAAATTTACTAATGCTACAAAGAACATGAAATTGTGGAGAGCTGTCATTGCTGATGTTCTGAAGTGATGTAACACGGAAGAGAAAACTGGCTTTATTTAACTGCTTGGTCTTTTTCTTTGCAACTCTGGTAAGTGACTTCCATGGTAGCCAAATGTTTCTAATAACTTCATTTAATTTGAGAAAGCAATTTTTGTAGATATTGTGATAATGCATCATTGGCCTTTTTAACCTAAAATAACAAGATGTCAAAAGAAATAACCCATTACCTAATTCAGTTTTCCAGTTCTATTTTAACTTCTTTTACTGAGAACAGTAACTTTGAAAACCTTTTGGCTCAGAGCATACTTCAAAAGTAAGGAAAATATTTTGGCACACTTTGTTAGTAAATTCAAAAACACATTTAAATAAAACTATTTATATATATTTATAAATTTTAGCATTTAAAAATAAGTTAATCTGTAGAATATTAATAGTAATTAGGGTTTATTCAGTGTTTCTCCTGGTGTTACTCATTGGTAAAACAGAAACATTGATCTGGAATTGGAATGAGAGTAATGATGACACATATCTGGAATCCATCATGAAATTTCAGAATGTGGAATTAATAAATTCTAAACACTTCAAAGGCATCAATGTCTGGATCAGTTATAACAAATTTTGAATAGGAGATAAGACAATTGAACACAGACTAGTCTGCTTTAGGGATACTTTTTTCCACCACTGTGAGGTGCTATAAACCAGAATCTGAATCTGAGAACCTGAATCATGTTCTTAAATAACCTTGTCAAATCGAGATAACTCATGTGGCTGTCATGCATGGCATCCAACTCATTCAACATATGTAACAAGAAGAGAAAATAATGATATAATATAGATGTTAATTGCCTAAACTACCTTAAACAAAAGGTTAGGAATAAAATTCCCATCACCACTAGAAAGAGTGATAACATTTAGTGGATGTGAGAAATCTATTTTCTTTAAGGGAATATGACTAACTGTTTGTTCAATGAATGCCAAATGTTTAATGTCTGAAAACAGTTATACTCTCTATTAATAATACCATTTCTATATTATGACGTATACAAGATGAAAAGGTTCACTTCATATTTAATGCCCCAAAGTGTTTATTATTTAGAATGGGCTTAGTTTTGGGCTTAAGAAAGGAAAAATCCTAATTCACATATTTTTTAACCTACTGAATGATGACCACCTTTAATAGAAAGCTAAAATAACTCTTCATGGTAGAATTTAACTTCACAAATATTGGGTACAGAAGTCATTTCTTCCTCTTCATATAATTTAGATGCAAGATCAATCATCATTTTCTGTCTCCTTGAATTCTGTTCTTTTATAGTCTTCTCTCCTCATTGAAGTTTTCTGTTCCTTACATTCTGAGTATCCCATTGAATCTGTTATATTCCGTGCTAATAGGAATATATACTTGAAAAACATGGTGAATAAAATAAGTAAAGATTTATTGTAAAAACCAGTACAATAAGATTAAAGGTAACAGTTTGGCACAAGGCTGTTGCAAGTCAATCCAGTAGTGAGTGCTACTATTGGAAGTTCAGTAGTACTCGCGTAAGACCTGAGTTGTACTCAACAGATTCCATCTAGACTCCGTAGTCCGTTCACATCGATACTTGTAGGTAGTTACTACCTATAGTGTAGTTATTCATGGGGTGTAAAGATTCAGAAAATTTTTTTTTAAAGTCCGAGAGGAAGTTTTGACACATTTTATACATTCTCATCATACACATAGGTACATTTCCCCGCATGTCTGTGTTCTGCAGCTTGGAAATCACTAACTCAGATAATTTTTATTTGTCAGAAGAATTATTTCTCTATTTTTCTAAATAAAAAAGAATTAATTTTTCACTACTTGTGAAAATCTTGTTGAGAAATGAATTTTTTTTTCATTTTAATGCCATGGCCCTTCAGAAAATAGGTGACCATGGCTCTCAACAGTTTCCTTTTCTTTATTATTTATAAATTGCCATGACTTCCTGGGGAAGATAGTGGAGGGATTTTCTACTGCCTTTTCAATGATTTTAAATTCAGAGTGTTTTTTCTCTTGGACTGGTTGAAAATCAAAGTTATAGTGCCCAGTCTACCTGCTATTTAACCCATAGCTGGAGGTGGAGGGAAGAGATGCATTAATATTTTTTTTCATGGGAATTTGTGTGAAAGTAAATGCAACAGACTAGGCATGAATTTCAACTAGTCTAACCGATTGTGCTATATGTGCTGATGGCTGTTGTGATATGTGTATGGATCCCATTAACTATTTTGCAATTCTAAGTAAACAGTATGTGAATTCACATACTTTACCTTTAACAGGCTGTTTTACTCTAGACTTACTGATTCACGTGATGCATGAACATGTTCTGAAAAGCATTAGGGACATAGTTGAACCATATGTAGACGCAACAGCAAGTTAGAATGATGGAGCCCATCCTTGTTTAGGCTGGTTTTGAATTCAGAACTGTCCTTCTAGAATGATTTTCACCCAATGCTAGAGAACCCTGTATACTTGGCTATTTAACCTGTAGCTGAAGGGAGAGAGATGGATTTATGCCTTTTTCAAAGGTATTTGTATGAAAATGGAATTTACAACTAGAACACACCTTGCCATATCCAAAGGATTGATTCACTCTTATTTCCTCCAGGAAGTACCAAACTCCTTCTGCCATGCATTACAAGAGTCAATTTAGAACAAAATGGATTATTGCGATGTTATCTAAGCTGGAGTTGCTCAGTCGTCACTTTCCAGTTTTGACAAATTTCAGAATCATTTATGTGATCCTCCTCTCTGCTCTGTGAGCCTCTAAACACAGACACAATGCCAGAAACTTGTCACGATTCTATTGCTATTTCCATTGCAAATTTTCGGATGATCTACATTTTTTACTTCCACTAGTTCAAATCTTTACAGCTAGAGCATATCATGCTAATTCCAGGGAATCAAATCAAACTTATTTCCTCCAGAAATAAAAACTAATGACAAAGATTTACTCAGACAGCTTCTTCCCAAGAATTGCTGCTTTGCAGAACAGATTCCTTCATGGAGAACTACAATCTTAACTTTTTCAAGTCCAGGGTCAATTTTTATGTATGTACCATATCCTCATAATGTTCACTTTATACTTCCTCCTTTTACCTTCTGCATTTACTTACACACAAAGGCACTTGAGAAAGGTATGCTGTTCCAAACATCTATGTTGTTCTCAAAAAATTGTTAATGCAATATGAGGTTTGATTAAAAAGTATCCGGACTTTCACTATAAAAAAGAAAACTACAACACATATCAAATTGGAATTTAATCTCCTTCAAAGTACTCCCCTTCTGAAGCCACATACTTTATCCAGAATCTTTAACATTGGTGGAAGCATTCCTAGATCTCCTTTTTTGGGGATAACTGCCTCATCGCATTCTTTTGGATTTCCTCAATGTCTTGAAATCTTGGTTTTTGGAAAGAGAAAAAATTCACAAGGAGTGAGATCTTGGGGGGGGGAATATGGTAGTTGTCAAAATGACCATAGTCACTGATAGAAGCTTTGTGGTGTGATGAGAAGACCACAATACACATTTTCCTCCCAAGTACTACTATAAACAATGAAAGTGAGCTAAAATAATCTACAAAGGGTTGATAAACCATAAAAACTATGCATTCAATCAAACCATGGTCACTGATGAAACCTTTGCAGTGTGATGAGATGACAACACTCTACACACTTTTGTTCCAAGAACTACGATAAACAACAGAAGTGAGCAAGAATGTTACAATTTAAGGTGCATGTGCAACAGAGTTCAAGGTCAGTCTGTGTCAAGTGGTTTCACTCAGCATACTTTAGCCCCGTTACCATAGCAACAGTGCCTACACTTTTTGATCAGACCTCATATTTACTCAAAGAAAAAAGAAATATTCTTACAATCCAAAATATATTTCAGCTTAAAAATAATCTACAAAGGGTTGATAAGCCTTAAAAAATAAATCATTTAGTCAATCAAACTCATTCACTAAACCTCTACCATGAGCCTTCTATTTCGTGTACCTTAGATGGTGGATGAGAAGTTAATATTTATTCCAGCTATTTAAAGATGCCAAAAAAAGATGAAGCCATGAAAAACTGTGAGTAAAGATGAGAATGATTATTTGACAAAGTTTGTTGAATGCATTATGAATATCTGTGTAGGGATCAAGGCATGGTAGCCACAAGAATTCTATTGAATGTAAAATGAAGACACTGCAAGCTATTTGACACAGAGGCCCTGTGAGCAGCCAGTAAAAGGAATGATTCCATTTTCCTTAAAGGCAGCTGTCCAGTATTCTTTGATATTTTCAATGATGCTTTGGGATGCAGAACCAAGTGAAGAAATAAAAGGACATGCCTGGCATTTTCTGACCTGAAAAAGAATAGAAATATTTCAGAGAGGAGAAAGTTGAGTTCATGACGAAATAATCTCTATTTAATTCTTTGATATGAGTTTCACTAAAGCAGATTCAATTATTATTAAAAAAAAACAACAAATATTTAAAAAGAAGTTTCTGAAGCATTCATCTTTGTCAAACTCCTTTTCATATGGATCTTGAGCTGTGTAAACAAGTGTAACAAGCTGAAATATCTGAATTAAGGAATCCTAAAAAAAAAAAATGAAAGAAATTACAACTTTGCCTTTTTATTTCGAATGTTGGTTTTTGATTGGAGGAGAGCATGATCCAGATTTTTATTATCAAAATCATCAGTATTATCTTGGAAAGCTTAATTACTTCAATCATATAATCTATACCTAAAAGCTATATGCACATATTCATAAATTTTTATCGACAATTTTTTTAAGGAATTTAAAAAACGTGTATTTACCAACGAGATAATAAAAAATGGTATCATCGTCATCACCACCACCACACCCACTGCCACCACCATAATTAAAAACGGTTGATGACGCAGTGTTGATAGTTGACATCAAAAGGAAACTACAAGAACTCCTACAAAAGGTAGTGAGAGAAAGTGATAAAAATGCACTGAAGAAGACAGAATGCATGGTTATCAGAAAAATCAGTCCAACATGCAAATTACAAATTGGAGATACCAAAATCAAGCCAGTGTAACAATTTAAATATCTGGGAAGTGTTTTAAGAGCGGACAGAAAGTGCAACATTGAAATCAAAGGCACATTGAGATATTGAAAAGTGTCTTCAAAGTCCTAATCAAAGTATTGATAAATAGGAAAATCTCATTAGAAACAAAGAAAGAGCACTGAACTGTTATGTTATATCAGTTCTCCTATATGGCAGTGAATGCTGGAAAATAGCCTTGCAGATGAGGAAGAAACTTGAACCAAAATAAATGTGGTTCTACAGAAGGATGATGAGAATACCATGAGCCAAATATGTGAGCAACAAAAGAGTTTTAGAGAAAATGGTAATGAAAAGGATATTTATACTTAACATCAGAAGAAGAGTGTTGAAATTTTTATGGCACATAATGAAGAAAGAGGGCTTGGAAAATTTGATTCTCTCAGGACAAGTCATAGGCAAGATGGGTAGAAGACAACAGTGTGCAATCTTCCTAACGAGCTTGTGTAAATGACTAGCAGAACAAGGTTTTGGAGAGAGAACAAAAAAAAAAATTACTAAGAGTTACAAATTTTGGAGGTACATGCCGCATAGAAAAACAAAGCATGAAGTAAAATTTTTATAATGAATAATATAGCTAGATAACAAAAGGTGAATGATATCTCATGGTTACTTAATTGGTAAAGCACTGTCCCAGCCAGAAATAGTCTGAAGTTTAGTGTCACAGAGTGCATAGTCTAGACAAAAATGACAAACCCTACTGAACTGGTTAGGACTTTGAAAAGCCAAACGGAGTGGAGGTGTTTTGAAGTGTGTAGCCATTGAATCTTGACACTGATGGATTATTTTTGTTCAATTTAATATAAGGCTGAAACTGTCAATGCTGGTGTAGTAATAGAGAAGTCAACTTCGCTCATCTCCCAGATTCCTGTGGGTGCCATGATTTCAGAAAAGAGAGATATGAAGAGAGATGATAAGTTGACGTGTTGATATACATTCTATTTCCATCTCTCTCTCTCACTTCCTCCTGGTAAGAAAGCACATCAAAAAGAAATGTTAAGAAAACCGTCTGTTGTTGATATAATCAGTGATGCAACATTGGGGTCTTTGCAGATGAACTGCCAATAGTCAGGTAGAATTCAGAAATAACAAACATCGCAAGAGAAGTGAATAAAAATTCAAGACTTGTTAGAAACATATTTTTTATTTCTTATCCATGTCGCTGACCTAACAGATATAAAATGTAAAATTACTTCCTTCTTTTGGATCCCTTTTTTTGTCATGTTCAGATAATCATGGCCCTCCACAGATTCCATTTCTTTATTATCTCTGAATTGTCACAACTTTTTTGGAAAGTAGTTTCTATGGCTTTAATTTCAGGTTTTTCTTTTTCCAAGACAGGTTGTTAATCAAAGCTAGAGATAATAGTTTATCTACTATTTAAGCCACAGTTGGGGAGAAAAAACATATCCATGACTTCCCCAAGGGTAATTGTGTGAAAGTGAATGCCACAAACACAATCGAAATTTGAATTCAGCTTGTCAGTTTCACTTTCTGTGTCAGTAACACTAAAGCCACCTGCACATTTACTTGTGTCTGCTACTGGTTAGCGTGTATAGCCAAACGCTAAGTAATTGTCTTAATAAGACAGGCTTCAAAACATTCATGTTGCTTACTTATCCGTTGTAGAATCTAAGGACAATTAGTCAAAAAGGAATAATTACAATGCATCATTGAAGAAATTCAGATGTTAAAAAGTACGAAGAGTGTTAGTTATTTGAGAACATATCTTTAGCAAGCTAAAAATGAAAGGCAACCTTATATGGACATATCTGCGGAAGATGATGCCTGTAGTAAGGAACTAAATCTAAACATCTGATACTGTAAAGTAGATTAGGTAGTTCAAAAGTATAAGTGAATAGGATTAATATGAAGTGTTTGTGATGAAAATATTTTAAATTCCATATAAATTAAGATTTGCTGAAATGAATGAAGTAGACAGATTCAAATTATTGCAGATATAATATTCAAACATATTCTATTAATCAGTTTCAGACAAAATAAAATTATTAATAAGACAATATCTCAGCTGAGTGGAGATCAGATTAAAATAAAATTGAATTAATTTATAATTTATGGAGAAAGATAAAAAATACACAGCATTTAAAATATATGTCAGATTATTGACTTTCTGCTTTTAAGCATATATAGCTATAAAGTTAATAGAAATTTTATACTCTTCAAGTAACACCTTCAAATAGAACTGTTAAATATGCATGCACATTTTGTGTTTACTATTACATCCATGTACAAGGTATATATAAAAGGACAATGTATCATGTAGTCAGAATCCAAGCAGTCTGCATGATAATACAAGTAGCAGCTGGATCTAATGGTCCAAGTTGAAGTCATTGAAAAATCTTCCTGTCTCTAGTCTAAGAAAGTTGGTTCACTGTGTCATGTAAGACACTTTTTCTCTCTAGAATCTATCTTACATATCTATAGGTCTACCATTCATCCATGCTTAGAATATTGCTGCCACATATGATCCAGTTCTCCTGCTATTTACCTTGCACTCCTTGAAAAAATCCAAAAAAGAATCAGTAACATTATTGATCATAATATAGCCTGTCAGCTTCAGTCACTTTCCCACCACCATAAGGTTACCTCTCTGTGCGTTTTCGGTAAATACTTTCGTGATAATTGTTTGGATGAGCTCTTTGCAGTACTAGACTGGCATCGAGATCTCATCAATTTACAGTTGATTCTATAATAACAGTTTCTTTTCTTGCAGAAAAAATCCCAAAAAGAATCAGTAATATTATTGATCATAATATAGCCTGTCAGCTTCAGTCACTTTCCCACCACCATAAGGTTACCTCTCTGTGCTTTTTCGGTAAATACTTTCATGATAATTGTTTGGATGAGCTCTTTGCAGTACCAGACTGGCATCGAGATCTCATCAATTTACAGTTGATTCTATAATAACAGTTTCTTTTCTTGCAGTTCACTCTTGTGAAACCCCTTCTGACTCCATGCTTTCCAGTCAATTTTAATCTGCAAAAATTTAAATGCACTGTCAATAGCTATCTACTGTCCTCCTCATTGATCTTTCTGCTCATTATTAATGTTTTTTGTTGTTTCTAATTATTCCACACGTCTTGTGTCTTAGTGGCTTTGCAGCCTTGCATGGAGTGATACCCCCCCAACCCCCCACCACCAAAAAACAAGTCTATTCCCAACTGTATGAAACCTCTCTTCATAGAAAAAAGAAATATAATTTTAATGGAAGATAAGAATTTGGGATTTACAATCTATCTGCTTTTTTTACGTTCTGTTTACTTTTTTGATTGTGAATGAGTTGAATATTTTTCAAGACCAAATTTTCCTCTTCTCAAGTTTTCCACAGACTTCTTATTTGAATGTATTTGAAATGAATCTAAAATTTGATGACATACTGATAACAACACATTCTTTTAGAAAAGTAACCAAAACGTTTGAAGAGCTAAAAACAATTTTAGATTAATAAATAAAATCCATTGATTCTTTAGAAATTTATTTGCTTAAGTTTCAGATATGAAACCCAGCATGTAATGCATTTCAGGAAAAATATGAATGAGTGAGAGTTTAAAGGCAAAATAGAATCTTACTTTATTGTGTAGCCAAATGGTAAAAGCAAGCTGGATCAGATAGTGGTTCCTCCTGCAAAGGGGCCTGCAGGTTCAAAACCTGTTGGAAGTCACATTTTCTTTATTAAGTTTTCTTGAATGTGAAGGCTTGTATATGAAATAAATACTGTTTAAAAGAAAACAGAGAGCATCTTCTCAAATATGGGCATCCACTAAAAATAACATCTGAAGTGGTAAAAACATCAGATTAAAAATTAAAATCAATTAGTTTTTTAGAAATTGCTTTGTTTACATTTTGGAAACAAAACTGAGAATTGATGCTTTTTGAGAACCTATGAGTGTGCTTTAAAGGCAAAATAAAACCTTGCTTTCCTATGAAAATAAGGTTTGAGGTAATAAAAAGACATAATTATTACAAAAACAAGATTATTAAAAGTACATGTCCCCAAATATTCTTTACTTGTCTTTTACACTGTTAACTGAGAAAAAAAATAATATATATATAATTGTCACAAGAGAAATTTTAGTGCATTATGATACTACAAACACATATTTTAGCATTTCAATATTAATAAAATAGATGAATATTTTTAATAATATTTTACATTTTTAATTAAGAAATTATGAAAATAAAATGGGACTATAAAAAGATATATTTTAATACATTATTGCACCGGAACTGTGAAAAGGGAAGTGGAATCAAGGAACTAAGAACAGTGCCAATTAGGCCTAAAACTACACATCTTCAATGATGTAAATTTGTCAGTCACAACCACTGAACATATAGATCAACAAAAAACCTTCACTGGCAACATTTGACACCAACTGATAACACCAAATATTTCGAGATAATTCAGGGCTTTTTTTTTTCAATCATTTCATCCCAAGAAAGGCAATAATGAAAAAAAAACAGCATTAGATTATTTTTTTATACTAATTTTCAACCAGTACAAAGCATACTACCCAGTAGGATGAATGACACTGAGGAAGAGAAGCAGGTAGATAAAGGGTTTAAGCTTATCGTGTACCAATGTTCTTAATCAAAAATATATTTCTATGTCAGCATGTTTTTTTAACTCATGCTCTTATCACCTCAGTTTTTCAGATGTACACAAATTACATTTATTGTCCTTTCTGCTAAGTACATACTAAATATATATATATATATATATATATATATATATATATATATACATTATTTATTTATTTTAGGATATTGCATCAAAAACATGTAAAAATGCTACACAATTGCAGTTGTGTTTCAATGTATATCAGTGCATCTCACCAGGCAATTGTAAATTACTGGCGAGTGAATGATTTATTTAGATTTGAAAGCAAAATATAATCTCTTTTTTCAAAAAAAAAAAAAGAAGTGTACCTGGATATATATATATATATATATATATATATATATATATATATATATATATATATATATATATATATTATGTGTGTATATATGTCTAAATGATTACAAACTTAATAAACAACACTATAAAATAGTTACAAATAACTACATTCAGATACACAATTATTTCTATTCAACAGCCTCTAGAATAATTTCAAATATAAGCATTACCACCCACTCAATAACTGTCATGGTAATACAATCAACCTTACTATTTATGCTATTGCCTAGCATATGATGGCAAAGGAAAGAATAAACAAGGATTAAAATTTCAACAAGAATGTATTCAATTTTCAGAATATATACATAATGCTCAATGCCAGCATATATAATTGTGTGAAAAGGTAATAAAATTGTTGATATGGTTCCTTAGTTGCCATTGGTAAGGGAAATGATTAAGTGTAAAGGCATTGTTATAAAGACTAGAAATTGACAGATTTGTTGGGTTGGTTTACCAAGGTCATGGTGGCGATAACGAGGGAGACCTGGAATGGACTAGTGAAGCTTGATCGAGCAGAAATGCATGTTGGATTCTGTTTGAATGAAAGATCAAACAAAAACTGAGTTGCATTGGTGACAACGAGAGAGACCAGGAGTGTGATAGTGCTGTTGAGGTGCTAGAATCATAGTGGTGATATCAAGAAACTGCTGGTGTCAACAGCTGGCCTGTCAGATGCATTCTATATGTGAAGAGTAAGGTGAAGTCAGAAATCTAGTTGCCACTACATTCGATTGACTACAGTCATGGCGGTGATAATGTTGTCAGCAGCTGGCCTGTCAAGTTGGTACTGTGTGTTCATGATTGGCTATTGTAGTTTATACTTTTGTGGGAATTTGTTTTGTGAACCAGATATGAGGCTCGGAGTCACTGTGGAGAAGATGACTTTGTTATTTTAGGTTTTGCTTCTTAGTACACACATCTGGCTAACATGTAGAATGAATCAGATTTAGAGATTTAAGTGCACCATTGACAAGCATATATAAATAGTCAAGTCAAAACACAGCAGACAGGTGCTGGAGATTGCAGATTGCAGTGAAGCATGAAATAAACTGTCAGTGCTGACCTCAGTGTCCACGTTTATATCTATATGGTCTCTCTCTGATATGAGCACTCTTAGCCTTAAATATAGTACTCCTTAAAACTATATATATATATATATATATATATATATATATATATATATATATATATATATATATTATAAGTTATTACATTTAAGTTATCAAATAACTATTTTTGATCATCACCTGATGAGACCTCTGAATTAGGTATTGAAACAAAATTGCATTTTTGTAGTGTAACTTAAATGTTCAAATGTTCATAATAAATAACTATTGCTCTACTTTTGTATTGAGCTCTCTTTTAAATTAATATTATCAATGTTTGAATTTATATTTGTTACATTCCCTTTACATTTATATATATATATATATATATATATATGATTTTTCATCATTCTTTAATTGCCAGAAATATTTGGAGAAAGCAAGGCTGTTTTTGCATTTTATATTACCTTTGATGATGATAATTAATTGGAGTATTATTATTGTGGGAACTTAGATTTACTTTTGACATTAAGGACACTGGACCCTATAGAGATGACAGTGTAATTCTCCTCTGTGAAACAATCCTACAAAGTATAGATTGATTGAGAAAGGAACTGATAAAATTTTTTCATGATCATGAATTAACTATTACCACTGCCACGAATGCTAAAGTGATCAACTTTCTCGATCTGACCTTAGACTTGAATAATGGTTATTACAAACAATATACCAAAGATCTATATAACCATAGATACATCGGTAAAGAATCAAAACCACCATCATAAAATTCTAGATAATATACATGAATCAGTTCAAGTTAGATTATCTAGTAACACCAACAATAAGGAAATATTTAATTTTAATAAAATGAAATATATAAAGGCTTTAGAACTAAACAATCATAAAGTAAATTTAGAATATTTAGAAAAAAACAAAGAAGGAAAAAATAAACAGAAACATCATATAAATTATATAGTTCAATCTATCTTTTAATTGTAATGTTTAAACTAATATTGGAATATTTTCCTAAATTTAATCCATAAGCACTTTAAGCATTCACCAACACCAAAAAAGATTTTTAACAAAAATAATGTTATGATAAAACCAACATAACAACATTATAGTAAGCAAATATATTTCCAACAAAGACAATGTAAATATTTCTAAAAGCAAATGCAACTGCTGAAAAAATATGATCTGTCCCTTTAACAGTCAATGTATGACTGATAATATTGTATATTGAGCAAGCATATATTCCAGTAATGATGTCAAATTTTATTTTGGTTCTACTGAAAATCCTTCAAAATATTGTTTTTACCATCATCGAATGACTTTAGGTAAAATAAAATACAAAAGCAGCACTGCTTTCTCCAAATACTTCTGGCAATTAAAGAATCACCATCCATCAACTGGGATATTATAACAAGAACTAAATCTTATAACAGGAAAGGTCATAAATATAACTTATGTCTTGTTGAAAAATTATAAAGAATGATTGTAATGCATGGTTTTATATTTTGTCATTTATTTTCCATAGTAATTTGTTCATCATGGCTGTTTTACTATTTATAAAAAACAGTAGCTGTACTAATCAAGGAAAATATAACACTGATAATAACTATGTTGCCATAGCTATTTATATTGCCTGAAATAAAACATGTATCAAAAGTAATATAAAACATGTATCAAAAGTAATATAAAACATGTATCAAAAGATGCATGTGGATGGCAGTAAACATGCTAAGCAAATCATGTCTGTATATTTTTAAAACTCATTGTAAAACACTTAAAGAACCCCAGCTTATTAAAAAAGAGGAATATATATATATATATATATATATATATATATATATATATATATATATATATATATAAAACAAATGAAGATTTGCTCTTTATAAGATATAGTTAATCTTATTGATGAATGAAAATAAAGTTTTTTGTGTTGTCTACAAGACAGAATGATCTTCAAGTAAATACATAAATGCTTCCATATTGCAGGGATAAAAAGCTCAAGTCAACCCAGATAAAGATACCAGCGGGATGAGAAATTTGAATTTTTCACCATCATCATCATCATCATCATCATCATCATCCTAAGGGTGGGCCAATTGCATAGATCTTCACAACTCTTTCTCTACTGTCTTCACAGTTATCTATTATAGTGAGTAGGTCATCATATTGGCATCCTGTGTCTTCCTATCTGTGAGGAATGCTTGCTTTGAATGGGTGGCCAATGTTCATATGTCCACCTTTTAGTGTTTGCAACAAGACTTCACTTGTAAGCTGATCGTTATTTCTCCAAGAATGCCCCACAATCTTGTTTTTCTCTCCAGAATTACTTGTAGTATAGGAAGTAGAGGTCCAGAGAGATACATTTTTGGGGGGTGCTTCAATGCCTAACATCTGTTCTGAGATTAATTCCTAACAGGTCTCTTATTTGGAGACTGCAACATTAAACTGATTTTTCAAACAAGATATAGTTTTAAGGGATTACTGATTTTGCTTAGCATTCACTTGTTATTACAGCATCTCTTGGAGTACAAATTAATTAAAATTTCTTCATCAATACTGAAGCATCTCAAGAAAACCCAATGTCTCAATAACAATCCATTTTTAAGAATAATCAATATCTTTATTAATCAAGTAGCAACTGGAATTGGTGCAGCACAATCTTCCTGCTTCCTAAATTATTCTTGTCACAAATTTAACAAATCCTGTTAAATATTTCTATTATCCAATTAAATTGCTTGATTTTTTTTTCTCTATCTGAATTTTCTCACTGAAGAATCAAAGATACACTATTTACATTATTCGGTCTATTGTCCTCATCTTTGTCAACATATTTATTACAACGTTTTGGCCGTTGTACACTCCGGCCTTCTTCAGGTGGTTGAAATGTTGAACTGAACCTTTTATTTCGCTCACTGGTGTAGAATGTTCTAGTTCCATATGCCATGTTTAATGGATGTCAGTTATCAGTTATCTCCTGTTAATTCCCCTCTGCAAGTTATCCACTGCCTCAACCGGGTATTGAACTCACACTCTTTGGGTCCTGTCACTGGATCTAAACAACGCCTTTATCCACTGTGCCATTTAAAACAAAAAAGACAACTCAGCATTATTGGCAAAATGAAGAAGCCTGCCAAAAATCCTTAAAAGTTATTGAATGACATACACACCTGATAATGGTTAGAAACCATGTTGTATGAAACATTGTGATGAAAATAATGTTGCTTGACTTCAAGAATCCTTGAACAGAAACTGTTTATAATTTATAAATTCAGTGCTTGACCAAATCTTTGTGATCAGTGAAATGATAATTTAATATTTGCAGTATTTGACAGATATTATATCAATAATATTTGCCCTTTGACAAATTATCAATAAATAATGAATGTTTGAGAATTTGAAATTGTTTCTCAATCAAATTAAACAAAGAAAAATTTGCCACAAACAATCAGCTAGTATTTTCTTTCTTAGGAATGCACAATATGATCATTTTGAGCAATTGAAGTTTTTATTTTCATTCACATCTTCTTTCTTGTCAGACTGCAAAAATATTTCATGCAATAAAACAATGATGTATATACAATTATGTGATCAGTGTGATATGCCTAAAAGATATACAGTGATATACAAAAGTATTGGATATGGGTTCTTTAAGAAAATTATATTTTCTATTATTGGTACTAACCAAAATCTTAAGATGAAGAAATTAAATATTGAATATATGTTCTATATAACGAGGAATCTTTTTTTTTTAATCATTTCACTTCAAGAATCTGTAAATAGATAGAAGCACCAGACCAGATGTGACAGTAATATTCAATGCATGGTAGACTTATAAAGGTGTTGGATAGATTCTTGCATGAAAAATTATCTAGAATGACACAGTGAACCAACATTTCGATCAGCAGACCTAGCAATCGATTTAATATAAATCATCCCCTTCATATCAGTGGAAAACATTAACCCAAGAAAATGCAATGAGTCACTCCTCTGGGGGTTAGCATCAGCCAGGAAAAAAAGTGTTATATTCTATGCTAATAGAAATACATACTTGACAAAACATGGTGGATAAAATAAGTAAATGTTTATTGTAAAAAACCAGTACAATAAGAATAAAGGTAACAGTTATGTACAAGGTCGTCGCAAGTCAATCCAGTAGTGAGTGCTACTATTGGAAGGTCGATAGTTCTCACATAAGTCTGAGTCATACTCAACAGATCCCAGCTAGTAATATTTACCAGCCTCCCCACGAGGTAGGATGTGGCACAAGTCCAAATTTAATGTGGGGCAATCCGAGCCAATAGGCTCAGCCAAAAATTCCCCGTAAACCCTGAATAAATGGGTTTGGGTTTGCCTACCTCCCCGGGTGAGACTCTGCCCTTCACCATAGCCTTGTCTGGTTTCCTCTCTGCCTTCAGGCAGAGAGTTTGACAACAACTAATAGCTGAGTAACAGATCCCAACTAGCGATATCTAGCTACCCCCCACAAGGGTTACATGTGGCACAAGGCCGGTTTGATGTGGGTTTTCCGAGCCAAAAATTCTTCCCTATTTGAACCCGTAAAAACGGGTTCAGGGTCAGTCTACCTCCCCGAACGAGACTCTGTCTTTCAGTGGAGACTCGTCCAGGTTCCTCTCTGCTCAAAGGCAGAGTGTTTGACTGTCTAGCTGGAACAGATCCAATCTAGTCTCTGTAGTCTGTTGACTTACAGATACTTATAGGTAATTACTACCTATAGTGTAGTCACTCATGGGGGTGACAGGTTATTTCATTATATCAAAAAGGTTCTAGAAGGCAATTAAAAGAGAGCAGTTTTGTTTTGGAGGCACAGAAATTAACACCAGTTCTTGCACCAGTTAACAGATTAATTGTCTTTTTAAAGGTAAACTTCTAATTTGACTTCATCAAATCTATCTTCAAAACTAAGTCTTTTTTTTTTCTTTTTTTTTTTAAAGTTTCAGCAAAGTATATTTTATTTTTGAAAGATCTTTTAATACAGAGAATAAGAAATCATTTATTGAACAAAGTAACTAATAATAACAAAACAAAAGTCATTGAAACAAAGCAAGTTAAGTCGACCATTGATGACAATT
>OZ038495.1:48936013-48963513 GCA_964036315.1 Acanthosepion esculentum | reverse complement strand
AAATTTTGCACAGTAAATTTTTAGCATGGCAATAATTTTCATTATTCTTTGAAGGGTCACATCCTTCATCTTTATATTTCAGAGATGCTTGCTGATATCATTTCAAAACAATGTAGAATGTAGAAGCTGAATATGGAACTCAAGAAACACACATGCAACATATGAAAACTGAATTAAATAGCGGGTTTTCTATTCTTAAAGCCCATTTTCATCCATGATTCATTGAAGCATCACCGACTACTCTGTCATTGTATCCCTGTCCTTCATCCCCGGGACAAGCTCCTTCTGCCTTTGTGTCTTGTAGCTATTCAATCTTTTTACTTTACCTCCCACTTCCTGTTTTGCAATCCATTTACACAAACGTGTTAGGTAGGTTACTTGCTGTTTCCCACCGCACCTCTTGATTTCTACAAGTATTATATGCCCTAGAAATTTCAGTTGTCTTGCTCTGATTCTGAGTACAAGTGCCTTTTTATTTTCATTATCACTTCTTCGCAGCTCACATGTTCCATCCATGTTGTTCTCATCAGCCTTCTAAAGAACATTCTTGTTGCTTCAAGTCTCCTCTTAATCCTATGTGGAAATTATTCAGCATTCACTGCCATATAGGAAGATTGATATCACATAGTAGTTCAGAACTCTTTTCTTTGTTTCACATGAAATTTTCTTGTTTCTTAATACTTTGCTTAATTTTTGGAAGGCTTCTTTTACTATTTCAATACATCTTTATATTTCTGTCATCGTTTAAGACACTTCAAAGATGGTTAAATTTTAATACTTCCTTGACACTGATGTTAGCATTCATACCTCTTGATAAACACACTGTTTTCTTTAAAATTGCTGGTTAGTTCTTTCTCATATTATCTTGTCTAGGAATTGCTGTAGTTTTCTTTGTGTTCATTATCAAGTGTTATTTGCATATTGTATGTTGTTAAAATTGTGTTCACCAGTGATAAATCCCGGTAGGACTTGTAGTTCTCTTAGGATTGGCTTGCTGAATACATTAAGTAAATTCAGTGAGAATACACTTGCTTGTCTTCCACCCCTTTCTATTTTTGTTTACTTGGTCAATTCATTTTATGTCCATATGGACGTGATTTATTCTAATCTCTGCTAGCTACAGTAATGGTAATATTAGGAAATATAAGGAAACATCCGGCATTCATTGACTGCACATCCAGTTCTACAGTAACATATTCCTTATAATTTGAGTTCCAAAATACCTTGCTTAACGTTATATTTTGTAGATGCTTGCCGACATTATTTCAAAATGATACACATGAATAAATAAATCAACATAGAAGCTGGATATGAGGATGAAGATATCCATATACAACATATCAAAATTAAATCACTGGATTTTATGAATACAGCAAAAAATGTTCAGGGAGAGACAATCTGAGATCTTCACAAATTTTTTTTTTCCTTTCTAGCTATTAGCAATGTTTACTTTTTACAATGACTCCTAGTTGCTGTTCTGCCAACCAATTTCTATGTAGATTTACTCATGTAATCCGCCTTTCCTTCAATATGTTCTATGTGCTTCAAAATCTCTAAACACTCTTTCCTCATTATATGCCCCAAAAATGTCAACTGTCTCTTTCTAACTCTTTTGCTTTTTATTTTTTTTTTAATCTTTCGTGCTGTTCACATATTCTATTCATGGGATTTTCAATATCCTCCTGCTTAATCACATCTCTGTTTTCTCGTCTCCTTTTTATCTGTGTGGAAATTTTCCAGCATTCACTGACATACAGGAGGGTTGATATGACATTGCTGTTCATCTCTCAGTTCTTTGCTTATAACAAAATTTGTCTGTTCCTTAATACTTTGTTTAGGACATTTTTGCTATTCTAATGCAACTTTGAATTCCAGTGTCACATTTGATATTTAAAGTCTGTACTTGTTTGGGGTCACTCACATCATAACAGCAGAAATAGCCTCATGTTCACAGGAACAAAACAAACACAGAGATAACAGTAAGAGTATGTTAAATTGGACACTAATATCACAAAATTTATTTTGTGTATGGTGTGTGCATTTTTGGTTACAAGTTTTTGAAAGCTTGAATGTAATAAAAGGAAGAAGGCCTTCATATCATCACAAGCAATGTCCCAGAGAGAGAAGTAGTGACACATGTTGACCATCCACTGGTCAGTAGCAAAGAGCTTGAAGTCTTTTGGTGGGATATCCGTTTTCTGGCAGGAACAGTTTTTATTGCATGCAGAGAGAATTTTTATTATTTTTATTTTTTATCTAATTTATTTTATACAAAGTTTTAATGTTATTGTTTTATTTTATTTTATTTATAATATTCCATATTATTATCATTTAATATTTTATTTTTATTTATTTGTAATAATAATCTCCCTACACTTGCATAATTGTGACGTCTTCAGTTTGTGACTCACATGTTGAGCTGTTCCATTTGCTGACTCACAGTAGTACAATGAATTAAAACAGTCCATGCAAAAATATTCTCAAGCCCTCTCAGCAATTCCCCTTTTGGGGGGAGTGCCTCAGATGTGGTAAACTTAACAACTTTATTCAAACTGCCACTGCATCCCTTTTGCTCCCAACATTGCCTCATGGGACCGGAAATTAATAAAGAAAATAACTACCTTAGGAGTGGTGATGCTATAACAACATCATAATCAACATTACTGATGTTGTTATAACATCACCACTTCTAAAGCAGTTTATTTTCTTTATTAATTTATTTCTAGCTTTTCCAAATTACAAAATAAATAATTACAAACCAAAGTCCAAGGGCAATAACACACTCACTTTGTGAAATTAAACAGATATTTTGGAGTCTGTCTATATTTCTGAGATGAGGTATTATGTACAGTATTTACATTAGTCGGACTATTGTCCTCATCTTTGTCGCCATATTTGTCACAATGTTTCGGCCATTGTACACTCCGGCCTTCTTCAGGTGGTTGGAATTTCGAACTGAACCCTTTATTTCGATAAATTCAATAAAGGAAGAATAATTATGCATAAGTTATTAGTGCAAATTATGGAAATAAAATAATAGCATTAATTATTTGTTATTTATTATGAATTCACATATTAAGCAGATTAATTGATGATGTTAATTGAACAGATAAATCTCATCAAGTCAAATTCATAAGAACTAATAAAAAAGTAATGAAAATAGTCTTTGAGTCAAATACTTTTGTATCCGCTATATATATATATATATATATATATATATATATATATATATATATATATATATATAACTTAAAATAATTCAGAGTCTGTCTATATTTCTGAGATGAGGTATTATGTACAGTATTTACATTAGTCGGACTATTGTCCTCATCTTTGTCACCATATTTGTCACAATGTTTCGGCCATTGTACACTCCGGCCTTCTTCAGGTGATTGGAATTTCGAACTGAACCCTTTATTTCGATCACTGGGGTAGACTGTTCTAGTTCCACGTGCCATGTTTGATGGATGTCAGTTATCAGTTATCTCCTGCTAATTTTCCCTCTGAAAGTTCTCCACTGCTTTAACCGGGTATTGAACTCACACTCTTTGGGTCGGTCACTGGATCTAACCAACGCCTTTATCCACTATGCCATGTGTCCTTGAAATAAAGGGTTCAGTTCGAAATTCCAACCACCTGAAGAAGGCCAGTGCGTACAGCGGCTGAAACGTTGTGACAAATATGGCGACAAAGATAAGGACAATAGTCCGACTAATGTAAATACTGTAGATATTTTGGAGTTTGTACTTTTTGTCCACTCCAAGCTTTTCCAGTATTATTATTTGCTTGAAGATCCTTGTAATGATCACTAATTGGTTTCTTTCTCAAAAGTCTATTTTCAAAACTTGAAAATGAAATATGTTTCCTATTTCTTCGGAAATCTCCTTGACTGGTTGTCACAATATACAAACGTGCCTGCTGACTTGATCATTCCTTCACTGTTCCAATATTTTTCTTTATCTAATTTTTATTCTAACACTATCTTCTCTTTTTAGAGTTGGTAAATTTCTGACACCATATTATAACAACAGCAATAATGTTGATTATGATTATGATGATTGTAAGTACTTCTGATCAAGACACATCCAGCGGGGTATTTGAATAATAATAGTGTTAAATTTACTACCTCTCGTGTCATCTGTGTTGCTTTGACTTTTCAGTGGCCAGTCTCATATAACTTATCTTTTAACAAACTGTCCTTGTCTAAGGATTTATTTTAAATTCAACTGATGCACTTGTTTTATCCCCTAGTAGTGAGGTGGTAACTTTATCACAGATATACTAATGTCTACAGCGGACCTTGGAGAGTAGAGAAATCGAAGATATTTCCACTCTCTTTCCAAGAATTCCCATTAGGCCGAGGTTTTCATGGTGCCAGACCTGTTTAGAAAAATCTAAACTCTCAGCTATATACAATGGCTTTCTAAGATGTATGGTTTAAAAAAATTTTGATCAATTGACACTTGAGGGTTTTAATAAAGGTCATTCTTCTTTGAACATTGTGGATTGGTGATACAAAATCACAAACAAAGAACTGTTCCAAATAACAGAAACTATATATCTCACTCGAGGACTATCAAGAACAGCAACTACAAAAAAGGATAACACATGTAAACCAAAGAGAAAATAGTGACATAATCAAGATGTTGATATTTCACACTACTTCAAATAAAGGGTTAGAAAACAGACCCCTATCAACACTAGAAAGAGTAAAAACAGCCACTGAACATGAGAAACTTATTTTCCTGAAAAATTATTTTGAGAAAATTCTATAACAACATCAATAATGTTGATTATCATGATGATTTTAAGCACCTGCAGTCCCGCTAGAGAATCCTGGGAGCAAACGGATCAAGCAGGAGTTTGAATAAAATAGTTGTTGAGTTTAGTCTGTCTCATGTCATTGTGTTGCTTCAAAGATTTCAGCAGCCAGTCTAATATAACTTATCTTTTAACACAAACATCCTTTGTGTATTTATTTTAAATTCAACTCCTATGTCTGTTTTATCCACTGGTAGTGAGAGAATAACTTATCATGACTAAGCAAGTATAGAAAATGGACATTCCTTGTTTGAGAATATTGTTCCAGTGAACTTTCATGATTATCAACATCAGCAATGCTCTCTAATGGGATTCGATTTTCTGAATAATTTGGACTGCAGAAACAAACTCATCCATGATAATGCAACAGAAAGAAAACTCAACTTAATGTGTCTGCTTTTCCGTCTTCTAGGTGATTAATGACATTGCTCTACTAGGTAGTTTGCAAAAAAAATACCCAAACATTACATCGCCTCATGAGAATACGAGCTAGAAATATTGTAGAGTTCGCTACAGAGTTGATACAAGCAGTCATGCTCTAGTTTTCTCAAAGATTACAAAACTCTCAGCAGAAAAAGAAAAAAGCAGCAAAAACTGAAATAAAAAAAATATGTTCAAGGCTCAGTAATGATTTCCTTTTCCGAGAGCAAATGGACTGGCTCCTTACATCTAGTTCTGAAATCTGATGGTAATTACTGATGCTGCAGGCACTGCCATGCATAACGGTACAACAGGGAGTGACAGATATCAAATATTGACTCTTTTATTTTGAAGGTTTCAGGCAAATGCTGTTTTTCAAAGATCGATTCAACTTCAACATATCATCAATTAAGAGTACATCCTAACGATGTACTCAAGACAGCAGTTCCAAAAATCTTTGGATTGTTTGAGTTTAAATATCTATAATTTGGAATTAAGAATACAACCACAACATTTGGCATTTCATGGACAAGATATTCACAAATGTTATATGTTTGTATATTTATTTGATATTCATATGTATATATATATATGCAAGTTTCATTAAAAACGACAGATAAGGTACTACGGTTAAGTTTTTATTTAATTTTTCTTGTGTACGAACAATCAAAAAAAAAAAAAATCAAATTAACTATCTATTATAAAAAAAAAAAAATCAAATTAACTATCTATTATAAAAAATTTAAGACAGCTAACCTCATCCTTAAAAATAACAACACGCCTGATAAGTCAAAATTGCAAAGAACGAACATTATTTACGAGTTCAAATGCCCCTTAAGGCACTGCATTCCTAATGGAACTGGACTCATGAATAATTACATCGGTTACACAACCACATGCTTATCCAGACGTCTTATGTTACACCTATCCGATCACAGCTCCATTAGAACCCATTTAAACACACACAAAAATATACCAGACTCCATTAGAAATATACTAGTAGAAAACATAAATATATTAATTGCTTCCACCTGTAAAAAAAGGTTAAAAATAATGGAGGCTTTAATAATAAAAAAGAAAAAGCCTACCCTTAACAATATTAACTACGAACAAAGCTACAACATGCTAACCGTATTTGGAAATTAAAACACCACTACTACACACTAAGACATATACATAATGCACACACTCAATTAAGCTGAAAAATCAAATCATCCTTGATAATGGCTAAAGGTATAGCCGAAAGCACTCGGAAAAATAAAACATTTGGACAGTTCTTACACACCCTTTGTCCAGCAAAGAAAGCTCTTGTTCGTACACAAGAAAAATTAAATAAAAACTTAACCGTAGTACCTTGTCTGTCGTTTTTAATGAAACTTGCATAAAAAAAGGATTGCTGCCTAAATATACAACTATATATATATATATATATATATATATATATATATATATATATGAATGTCAAAATATAAATATATAACATATTTATATATCTTTTTTTATAAATCTGTAATATCTATACCGTATGGTTCACCCTTTCAGCAACTATAAAAATGTAGGTGTATGTTCTGCGTAAAAGTACGTTGTATACACTTTTCCCAATATGTGTGCATCAGTGAAATGTTTACAGCTTGTAGTTTAAGTTTATTAAGCTTGGATCTATTATCCACTGCTGTCCTTGGAAGAAGAGACACCTGTGCCCTACTGTGCACTAAGAAGGATATTCCAGTAGCACTATCAATCACATAAAGTAGACAACCAGAGTTAGGCACACCGACAGTTGATGCCACTTTTTTATGTCAATTTAAACTTTTCTCTGTTCTTTAAAATAACATGGAGAAATGCAGGAATTTGCCTTTACTCTGAATATTTTCTGTTTCCAACACAAAGATTTTTGTTTATGATTCTTGGAATGCCTATGAGTACCATTATGTCTGCAATGGTACAGAAAAGACAAATGCATTAGGTCTTCGCCATCGGCATTTTGTTCATGCAGGATTCCAGTCTTTACTGTTCTTCCTTTAGTTATGTAAGGACATTATAGTTTGGTGCTTGCATTCTGGACACTGCTGATGCCTGTTTGGACAGTAAGTCAGCTATAGGGTCAGTTAGTGAAACTAAATATTCTACTGGAGTAGATTCATCCAGTGAGGCTAGTGTCATTTTATATATTAGCCACTATTCGTTGAAGGAAAATGTGTCCTACCATGCTCTTGCTTACTGTACCCTCTGCTAAATTTTGAAAACACTTGAGGAATTGTGATGGGGTACTATCACCTAATGCTTCTTGCTCCAATAACTGCAAAGCGCACTTGTGCATCAACACTGTTGAACAAGCTATAACCTTCTTCAAATGGCTTCTCAGAGAGGTGGATGGTAAAATGATTATATATCTTGCCTCTGAAATTACATCTTGTGGTAAGACCAATACAACATAAACAAATTTATCAGACCGTGAAGTAAAGTTTTTTGGTCAAAAAAGAGGTCTAATGATGCAAAAAATAAAATACGATCTTCCTATACACATGCTGTTGCATTTAACACAAAAATTAGCGATGCTACATTGTTTTTACAATGTGATTTTTATTACCAGCACTAATTAATATAGTCCATCCTGGGTATGACATTAAACTACATCCGCATCCTGAGTAAGATGATAAACTTCATCCAACAGCAAGGCCTCTTAGCAGGAAGCTTTGAGGAGCATAGATCCACCTCTTAATTGCTGGTGTTCCCAGGTCTGCCCTGACCCAGGGTGGTAGCACCTGTTAGGGTCCCAGCTATGGGCAAACAGTTAACCCCCAAACTGGGGTTAACTGTGAAAGTGTAAAAATAGGTTTTAATACCAGAAATACTTTGTAAAAAAATTATTACCAGCAATATATTTTTGAAAAAAAAATTATTACCAGCGATAAATATTTGAAGGAATAATGTTACCAGAAATAGATTTTTTGAAGGAAAAAATATTACCAGAAATAGATTTTTGAAAAAAAAAAATTACCAACATTAAAAATTTTGTTGGCATTAAATAACCCATTGAGGTTGATATGCTGTAAAACAAACCAAACCAAACCAAACTAATTAATATAGTAGTAGCAGCAGCTCGATTTAAGGGTGATGCTACTTAGTGGGAGGTGATGAGCTGACATAATGGATTAAATTAATCAATTACATTTCAGGCACGAAGTGTAGACCAAGATGAAGAAGGAAGTAAACAGACATATTGAGTAGAAAACTATAAACTTTTTAATGGACTATTGAACTAACAAATAAGAAAATGAGATTTAGTCTTTAGCAGGAAAATTTAGAGAAAGAAATGGCATTTTATTTATTTCTTTTTTGGTATAGCAAATTTTTCTAGCACCATAAACATATCATCGTTTGAGTATACACTATTTTGAATTTAAAAATAATCACATAAGGATTCACGAATTGTTGGCCTGTTATTTTATAATGACGCCCGACTTCAAGAGGCTTCTAAACATATTGGTGTGTGGTACTCAGAGAAATGAAAAGAAGGGTCATTTACCATTTTTATTAACTGCAACAAGGCAAAATGACAATAAAACATGACATAAACATAGTACTTATAATAGATGATGGTTATTAACTAAAATATGTTAAGGTGAGATTACTGTAGCAGACCGTGGTGTGAAGATGTGAAGAGATATCAGAAGGTTAAAATTTCCTGCTGGCCGGTCCAGCTACATCAGCGTGTTGGACATTAATTAAGTCCAAAGAAGACAAAGAAAACAAACAAGACTGATATACATGGGTAAACAAATATATATTATGGGTAAACAAATATATTAATACACAAAGACATGAAAAGTTACATAGTGTTTGTATGGAGAAGTTATGTGTGTGTGTTGTGTTGAGTGTCCGTACATACGTGTATTGTCCTTAGCGTGTTCCCAGAATATGGGAAACGCTGTATCTGCGAAATGTCGCATATTGGCCTAAGTGAAAAAGAGAAAGTTTTTCCTCGCCTCCACGCGAGGTTGCGGCCCGAGGCCTGGGTCGAAAAAGAGCGAGAGAGAGAAGGGTCAGCCAGTATTTATAGTCTGGGGAGAGAGACCCCTGTTGAAGGATTAAGGAAATGAGGAGGAGCTAACTCCGATATTACCATCTAGAGTCTTAGATCATGTTTCTTTGAATGTTGTAGACTGGCAGTAAAGAATCAGAAACAAAGACCTGCACAGAATAACATCAATTGAGAATTAACAACAGGAGTAATAACTAAAATATACATGTAACTTGAAGAGAAAATAATGACATAATCAAGATGTTGAGATTTAACACTACTTCAAATAAAAGGTTAGGAAGCAAACCCCCGTCAATACTGGAAGGAAGATAACAGCTATTGGAATTAAGAAACCTATTCTTCTGCAAAAATTGTTTTAAGAGAAAGATTTTATAAATTTCAACTGTAAGCAGTACTTGCAGGTTGGTCAATGAATGTCAAATGTTTCCTTATAGAGAAATGGTTAATATTACTATTACTATTAGCAACTGTAGTTGTAGCTTCTCTACATTTTGTAGAGGTGAACATTCAGAGCGAACAGTTGCTTTGGAATATCGGTGATTTATCATTAGGTTTAAGGCAATACATTTGAATGTATTTTCTGAAAACTTTCAAACATATTTTATTCTTGTTCAATAAACATAAGTTAAAAATATAACTGTGGTTTGAAGTTGTCTCATCAAACGAAACTTTCAACATATGAGACGACTTCTATTACAACTCAAGAAAGCAAAAATCTTGGCCACAGGCTGCTATCATGACCTGACACTGCCAAATTTAAATTCAATAAAGGAAGAATAATTATGCATAAGTTATTAGTGCAAATTATGGAAATAAAATAATAGCATTAATTATTTGTTATTTATTAAGAATTCACATATTAAGCAGATTAATTGATGATGTTAATTGAACAGATAAATCTCATCAAGTCAAATTCATAAGTACTAATAAAAAAGTAATGAAAATAGTCTTTGAGCGTACAACGGCCGAAACGTTGTGACAAATATGGCGACAAAGATGAGAACAATAGTCCGACTAATGTAAATACTGCTTAAAATAATTGTCGGACTTTGTCCATTTTATAATGTGTGACATATATATCTATGTATATCTATATATATGCATGTATTTTGACAGCATGTTTTCATTCAGACAGGTGTCGTTAAATAATGTTGACATGTTCTGTCTACTTATTTTCAATAAGATCCTTTCATATGTATGAATAAGCTTTTTTGTGCGTTTGTTAAAAAATGAGACGAAAACACTGTGTTGGCTCATATTGCATTTATTTCGAGTACTTCTGACATAGCACAATGTCATCATCAGGGAATTGTTAAATATAAAGTAAGTATTTAGTGTTCATGTTTGTGAAAGATAAAAATTGCTGTGGTCATCTGAATACTTATTCTATATTTAACTATACCAACAACCAACTGCTACTCTATAACTATTTCCATTGCAAATGTTCAGATGAGCTCCTTTTGTTCCACCAGTTCAGACCTTTACAATTAGGGCATGCCATTCTGTGTCCGAAATCCCCTACATTTCCTTCGTATATCATTCATAAGAAGGAAGCTCTTCTCAGTCAGCTTTTCTCTAAGAACTGCCACTCTGTAGAACAAATTATCATGTTGATGCTTCCCTGAAAACTTTGTCCTGGATATGACAGTAGACTACATCTTGCAACAAGGCCTCTGTTTGGGAGGTTTTGAAGAGTGTAGAATCACCACTTAATTGCTGTTGTTCCCTATATCCATGCTGACTTTGGGTGTTAACACTTGTTAAGATCCCAGCCATTGGCAAATATTGAACCTCCAAACTGGGGTCAAAACATTATTAAAGTATAAAAGTACATTTTTGTAGTAAGAATACAAGCAATACATTTTCATAGTAAAAAAAAAAATTACCAATAATACATTTTTGGAAAAGGAAGAGAAAAATTACCACTAATGCATTTTTTAAATAAAAAATATCAAAGCTCCCAACAAAATTAAATTTTGGCATTAAATGACACATATGTATTTGATATGCTATTAAACAAAGCAAACCAAACACTGAACACTACAATCTTAACCTCATTAAGTCAAGTGTCAGTTGTTAACTCTCTTCCTTATCCATGTAATCTTCACTTTCTCGTACCTCCACCTAATACCTTTGGTAAGGGTTTCAATCCATCTCTTCTCCCACTAGCTATGGGTTAAACAGCAAGGTAGACAAAGGCATTTGTGCAGAAGTGATGCAGTGACCTTGACTAGAATTTGAACTTGGCATTCTAATCCCATTTTTTTTATATTTGCTATGCTACATGCAAATCCATATACAAACATACACACACACATATATGTACGTTGAGAAACACCTTATATATTTTTAATGTTTTTAAAAGGATCGATCATCATTTCATTTGTTGATTTGTACTTCTCATTTTTCAAAATGAAAATAATAGGTGCTTTGAACTGAAATAATAACAACCTATTAGAGCTTTCAGTTTTTGTATGAAAAACTCATTATTTTCTTGAATATTTTGATATCGATACACATAAACATTTGAGATGCAATTTTTAATCTAATTTAGCAGTCAGACAGGTGTATGCATTACAACAAAGCCACACTTTAATATATGTTATCTATAAGTATCTGAAAAACCTCTTGTTAATTTATTTTTAATTCAAATTAACATTTTTATGAATATTTCAAGACGACTTATCTTTTTTTGCTATTTAATTCTTTAAATAAATGACTCATTATATTTTTTTAACTTTTCAAAGTGGTAACCTAGGAAATGAGACAAATTTTATTTCTTTAATCAAATTAGTAATTAGTAATTTCTGCTATTTCTTTGATGGTATTTGATCTTATGTTATTATATAGCATTACAGATAATGTATTTGTCTAAATCGTAAGCATCCTTCAAAATTTTCACCAACTGACAGACACTACAAGCCCAAATTTTGGGGCCACCCTGCATTTCTTTAAAAACACCTTAAATGACATATTTTTATATTCTTTTAAAGTATGACATAACATTTCAGTAACCACACTGTATTTGCTTTTATTTTGACAATAAAAAAATTATCATACAACAGTATCATATTTTGTTTCTGTCCATAAAACCACCATGATGACAAATATTTGGGTAGTAAGAGGAACTTGACCTGGAGAGAAAATGAAAAATAAAAGAAAATACACAGTGGGTACTTATATTTGATCTTTTACTTAAAAATTACAAAAATATTGCATTTTAAGATGTTTGATTTTAAAGAAATGCAGGGTGGCCTAAAACTTTTGGCTTGCAGTATATTTGAGGTGTGAGTTTGTAAACAGTGACTATTTAAGCTAATATTGCAAGACTCTTCGGCAGAATTGAGTCACTGTCAGTCACTGTGTGTTTATCTAAATCTAAAAATAAACACGCTAAAATTCACCTTCATCCCTGCCGTGTAATGATGGCTTACTGGTAGAAGTTCCGACTGACGCAAATTCAGTCGGGTTTCGATCCTAGCTAGAGGCAACTGGACGTCTAGCCACACTGATGAGCTGTGAAACAGTCTCTCTGTGGATGACAAAAATATATATATATATATATATATATATATATATATATATATATATATGGTGATTTTCACATCTCACTCAAATGTGAGCTACCTTCTCACACTTTGCCTCACTTGTAATGGGTTTCATCTTGTTTTAGCATTGATGGCCTGATGGAACTTTTGGGACCAGCATTCAATTTGTGTGCTTCAGGTATATATAACAGATAAACTCTCTATCCTTGATTGGGTTGATTGGATTTGCATAGCCTGCAACTCTCCTGTGTGCCACCATGTGCCTTTTCACTGTGGATAATGATCTACAAACATTGTTGCAAACAATGCAGGTATTGTTGGCAGGATGATGAGTTAGGTTCACATAGTTGACTTGCTTCTCATTGTTATGATAACCTTACTTGCTTTCCTAATAGCTATAATCTTCAATTATTCAAATGCAATGTCAATCGACATCTTCAGATGCCTTGATCTAATTCCCTGTCTATTCTTCTATCATACCTTTTTACTTTTGCTCCCAAACTCTGTAACTTTCTGCATGGTAGTGGCACTCCCTACTTGCTTGGGGAGAAATGCTTAAAAATATATATATATATATATATATATATCTATCTTTATATATATATATATATATATATATATATATATATATATATAATTGCATAATACATTTTTGATGTATCAATGGTGGTCTCCATTTCGGGTTTTGCATCATATTTGTTCAAACATCAACCCCAAACTGACTCCAGATGTGTCAGGCTGCTTTCTTGACAGTGTTGGGCTATGCATCTTGACATTGCAAAATCATAAAAGCAACATAACCAAGAGACTAACTGTTCTTATAGAAATCTATCAGTCAGCGTCAACCAATGAAAAAAGGCTTTTCACGCACCCCACTCCTATATACTGGTGTTTTTTACTTACTTTGGCTTTGATTTGAATTAACTTCCCTGGATTCCTAACTCAATAAGCAGGTCTCTTTGTTGTATAGTATAATCCAAATGTTTCATTTGTTTTAAATTACTAATTCCATGCCATCTCTAACCCATTAACTAAACCTACATGTGTACCTAACCCAAATGTATCATATACCTAAACTAGCGCATATACTTTGCCAAAAATTAGTCTGACTTATTATTTGTAAAAGTGAGAAAGCATTTCTAAAAAATTTTCTATTCATACTATAAGTTTACATTTACTTAATGCAATTAACCAAATTAAATTCCATAAAAATTTTATTTTAGTCTAAACATATACACACACACATATACATATATATTCATACACATACATGAATAGGCACACACGCATATATGTATCTACCCCCCCCCATTTACATTAACTTACTTCTATGAAACCATGTTTACCAGATTGACAAACCAGCCACTGCAAAATTAACTCATACTATTTGTTTGAAATTTTTTCTCTTTTTCCTTTTTCTCTTCTTTTCCCCATCAATTCATTTCTCTTGTTTAGTAAGCTAGCATTCTTTAAGTGTTTTAAGATAAGAAATTTTTCAACAAGATATAAGTTATATCCATTTACTTTCCCATTATAAGATTTGGCTCTTGCTATAATATCCCAGGTGATAAATAGTAGAAACAAAATTTCCAAGGATTTTCAGTTGAATTAAAATAAAATTTTACTGTTGAAACTGTTAAATGTAGACATCTCTTCTACTCCAATAGCTTCATATCTCACACCTCACGCCTATGGAACTCCCTTCCTTATTCCTGTTTCCCTGATGACTATGATCTCCAACTATTCAAATGTAACGTCAATCGACATCTCCAGTTGCCTTGATCTATCCTCTATCCTTCTCCACATCCATTCCTCTAACACTCCTATTTGCTCTTGCTCCAAATCCTCTGTAACCCCTTGTGTGCTAGTGGCTTCCAGCCTTGCCTGGGGTGAAAAGCTTAAAAACAAAACAAAAAAAAAACATTGTTATCCAAATGTATGCTAGCTACATATAGAATACTATCAGTCATACATTGCCTGTTTAAGGGACAGATATTTCTTTGGCAGTTGCATTTATTTTTTAAAAAATTAACGTTGTATTTGTTGGAAATATATTTGTTTAATATAATGTTGTGTTGTAGAGTTATTTCCTCAGTGGAAACTGTATTTGGACTAAATTCGGTCCTAAATCTCGCACATCTCGCCTATGGAACTCCCTTCCTTATTACTGTTTCTCTGACAAATACAATCTCCAAAGGTTTAAGTATAGTGTCAATCGACATCTCCAGTTGCCTTGATCTATCCACTTCCCTTCTCCACATCCTTTCATTTTTCATTCCTATCTGCTCTCGCTCCGGATCTCCTGTGGCCCCCTTGCCTTGATTGACCTTCTCTACATCCTTTCATTTTTCATTCCTATCTGCTCTCGCTCCGGATCTTCTGTGGCTCCCTTGCCTTGATCGACCCACTGTCTTTCTCTTTCAACACATCCCCTCCCTTTCCACTCCTATCTGCTCTTCCTCCAACCCTTCTTTAACCCCTTGCGTGATAGTGGCCTCCGGCCTTGCTTGGGGTGATACGATTAAAAAAAAAAAAAATATGTTCAACATACAAAACGTTAGGAACTTGTTATAATAAGTATTACGCAGAGTAATCGAGTTGTGGTAGCTGACTACTTTTCCTATTCGACTCCCACTGACTCCTACTTATATTAGATGGGAGAGTCTATTATTTATAGACTAGGTGTGTTTCACCATAATATGTTATTATGTTGGGATATAGACTTATCTATGTTATTACTGCAGCTATAGCTGCTCTTGACATTATTTTGTTAAAAATCTTTTTTACTGTTGGTGAATGGTCAAAGTGCTTACCAAAAATCTTAAAGGAACTTAATAAAAATAAAAAAATTAAAAAAAACAATATAAGAGAACAGAAAACAGACCAAATGTTGAACCCACTACATATTTTTATGCTGTAATCCTCTATAAAATGAATTGAGTTCTTTCAGTCACTGGCGTGTTGTTCTAACAAAAATAAATACACTTAAATTCATCTTCATCCCTGCTGTGCACCAACGGCTTAGGGGTAGATTCCCTGACTGATGCCAGTTCAGCTGGGTTTAAAATCCTAGCTAGACGCAACCGGATATTTAGTCACACTGATGAGCAGTGATACAGCAAAACAGTAAGTCAGTGGATGACGCTATATATGCTCCAGAAAAATTGTTTCAGTTGAGCTCTCAGGGGAGAAAGTGTGAGTTTGTAAACAGTGACAATACTGCTACTAATGCAATACTTTTCTATAAATCAGATCGAATTCTCTCAGTCACTGGCGTTTTTATCTAAAAAAAATAAATACTCTTAAATTCACCTTCATCCCTACTGCACACCAATGGCTTAGGGGTAGATTCTCCAACTGATACCAATTCAGCTGTGTTTCAATCCTAGCTAGAGGCAACTGGACATTTAGCCACAGTGATGAGCTGTGATACAGCAAAACAGTCTGTCTGTGGATGACAATATATATATATATATATGTAAAATCTGCATAAATATATATATATATATATATATATGCAATTTTTATATATATTATTTATATATTATATATGCACGATGTGTGAACATGCATGTATGTATGTCTGCATACATATGAGTGGCATTCCAACGACAATTTTTTCCTCCCACTAACATAAAAACACTGGTATACACAACTATATATAAATCCAAAATTTAAAAATTAATCAGTTTGTCTGACAATCGCAAATAGCATGAAACCCAGGGTCACAAACTCACATCAATCCAACTAAATATATATATATATATATATATATATATACATATATATATATATATATATATATATATATATATATTTTTTTTTTTAAGCTTTTCACCACAAGCAAGGCTGGAAGCCACTAGCACGCAAGGGGTTACAGAAGGTTTGGAGGAAGAGCAGATAGGAGTGGTAAAGGAGAGGATGTGGAGAAAGATAGTGGATCGATCAAGGCAAGGGGGTTACAGAAGATTTGGAGCGACAGCAGATAGGAATGAAAGGTGAAAGGATGTGGAGAAGGGAAGTGGATAGATCAAGGCAACTGGAGATGTCGATTGAAGTGTGGGTTGGGGTGGTCAGCTATACAAATAGGTATTATTGACATGGACAAATGCATCCGTTTTCGTTAATTTCCGTGAATTCCCGGCGAGTTAAACTTTGACTGTGAGACCATTAGGATATAGATCTGCTCATTAGCTCCCCCTCCACCCTCCCCACTACCCAGGCTCTCCTACCTCCACAATATGATTCCAGTAATGATGCCTTCTCCTTCCCCACCTCACCTACCAATCGGTATCCAATTACGGACCTTCTCTCTTTCTTTCTCCAAATAAACAGTACACTTCAAGCCGATACCATGAACAGTTTAAAAAATCCTGGTAATTTTAAAATTAAAATTTGTAGGTGAAAATGGTCATTAACTGAAGGTATCTTAATTCCAGTTGTAAAGAAAATTGGCTCTGTTTAATGAAAAGAAACATTGAGTGCTCTTTTGTGAGTCAGTTTTAACATATTTCAAATTCTATGTTGTGTTAATAGGACTCACCTGGATTATATATATATATATATATATATATATATATATATATATATATATATAGAATATAGAAATAACAACTGAAAAGTTGCAAATTAAAAAAAATTGAATGTTTTTTTTGTGAAAGTATTTATTTATATTTTTATATATATATTTGATATTTCAGATCGGTCCCGATCTTTCATCAGAAATGGCTGTTTTCAGAAATATCAAATATATATACATATGAAGAAAGTATACGTGGCTTCTCATTATGCTATATATATATATATATATATAGATATATATATATATATAAATATGTGAAATTTCTGCAAGTTTCCCCAAACTTTAATTTTGGGCAATTTTGTTCAGCAGTCAACTCTGGGGCAGTTTTCTTCCTATTTCTTTTGCCCTGAATAATCAAGTTTTTATCTTCAGCAGCAGTTATCACTTTTGGTGCTACACCTTTTTTTCTGTTATAATTTGCACCTGTTTCTAACCGCCTTTGCAATAAATATTGCACCTTATATCTAGAAATCTTCAACTTCTTGGCAATTTGTCATTGAGACAAGCCTTCACTGAATAAAATTGCACTTTGTGCACTCACCTCAATGCTTAGCTGTTTTGATTGTGCAAATTACTCCAAATTTAAAAAAATAAATAAATAAATAAAAACTATCAGAATACTGTCATAATGGCACAGTCATTTTTTTTCACACAGAGACAGTTACATATGTTTTGCTTGCAACATTAGTCAGTACTGAGTTAACATTTAGAACCTGTATTAACAGTTAACTTAGCTGAAAACGTTGGTAATATCAAAAAGTCTACTGAGGTGTTAATGGTAAAAAAGAAAGAAATTTTTCTCACAAAATAAAATTGCGGACAGAAAAAGCTAATTTGAACATTGTGGTAGTAAGAGGAGATTGGAGATAGGCTGAAAAATAAAAGGAAACACGGTATGTGTGTCTGTCTAGTAGGAGGAGTTCTAATGTTAATTAAAAAACAAAATAAAAACATCACATTTTAAGGCGCTTTTAAATAGATAGCCCCAAACTTTTTGCCTGTAATGTATATATACAATAAAACTATAGTTTTAAAGTATGCTGTATTTATGGGTGTAAGTTCTCATTATCAGTGATAATGTAAATGTAAAAGTGGACATTGAGGTCAACATCAAGCAGTGCAAATCTTCAGGCAATGTGTGTTGCCTTTTGGCTCAACTATTTATATATAGTGCATTGTATGTAATAAGGTCTATTGTATTATCGTAAGTTATTTGGTTGGTGGTAATTTCAAATTATTCTAGAGGCTATTGAGTAGGAATGTGTGTTGCCTTTTGGCTCAACTATTTATATATAGTGCATTGTGGGTAATAAGGTCTATTGTATTATCGTAAGTTATTTGGTAGGTGGTAATTTCAAATTATTCTAGAGGCTATTGAGTAGGAATGTGTGTTGCCTTTTGGCTCAACTATTTATATATAGTGCATTGTATGTAATAAGGTCTATTGTATTATCATAAGTTATTTGGTAGGTGGTAATTTCAAATTATTCTAGAGGCTATTGAGTAGGAATGTGTGTTGCCTTTTGGCTCAACTATTTATATATAGTGCATTGAGGGTAATAAGGTCTATTGTATTATCATAAGTTATTTGGTAGGTGGTAATTTCAAATTATTCTAGAGGCTATTGAGTAGGAATGTGTGTTGCCTTTTGGCTCAACTATTTATATATAGTGCATTGTGGGTAATAAGGTCTATTGTATTATCATAAGTTATTTGGTAGGTGGTAATTTCAAATTATTCTAGAGGCTATTGAGTAGGAATGTGTGTTGCCTTTTGGCTCAACTATTTATATATAGTGCATTGTGGGTAATAAGGTCTATTGTATTATCGTAAGTTATTTGGAAGGTGGTAATTTCAAATTATTCTAGAGGCTATTGAGTAGGAATACTTATAGAACCAAATACAGTTATTTGTAGCTATTTTATAGTGTTGTTAACTTTTTACTTGGTATTTATTATTGATTCCTTAAATATTTGTTGTTTAATGTTATTATTATTACATCTACTTGTGTTTATGTGTGCATACATAATTTATTATTTTGTTTATTATATACTTAATCTGTTTATTTATTTATTTAGATTTTTTGTTTATTTTATTTCTTTATTTTTGGGGTTGGATGTTTATCTTATTTGTTTAGTTTAAGGTGTTGGCTTTTTCCAAAGTATGTGGCATTATCTGTGTTTTATATAATGTATATATTTACATTTATCAAAGTGGTAGTTTACAAGGTGTTCATTTTTAGTTTTCAATTTTTAAGTAAAAATTTGTTTTCATATAGTAGTAAAAATTTGTTTTTGTGTGGTATTGTGTCTGCATACAAATATGGTTTTAGTTTCCATGAGAATGAATGAATCTTAAATCCAGCAAGTGACTTACAATACTTATTGCAGACATGGCAAAATTAAGTTATTATGTACAGAGCCTGGCTTGTAGTCTTCTGCTTGCTTGTGTGTTGTCAGTGATAGTCATATTCATTTAATATCCATATCTATACATATCTGTATTTATATATATATATATATATATATATATATATATATGTTTGCATGAAAGTAAGATATACATATGTATGTATGTATGTATGTATGTATGCATGTTTGAGTTAGATATCACAAATGGATCGGAATCCAACAGGATGATAAGATAATGAACAACTAGAAAACGTTTATCAATCTAACATGTATCACTTTTACTAAAACTTCATCAGAGATTGAGAGAAAACAGCCAAAAGACAGAACTTTAGTATTTTTAATTTTGTTTGGATCAATTCTCATTGGCCAGTCATGTATCACATGCATTTAAACTGTAGATAATTCTATGCATCTGTAAGGTTGTAAAAATTATAATATATCTGAACAGGCATCAAATCGTAATGTGTATTCATAATTGTGTATGTGTGTCTGCCTAGTAGGAGAAGTTCTAATGTTTTCCGCCTTGTACAGTCAGCCAGCACAGTGGGGTGGCACTCCATTAATTTGGGACTGTTTTTATATGCATACTCTTTGCATTAGATAGATATAAGTTAGATTCTTTAAGAATGGATTCAAAGAAGGATGGCAATATAATGTAATGTATAATGTAATGTGTTATGGGAACTTACCCATAATAATAATGGACTATTCCGGACATCATAAATACTGCGCCTCAAGAGGAAGCAGCAATCAGAGTATAGAGTCAGTCAGAGCCAGAGTCAAGACTCGAGTCAGACGACTACTTTAAGACATTGGAATAGTGATACTTGTCGAAACAACATAGTTCACTCTAACCAAACCTGATTGTCATTACTAATACTTCTACTTCTTTGTACATATTTCTGTTTGTAATATATCTGTGTTATTCCATACCTGTGTTCAAGTTATTTCTTCATTGGTTTTTACCTTGGACCATCACCGTGGTACAAGGAATTTGGACCATAACATAATGTTTTAGTCATGTGTTTATAATTGATAATAATGTTATTATTAAACTTTCAATGTATTTTTTCATTAAAGAGTTATGTTTTTAATTAGAGTGGCATCAGTAAAATCAAAGAATCACTTCTGACAAATAACAAACTTGTTTCGTTCCTGATATGACCAGAAAGTAGTTGAAAGAGACAATAAAATCTGGATAATTTCTGAAGAGCCGTGAACCAACCATTCATTTCCTTGTACAAAAGAGGAAAGATTACTGCTTGTAAGTTTTAAAACAAAATCATCGAACTTGAATAAATTAACAAAATTGTGATTATGGATTGGCCAACTTCAAGTTTGAGTCAACACCTAAACTCAGTAGAACAACTACAAAGTCTAATTGAAAGTTTAATTTTTGCGGATGTTGGAAAATTTGCAAATGTATTAATAGTCATGTTTTTCAGATTGAACACTTCTCTGGTGCTTTTTTGCAAGAACCTTTCACATCAATTGGGAAATTTACATAGATAAAGAACTTGAGATCAAATGTATTAAAGGTGAAAATATACTGTAGAATGATGGCATTAGCTTATATTACAGAATTAGATAGGGACACAAGGGACAGCTGACATTTTGGAATAAATGACGAGGAAGGAGGTTTGGAGAAATTAACATTCACAAGGTATATTGAGAAGGAAAGGAATATGGTTCATAGAGAGAGAGAGTGAGAGAGAGAGAGAGAGAAATTTATAAATAAAGGTGGCTATGTGAAATTTCTTATATTAAGTGTGTTCAAATGTCCAATGTCTTTATTTTAAAAAATAAAGATGTTTCAACTGTAAATTCAACCATTATTTTCTTACCACCATGTCTTTTCAAAATTTAGCTAAGCATGGCTGTCTACAGTTTTCTTTTTTCTTTAATATCTCTGAATAATCATGACTTTTTGGGAATAGTAGAGAGGCTTCCCGATGCCTTCTCCATGGTTTTGAATTCTAAATTGTCTTTTTTTAGATTTGTTGTTAGGGCAGTAGTTAAGTAACTTATCACAAATGTTTCCAATGGATTATACACTCAATATTTTACCAGAGCTTTAGAGAAGCTAGGTGCATCAGTATACTGAACTGAAAGATTAACTCCTAATAATTAGGTGCTGATCTATGTTACATCTGTGGTCAGTGGATGCTCTTGATATATGTAAATACATGTTTCACTCAGTAGAACCCAGGATATGAATGTTTAAAAAAAATCATATGACAGGTATGTTACATTCTTCCTAAAACCAGATCTTCTTCTGATTCATGTTACACCAATTTCAACCACTAGCCAAATGTGAATGCTCCAAACATCCAAAACTGAACTAAAATTTCATGAACTGTGCAAGGCCCCACACATATCTTCCATTTTTACTCACACACGTAAAGAAAAAAAAATAAGCAATAAAATCCAGAATTTCCACCTAATAGTCCCCACTCCTGCCTAAAGAAACAGAATAAAATCAGGAGCTGATTTGAGCCTAAGAAAAAACATAAAAGCCTATCAAAGAGACATTTTCGACAGTTGGATGTATCTTGGCCCACGTTCACAGACTTCATCAGAAGGAACCCCCCCCCATCTCCATGAGACAGCTCACCAAAGGCTGTCACCCCTGTAAGTCACAATTCATCCTCCCGCTCCTTCCATATTTTTTTTTTTTTTTTTAAGCTTATCACCCCAAGCAAGGCTGGAAGCCACTAGCACGCAAGGGGTTACAGAAGGTTTGGAGGAAGAGCAGATAGGAGTGGTAAAGGAGAGGATGTGGAGAAAGATAGTGGATCGATCAAGGCAAGGGGGTTACAGAAGATTTGGAGCGAGAGCAGATAGGAATGAAAGGGGAAAGGATGTGGATAGATCAAGACAGCTGGAGATGTTGATTGACATTACACTTAAATAGTTGGAGCTTGTATTTGTCAGGGAAACAGGAATAAGGAAGGGAGTTCCACAGGTGAGATGTGCGAGACATGAAGCTATTGGAGTAGAAGAGACGTCTACATCTAACAGTTTCAACAGTGAAGGGGTGGGAACGGGATGCCAGCCTCGTACGACGTTTAAATTCATGAGGCCTAGGAACCAGCAAAAGAAGCTCCTCAGAGCAATTACCGTAAAAGTATTTGTAAAAAAGACAGAGCGAGGCAACGTCGCGTCTGTGAGAGAGCGACTGCAGACGAGATGACAGATCACGGCCAATTACATTGCATATCCGTCTCTGGATCTTATCAAGAACCCTGAGGCAAACAGCAGGGGCTCCAGACCATATATGGCAGCAATACTCCATGCAAGGGCGAATGGTCGATTTATAGATTTGGAGGATCGATTCCGGAATGCCTTTTACAACTCCACTTATCTCTTTTTTTCAACAAGAGACATTTACACCGATTTATCATTTTTGTGTTTTATGTTAATACAATTGTTTATTTCTTTAAATGTTCATTGTTTCTACTTTGTTCTGCTACTATATGCTTATCATGGCAGATACATTTATAAACACCCAACTGAGAGGAAGAAGGAAAGTGAAAATGCTGAATCCATGTTCAGGGAAAAGTCCCAAAGCCACATATCCATTGGTCGACAACTTTCTACTGTTGGGTACATTCTATACTATTAGTTAACACATAGCTTGGTGTGTGTGAGAAAAGTAAGTTGTGGTTGTGCCTTTCACAAGAAAAGTGAATGCAAGAGACAAAGCAAGAATTTGAACTCAGCTTGCTGATTTCAATTTTTTGTATGAATAACCATTATGCCATCTGCATATCTTGGACTGAGTCTAAAGTTTTATTTTAAATAAAAGAGGGCCGAGATGTTTTCACACATCTCATAAATCCCTGTTGGGAAAGAAAACTGATTTTCAACTCTAGCAATGAAATTATTAAGTACAGTGTATCTGAACAAAACTACATTTTCTTTTGGCCAGGTCTATAGTTTCTCCAGAGCATAAATTGCATCAATTATGAAGAATTACTTTGCCAATATTTGGTATAATTATATCAATGACAGCTTTACCAAAACCAAATTGCATTTTATGACTAAGAGCAAAAATGATTACAGTTTTACATTAGCTGAGGTCATAATGTTGTTATGCATGATGTCATTTGTTCTTACAGTTGGATATTTGTGTACTGGAGGAAAGTTCAGTGTTAGAGCTGTGGAATGGTGTCTGAGATGTCTACAGTTCAACTACTCATTAATTAAGATTTGTTAAAGACGACATGTGGATGTGTAGTGGTGTAACAGATAGTGGCTCTGAATAAGAAATCAGAGAGCTGAGTTCGAATTCCAGTCAAGATAGTTTCATTCACTTATTTGCAAATACCCTTAAGAAAGGTATGAATTCATTTTTCTCCCTATGTGTAAATAGCATAACAGACTGGGCTTTATCACCATTGTTGGCAATAAAATATGTTCCTCTTGTCTGGTTTTCGCATGTCTGCATGTTGAGAATGCTTCTCCGATTGAGAAAAAACTGGTGTTATATAGCTCTCCCAGTTCCAGACACACACTGACTACTGGCTAATACCTGCCCGGTATTGTTCATATGCAAATAGTCAGTGCCACTTACTCTAAGAAGAAATTCTTCTCTCAACAACCCATTGTGGAAAAGGACACAACTCCTGATACTTACAGCATCACATACAACCAACTTGAAGTCTTTTATTGGGCTGAGCCAATTCTCTGTTACAACTAAATTAAATAACGAGTTCCAGCCTCTCCGTCCATTCAACCACTGGCAGACTGGACACCAATCTATCAAACTTGGGAATCAACCTTAAATCAAATTTGGAGTCTGCCATCAGCCATCAATCGCTGAAATAGCTTGTGTTCATCTAGTCCGGTTTTCTCATGTCTGCAAATTGAGGGCGCTTTTCTCAACTGAGAAAAACACTGGTCTTATATAGCTCTCCCAGTCCCACACACACACTGACTGTTGGCTAATACCTGTCTGGTATTGTTCATATGCAAATAGTCAGTGCCACTTACTTTAAGTAGAAAGTCTTCTTTCAACAGCCCATTATAGAAAAGATTGTAACTCGTGCTTAAAGCACGACATGAAACCGCTCATTTCTCAGGTTGACCCGATTCCTGAAAGATGAATTCAAACCAGCCTGGAGAAAGGGTTGGGCTCTATCAGGCTACTTGGCCTAAACCACACCACTTATGCTACAGATGCAGTACATGAGGTACCTCTTCGATCCTAATTAATTATGGGACTTATGACCATGATCATGATTGTGAAAGTTGAATTGTTTATGGCTGACATCTTCTTCTTCATCTTTTATGTACAGTATCTTTTCAGGATGTGGTTCTGCACAACTTCCTGTTATTTGTAGCTTTTAGAAAGGTCTGTCCTCTGTGTTCTGCCAACCATTTACTCAAGCCCATCATTTGCCACTTTCCTTTGAGTCATTTGTATATCTTATGTTGGTAAGATTATGGCTTCTCAATAAGTTGGTTCACTGTGTCATGCAAGACAACTTTTATATCCAGAGTCTATCATACATATCAATAAGTCTACCATTCACCCATGCTTAGAATATTACTGCCACATATGGTCTGATGCCATTGCTATTTACCTTAAGCTCCTTGTTAAAATCCAAAGAAGAATCAGCAATATTATCAGTTCTCATCTGGCAGCTCAGCTTCAGTTATTTTCCCACTGTTGTAAAGTTGCCTCCCCGAGTCTTTTCTATAAATACTTTCATGGTAATTGCTTGGATGATGTTTTCACTATGTGACATAGACTTTTTGAATTTAAGTGCAGTACTAGGCTGATATCAAGATCTCATCAATTTACAGTTGAGCTGCTCCAGATGCAACTATAAGTTCTAGCTAACAGTTCTTTTCTTGTAGTTCTTGCTTGTGGAACTCACTTCTGGCTCCATGCTTTCCAGCCAACTTTAATCTCCCAAAATTTAAAACCAATGTCAATCACTATCTACTCTCCTCCTGATTACCCTTTTCTCTTCCTGCTCATTAATAATGTTTCTGTTCCTAAATCTCCCACACCAAGTAACTTAGTAGATTTACTGCCTTACTATGGGTGAAATTGATTAAAAAAAAGTATAAACCAATAATAAACCAAGTATAAAAAAATATTCAATTAGTAGTCTAAATTAAATAATATGCCAAATATACGAAACCTTCAATTAAAATTTTCCGGATTAAATAGATTGCAAAGCATAATAAATATTCAATTAAAATGGTCCAGAGTGAATAATAGGCCAAATATAAAAATCTACAATTACTTTTTTTCCAGATGAAAATAATATACCAGCATTAATAACCATGGAATATTCCAGTCAATGTTTAACCTAAAAAGTTTTGCTTTGACGAGAAAAAAACTTTGTTATGTAAAGAAAAACTTTTCTTCAGGGTTAAATTTTCCTATATTCATTGTTGTATAAGGCAACTGAAGAAATAAATATTTCGTAAGCATTATTGTCTTCTGAGATGAGAAAACTTGGATTTCCGCCCAAGTCACGAAAAAATCTTCCGAACTACAGTGATATAAATGTCTACATACTTTGCCTTCTGGGATGAAAAGTATTAATGACATTTAGTGAAACCTTTGGTGAACTGAATCCCAAAGGAGAAGATGAAAGCCATGTCTAGTGATCTTTGATCTCTCATCTGTATTAGAGCACCTATTAAAGCTTCTGTGGCTTCCACAAAAAGCTGAATATAAGTAGAGAAAAACTAACATATTAGTATCTATCTATCTATCTATCTATCTATCTATTTGTCAGATAAATTCATTCATTTTTTCTATGTATTTTAATCTTCTTATTCATCAATGATTTTAAAAAAATCAGTCAACAATATATTTACCTTCATTGTTCCTATTTTATCGACATTCCACTTGCTTGTTAAGGATTTGATAGTAGAAATCACCAGTACTTGACTCAAAGAATTCACTGATCCACATTTTCATCAGCACATTGTTGTTGAATGAAAGTGAACAAATAAGATGATGATTAGAAGGAATTAAATCAAAGGGGAATACAGTTGGTGCAGCAAGACTTGTCAACCAAGTTTTTGAATTGCATTTTCAGACAAATTAGCAATGTGGGGGTTGGCATAATAGTGAAAAGCAGGTGTTGAAAATGCTGATTATTGTCTACTTGATATTCTATTGTCATATGTCTGAAAAGAGGAGAATAAAATTAAAAAACAATAGACAAAAGATGTAGAGGAAAAATAGAGTTAGAAAAAAAACAAAACACTGCAGCAAATATGTTTCACATTTGAATTCATATGCCAGTGGAAAAAACTAATGGATTTATCTGATAAACAAATATATATATATATATATATATATATATATATATATATATATATATATAAAAGAATATATATTTATATATATGTATATAAATGTAAAAGTATATATATATATAAAAGAATATATATTTATATATATGTATATATATGTAAAAGTATATATATATATATATATATTTAGTTTAATATCTTTTCTGTTTATACATTATTTTTATAGATAGAAATATTTAAGTAAATACTCTGTTTATAATAAATGGTATTAACAACACCTGAATGTCCAAGGAAATTTATTAATTCCACCTGAATGTGCAAGGAAATTTCATAGAAATTATGTGTTCTATGACAGGAATTGGATACAGGTTCAATTCCTGTCAGAG
>OZ038495.1:48858513-48933513 GCA_964036315.1 Acanthosepion esculentum | reverse complement strand
TGCAACTGGCTCTTCCAATAGTACTGCATCACATATTGGAAAAAAGCACTCAATCTGCACTACTCATATTTACTATGTGTTAAAGTTATCAAAGCCCATTATGAAAATGGATGTTCAATAAGAAATGCATTTTGCGCACTTCGCAATTTTTGGTCAAAATAATCAACCAACCGAGAGTGCAATTGGAAACGATTTAACGTTGTTATGGAGAGGTTCAATTCCAGCGCACGATGATGAATAGAGGTAATCCTTTTTTCAATATTTGTTTAAATTAAACAATTAAAAGCTTAAAATGTTCACTTGTTTGTTGATAAACTAAATTCTCTAATTAAATGTAAATGTTTCACAAATATATTTTGATTAATGTAACAGTATCTTATATTTTTCTTTTCATCTTTTTGTATCTGGACTTAAGATTTGGACCAGCGGTGTATATATATATATATATATATATATATATATATATGTATATATATATATATATATATATTAGAGGTTAATGCTAAAAGTTGCCAGATTTCTATTCAAAACATTTTTTATTCATAAAACTTGCTTCATCATTATCTACTCATCAAAGTATTTTTCTAACTTTATATGACCATACATTACCTTTCAGTTAAATTGCATCTTGCACCATAAAAGACTTATTCTGCCTTTGATTCAATCAATACCTTTTGAAGAGTTCTGAGATATTGAGAAATTTTTGGAAATGCTGACAAAATATGCAACATAGCATTTAATAGTTAAAAGCTAAATGTCTGGAGAATACAGTGCATTCAGAAGAATTTACCATTTCATCTTCATTATCATTTTGCATTGTTACATTTTGATTTATTATTTTATGTAGGCAACATTTAACTGCTGATACTTGACTTTTCATCTGGACAACTTCTGGCAGTTTATTAGTGTATTGTTTCATTCGGAAAACTTTTAATTGTATGTTTATGAAGAAAGGTGATATCTCTCCATAAGACCATTAATCCATTATTCTTAATCTGAACAAAAAAAACTTTTCTGTAATAGTATATCCCAAATTTCTGTGTATGGAAAACTTGCAGGAATCCCTTCAAAATTAAAATATTTTTTCTTAAATAGATCCTATTTATGCTGAGACTACACATGATTGTCTTTATCCTGTATCATTCAGATGTTCAAATTTCTCCTGTGTATATATTTTAACAAAATGTTTCGGCTGATAAAATCCTTCATCAGGTATAGTCAATGAGAAAAAAATGAAGCCACTGTACTCCAGAAATAAGCCTTAAACCTGATGAAGAATGAATTAACCAAAACCTGTTACGATAAAGTATACATAAGAAGTGCTTTGAATACCCAAACAAAGATGCTAATGATTCTTCTCAAAGTTTCAAACAAGGATTATTTTTGTTTTCATTTCTCATAATATATCTAGTTTTCTTTGCTAGTGATTATCTTGTCCAAAGTTGGCTCGTTCGTATAAGGGAAATAAATAGAGGTAGATTTTAAAATGCTGATTGCTGACCAATTCAGAACTTCCTGTAAAACCTATTTTCTTGCTTAAGTTATTTTTTCTCAAGCTTGTAAATAACATATAATACTGTGTTGGTCATCTGATCAGATTTTGGGGAATGGTTCAGGCCAAGAACTTTTCAGCACTTTCTGGTAGATCTTTATAGACATTTATAGTTCTATAGGCATGGGTGGGTATGCATCATTGTCATCGCCATCATTAGCCTGTTCTCAATTCCAAAAGAAGCTATCAGATTTAGGGTCTCACAGATGTGGTTTTGACTAAGAAGTGCTTTGAATGATATGACATTTAGCTTTTAACTATTGGCCTGCGGGTTTCTAAAATGATTCTATCAGGCTGTATCTCTCGGTTGAATGTGCTCTTGCACTGTAGCGCCACATGCCATTTCATTGCATTTTTTTCTTCTTTTTTTAACCATAGCCAAAGTGAGAGTGGATTAGATTCCTAGTTTTGATTTCACAGTTTTCCTTCACTGCAATTGATTTCCAGCCAAATCTAAAGAATATAGTCTGTTCTAATATTTTAAACAGTCGCACATGTACAGAATTTATGAATTTAAGTGCAGTAAAGATAATCAACAAGATCTCATCAATTTGCAGCTGTAAGTTCTATGCCAACAGCATCTTCTCTGAAACCTCTCTTGTAGACTATATTCTGGCTTCATTCTTTCCAGCTAACATTGATCTTCAAAAATTTAAATGTGATGTCCATTGTTATCGAGCATGCTTGAAAAAACTGAGCATATGTAATGCAAATCCTAAGAGGCTAGTCCTATTTCACACCATGCTAGGATTTAGCTAGGATGCTAAACTTAGCGCTTTGAGAACAGATGCATATGGTTTAGACAATACACCTCACTCACCATTTAATTCATGAACAGAGTAAGTTCAAGCATTTTGTCATTTTTTTACAGAGATTGTATCCCAAGAACATTCCTTGCATTTACACCTTCTTTCAACAACTATCCTTAAACATTCCCAACACAAATATTTTACTACATTATAAAAATTCTAATCTTATATTCCATTCTCTTTTTTTATATTTGTTCAACACTTATAGAATTTATTTGTCAATACAAAACACCTTCTCACATGATGACTCCAAACCTAAGACAAGATCAAATTTGCAAGAAGAAACCAAACATTTTCTGAAATATGATAACTGTTCTGCATGACAGTGTGCTATCAGATTCTGCAGAGAAATGTAAAGTATATCTGAATAAAATGAGTTTCACGGGCATAAATTTTATAAAGTGGCCAGATTGTTTACCCAGTCTCAAACCCAATTGGCAACATGTGGAGCATCCTGGAGAGGAATATTTACATTGCAAAACGGCAATTTACCAGGAAAAAGCCCATAATGCAAGCTGCAAATGGATTATGTCAAATTTTAAATATCAAGGAAGTGTTTTAACAAAGGGCAAAAAAATGCACAACAAAATTCTGAAGGCACACTGGAATTGCAAAAGACGTTTTCCAAAAACTAAAATAAAAATTTATTAAGCATTGAAATTTCATTAGAAACAAAGAAAAGAGTGTTAAATTACTAAGTAATATCAATCATCCGATGTGGAAGTAAATGCAACACAATTTTCTCACGGATGAAGAAATAATTTTGAGGCAAGAGATATGTGGTTCTACAGAATAATGCTGAAAATGCCATCAACAGAACATGTTAGCAACATGGAGATTTTAAATAAAAAGGAAAAGGGACTGCTCTGTGCTATTGCCTACCTGGTTTCCAGTGACTCCGAGTACAAACTGCCTGGTCCAGGGATTGAACTCACAATTATTATGTCATCAGATTCACAAAGCAACACTTTAATCCACTAGGCCAGTCGCAGTAATAAAAATAAGAACTAGAATAGATACTCTTTGAAATGGGCAGTAGAATGAGAACAGCTTACCTACATATATTAAATAAAGGGTTCAGTTCAGAATTCCCTGTAGGGCACCCAGATCAACACACACCTGATGAAGGTCAGAGGTTACAACAGCCGAAATATTGTGATAACAACAATAAAGATGAAGACAATAGATCCCATGAAAATAGTGTAATTACTGATAACTCCCCATCCCAGAAATTTAGACAGAAATGGTATAGATTTCACTTTAATTTTGTCTTCATTTCAGTCCTCCTGTATTGCAGTGAATGCTGAAAAATCTCCTAAAAGATAAAGAAAAAACTTGAAGCAACAGAAATATTGTTCTACAGAAGGATGCTGAGAATACCTTGGACCGAACATGTGAGCAATGACAATGTTTTAGATAAAAAGGAAAAAAGGAACCTTATACTTAACATTAGAAAAATATAGTTGAAATTTCTAAAACATATAATGGCAAAAGAAGGCTTAGAAAATTTGATACTCTCAGGGCAGATTGAAGGCAAGTGGGACAGAGAAAAAACACATAACCTACCTAGTGTGCTTCAGTAAATGGATGGTGTGCAAGGTTTAGGAGTGATAATAAATAGATAAATTTATTAAGAGCTACAAACGACAGGAAATTTTGGAGAGCAATGATTGCCAATATCCTGAAGAAACACGGTATATAGAAGAAGAAAAAGAAGATGTTACAATGATACTTGTGAGATTCTCAAACTATAAACAAAAACATGCACAACTTGAGGTGGGACATTGAAAATTTCTCAGATTGAAGCATTTCTCTGGTGTCATTTTGTGAATATACATCGAAAGAGTGTTTTGTTTATAATTTTAATTAAAACAAGAAATTCAAAAATATTAAATTAACCAAAACTAAATTAGTTAGATTATGGAAAACCTGTGGAATAAATACACATATTCCCATGTAACAGTTGACCAATGGCAAAAGACATCACAAAAAATCAGCAACCCACTGAAAGTTTTGAAAATTAAATATAACCTTCAAACCTGATTTTTAGAAGAAAAAGAAAATTAACTGATTTTCACTGAAGTAGTTTTATTTTATCAGTTATAGTAGGGAACATATTTAGATAAAATAATCAACTACTCAAATCATTCAATTTAGTTTTAAACACCAGTAACATTTTTGGTAGTTTTTATATTCCATGCTAATAGGAATATATATTTGAAAAAACTAGGTGGATAAAATAAGTAAAGGTTTATTGTAAAAAACAGGTACAATAAGAATAAAGGTAACAGTTATGCACAAGGTCATCGTAAGTCAGTTCAGTAGTGAGTGCTACTATTGGAAGGTCAGTAGTTCTCGCATAAGTCTGTGTCATACTCAACAGATCCCAGCTAGTAATATTTACCAACCTCCCAAAGGGGTAGGAAGTGCCACAAGGCTGAATTTAATGTGGGGCATTCCAAGCCAAAAATTCCCTGTAAACCCAGCATAAACGGGTTCTGGTCTGTCTACCACCCCAGACGAGGCTCTGAACCCCATCATAGCCTCATCTGGGTCCCTCTCTGCTCGAAGGTAGAGAGTTCGACAACAGCTAAGAGATGAGTAACAGATCCCAATTAGTCGGTATTTACTGCCCCCTCCACACGATGGTAGATGTGGCACAAGGCCGGGTTTAACGTGGGCCTTCCAAGCCAATAGGCTCAGCCAAAAAATCCCCATAGAACCCGCATAAACAGGATCAGGTTGGTCAACCTCCCTGAACGAGACTCTGCCCTTTGGCAGAACTATGTCCGCGTTCCTCTCTATCCAAAGGCAGAGAGTTCGACCGTCTAGCCGGAACAGATCCCAGCTAGTATATTTAGCCACCCACCCACGAGGGTTACATGTGGCACAAGGCCTGGTTTAACGTGGGTTTTCCGAGCCTGTATGCTCGGCCAAAAATATTCCCTATTTGAACCCGTAAAAATGGGTTCAGGATCAGTCTACCTCCCCGAACGAGACACTGCCCTTTGGTGGTGCCTTGTCTGGGTTCCTCTCTGCCCAAAGGCAGATAGTTTGACTGAATAGATGGAACAGGTCACAGCTAGTATATTTAGCTACCCCCCCCCCCCCGGCCACGAGGGTTACATGTGGCACAAGGCCGGGTTTAACGTGGCATCTCCGAGCCCATAGGCTCGGACAAAAATATTCCCTATTCGAATGTGTATAAACGAGTTCAGGGTCACTCTACCTCCCCATACGAGACTCTACCCTTTGTCCGGGTTCCTCTCTGCCCGAAGACAGAATGTTCAACTGTCTAGCTGGAACAGGTCGCAGCTAGTCTCTGTAGTCCGTTGACTTACAGATACTTATAGATAGTTACTACCTATAGTGTAGTCACTCATGGGGGTGACAGGTTATTTCATTACATCAGTAGTTACTCCAAAAATAAATAAATAAAAAAGCAAGCCAAAGTCAGTAAACAGAAAGAGTTAGTAGGAGAAATTCAGTCGTATCAAATAGACCAACAGTTACTGCAGTGACTTCACAAAAAATCCTGACTGTCTCTCTTCTGTACATGAACAAAACATACTTTTTCTTATCAACATAGACACTCCCTTTAAACAAAGAAACATACATACTTACAGGATCTTTAAACTGGCTGAAAGCTAAACTTAAAACCGAACACTAAACATTTTAAAAGAATCTTTTCATACACTTTTGTAAACACCAATTTCTATAATATTTATTGTGAATACTTAAAATTTACCGTCCATTACCGATGTTAACAAGTTTGCGAGTTTTTTGTGTATTTTGGGGGTGAAGGTGCATGTTCAATATATAAAGAAAGGAAAAATAGAAGAAGCATACAAAAAAACTTGTGTTTCTGCTATGGACGTTTATTCCTTTTATGTTGAGTGTATTGAAACAAAGTTAAATGTCTCTTGAGTATTTCTGTTTTACTTTTTGGTTCAGAAATTATATATGGGAGTTAAGAATAAGAACAGGTAAAGATGGTCGAGCTCTAGTCAATCTCATGCAGAGTTGAGAAGACCAGATCTCTACTTCAAGAGTACGGCTGCGGAAAACATATTTGAATGATCTTGTTGGAAAGTGGAAAGAGCTGAGTTGCCAGTGAACTGGGGAAACTAACATTTCCCAGTGGGAATGCTCTTATCATGTGGTTCACATCTTGAAGCCAAGAGGGGAAGGAGGAAGATTATGTCCTTTCTGGAAGTAAGATCATAAAATCACACATGGGAAAATTAAATTATTTATTTATTTTTATTTGTTATTGTTATTATTATTTTATTTCTTAGTTTTCTTTTATTTTCCCCACACTATACAATTTATTTTTCTTATTATCTAAAAATGTTTACGAACAAACAAGAATACTTTTATAAGAAACTGAAAATAATTTTATTATTTCAATGATTGTTCATCTTATTGTTAAAATAATATTGCCAACAGGAAGTTTTGAAATGTTTACAAAAAGTCAGTGAAAATGAAGATTGCAAATAAAAAGAGTCTAAAATGGTGTAACAATGAGTAGCTCTGGTAGAAAGATTTATTCTCTCAATTGTATTTCCCCTGTTATGGGCATTATTATATTTGATATAATAACATTGCGGTTCACTGATGGAATGGATTTGCTGAAAGGGAAAGGAATGACAAACATGCTTTGTTAACAGAGAAACCTTTATACCACTAAGTCTTACACAAAACTATATATACATATATACACATGTCCTATACAAATGAAATTATGTCACATACATCTACACAGTAAAGCAAAGTCTAAGAAGATACAAAAGGAAGCATCTTGCATATAATATGGAGATACACCTGTTTCTGGAGAAAACATTTTTAGGACTCCTGATTCAAACAGGCTGGATTCATCTATGTCCCAGGCAAGGACATATTTCATGAGGGGGGAAACAGTGAGTCTTGGGGTTTCCAAAATTCAGGAATGTGAGCCGGAGATTCTTTCTATATTTGGTAACAATATATATCCAAAGGGAAACAATGTCATGGACTTGTAAGCTGCTGAGGAGACAGATGTGGCCTCTGCTCAGACCATGGTAAGCTTGAGCTAAAGAGAAAACAATCTCACAGTTTATCTGCTTTAAATGAAGTGAATTTGGCTGCCACTTTTGCCTGTTGTATTTTAAAACACGATTCTGAATAGACCATCAGTTAAACCAACTTTGAGAAAATATTTTCATTATGAGCTAAAATAAAATGAATTAAGAGATACGTAAGATGAGAAAAGGAAAAATATGTGATGAGATAAAATGAATCCTTATTATAGGGATATAAATAAGACATGATTTTGAAATTTAAAAAGAAAATAATTCTAGCTTAAAAATTCACTCATAATGATATGAAAAAATCCTGGGTTGAAACTTCACTGATAATTATAGTGATTATCTATCCTTACAGTTTTTATATTTGTTGCTATATATATATATTTATATATATATATGCACATTGATGAATTATAGGGCACTGAAAAATTCTTGGTCCAAGAGTGTATTAATTTAAAAGTGTCAATTTACAAGATTGTTATACCACCATTTGAATTAGTTTCAGATTATTGATTGTGTTGGTATTTGTCTACAAGTTTTTTGTTGATATTTCAGTGCTAGGATTTCAAACATTTAACAACAACAACAACAAAACATCTTTTAAATGAAACATATAAAGGTTATTTTCTAAAGGAAAAGTAAAAGCAGGATGTCAGATTAAATATACAATAGTAATAAAATGTTTAATTGTCCTTGCAGTGAAGTTTGTTTTATAAATTAAGTGTTCTTAGTGCAGTTGAAATATGTGAACAGACTTAATTTATAACAGTCTAATGTGTTTGTAAGGTTGTAGACAGAGCCTTAGTAGGCAGTTGCTGGTTAATCTTTTCTATTGTGTGCATGGACAAGGCCTTAGTCAGAGGCTGCTGGCTGTCTCTCTGAAACATAAAATCGCATAAACAATTAGACGCCTTCCAAAAAAACTAAAAGAAGATATAACTAGAATACACAATTTACCTAATATATTTATCGCAATAAACAAAACTAGAAATTTATACAAACTAAGCCCGAAAACACAACAAATCAGTCAAGGACAACATAGCTGAAATATACAAAAGAGCATCAAAAACAACAGAACATGATATTAATAAGGAAGCTAAAACAATCACCCAAAGATTAGAGCTAGATGACCGAATAATTTGCATTGCTAAGGCACAAGCATTTATCACACTAAAAGATCACAAGAATAATTTCAGAGCAAACCTAATATGAAGACTCATAAACCCAACCAAAAGTGAACTAAGTAAAATAAGTACAATAATACCAGAAATAATTAATTCAGAGCTAAGGAAGAAGTTAGGAGTAAATCAGTGGAAAAACACAAAAACAACTATAGACTGGTTCTGCAACCTAAAAGCAAACTTAATTGTCAAACCATAAAACTAGATATAAAAGAATTCTACCATTCTATAACAGAACCTATGTTAAATAAGGCTATATCCTTAGTTCAAGAACAAATAAAAATATACATAAATGAAATAAAAATCATTAAACTCTCCTGAAAATCACTGTTATTTGGCAATGAAGATACATGGATAAAGAAAGAACGGATCTTTGACACTAAAATAGGAAGCTGGGACCTGAGAGTTCATAGATATGCATTTGCTAGACAAACTAAAATAATCAATAAAAAAGACACAAAAACATGCAATTCCACATAAACATAACTAACCTAAATGAAGTAGATTTTCTAGATGTCACATTTAACCTGAAAAAATGTACATATAAACCATGCAAAAAAACAATGATAAACCACTGTATATACAAACACATTCCAACCATTTGCCATCAATAATCAAGCAGATACTACAATCAAATAACTGCAGGCTTTCCAGCAATTCCTCTGGTGAAACCATCTATAACAAGGCCAAGAAAAACTATGAAACAGCTCTAAAAATAGTGAATTCCCAGCAGCACTCACATACATACAACACAGCACATAAAAACCAACAGGAAGAGAAACATCATATGGTTCAATCTACTCTACAACAAAAATGTAAAAACAAACGGAAGAAAAATATTCATTAAACTCATACACAAACAATTCCCTGCGTCAAGCACTCTCCACAAGATATTCAACAAAAACACAGTAAAAATCTGCTACACTTCGACCAAGAATATGACACCAATAATTAAAAAGCATAACAAGAAAACAACCAATAAGCCACCTGAGCAAATTAAACACACATGTAACGGCAGAACAAAGAATGGATGTCCCTTAAATGGCAGTTGCTTGCAGAACAATGTAAGGTACTAAGCCACTGTAAAATCAGCAGATAACAAAAAAAATATACATAGGAGTAACTGAAAGATCATGGAAACAAACTGTGCACAAACTATCCATTACAAATAGTAAATAGGTGAACAGCACAAGGCTTTCTAAACATATCTGGGAGATTAAAAACAAAAACCAAAGGACACCATAAATATCATGGAAAATAAGGAAAACATCAGCCTACAACAATCAATCCAAAAACTCTAAACTAATCCTGGAGGAAAATAGCTATAATTAACTTCTTAGAGCAAAACAAACTACTGAATAATTGATCAGAACTCATTTCAAAATGCAGACATGAAAACAAACTTTTACTACATTACTTAAAAATTGAAAACTGAAAATGAACAAGAATGAATAAATAAAAATAAAATAAAAAAGTAAAATAAATTAATCCAAATAAGTAAATAAACTAGGCAAATAGTAAACAAATTGACAAACCATTTATGGACAGCTAAACATAAGAAAACATAGTACTAACAACCAACAATAAAATAATCAATAATAAATGAAATAAGGTAACTAACAACATGAAAATAGTAAAAAAAACTGCATTCGGATCCACAATTATTTTCGCTCAATACCCCCTAGAATAATTCAAAACACAACCATTACCAAAATAACTGTTAAAATTATACAATAGGCTATGCACAATACAATACAATAGACTATCCACAATGCAATATAACAGACTACCCACAATGCATCAGTGACCTATATATATAAATAGTCAAGCAAAAACACAATAAACATGGCCTGACAGTTGCATTTAACATGAAACAGACTGTTGTCTCTGGGTGTTGACTTCAAAGTACATTTTTTTCTACATTGCAAACTTGTTTTGTCTTCTTTTTACAAAATTCAAATCCTTATACTCTCATATTTGAAGTGAGAGACAATATGAAAGTAACTATAAATCCAGGATGTTAGAAATGTTCTACTTGGACTTACATTCATGAGTTATATGTGTTAAAAGTCAGAGATTATTTCAAAAATAGAGACCATCACGTTTCCACAAAATATTATTGTCAACTTGAGACAAAAACAAAAGTAACCTTCTTACATATCACCAGTATTAATGGCCAGTTACAAAGTTTTTAATACTCTTCCATTAAATATGCATTTCTAGACAATGATATTGCCACAAGCATAAGCACACACTGAGACTGCTGTTACCATCATTTAACAAAAAAAAAAAAAAACACACTGAAATCTTAACTTTAAATTTGCAAACAGTCTTCGCAAATAAACAGATAACTCCACAGAAACTGAAATTTGTCTTGATTGTAGAAATTCTCTCACCACAGATAGTTATGGAAGTTTAAATTTTTGAAAGAATATTCGAGAGGAAAACCAATTTGATACCATTGTAATGATGTGTTTGTGTTGGAAAAATGATAACACAGGACTTTCTTTTTAATATTTTATCAACTGTATTTTGTCATTTACTCTCAGTCAGTGTCTTTGTGAACTGACCTCAGAGCTCTGGTCTATTACATGGACCTTATATTCTCTGCTGCAATGCAAGGGAGACTGCCCAACCTCTTTTCTTGGGTATTTATTTTTATATAGATACGTCTGTTCACCTATTTTTCTCATGCACATATCAGGTGCTTTTAGGTCAGAGATGTTTAGTTCTAAGGTCACCACTGATAATGGGTGTGGCAGGTCTCCATCTGTCTCCCAGCTGGTTTAGCTCAGGTCTGTCTAGCTCCTGGATTCCTTTGACAGTTTTGTGTGAGATTGAGGCCTTGTATATTGCATCATAATATCAAAGCTTAAAGGCTGCCATGATGAAACACAATGAAAAGTTCAAAGAATCCCTATTTTTGGAATTGATATCATATAACTGAACAAAAGAACACAGTTACCCAGACATATATGAAAAAATTACCTTGCTTTATCAACGAATACGACACTGATCCTAGCCGCATAAATAGACGATACTACTTTAGAAAAACATAACTGACACTGCTGAGAATATACAAAAAAAATCAAATAGCTATCATAAAATGCCAAATGAAATAAGACAACAAGAATCTGCAGTTCAAATTTTGACAAGAAAATTATAGTCACTTATATCCACACAACAACCACACGCCAGATGTCGATGTAGAAATAGTTTCAACAGGCAACATAGCATTGTGACATATAAATAATCAGCAGCAGCAACAAAAATCCACAATATGTTGATATCATAGCAATTATGAAAGCGAATCATAAAAGTGTACAAAACCATGAGCAATTCAATAGAAAGACTCTTGGAAATTATTTTTCCAGCAAATGATGATGGCTACATTTTATGGAAACAGTTGCCAATGTTGTCTTTGTTATATAATGGTCTAGTTTAGTGGACACCAGATTTGAATTAAGTGTAGAACACCTAAACAGTCAGACACCTCCCTACCTCTAGAAGCTTCATACCTCAAGCAGCCACAGCAGCAAAATTAGGAATTTCACAACAAAAACGTTAGTATTCAATTTGGGACTATGACATGCATTTATTTATATGAGATTTTACCAAAGCAGAATTTAGGATACCTATTTTCAGCACTGCCTTATTAACAAAATACAATCTATCAATGTAAAAAAATCAAGTTTGTCAATAACAAAGTTTATAATAACAAGTCTATACGCACCGAATCCAGTTATATATCAACAGTGTTCAATGCTGCTATCACATCTTAAAATAATTCATCGGAGTTAGTGCAATATTTCTCAGATTTAACCAACGCCCTTAACCACACAAAAAAATCATGTGAAACAAATAAGAAATACAAGCCAAACAGTGTATTGTACAGTGACTTCATTTGACCAAGAGAAAAACTTTTAAATAATGCAAAGATAGAATTTCAACTCTTGTTAACCGAGAGTATAATTTGTCTTTCAAAAAGTGTCTGGTCATCACCTTTTCATAAAGTCAAATTATATGCATTGGCATACAAGTAGATATTTTCTACTCTAGAAAGATATACATTCCCATACATCAATGATGTACAGTGCACAGTTTACAATGCATAATAATATCATGGAGTAATTAGCCATGGTCAAATACAATATAAGTAACAGAACTGATTAACAAACAAAATTTAACAAATGTTGCAATAAGCAATAACTAGAAAAAAAAGAACAGGGAAAAAATAATATAAAGCAAGCAAACAATATTTGCAATGCAAATTAACAGTAATAAGGTCAAGCAACAGTAATATGGCAAAATGTTCACAAATGAAGAATTGTAGTTGATACACAAAAGCAAACAAAGCATTCTGACTTCAAGACAAGTCAGACTGGACTAAGTCAGATGAAACCAAGCACCAGCCTATTTTATTATCTAGGAAAAAATCCCAGCATGCATTTGTGTGCTTCTGGCTATAAAATGGGAACAGGGAAAGTGTTTTGCTGTCATTCCCATATGAGATTGAAACTAACAAATAGCTTATATTACTTATTTTACAAAGCACAGTATTATTTTTTATTTATTTTTATTTACAAGGCATAACATGCTTTTCAAAAACAGATGAATTAGGGAATACTCCCAAATACTAACATAAACGAATAAAAAAATAATGTAATATTGCAATCTGGATATTTCAATTGACATAATGCCTTTTAGCCTGATCAATACAATCCAACATTAGTTTAAAGAGTTCTAGATTTATTTTTAGTCATACAGTGATGGCATTCTAGTAACAAGCAAAGCACAGTAGAAATATTAGAAACATTTAAAGTAAATATTTTAATATTTATCTTACTTTGGACTCAAAAACATTTGGCAGTAACTATAATTGGCATAACCAAGCTATAGTTCCTTGAATAAATAATTGATAAAAACAGGAATAAACTATTATTCTTAACAAGTAGAAATGATACACAATTTTCCAACACTATACAACTTAGGTTTTTCATAAATTTCATAAACTCTTACAGATGTTTCATTTAATACTCTTCACCCATTTTTCCAACCATGAACAGATATTTTGTAAACTAAGTATAAAAATGTCAAATTTAATGTTACAATGAAAGCAGAACCTTTTAAATATAAATCCCACATTATATACTTAATTTAAATATATAATAGAGAATCCAACTACCAGGATATTAATGGACACAGACACATCAGATCATGCAGTAGGTACTGTCATTTGTTTTCAATCTAACTGGACAAGGCACAAAACAAATATGGTATATTGCCACAGGAGTTGCTTATCATCTGTTAGTTTAACAATTTAAAAATTTATTGGAAGTCAGACATTTTACTCTATTAAGAGATCTGTTGAGGTATTCCTCTCCTCCTTGTTGAGCTAAAAGGACTGGCAAACAAAATTTACACATGTAAATGACAGATCCTCATTGTTAGTAGAGGTGAAAGGAAATGGAATAATTTCAACAAGGTGATATTTTCAGGGTTTTTTATATAACAATTAACTGATTAACAAAGGAGAAAAAATACACTAGGATGCAAGTAAATTTCGCTCAAGAGAGAGAATGTCTCAGATCAATAAATTACAAATGTACTCAAAAAAATGTCAGCCAATGAAAATCTCAGAAACAATGATTTGAAAATATACTCAAAAACATTATAAACCAATGAAAGTTTCAGAAACAATATATTAAAAATATGCTGAAAAACATTTTAAGCCAATGAAAATCTTAGAATGAATTTCAAAATTCCAGAACACTTAAAACCCTTAATTAGGATGCCAAGAATGTTCATTATGTTTCCACTGAAACAAACATCATTCAGCCTAGTGTACTTGAAAGAACACTCAGGACCTGATGATAACCTAGAAAATAATGTAGTTGGTACTGTAGAAAATTCAGTTGTCCAGGTTTTTTATATTAATCATTCCAAAACATTAATAAGATAAAAATAAAGAAAACATGGGTATACCTGTTAAATAAATCATTTGCATTTACAAACATCTATGCATGAATTCAAAATAGTCTTTAGTTTATTTAAAGTCATTGGGGAGTTGGTTCACAGAAAAAAATCTGTAGTTTAGGAAAAACTTAAATATTTGCTCTCATCGTAAAAAAGCAGTGGTTGAAAAATATCTTTTATCATTAGAGAAAATTTACTGTCTTTATTGTTGTTGTGTTGGTAGATGATTCATTTAAAGTCACCAAAACATAACTGCCAGTGAAGATTCACTGACTGTACAAGCTGTTGTCATTGCAGTAGATGATTCATTTGAAGTCACCAACAAGTTTCTTTCTGCATGCATTGGGGGAAAGGGAAGAAAGCTATTAAGCCATGTCTTCTCTTGTGTCCAAAAGGCTGTGAGAAAGACATATCTTTCTCTCTCTCTCTTGTGTTCAGATTGGAGAAAGCTGCTCCTCTGATACTGAAAGTCGAAGTCTGGGTTTTTATAAGAAATTGTTCCTCAAAGTAGGCTCCAGAAAAAGAGGGTTTTAGTTTTCTTTTATCGGTAAAATACTTAAGATTGTGATGTTGATATCTAACCAACTGACGTTCTGATTTAAATGGTTTCTGTTGTATTATGGAATTTTGGCAAATTGTAATATTGCCTGTTAAGCAGTAGAAAATAAAGTTTGGGCTTGTTTTAATATGATATGTATGGGGGTCTGTAATTGTGTTGGAAATAGGGTTTATTTCTTATAATACAATCTTATGTTGTGAATTAGGAAAGGACTATATTTCACTTCACTAGAATACTTTCTTTTGTAAAAATGTGGATTAAAAAATGAATTAGTCTTTTTTTGTAGATACAAATCTTTTTTATATTCTTTTTCTAAATATGTTTCTGGTAGCTATTGGCCTACAAGTTTTGGGGACACAATGGAGAGACAGAGAATATTGCCAATCCACACACATTTAGTTTTAAGCAGTCTCTCCACCAAATTTTCATCCTGCCTTATAAAACCTTCTCCATGGATGACATCAGCACACAAATCAGATCTCGCAGACAGTTTAGTATTCTCCCTATGTATATATATATGCAAGGCAATAGCCTGACATCTGGGAGCTGAAAGAATTCAATGCCATGAACACTATCAATCCCTTGTAGAGTAGTAAAGCTCCTGAATAAGAGACTGACATATAAAGTTCTCAGTACTTCCTGTGTCCATAAGTGATCTAACTTCCTCTACAATTATTTTTATCAGGTAAGTAAACCTGCAGGGGTAGAAGAAAGAAGTGCTGCTGATACCCTAAAATGGCACATTTTCATAAAAGTAGCATTTACAGGAGACTGCATTCCAAGATGGTGAAGATGCCTATTGTTTCAACAGGAGAAGAACTTCAGGGCAGATATAGCATAGAAATAAAAAGAAAGAACTGGGTAGAGCTATAAATGACAGAAATTGTTGGTCAGAATTGTTTGTTTAAGGATGAGCATATAGACAGATAATTAATACCGGATTCTTATGTTTATTTTTAAAGGAAATAACAGATTTTTATTTTTATTTTTACAATTAAAAACAGATTTTTTAAAAATTTTGTACTTAATAACAGATTTTTATTTTATTTTTACAATTAAAAACAGATTTAAAAAAAATTTTGTAATTAATAATAGATTTTTATTTTTATTTTTAGAGTTAATACCAGATTTTGATTTTTACAATTATGTCAATGTTTATAATTAATAGCAGATTTTTTTTAAATTTTATAATGAATACCAGGAATAAATTACAATTTATGATTTAATACAAGATTTTTAATTTTATTTTTACAATTAATAACACATTTTTATTTTTATAATAAATACAGGATTTTTTTATCTTTATAATTAATATCAGATCTTTTAAAACGTCATAATTAATAATTCATTTTTATTTTTACAATTACTACCAGATTTTTATTTTTATTTTTACAGTTAATAACACATATTTATTTTTATTTTTTATAATAAATACCAGATTTTATTTTATTTTTACAATTGATATCAGATTTTTTAAAACTTTATAATTAACACTGGATTTTTATTTTAATCTTTAGAGTTAATACCAGATTTTTATTTTTATTTTAATAATTAATAACATATATTTTTAATTAATAGAAGATTTTTTTTCAATTTATAATACTGGTTATTTAATTTAATTTTTATAATAAATAGCAGATTTCAATTTTAATTTTTACAAATAATATCAGTGTTTTTAAATTTTATAATTAATACCGTATTCAGATTTTAATTTTTAGAGTTAATGCCAGGTTTTGATTTTTACAATTAATATCAGATTTTTGTTTGATTTTTTTATGCTAATTAATAATGAGCCAATGTGATAAAAATCATACTGAAAAAACAGAAGTTAGAAAGATTATATCAATATTCCAAATGAGAAGAGATCAGCTTGCCTAGAGAATCATCCTTTGAACTTTAGCTTTAAACTTGGCTTGAACACTGACCACTGTTACCAGAGATCAGTACATAAATATTTCAGCCAGGATGTTTCTTTTTTAATTTCACCTCCTGCCAGTCATTAAATCTATAGATTAATTGATTATTGGATTCTGAGTTCAATCATCATTGTCATTTATCCACTGAATAAAATTTTATTGATGGACTGTTTATCAATTGAACAATTTTCCTATAAAGATTTCCATAACTTTAACTCACTATTAGCCATTCATCAACAATTACATGACAAGTTTATGAAGTTTTATATTATCTCCATTAGGTAGCTCATTATGCAAGCTTCAATGATTTTCAGAGTAAAAGAAAAAATTCTTCTGACTAAAGATTACCTAAGCCATTATATTTAATAATGCTTGAAGGTGAATATTGGCACTTGATAATTCTCTTTATTATATGAACTCTTTGAAAAGAAAACAACATTACAACTTTGCTTACCTGGCTTATATATAATTTGCAATATAGTAATGAGATAGAAAAAGAAAATCCATTTTCATATAAGTTTCTTTAGGCTTCAATGAATAATTATTTATATGGTAGAGACACACCCTACTGGACTTAACCATCTGAATATTAACAATCACAGTTTCATTTCATAGTTGACACAAATAGCAAAAATTTTATGTTGAAAACTTTTATTAAACTATCACACCCTTACAAAATATATTTCAAAGGACAAAATTAACAAGGCAAAGATTAAACAAACCTTTAGTAATAATAGTATTCTGAAAATATAAAATAATTCATCAATTTTCAATGTTCTCAAAGGGATTAAAATCTCAGCCTTGTAAGATTGATCAATTTAGCAATATCAAACTCTTTTGAGTTATTTAATATCAAATCTAAATCTTACAGGAGAAAATTCACAATGAATTCTTCTTCTATGTTCTCTGACTATTTAGTATATTAGTGATCATGGCACACCACAACTTCCTATTTTTTGTAGCTCTTAGTAAGATTTGGTTGGTGTTGTAACCTAGGGAAGGTTACTGAATAGAATAATTGCACAAAGGTTGTTAATCAATGATAATACTTAGGACAAGAACAACATCTAAGATTTGCCAGCAGCACGTAAAAGAAGTAGTCAACTGATAGAAGTGAGTCAAGTGAATTCCACAATGAATCTCCAACTGCAGACTGGCATACATTATTTAGTACTGTATTTATGTGAATGGGGACGTACCTATTATTGCCTGTAGGTATGCTACAACAGTTGGATAACTGAAGGAAAGAACAAATAAAAAACTTTGAATATTTAAGAACGTTATATTCTCGCAAATAAAAGATTTTACTGGTATCAGAGAATTTCTGACAGTCAAAGAGGAGATGTGTAGAATGGATAACCAATGGCAGAAGGCGGCATTGTGTAACATCGTACAATCATGAATGAGTCAAGTGTGAATTTTTCTATTGTGAATGAGTGGTAAGAGAATGAGAGATAGAGAATGGAAGAATAAGATATTTATTGTTGCCAAAGTGAACTCAAACTACATAAATTTTGTCCTTTTGTTATCGCTCCAAATCCCTGTTCTATCAACCATTTACACAAGCTCTTTAGATAGGTTATTCACTATTTTGTTCTATCACTCTTGCCTTCAGAGTGTCAAATTTTCCAAGGCCTCTTTCTTCATAATGTTCTGTGGCACTCACTACTGTCATTAATTGAGCTGCTTTCGCTGGTTCCTAGGCCTCATGAATTTAAACGTCCTACGAGGCTGGCATCCCATTCCCACCCCTTCACTGTTGAAACTGTTAGATGTAGACGTCTCTTCTACTCCAATAGCTTCATGTCTCGCACATCTCGCCTGCGTAACTCCCTTTCCTATTCCTGTTTCCCTGACAAATACAATCTCCAACTATTTAAGTGTAACGTCAATTGACATCTCCAGTTGCCTTGATCTATCCACTTCCCTTCTCCACATCCTTTCACCTTTCATTCCTATCTGCTCTCGCTCCAAATCTTCTGTAACCTCCTTGCCTTGATCAATCCACTATCTTTCTCCACATCCTCTCCTTTACCACTCCTATCTGCTCTTCCTCCAAACCTTCTGTAACCCCTTGCGTGCTAGTGGCTTCCAGCCTTGCTTGGGGTGATAAGCTTAAAAAAAAAAAAAATTGATGCAGGCTGTTGATCCATAGCGGTTATGGTTTTGTGCAGAACTTACCACACTTTTTGAAGAGTAGAATACAGAGACCTGATGCACCGTGTGCCGCAAGGTCCCCATAATGACCCTCCTCAGGTGTTGAATTCAGAGTTGTCCTTCTCCTAGACTATCTACCATCCAAGGCTATAGAATCCAGTCTGTCCTGCTATTTACCCATAGCTGGGAGGAGAAGAAGGGAATTCATACTGATGTAATGGAATAACCAGTCACCCCCATGAATGATTACACTATAGGTAGTAAGTACCTATAAAGTCAACTGTCTACGAAAGACTGGAGGAAGAGTGAGAGTGAGAAGACGCAAGCACGTCTGACCTTCCAATTAGTGGCATTCACTACTAGATTGACCTGTGTGTATAACTGTACCGTATTTCATATTGTACTGGTTGTGTACAATAAACCTTTCTTCTATTATCCACCTGGTGTTAAGTATTTATTACCTCAGCACAGAATATAACACATACCTTTTCCAAGAGTACTAACATGTAAGTGAATGGAATTGATTCGACTTGAATTCAAACTCCGATTTCTCAATCACTAATTATTAAACCATTAGCATTTACACTCTGTTCATCCTATAGCTCATTTCCAGTTGAAATGGCATGCATATTAGTAGACTTTTTAGAAGTATAAGTCATTGCACAGATCCATTTGTGCCATTTGACTTCTCTCAATATTTCTTTTCCAGAAGAAACTGCATGTGTGTGAATAAAATTTTTATCACTTCTCCAGAAGAAATATGCATGTATATGCCGACACACCTCATTGATATTTCTCAATGTTTGTCTATATTTCTGAGATGAGGTATTATGTACAGTATTTACATTAGTCGGACTATTGTCCTCGCCTTTGTCGCCATATTTGTGACAAATATGGCGACAAAGATGAGAACAATAGTCCGACTAATGTAAATACTGTTCTCAATGTTTGTTTTTCAGAAGCAATGATATGTGCCTAACTGATCCGAATGCACTTTATTGATGTCTCTTAACATTTATTTTTCAGAAGAAATCCCATGTGCACGAGATAAGCTTTTTAGGAGAGTAAGGAGTTGCATATGTCTAGATCCACCCTCATGATATTTTTTCCAGACCCAGCAGCAAGATGAGATCTGGGACACCTGAAGAATGATCAGTCAAATGGTAACAATTCACAGAATGTTTTTTTGCTCTTCATAGCATAGGCGATGCACCTTATTCTGTCATATTAGTCCGTGATGTATTTTGAATTCAGTTATCTTTCTCCTAGACTGGTTGCCCTATCAAGACTAGAAAACTTAGACAGACTTACTATCATATAATAATTCTGCTTGTCCCTCCCTTTACTTATTTGCATGACCGTTACACCCTACCAATACCTCATAAATGATAGACTATTCTGAAATGACAAATCAGATATGATGCTTGGTTTCAGTGAGAAAATGAAAGAAGAGGAGAGAGGAATGCTTAACGTCTTTTTCAGTCAAATGGAAAAAAATTGTCAATTTCAAATCCTTTGATTTGTTCACCGTTACATCATAAAATAATGAGAAGCATTCATTTATGATTGTAACTGCAATTTTTATCAACATTTTATTGTTGTAGAATTCACCATGAGCATATTCAATCATTAACTTAAAAATTAAGCTTCATCAGCATATTAAAATAGGAAAACTGTGAAATTTCCACAGGTCTTTCTAGTTTATCTATAATTAGAGAGAGAGAAGAGATGGATTCATGCCTCTCCCAAGAGTATTAATACAAAGCAAATATTACAGCCTCAGCCATAATTTGAAATCATCCTCCTGATACCATTTTCTTTGTCAATAACAATTATGCCACCTGCTCATCAATTCCTTTAGCATTAGAGATAGAAGAATAACCAGACTATGGGTTTTACACATTATATCATTAAAAGCCGCAATAGAGAGAACTTCAGATAACACTGTTGAGATTTCTTATTGGAAACGGAATTGGAAAGATGAGAACTTGAGCTTGAAATAAATGGCAAGTGACAAAAATGCATCTAATTGACCGGCGTGATAAAAGAACTCTTCGCATTTTGGAAAGTCAATTACTAGAAGTGATTAACCCTACCATTAGTCAAGATAGCTGACTAATTGATAAACTCAAGGGAGTTGAGTTCTAATCAGCCAATAGAAAAATTATGTTATGCTCATGATAAAGTTTTATTTTGCTTTTATTTTTGTGATTTTCTTTCCTGATTTTATTGTTTGTGTAATTTTTTCCAGTTAAATTCTTTTCTGAAGGTGTTGAGCCAAATTTAACGATGTATACAGTTCTTTTTTCTTCAAAAGCAAAGACAAAATTCTGAAATGTCCTAATTTGACCAATTCATAGCTGCAAAATACTAAATTATTTTCATTTCAGGGTTATGTAGAAATAAACATAGTTAAGTTTATATACTTGTTTATATACACCTGTATGTTGTGATTATAGATCTTATTTATTACTAAGTACTTCTGAATGAGTTGCATTCACTCATCATTGAGATAAAACATTTTCTTTACTATTTACACTTTGCCTAAACAAAGAATTTAACCACTTGATGTAATGGAATAACCTGCCACACACATGAGTGGCGGCAATATAGGTGGTAACCACCTATAAGTCTATTTCTCATTGTGTTACCGCTTTACAATGTTCTTGCCAAAACATTGTGGATATGCCAATGAAGATAAAGATAACAATCCAAATAATGTAAATGATGTAAGCAATCATAATCATCTCAGAGATATAGACTTTTAGTTGTAATGTAGATATTCAGTAATGTACAATATAACCTTTTTTTATATATTTTTTATTAATTGTGTGTCGGGTAGTTTAGTCTGTAAAACTGATCAAAACCAAAATGGCTGCACTCATAAGAGATCTCTGTCAGCATCTAAATGCTTAGCAAATAGATGAAATTTTTCAGATTCAGAACAATTATTTGATGAAGAAAATGAAGGATATCCTTTTGCCAATTCAGGAAAATCCTCAGAAGTTGAGGAGGGCCAAAGTGATGATAATTATTAGCTACTTATCAAAGTCCCAGTCGTCCCACAAAAATAATAATCGTGCGACTTGGGGTGGATGTAGAATGGCCAGTACACAATGGCAACAATGTATAACGATGCAGCAGAGATGTTTGCCAATACTTTAATAGCCTAAAATTATTTAGTTTAAAGATCTATTTTATCCTGTTATTTAAACTCTATATATAACAAGTTTCTTTCTGCCAATGAAAATATCAATATTTGTTTACTCTTCAATAGATATTGATTCCTCATAACATATTATTATCATTAGTAATGTCTAAATTTATTATGGAAATCCTATAATCTTCAATAACTCTGTTTGAGTTAAATTTTTAAACAGTTCAACATGTTTTATTAAATTTATTGGTTAAATTATAAAAACTGCAGTCTGAAGTTATTACGCAAAACAACAAAATCACTCTTTACTTCAATAACAAAGTAATAAAATCAACAATTGATCAACACCTACACTAAAACAAATAGCGAAAATATGATGTCTTTCAAGAATTTACATCTTAATAAGTGCAGAAATTTAAATATCTAGGAAGTATTTTAACAGGGTATGCAAAATGTGATACAAAAATATGAAGCCATATTGGTATAACCAAGCATTCCAAAAGTAGAGTGATAAAAAAACAAAAAAAAAATTGCTACAAACAAGAAAAAGATTACTAAATTGTTATGTGATATCTGTCCTCCTGTATGGTAGTGAATGCTGAACAATCTTGTCAAAGATGAAGAAGAGACTTGAAGCAAGACAAATGTGGCTCTACAGAAGGATGCTGAGCATATCATGAACTGAACATGTGAGAAACAACAAAGTTTTAGAGAAAATGAAAAAAAAAAGAAAGTTATCCATAACATCAGGAAGAGTTAGTTGATGTTTCTAGGGGACATAATGAGGAAAGAGGACTTAGAAAAACTGATACTCACAGGACAGATAAAAGGAAAACAAGACAGAGGAAAATAATGCTTAACATACTTAGTGAGCTTGAGGAAATTGATGGTGGAAAAATGGACCGAATATGTGAGCAACTACAAAGTTTTAGAGAAAACGGAAGCAAAAAAGAAAATCATACTTAACATCAGGAAGAGACAGTGAAGTTTATGGGATACATAGTGAGGAAAGAATGCTTGGAAAATATGATACTCATAGGACTAATACAGGGCAAGAGAGACAGAGGAAAACAATGCATAACATACTTAGTGAGCTAGTGTAAATGCATGATAGAACAGGGTTTAGGAGAAATAATAGAAAGACTCTCCACAACTTCCTGTCCCTTATAGCTCTTAATAAACTTTATGAGCTACAAGGGATAGGAAGTTGTGGAGAGTCATTATTGCCAACATCCTGAGGTGACATGGCACATAAAGAAGATAGTGATCATTCTTCTAAATAACAGCCAGCAATCCTTTGATTTTGTATAATGTTTTACTTTAGCAGGTACAGTTTCTAACCTTGGTGGTTTTAACTGCTTCCCATAGGTCTGCTTTGCTGTCATATTGTTTGCCATATAATTTCATCTTCACAATTGACCACATATTTTTGACTTGATGGTAGCCATTCCATTATATTCTCTCCTGTAAACCTTTTATGCTAAAAAAATCCATGGGTAACCTTAAATATATGAAAAGGAGCATTTTTGTGCATAAATACACACTTCACTTTGAAACTACGAGGATGAGGCTTTTATCATTCAAAGAAAATCTCATTCATGAAATTGCAATATTTAGTACTGTTCAATTTAAATCCTTCATGAATTTTGAAAGGTCCAATTATGGTTTGGTCACCAATTCCAGCCCATATAATCACATTGCCACCTCCTTACTGCCTTGTATTAGGCACAGCTGCATCAGATAAAAGCCATCTTTTGGCCCATTCATCAGGTCCATTTAGTGTCAACTGAGACCCATCCATGAAAGTAAATTTAGAAAAGTAAGTTTTCATGTATTTCATAAAGTTTTAAAATATTTGCTTTATTGAGAAGGGTTTTCCTAGGAGATTTCTTGACAGACTCCAATTTACGAAATATTCTACATCTTTTATTCTTCTTGTCTGCCACAATTTCAACTTGTTCAAAGATCTAAGCATTGGTCAAAGGTGGTTGTTTCACTATAACTCGCTTCATTTTACATTCCCCTTGAGGAGACAAGTTCCTTTTCCCTTGCTTTTAGTTCTTAACTTAGTTATATTTTCAACAGCATTCTTTATTGCTCAATGATCTCTGTGAAGCTCTTTCAATATCTGCAATGTGAACATTCCCTCACTCAATAACTTTGCTACTTTCTGTTTGTCAGCATTTGTTAGATCTTTTCCATTTCCATTGTTTCAACATGTATGATGGAAAAATATAGCTTTTATTAGATTTTAGAGGCCTTAAACTAATGTTAGTTTAATCTGAAAAATAAATCTGTTTTTGTAAATTCTAAATATCTCAAAATATAACCATTAAAAGTCGATAAAAATTTAGTTTGAGATTTTACCAAATAGACCAGTTTAAATTTGACACATATTGTTTTTTTTAACTTTTTGAATTATTGAAGTTCATGTGATTTACAGTCTTATATTACCTAGTGAGTCAGTTATGTGCCATGCATGATACATGCTTAGGTGATACATGATGAGGCAGATTTTTTCCTGCAGTAGGTTACCATTTCTTTCTGCAGTAGACCAGTTGCCATCCAAGGCTATAGAACCTGATCTGTCCTGCTATTTGCCCATAGCTGGGGGGAGACAAATAGGATTCATACCTTTCCCAAGGTTATTAGCATGTAAGTGAATGTAATGGATTTGACTAGAGTTTGAACTTGGCTATCCAATTCCTTAATCCAAGCCACTATCCATTACTCCACTGAACTTCCTGTTGCTTAGTAATCTCCTTTAATAGAACTCTCGAGAAGTAAGGGACGGTTAACTCCCTTAGTTCTAATAATAATTAACACTTCGCTCATTGTCTTGTCTCAATGCCTAAGTCAACCAGAAAACCAAAAATGATGCCAGGAATAAAGCTCTAAAATACAAATGCAAACAAAACATGAACCTTGAATTAAAAAAAGGTTTCTTGTTGCCCAAAATGAATATACTTTAAACAAGTATATGACAAACAGCATGTACGTGTCTACTGCTATTAAGGTAAGAAGTTTAAAAATTCTTGTTGAACTTTTCCTCACTCACACCTTGACACGGCAATCTTTAATGCTTCACCGCCAACTATTGACTGAAATAGTCCCAACCTAGGGAAAGAAAATGGAAAAGTTTGCACAAAAAGCAATGTTACATTTCAACAGGTGACTCTGTGATGCTAGTGACGATGTCAAAATTAACTACTTATTAATTTGGGCAGGGGACAAAGGCCAGGAAATCAGGGAGACATTTGTCTTTTATTGCAATGAAGAGAGTAATGTGGAAAGCAATATAAAAATTTAAAGCTTTTATGAAGCCCAGGTTGAACTTTTGATTCTTCCAACATGAATCGAGATATCAACAAGAGGCTAGTGAGTCGGCACACGCCTTCCTAAAGCGGCTCGAGCAGTAAATAAAGTTATGTGAATATGATCACAAATTTGAGGTGACCATGTTGGTGAATCACTTTATATTTGGAATACATCTCAAATCAACGCAAATAGCCCTACTAAAAGAAGGAAGGGATTTAACAATTGCGTCAACTCTGAAATTAGCAGAAACAGACAAAATTACAACCAGAATACTCAAAGCTAGTTATACTCCTACAGAAACAATTAGAATTCATGTGATTAAAAACAAAGAGGAAAGACTGTGTGCAGCTAAGGATAAAATGTGCATGAAGTGCAAGAAAATTGGCCATTTTGCACATGCATGCCTCTCAAGGGAAAAAAGAATAGAAATGCAGATAATTAATAAGTTACCCTGATACCAAAAGAAAGACAAGTGGCGCCAGAAAGTGCATAGGTGACACAACAGAGCAGCAGTAGTGATGGATACACCAACAACAATTATTTCCATGTGGTGGAAACAAAAGACACAGGCAGAAGAGAGCTACCCAATAATGCAAAAGAGGCATACATAAATGTGAGAGTAGAAAACAAAATAAAACAGGCAGAGGTAAATGCCAAAAGTAATCCCCGAGCCATGAGCAAACTCCTACCACTTGAAGTATTCAGAAAACTACAGGGTGTTCAGCTAGAAAAGACTCCAGACTATTTGCATTTGGGGGTACCACAATAAAACAAGCAGGTGAATGTTTCTTCAGAGTAAGGCACAGAGATACCAGTGCCACATTCCATCCTGAAAACTAAGCTTGGTGACATTGAACCTAGTAGTACAAACAGATGATCCTAACATAGCGGAATCCTGGAAAGATTGGAAAAGGTCAAACAGTAAGAAAGAACTACAGCCCAAATTAAATTTCACAACATAGGAACAGGTCTGAAAAGAATTCCCTGGTGTATCTGATGGGTTAGGATGCCTAGAAGGAGAATATACAATAAATAAAGACCACCAATCATCCACCCACCATAGAGAGTCCCAGGATCAATGAGGGATAAATTCAATGCTGAATTCACCTCCCTTGAGAAGTAGGGCAACATATCAGCCATCACAAAATTCACCTCATGGATAAACTTTTGCTTATCATCAGTATCCCCTTGACCTGCAATGCCAGTGAAGGCCACTGATCTCAATATACATATGCTGAATCAACATCCCAAAGCATCTCCAACACAGCTACAGAATGTAAACGAGAAAACTGTGAAAGATCTTACTCTAAATGAGTTAAGAAAAGTCATCACAGTAGGATGGCCAACAGATAGAAGCATCTGCCCACCCACTATCTTGCCCTACTGGAACTTCAGAGAAGAAATGAGAATACAGGATGGCGTGCTATTGAAAGGGAACAAGATTATAATAACAGCGTCACTCCAGCAAGACATACTACAGCAACTACATGCTTACCACCAGAGGAACAAGAAAACAAAGCTAAGAGCAAGAACAGCAGTATACTGGGTAGAGATCAATTGAGAGACATCAATGACATGGTCAGAAAATGCCCAACATGCCAGAAGCACCAGCCAAGCCTTTGCATGGAAACACTCCTCCAACATGAGACCCTATACTACCCCTGGCATAAGTACTGATCTTTTTCCTATGGAAGGCAATGATTACAGCTGACCAGATTAACAAGAGATCGTTTCTAAGACGTGTCCATTTTACCACATCTGCAGTAGTAATAAAACAACTAAGGCAACAGTTTGAAAGCAATGTGTTTGGTACAGAATTGTAAAGTTTTTTTGTATCTACTGATTTTAGTAGGATTTATTCGTAGGTGTCTCTTACTTGTTTTGTGCTTGTATGCTTCATTGGTTGTAAAATATGAGTTTATATCCTCTACATATAAAGTACTAGCCAACACATCTTGAATAAAGAAATGGAGATGTTATATTACCTAGTAATCTCTCTTAATAGAGCTCTCTGGAAGTAAGGAGCAATTAACTCGGTTTCTTATAATAACTAACCCTTTTCCACACTTAACAGTCATGGAATAAACATGTGTCTAGCTCACTTGTCATCTTGTCTCGATGTCTAAGGCAACCAGAAAAAAATACATTCAGGGTGCGATGGATCAACTTTAATCTAAATTATGCAAAAATAGAAATAATACTGACACCTTATTTTAACAAAAATTACACAAAAATATCTGAAATACGAAAGAGTAAATTTATTCAATAAAATCGCCATTGGCTTCAATCACGGCCTCCAGATGACTTCAGAAACTCCTGCAACTCTTCTGGATGGTCTCCTTGTTTAAGCTGTTGAATGCTGCCATTATCATTGCCTTCAATTCATCTTTGGTGTAACAAGGAGTTTTGTTGGTTTCTCACTCAACTGCACCCCACACATAATAATCAAGGGGGATTGCAGTCTTGGGAGTTAGGTGGCCAGATGTAATGGATGATGTGGTTGCACAAATTGTTTGACAGCCATGACTGGGTTCTACTGCTTGTGTGGCATGGTGCAGAGTGCTGTTGCCAGACAATCCACCCTCTTGACCTAGTGCAGCACTACCTCCTCAAGGCACTTGATGTAGGCCTCCTTGTTGAGTCAGAGTCCATCACCAACAAGCTTTTGTGTTCTTTTCTTATCAGAGAAGGTATTTGGAGCTACTGTAACTTCATAATTACCATTAGAGTCATCCAACTCTTTCCAAATCCTCTGCACTGTCCCCAGATTGACACCCAAACATTCCAAATGCTTCATATTGGAGTTTCCTTCAATGCCAACCATTAGAGCATGCTGTTAACAAATTTCTGGTGAAATGAATTGTGTCATATGCTCTTTTTCTCACACAGGTTGCCCAACTGACACTATCATACTGTGCCATCAACAAAATCAAAAACAAACAACGCATATGCATGAAATTACAAACATAAAATGAACTACAATTTATCCATCGCATCCTGTATATAATACCTTCAGATGGGCATGATATAAATTTCTTATTAGTCCATACACGGGATTCAGTAAACAATCTATCAGATTATATATTTAAATCTGTTAATTCTTTAGTTTATGTTTTGTGTATGAAAATAAAATTAGCAAATATGGACTTCAAAAGGTCTGAATGACAGATGTGCATTGATATTTTTTGTGGCTGAGCTGTCTAAAGCATACCTGGCTTACAGGTGGATTTCCCAACATGAAGAAGACACAGGCCTGAGCCTGTCAAATGGCAGGTTTTCTTTAAGACTCTAAAAGGTGCAGATATCAATTACACTGATTACAAAAAAATGCAAAAATACAGAGCTCTTTACTCAAACATGCGTATTCACTAAATATAATATCTTGTGCAGTAAATATAACAAATATTATGGGATGGAGGTATTACATTATATTATTTTACAGTTTCTTTCCCATAATAGTTGTTACATTAGCATACACATCTCTGTGTACTGAATGTACAAACTATTATGAGGCAGAGATGGTGGTGGTGGTGGCATTATTATTATTATTTTTTTTTTTTTTGTCGTCATCGTCGTCATCATCATCATCATTATCATTATCATTATTATCATTATTATTATTATTATTATTATTTGTCAAATTATTTTAGGGATATTAACCCAGCAGCAGGAAATCTTTTCAGCCCTGAATTACACTAACAAAAAATCACCAGCCAACTGAAAATCCTCCTTAGAGAAAAACAACAAGCTTAAATTGAGCTACTTGGACTGAACCCATCTAAACCAGCAGGTGAGATAGGTTAATCCAGCAAAGTATTAGTTCTTATTACCTGGAAGATATAAGTTCAATCCATATACAGGGTAACAAATATTGTCCCTAGAACTTAATATTATTAAAACTCCATTTTTAGCTGAGGTCAAAAGTCACACCAAGCGATGCTGATTACTTTTCAGTATCAAATTAATTTTTTTATGAAGTTAAGATTCTGGCTTATACTCACACATTCTAATTATTAATATGAATTAATTAATAATAATTATTTATTAATTATTAAAACATAAAAATGCTTTACCTCAGTTATTTAAGTAATAAGCATACTTCCCATTGAGATATGACATTCAATGTATGTATGACTTGATAGTCTTGTTAATGCTGGTTGTGTTGAAAAGGTTGATGTGGCTGCGTGTTGAATAGCATTTAACAATTATACATTTTTGAATTAAGGAAAAACAATGGAAAATCGATTTTTGTTTCAACGATAAAACATATATTAAAATCAACAAATACAAAACATTTTTTGTAATGTGTGAAACAATAAGAAAGAAGAGGTAGTTTCCCTTTATCTGTTAGTTGAAAGATTAAATGTAATAAAACAAGTTTTCTGAATAAGAATGTTCAAAGTTCTGTATTAGATAGGATGATGTTTTCAGAAGAACATGTAGTAATTCAGTTGTGGATTATATATAACTAACAGAGCTGTTGCAACTTGGCTTGTTACATAGAACTGATGGTGAATGATATTTAAGTTCTGTGTGTGCGTGTGCACAGTGAGTAGAGTGAATAGTCTGTGTAGACGCATGTGAGTTGCTGAGTTCTACTGAGTTCTGCTTCTACTGTCTATTTTTGGAATGAATCCTGGTTTATATAACTATTGGTAGGCTCCCAGGACAACGGCGGGAGAAATTTCGAGAGAACACAAAAAATATTGGATTGGATGAAAAATTACCCAAATCGGTGATTTTATAACAAAAGCATGTTTGTGAATTAAGAGTAGGAAAAATTCAGTGTGGTGAATGCGATCAGTAAATTGTACTGTGATAGTAGTTATTATTTGACCAATCACAGTTGAGAAAAATGTAGGCGTGTCAAACATAGTAATAATCCCTACAGTCTCTTCTTAAATTCCAGAAAAGAGGAAGCCACAGAAAGCAAGGAACTTCACCAAATGCCAAACCCTCTCTTGTAGCTGATGAGGAAAATAATGGCTCTTCCATAAAGGTGTTTCTCACCATCTGAGAGTGTGTAACAGACATTGAAGATTATCTGAGATTTTTGTTTGTGAAGCCATAATGTTAAGCATTCAACACATTGACAAAATTTAAAATTTTTCTTTTTTTTTAATCATTTCATCCCAAGCAAGTTGGGAATACTACTGAGCTGGATATAAATATCCAGTGATCACCATTAGCACATCAGTGATAGACCTGGCAAAACAGAAGCCATATTGTTTGTCAGAGAGTAGCTTGTGAGAGGTAAGGTGCTTAACCACTTCAACTTTGAATACTTTGCTGAAAACTAGTAGGAGACTAATAGGGTGATAATTAGAGGAGTCAGAATTCTCAAAAATAGGAACTAAAGAGGAACACTTCCAACAAGCTGGAAAGCAGGAAACATTGAGGCAATAATTGTAGAGTTTGGAGAGAAGTGGAGCCAGCTTGGGAGCACATTTTCTTAGGACGATAGCTGGGATCCAAGGACCCCCACTTGCTTTATGGGAGTCTAATTTAGAAATGATTTCTGAGACCAGTGAAGGGGTTATGATCATATAACTCAGTAGAGCCTCTTTTCTAGTGGTGAAATCATGTGTGGTTACTCCAAATTAGTTGTGTGTTGAGTTGGAAGAGAATTTCCAAGCAAAGCATTCTACCTTATCTCTTGGAGATTTAAGACTTTGAATTGATTGAATAGAGTAGGGATTGAAGATTCACCATTGTCCAGCACACTCTTTCAGAGCTAGCAATAATTTCCAGAACTGAAATTGAGAGATACTATATGTTGTTTCATTCTATCAGAAAACAGTACCTTCCATTTTCTGAGGACTTGCTTGCACTTGTTATAAGTAGAAACAAAGTGTTGGTTCAACCAGAAGTAGTGATTCCTGTGAGCCATAGTGCCGGAGCATTCAGGTAAGAACTAAGGAGATGAACACTATGTAAATTGGTATTTCCTTACAGGAATGAAAGCATCAATGCCAGCTTTCACCAGGAGGAGACCACAGGTGTGCATTTTTGAAAAGCATGATTAAAAACTTAATTCCAAAGGATGTCACAAAGGGGATCACAGAATGAGTATCAATCTGCTCATTGATGACACAAAGATATTAGGACGTTCTTGGCTGGTGGGGGAGTGGAACGAGACATTTTTCTGACACTACTGCATGATCAGAGTTGCCAAGAAGGCAGAGCTGCATAGTACGACATGAGTCAAAGATAGAGGTAAAAAAGAGATCTAGAAGAGAAGTGTATCCGTCAAGGTTACTGGTGAAATAAGGCGTAGCTGACCACATATGGAAGGAAAAGGGTGAGCACTGCTCCCTTTGGGATGAGGTTGAAATAATAGACACAGAGCATCACTGGAATATACAAAAACTGAAGGAATCAGCACATATGCTAGGCAATAAAAATCTCTTGAGCTGACCAAGTGTAGATATGAATACAATATGGGAACCAGTAATAAGGAGTGCTAGAGAAAAGCAATGAATAACAACAAAAATTGCAATATAAGCTCTGGTAAAAATTGCATAATAATAACTGAACAATTGCAATATGAACATTGGTAAAAAATGGATGCTGAGACATTAGGTTTATAAGTCCCCAAAATCCATACACAGATGTCCTCAAGGACACATGGTCCAAGATGTTGGTTAGATCCAGTGACTAGATACAAAGAATTGTCAACTGAAGTTGAGATAAAGGGAAATAACTGAGACATCCGGAAGAGGCATGGCACATAGAACAAGAACAATCTACCCTGGTGGCCAAAATAAAGGGTTTGGCTTGAAATTCCAATCACCTGAAGAAGGCCAGAGAATACAATGGCCAAAAGGTTGTGAATATGTCAATGAAGATGAGGATAACAGTCCGAGTCATGTAAATAATATAAGTAACTAAATATTCAATAATCCAGTATGACGTGAAAATTTATCTGCACATTAACAGCAGTCAATGTAAGTTTCAGAAAAATCTATGTCTGCAGCAGCAGAACTGTTAAGGATGAGAAATTGCTAACCTAGAAATCATTATTTTAGACTTGCTTATGAATAGATTTCATATCCTTGACACAAAGCCAATTTGGTAATTTTTTTCAAAGACAGCATATATGAATGAAGCAACATAAATATTAATACTAATAACCAGGACATGAGAGATCATGGTTCTCCACAGTTTCCTAGCCTTTGTAGCTCCAGAGCAATGTTTGTCTTATTATTATCTCACCTATTGCCTGTTTTGCCATCCACGTTAGATGTTTAACTTACTGTTTCCCTTTGTCCTTCTAGCCTTCAGTATGTCCTGTGAGCACCAAATATTTAAAACTTTCTTTCCTCACTATGTGTCCTAGAAATGTTAAATCTCTTTCTGATTCTATGTATGAGTGTACTTTTTGTTTCCATTTTCCTTAAAACATACTTGTCACTTACATGCTTTGACTATGGCATCCTCGGCATCCTTCTGTAGAACCATTCACCTGCTGCCTAAAGTCTCCTCTTCATCTGTGAGAGAATTTTCCAGCATTTATTGCCATGTAGGATGAATGATATTACATAACGGTTCAGCACTCTTTTTGTTTTTAATGAAATTTTCCTGTTTCTTAATAGTTTGCTTAGTATTAGCAAGGCATTTTTTGATATTTCAATGCTCCTGCAGATTTCAGTGTCATATTTTTTGTTGAAACACTTCACAGATATCTGAACTCCTGCACTTGTTTAATGTTGAAATCTGCAATTCGTAGATCACATCTTGGACTGTTTTTCTTGCTGAAAACAATAGATTCTGTCTTTTTGCCATTAATGGTTAGTCCTTTCCTTTTGCTTTCCTTTACTACCTTGTCTTGGAGTTCCCATAGTTTCCTTCCAGTATCCATGTGATGATATTCACCACCAAATTAAGTGCACTGGCAAGAAAGTAAATTTTGTTGAATAATAAATACTTGAACAAAGAAATAATTTTACAACATTAGGCTACATACCAACCTAAAGAGTTCAAGTCAATATATATCTGAGACAGTTAAGCAAATGGTCCTTGGCAAGTACTAATTGTTATTTTTGCTTTTTGTACTGGTGTGATGAGTAAATTGTCGCCTTTTTATATTTTTAATTTTCTGCATGCATGGTACTTGATTTTGTTGACTGCAACCCCTATAGTAGGGTCAGTTGAGCACCATCTGACAGAAAAAGAGCACAATGATGCAATTCACTCCACCAGAAATTTAGAAACAGCATGCTGTACTGCTTGGCATGCATGCAAGAAGCACCACTGCAAACATTTCAAAGTGTTTTGGTGTTAATCTGAGGACAGTGCAGAAGATTCAGAAAAAGTTGGATGAGTCTAATGGTGATTACAAAGGCAAGGCAGCTCAGAAAATTCCCCCTGATTATTCTGAAAATAAAAAAAAAACTCCCAAAAGTGTGGGTAAGGGCCTCAGTCTCAACACGGAGGCCTATATCAAGTACTTTGAGGAGGTAATGCTGCCCTGAGTCAAGAGGTTGGCTGCAGAAAGAGCCTATATCTAGCAACAGGAAGCCACATAAGCAGGGGAACACAGTCATGGCTGTCAGACATTTTCTGAGTCCACATCACCCTTTACATCTGGCCACCTAACTCTCTTGATTATTATGTGTGGAGCACAGTTGAGTGAGAGATCAAAAGACACATGTTATCATGGCTCTCCACAACTTCACATCATTTGTAGCTCTAAGTAATGTTCGTCTCCTTACTATCCCACCCAGTCCATCTTCTGCCATCCATTTACACAATCTCCTTAGGCATTTTTCTCAATGTTTCCCTGTTTCTTTTGCCTTCCATGTGTCTTATTAACAGCAAATTCTCCAAGCCCTCTTTCTGTCCTGGGTATGATGATAAACTACATCCAGCAGCAAGGCCTCTGGTCAGGGGATTTTGAGGAGCGTGGAAACACCTCTTAATTGCTGGTGTTCCCAGGTCCACCCTGACCTGGTGTGGTAGCACCTGTTAGGGTTCCAGCTATGGGCAAATAGTTAGCAATTACCAGCAATACATTTTTGAAAAAAAAATATTATGAGCAATCCTTTTTTCAAAAATATTATTACCAGCAATAAATTCTTGAAGGAAAAATATTACCAGAAGCAGATTTTTGACAAAAAAAAATATTACCAGCAGTAAAAAAAAATTTGTCAGCATTAAATAACCCACTGAGGTTGATATGTCATAAAACAAACCAAACCAAACCAAGAACCAAACCCTCTTTCCTTATTATGTCTTCTGGAAATTTCAGCTGTCTTTTTCTGACTTTAATCCCATGTTCTATTCATTCCCATTTTAAAACCTTTTGATTGCTTCACATTTTGTATTCTCGCAATCTATCCTAATCCCTGTTCAGTTAACCATTTACACAAGATCATTTGGTAGGTTACTTGCTGCTTTCTTCTGTCCCTCTTGTGTTCAATATATTATGTAAATGTCAAATTTTCTAAGCTCTCTTTCCTCATTATATATCTTAGAAATTTTAACCTTCTTTCTAATTCTGTGTCTAAGTGGCTTTTTATTTCCATTTTCCCTAAAGCTTCCTTGTTACTCACATTCTTAGTCCATGGTATTCTCAGTATCATTTTGAACTGCATTTCTCGGATGATATAGTCAAACATTCACTTGGAGGAGTATTATTCACACCAGTTCAGCAATCTTTTATTTGTTTCTAATTAAAAAAATTCCTGTTTATTAATACTTTGTTTAGTTTTGGGATTACAGCTTGGATTGAGGATTTCGAGAGACATGTTTGAATTCCAGTTGAATTCATTAAATGCTAATACCCTTGGGAAAGGTATTACTTCATCTCTTCTCTCTCCAGCTATGGGTAAATAGTAAGACAGACTGGATTCTATAGCCTTAGATTGCAACCAGTCTAGGAAAAGGAAAACTCTGAATTCAAAACTGTATGTAGCCCTGGTGAAGTACATATGATGCAGCTAAGGAAAATATCATTTGCATTGACTCTATGATTGCAATTATACTTGACACATTTTGTTTGCACATTTGGAGTCCTGTATCACATTGATGGTTAGTCCTACAGTGTTTTTCTGTGTCTGTCATCAACACAATGCATATTTATGTTCCTAAAATAGATCTTTGTGTCAAATGCAGACAAAACTAAGCTTAACAAATACCATGTTATACTCATGGAAAAGAAACCAAGAATATTTAAAGAAGCTTTTCTTTAGGAAAAATTAGATGTTGAAATTAAATTAAGAATTGCAGGTCATTAATCATGTTATTTCTGTTGCTTTTTATCAGAACTCCCACGATATCGTTCTTGTGGGTATTCAAAATTTGATAAACAAACATTTATTGCTTCATTTGATACAATTCATCCATTATTAGCATCAACCTCATGAAATGAACTTTTCTCAAGTGTTTTAAGAAAGAACAGAAAATATGGCACCAATATCTGAAGGATTGGAATAACGAAAGAAGATTTCCAAAAGCTAATCTATGATATTAAGAAACAGAAAACTTGCATTAGAAACAAAGAAAAGATTACTGAACTGTTATGCAATATCATTCTTCATATATGGCAATGAATATATATATATATATATATATATATATATATATATATATATATAAGACATTTTTTATGTTTATACGTTCTTTTTATAGATACAAATATTTAAGTAAATGCTCTGTTTATAATAAACAGTATTAACAACATTTATTATAAACAGAGAATTTACTTAAATATTTGTATCTATAAAAAGAATGTATAAACATAAAAAATGTCTTAAATAATTGTCGGACTTTGTCCATTTCATAATATATATATATATATATGTATGTGTATGTGTGTGTGTGTGTGTGAATATATGTACATATACATACACACTGCTACACAAGCATAATTTTCTATGTGCATTTACATATAAGTGTATGCATTAAGAATGGGGTATGCAACAAATGAAATTCCGAATAATAATCTTTCTATAATATACTGCAAAGTAACGAACAGACTAAAACACATATCTCCCTGGATGCATTTAATCAGTCTACTGAAGTTTGGCTCAAGGTAACAATTGGCAGGAACTCTTATGAGGGCTAGATTTATTACAATGATAATAATATTCCTTTAATGGAAATGTTAAGATTGAATGTAGACATAACCTTACTGGGACAAAGATGCCCTGGATGTCTTTGAAGAGAGCCATGGCTAGGAGAATACCAGAAAACAAAACAGAACGGTTGTCATAAGGAAAAGGCTAGATGTGAAAACTGACATAATTACACTAAGAAGGAGAAGACTGAACTGGTTTAAATATGTAATTGGAGAAAGGACTCAAGCTCAACTCAGATATTCTTTTATACCCAGTCCAAAGGCCCAAGAGCTACTCAAGGTAGAGAGTTACTGTATAGTGTTGTATCAGCATAACAAAAGTGGAGTGGTCAAGCTTGTAGTGATTGGGAAAATAAACTGCTAGGAGTCTGTTACACAAAGCAACAGAATAAGAATGATTCACACTTGTGCATATGGCATGGTAGGTCCCAGTTTTAAATGTCAGGTATGGTTGGACCATGGGATATAGCTCATAAGACCATGTGCTATGGAAGTAGCTATAGAGCCATGTTTTGTTTGTGGGAAACAGGTTATAGAGTGGCAAATAATTCATCACCCACAAATCTATGTAAACACTTTTGAACTCAAGACAGTAAAGTGAGGACTGGGCAGTTCCAGTTCAAAAATGCCAGCAATTGTCCATTTTTGTCTGATTTGGCTTTTGTAATGATAGATTACAGCAGCAGGAGTCAACTACTTAATGGAACAGTACAATGAAGTAAGTATGATTCCACTATTTTTTGCAATAGATTGTATCTATGAGTTCAAATTGAGGCTTGAGGAGAGCTTGATCCCCAATAGACATTCATGACAAAGAACATCCTTGAGAGAACACCCATCCATCATTTTTCTGTCTCATACTTTGCTTTCACTTTCTGTCCATTTTTGTATATTTCTCACTCAATATTCCATCATTTCTTTCTTTCTTTCAGTCTGTTAATGTTTATATATTTTTGCCCTTCCTTTCTTTCTTTCTTAATTTAGTCTATCAATGTTTATATAATTTCTCTTTTATTTTTTCTTTCTTTCCTCCTTTTTGTCTATCAATTTTTACATAATTTTTTTATTTGTTTCTGGCAATATGATTTTTCTTTATTTTCTTCTTTCAATCTGGCAATGTTTATATCACCTTTCATTCTTTTTTCTTTCTTTCTTTTTCATTCTGTCCACATTTTATATAATTCTTTTCTTTCTTTTATATCATGTTCACAATTCATATAATATTTTCTTTTCTTTGTCTCTTTTTCAATCTTTCCATGTTTATATGATTTTTCTTACATTCTTTCCTCTCATTTCATTCTTACTTTCAGAATTCTTTCCTTCCATGTTGCTCTGGGCATGTTTATACAAGTTACAGCAGAAATACCTCCCTCATAATGGTAAGATAATAATGAAAATGGTCTGATCTGGCTCTTGTAATAATAGATTACAGCAGGGGGAGTCAACTACTTACTGGAACGGTACAATGAAGTAAGTATGATTCCACTATTTTTTGCAATAGATTGTATCTATGAGTTCAAATTGAGGCTTGAGGAGAACTTGAGCCCCAATAGACATTAAAGACAAAGAACATCCTTGAGAGAACACCCATCCATCATGATAGATGAAAATTCTGCTCTGGTGGAAGTCATGCATAAATCACTGAAGATAGTTATTAATGGCCAGTCCTCCAAGGCACTGGCAGTCAATGCAGTTGTCCCCCGGGGGTCAGTTCTCAGACCAACCCTCTTTTTGATTTCCATAAATGATCTGCCTGAGAATATACTTAAATCATTTTTAAACATCTATGCTGATGATACAACAATACACTGGGGTACCTCTAAAACTCTTGATGATCAGAGATTGGCAGCTGAGAATATCGGGCCTTAAACTCACACATATGATCAATTACTAAAGGTACTGTCAAAATGGCTTGTTCCCTGTACCATGATAGTAAGTAGCTGACTCCTCCTGCTATCATCTACCTTTACAAGAACCAGATCAGGCTGAAAATGTATTGCTACCATGTATTGAGAAGGATTTTCCATTATTTTCCATCTTACAACACCTTTTCCACAGAGAAAACATTGCAAACCTCTCACTACTCTATTCCTTTTTGCATGGAAAATGTTCAGGAAAACTGCATTCCTTAGTTACACCCGTTCTATCCTTCACAGCTAAGACCTGCTATATTATGTACATTGTAATGAAACACTCTCATTCCCTTTGTATTCCATTGGTTCAATGTAAGTTCCACTAGAACAATTTCTTTCCACATACCACTACTTTGTGGAACAGACTCCCAAGAATATGCTTCCTTGATCACTACAATCTTAACTTATTCAAATCTAGATTAACCATTATCTTCTCCACATATCCTCATAAACTGTGCCCCTTGCCGGTTAATTTGTAACCCTCTACCTTGACTGGCTTTTGGGCCTTGTACAGGAGTAAACATTATTTTAAAAATAAAAAGGAGAATAAAACTTTGTGCATAGATCCATATTTGATGAATTCTTTGGCAAATGGTCCTGTGGTAAACCACATCAGAAAGGACATGGGAATGTCATTTCTGACACTGGGATAAAACTGTCCTGAACAGAAAGAAATAGCAAAATCATATAGACAAAAATCATGCAAGGATCTCTTTGGGATTATATGACTAAATCAAGTTATGTCTGTTGAATTTCAGATAAGTGTAATTTCACAGTATTTCAAAGTTAAAACCAAGTGTTCACTTTTAATCTTTTCCATTTTTTTTTTTTTTTTGTGAAATATATACCAAGGTATATTTGGTGCTTGTCAATTAAAGAATTGTAGAGGGGGACAAAAATATGCAATAGAAAGAAATAAAAAATTAATTTCCATCAAAACCTATAACAGGAAGAATATTTGTAGTTAATTTTTGTGGATGTAACATTGAGCAGCCTTGCTGGCAAATAACAGCATTAAAATTATCCAATTATTACAATGTTTTCTTTTATACAGCTGACAGAAAAAACAAAATATAATCATCCAAATGATTAGTTTTACAGCTTTTTTTATATTGCATTTTCTTTTGATGGTGATGCTTTCAGGATGTCATTCTTTTATTTAATGTTATTTTGCTGTAATTTTTCAGTTGATTCTATGTTCTTTCTCTTTTTTTGTATTTCTTTGATATTTTTTTTATGTTTTTAATTATTGTTTTTCTTTGTGCTTCCCTTTGGTCTTGATCTCCTTTCTTTCTGCCTTGCTCATTCTTCTTCTTTCTCCTACATATTTCTTACATTTTCTTTATTTCCATTATCTTTCAAGATTTTTATGTTTCTTTTCATCTTTTCCCTCCTCTAGCATTTTTTTCCACCATTTTATCTTTTCTTTCTGCTTTTTCCTTGGTAACTTTTATTTTCTTCTGCACCATTTTCCATAGTTCTTTTTCTCATTTTTTATCTCATACTTTGCTTTTACTTTCCGTCCCTCTATATTCCATTATTTCTTTCTTTCTTTCAGTCTGTTAATGTTTATATATTTTTGCCCTTCCTTTCTTTCTTTCTTAATTTAGTCTATCAATGTTTATATAATTTCTCTTTTATTTTTTCTTTCTTTCCTCCTTTTTGTCTATCAATTTTTACATAATTTTTTTATTTGTTTCTGGCAATATCATTTTTCTTTATTTTCTTCTTTCAATCTGGCAATGTTTATATCACCTTTCATTCTTTTTTCTTTCTTTCTTTTTCATTCTGTCCACATTTTATATAATTCTTTTCTTTCTTTTATATCATGTTCACAATTCATATAATATTTTCTTTTCTTTGTCTCTTTTTCAATCTTTCCATGTTTATATGATTTTTCTTACATTCTTTCCTCTCATTTCATTCTTACTTTCAGAATTCTTTCCTTCCATGTTGCTCTGGGCATGTTTATACAAGTTACAGCAGAAATACCTCCCTCATAATGGTAAGATAATAATGAAAATGGTCTGATCTGGCTCTTGTAATAATAGATTACAGCAGGGGGAGTCAACTACTTACTGGAACGGTACAATGAAGTAAGTATGATTCCACTATTTTTTGCAATAGATTGTATCTATGAGTTCAAATTGAGGCTTGAGGAGAACTTGAGCCCCAATAGACATTAAAGACAAAGAACATCCTTGAGAGAACACCCATCCATCATGATAGATGAAAATTCTACTCTGGTGGAACTCATGCATAAATCACTGAAGATAGTTATTAATGGCCAGTCCTCCAAGGCACTGGCAGTCAATGCAGTTGTCCCCCGGGGGTCAGTTCTCAGACCAACCCTCTTTTTGATTTCCATAAATGATCTGCCTAAGAATACACTTAAATCATTTTTAAACATCTATGCTGATGATACAACAATACACTGGGGTACCTCTAAAACTCTTGATGATCAGAGATTGGCAGCTGAGAATATTGGGCCTTAAACTCACACATGATCCATTACTAAAGGTACTGCAAAAATGGCTGGTTCCCTGTACCATGATAGTAAGTAGCTGACTCCTCCTGCTATCATCTACCTTTACAAGAGCCAGATCAGGCTGAAAATGTATTGCTACCATATTGCTGCCCAGTCTTCACTTTCAAACCACAATAGAGTTCAAAAGTCCGTTTACAGCATTGAAGGAGATTTTCTATTATTTTTCCATCCTACAACACCTTTTCCACTTTCCATTGCAATTCTCTTGCTACTTTATATTAGTCCGTGCATGTTTATATAGGGTATGACATAAATACCTCCCACATAATGGTAAGATAATAGTAACAATGTTGTCTTCATCTACCTAATGTCTTACCATTATGTAGGAGGTATTTCTGCCACACTGGATAATTTTTTTTATCATTCTCTATTGGACTTCTTTGTTTATTTTTCTTTTCTTTTTTTAGTATATGTGTAATGACAAAAGTACACCGGTGTAGGCTTTAAGAAAGCTTTATTCAACTGAGAATAAAAGGTTTGCATATAGTGTCTTTTTATAATCCCAGTAACAGAAATATCTATCTCAAAGAGGAGAGTAACAAAACAAGGGGAGACCATTCTTGATTATTCATAACACTGTTTTCCTCATTTTTTTTTTCTGTACATTCAATTCTTTTTTTCTTTACAGTCCCCTTCTATTCATATATGATTCATTATTCTTTCTTTCCATCTCATTCAGTGTTTGTACTTTTCTTCTTTTGATTTCTCACATTCTATTCTCCCTTATTTATATGAATTACATTTGGCTTCTTGCTTGTTCTTCATTCTTTCAATATTCTTTCATATAGCTTGGCATGAATATTTTCCCATTTCTTTGTTTAATTATTCTCTATCTTAATACTTTTTATTCCCATAATTATTTTATTAATCCTATAAGATTGTAAAATAATTGCATCGATAAAGATAATCATTTATGCAACAAAACAAACAAAAAAATTTACTCAGTCAAGCTTTATAAAACAAATATGCAGGCATTTAATTTTTCTGTTTGTCAGTCTCTGAGACAATCACTCTCTATTCATTCACTCTCTCACTCACACACACACACACACACACTATTGTATCCTTACTCTGGACATTGAGTTCTACCTGGATTCTATCCTCTTGGAATTATTTTTTATACTTATATATATGTATGTATGTATATATGTGTATGTATGTATGTATATATATATATTTATATATTTTAGATATATGATTGCATATGTATGTGTATATTTACCACTAATATTATCTATCTATCTATCTAAATATCTATCTATATATATATATATACACACAAATATAAAAGAACGGAGAATACAATTCCAACATTGAAAACATTAATTTAAAACAAGAGTAGACCAATAAATATTTATTATACAATGTTACATTAGAACATGTAAGTTGCTACTACAAAATGAGATGTTTATTAAATGGTGGGAATAGGAGATAGTAATACGATGGAAGAGGTAGGAGGGATAAATTCTAGTAATAGTTATAGTAGTAATTGGGAAAGTTTTTTTTGGTTTACTATAAAAAAACAAGCTAAAGCTGAATTGCATGTATTTATGTTATCACTACTAATTCTGTAATCAATGAAAGTATTTTGTAAATTAATAAATTTAGAAGTGGTGATTTCTTTTTGGTATGTTGAATATATAAGTTATTCGGGTTTAAAAAATGTACTGATTTAGAAATTATATATAAGTAGAAAAATATATAAAAAAAATTTAATTTCTAAATCAAAACTTTTTTTAAAACCCAAATAACATATATATATATATTTTTTAAAACCCAAATAACAAATATATATATATATATATATATATATATATATATATATATATATATATATATATATATATATATATGGGATGTGATGGATAACTTGGCATCTAAATTACACAAAATTGGAAAATAACACTGACATCATATTTGAAGAGATATGTTTACCAGGATGACACAAAAAAATTTTTTTTTTAACACTCATGAGTAAAAGTACTGGTCAAACTGCTTATGAATTAAATTTAGAAAATTTTTCAGATATTAGTTTGAATGTTACAATTAAAAAGCGGATTAAGCCATCCTATATATTAAACAAATACTTGTTGTTCAAAAACCTAATCTTTGTTATTCCTTTGCTTTCACAACAAAATGTCTATTCTAACAACTGGTGACAGAAGCATGCAGCAAGGGAAATGGATATAACAACTCACGTCAACAGTAAAGGATTAACACAATCAACAGTACCAGCAAACCATTTGCTGAACTCAACACTTGCTGCCTGTGAACCAAACTGAGAACTGAGGTAGCTGTTATACTCCACTGAAATTGAATCTCTTTCTGATTCATTCTGCATGGCGGCTGCATGCAAATGCCATGAAGGCAGAGAACAAAATAAAAAAAAGTTGTTCTCAGTACATAGGCTCCAAGCATCACATCTGGTCCATGAAGCAGGCCCAGCAATGAAGATGGCACTAGCCAATCATGAGCATTCCTGCCAAAAAGGAGATGTCTCTGCAAACTGCCAGCTCTGCTTAAAAGCAAGTATCTGATAAAGACCACAAGCAGTTGCAGGCTGACAGGCCACTGGCCAACAAAAAGGGAGCAGCTGTTGTGCTGCTACTGCCACTAACATGCCTGTTCTTCTTAACGACCATCACCACTTTCCAGGCTTGACTAACCACTTCAAATCCAAAATATCATCTCAATGTTGCCACTACTCAGCTACAAGACTGCCTCATTGCTGAAACCGTCATCTCGGCAAACCTAACAGACCAGAGCAGCCGACTATCCAGTTCCAACACCACCAGGCCTAAGACACCAACCATCGACAAACAAATTCAGTGCTGATGATACTTAGTGTTATTATGGCCTATTTTGCTCAATGGAACATTTTCTCTGCAACCAGTGATTCAACACTTTTGATAAAGTAAAGGAAGCTTATTTACAGTTTTTTGGTTCAAAGCCATTGGATTGGTATTTCGGACAGACAGATGCTGATTGATCACTGGCAGAAAATCATTGAGAATAAATGTTTGTGCTACTTCATAACATTTTGTTGTTTTCTCTCCACTTCCTAAGTGTGTCAAGACTTTCTGGATAACCTAATATACACACATGAACACACAACACACACACATATATATATATATATATATATATATATATATACAGTAATTCCCCATGTATAATATGCCTTCATCCATAATATGCACACAAAAACTGAAAATGTGGGAAGATACTTCTACTCATGCATAATACGCACCCCTTGTTTGTCAATGAAGCTCTATAAATTGTATCTCTCCAATTTCATAATGGCCAGCATTTCCTACTCTTATTTAAAAAAATGGTTTTAAATATTATTCAAATTAGTTTTATGATAATTCTTATTTTATTTGACATTTGTAAGTATTGTTAGGTACATGTGATTGTATTTGATATCCTTATGGGGTTGCAATTGGTAATGTTAGTGTCAAATTGTCGTATGTTTGTGGTGATAGTCATTTTGCAACTCAAATCAACCTATGAAATGGCAATTTTTTAAAGATTTTTTTTAGCTTTGCATAATACACACTGATAATTTTAGATATTTTTTTTAGAAAAAAATGCGTATTATACATGGGGAATTATGGTATATAAATATATAATTGTGTATTTGAACAGCAATTACTTCTTTTTATACAAGTTTCATTAAAAAATGACCAGCAGTGTTAAAGCTCTTGATTTAACTTTACTTGTTTTCTTAATTTATATAGAAATTGTCCAAATATTCTGTATGTATGAGCATTTTCAGCTATATTTTTAGCCATTATCAAGGACGATTTTATTTTTTATATTTTACTCAATATATTGATTGATTTATGTCTGTACCTAGGGTTGTAGGATTGTTTTATTTTCCAAACATGCTCAACACATTGAGGCCATGTTCATAGTTGATGTTACTGAGTGTTGGTTTTTCTTTTTTTATTCATAATGCTTCCATTATTTTGATCCTTTTCTTTACGTGTGGACAAGGCTATTAGATTTGTACTATCAACAAGTATGGAGTTTGGTTGGTCTCAATGTGAGCTTAAAAAAGACCTATTTGAACTATAGTCATGTAATGTGAGGCTCCTTGATAAGCATCTTGCAGTATATCCAATATAATTATTCATGAAGTTAGTTTGATCAATAAAAAAGTCCTTTAAAGGATATGAGAATTTGTAAATAATATTGGTTCTTTGTAATTTGGATTTTGCAGGTGACTTATTGTTGTTGAGAATAATGCTTGCAGTTTCAACCTTTTTATAGTAGATAATTTAATTTTCTTCTTTTTGTTGACTGTAGTTGTATATTTATTTAAAATGTTTTCCAAGGGATGATTAACCCTGCTTATAGTTACCATGCATTGGATTTTTATAGAAAATTTTAATGCTATTGTTTCTATCTGTATGTACAGTGCTGCTATTGGTTACCTTGGAAAGAAAACGTCTAATATAGTAATCTATGAAGTAATTCAGAAAACTGTTATTGACTAGTGTCTGTTTCACGTTAAGTTCTTTAAAGAAAAGCGGATGAATGGATGAATTCTCATGTGCTTTCATGATAACATCATGTAGTCACCTTCCTGACAAACGGACCATATATATATATATATATATATATATATATATATATATGGAAGCCTTACTAATAAAAACAAACAAACCAACACTTAATAATATTAACTTTGAACATGGACATAATATCTTGACCGTGTTTTGAAACAAAAAAAAAAGAATCACTTTATAAAACATACATATAACAAACTATTTCTATTTCTAATTCTAACAGTTGAAATATAATCCTTGATAATGGCTAAATGTATAGCCGAAAGCGCTCGGATAAAAAGAACATTCGGACAGTTTTTATATAATTTATCCTCTGAAAAGAAAAACTTTATTAGATCGCACGAGAAATTATATAAAAAACTAAATAAAAGCACTTTGTCAGTAGTTTTTAATGAAATGTGCATGAAAGAAGGATTGCTGCCTAAATACACAAATATATATATATATATATATATATATATATAGTGGTTGTCTCTCAGACCCATCAATATCATCTATGTGCAGGGGCAAACTTGAAGGTGATTGTAGAATTCAATGCAAGAACAGCAAAGATATCGCTGCAATGAGGAAAGGGAAACTGAAGATTTGTGTGTTTCTACTACTGTCTTCTTCAAATTGGTTTGCCTCAAATCTCTCTGTTACTTTTCACATCAGGGCACACCATCCTGCTCAATCCTATACCTCACTCTTCAAGCTGTTTGTGGCCTATTCCAACACACACACATATATATATATATATATATGAATTAATAAAAAAAATGACAATGGAAAAACCAAATATTGGAACGCTAATGCATTTGTTTTGAAAAAAGTGAAGAACAACTATAGAGCTAAAGACCATCTGTAACAAACACCCATTTTGAAAATCACACAGCATGAAACAGGCTATTATTATAGATAAATAATTAAAAGATGATTTCATGGGTTTTAAATAGATATTTTAAATTATCTAATACATGAGAAATGCAACATACAAATGATATATGTATATATGCATGTTTTCTTGTTGCATATATAGGTTGTTGATTATTTTTTATTTACTTTTTCAGTATTTCTAAGGACTTTTTTTGAATCCTGAAACAAATATTAAAATATTGAAAAAGTAGATAAAAAATAATCAACAAGGAATTTTTCTTAGTTTTTAGTCAAATATGCATAAATGAAAAATATTTTGCCAATAGGTATATTATATATATATATATATATATGCACACCATAATTGATTGACTAATTCATTTTCTACAATTTATTAACCCATTGCAGGTTATTTAAATACAGAACATATTTTTAGATTGTAAAAATATATTTCTTTGGGAGATAAAACTGATTTTGCGATGCACATCTTACTAATTAACCCATAGCTGGAAGGAGAAGAGGTGGATTTATACCTTTCCCTAAGATATTTCCATGTAAGTGAGTATAACAAATCCAGTTGTAATTGGAACTTGGCTCTTCAATTAAGAATTCCAAGCTATTATCCATTACACCACCCACACATCCAAGCTTACAGCACCTGATATTCCCAAGCAGTCACCCATCTAGATACTGACCAGGCTTGACATTGCTTAAATTCAGTGATCATATAGAAACTAGTGATTAAATGATGTGTAATGGCTTCTTGGTTTTCCTGATAACTTTTCAGCATCTTTCTGTCTCTGTCTCTGTCTCCCTATATATATATATATATATATATATATATATATATATATATATATAATATTATGATAATATTACTAATACAATAATATCAAAATCTCTCTCTCTCCCTATATTTATATATATATATATATATATATATATATATATATATATATAATATTATGATAATATTACTAATACAATAATATCAAAATCTGCTACTCAGAGTTTTATGGCATATATATATATATATATATATATATATATATATATATATATAAAAGTGGACATGGAAGTCAGCACTTAGAGGCGACAGTCTGTTTCATGCTAGTGCAATCGTCAGGACTAGTCGCCTGACGATTGCACTAGCATGAAACAGACTGTCGCCTCTAAGTGCTGACTTCCCTGTCCACTTTTATATTTACACATGCTCTATCTCTGATATTGAGCACTTTATCCCATAAATATAGCACACTTTAAGACTATATTTCTTCATATATATATATATATATATATATATATATATATATATATATATATATATATATGGCAGGGGCAATACTAGAATGCAGAACCTTTGGAAAGTACCTGAAAACCATACCACAGGTTAACCTAAGTCATATGAGTGAAATTGGATATATGGAACCTTTGGAGGACGTTGATAGTTGTGCTAGCACAAAATCACAATTCATCGTTACTGAGGTTTTGAGTGAGCTGGCATTGTTCAGATTGTTGATCACGTTAGATAACATGCTGTCTCCCAGAAACTGTAACTATGGTTTAATCAACATAGTTGCAGTATAAACCACAGGTTGTCTCTGGGAGTGTTGAACAAACACAAATGTACCTAAGCGAGCGTCTGCAATAGGGATTGGCTAGCTACTCTAATAGATGGGTATCCTCGTATATGAGTGGCCAGCTATTATATATATATATATATATATATATATATATATATATATATATATATATATATGTATATATATATAATGTGTACTACCTTCAACTGACTGCTATAAATCCTGCTTATTTGCTGCAATATAATTGGTCATGCGCATTCAGCCTAAGTATATGTTTGTTACAGCGTCATTTTTATGCAGGCCCATACCATGCATTTTGGCAATTTTTCAGAGTAGCTAATGTCAATAAATGCAAATCCCAGGCATATTCCAAACACAGAAACTAAATTATTTTTGGTTTTTAGAATTTTTTGTACATTCTGACAAGAAGGTAAAATGAAACTTAAAAAAAAACAGCTCTTCCCCCCCTCTCTTTCTCATGCACACACACACACACACACACACACACAAACACACACACACACACACATATATATATAAATATATATATATATGTATATATATATATATATAAACATGTAAATTAATTTAAAATCTATCTGTACATATAACTGACTTGCTGCACACATCAATGTAATGTTAAATAATTATGTGTAAAAGATCTTATAAACAAGGGGCCAATGTATATAACCAGACTGAAATTAAAAAATAAAACCATGACAATGTACACACATCAATGCATGCATAAGCAAGTGACTGTGTATATGCATTTCCCATGCTAATTTGTGCACTCAAAAACATGTACATATATTCATATTAGCATGTATACATAAGATTCAACTGTATGTCTACTTATATATATATATGTTTGTCTGCATGTGTGTTAAAAAAAGAATATATATATGCATGGCACATGCAAATCCCAAGAAAAATGTATTGGCATAAAAGTTAACACTGTATTGACCACAAACTGATTCAAATTCTTAATTTCCAAAATTAACAACATATTTATTATATGGTGAGTGAGCAATGGGGAATCAGTAAAACACAGGTGATAATATATGCAGTCAGAAAGGAAAATGAAAGAGGTGTAGGATTAATACTAGGTAATGACATGAATCAACTGCACAAAGCAAGGAGGAAGAAATTGATAACTTTTACAGCTCACTGAATAATGCCAAGATTCAATGTAAATCTCAGAAAATTATCATCACCATGGAAAATCTGAATACTGAAGTTAGAAAAAGAACAAAAAGGCAAAATGGTTGGCAAGTTCTGACAAGGAACTTAAAATGAACAGTGAAAGATTGTAGTTGGCATCTGTTTATCGCATGAGATAATGGTGGCAAAATTCAGTTATTCTGTGCTCTCCCCTGGTGGTGAAGCTGGGGTGCCCTCTTCAGGGTGCAAGCCTAGGTGATGATATAAGGAGGCTTTGTGGTACCCAGTCAACATGCCCATTCTATTGGGCCTTACTGACACAGTCTAAAGGAAGAATATTACATCTGTGTTCAGTTTGGCCACCGGAGTTACCAGGTGCTTGTCTGTTAGCAGTCATCTGCTTTTATAGCTTTAGTTTGGATTTTCTGTCTGGATTTACTTCCATAGCATTTTCCATGTTTGGATATGTCTGCAAGGCAGTGGAAATTTAAAATCAGGGTTTTTTTCACACTGCTTAACAAGCTCCATCTTCCCAAAATGACCAAAGAGCTAGAAACGTCTGTTTTCAAGAACACACAAGATGTCTAAGAACATGGCAAAGCCCAGGAACAGGTGACCCAAAATAACCAAGTTGATTACACAGTCAAGATATTGTGTCTATGTTCATAGTTGATATTATTAAGTGTTGGTTTTTTTGTTTTTATTAATAAGGTTTTCCATTATATTTAGCATGACACAATATCTTGACGATGTCTTGGAAAATGAAAACATTATATAAATACATACATGCAACAAACTATTTCTTATTTAACAGTTAAAATATTTAATCCTTGAAAAAGGCTAAATATATATTCAAAAGCACTTGTAAACAAAGAACATTCGGATAGTTTTTATATAATTTAGCATCTGAGAAGAAAAAATTATTAGACTGCATGAGAAATTGTATAAAAAACTAAATCAAAGCACCTTGTCTGTCGTATTCAATAAAATATATATATATATATATATATATATATATATATATATATATATGTATGTATGTATGTATGTATGTATGTATGTATGTAAAAGAAAAGACAAAACTTTTCTATACCAATGCATTTCATTCATTGAGGAACTTTGTCAAGGTGAATGTGTAGATTTTATTTCATAACTAATATTTATACACAGAAGTAACATGGAGGTAAATATAATTAAGTTTTTAAATTTTGAATCTGAGAAAGCCCTAAAATATTCTTAAGGAAAGACTACCTTTGGGAGATGGTAAATGATAAAATTTAATGCCTAATTAACAAAAGTGAGTAAATGTTGAATTTTTATTTTACTTTTATTTTTTAATATAATTATTATTTATTTCTTTGTATTTTAATTTATTTTGTTCATGTATTAATTAACTTATTTTAAATATTTAAAGCCCTAACCACTTTCTTTCAATTTAAAAAAAAATTATGGTCATATAAGTTGACTTGAGAAAGGAATATCTCTTGGGTGTAAGTCATTTAGGTAAGAATTGGTAATTACCCTTTGAAGAAAATTTTGTCTAAATAATTTATTTTCTCTTTTATAAATTTACAAGGTTGGGCTGAAAAGTTCATAGGCTAACTATGAAGGAGTGATGCTAGAACTGTGAAATCTTGCATCCATTAATTTCAACTCTTCTTATTAATAATTGCAATGTTTCTTTCCAGGTAAACAGATATCTGACAATTCAAAGAAACCTGTTCACCCTGTTGGTCAAAAATGTTATCAAGGGTAGATATAATATCATAATCACTGCAATACTGGTTTCATGCTTAGAGGTTTTGATTTTTTTTATAATGGGTAACAGATGATGGCAAAATCAGGATAATAGGGAGTGTGATAAACCAGTTCAAAGCCCCAGCTATGAACAGCAGCCATTGACACCAAGGACTTTCATTGGTATTCCTGCGCATTTGGCATTGATAGACATTTATAACTATCGAATAAGTTGGCATAGTACTCTCCATTGATGGTGTGGCCCATTTGAAGATAGTTAATAAACACAATGCATTTTGCATTCCAAAATCTGAGGTTATCACTTTCCCCGCAGATGAAACAACATTGGCCTTATTTGGGGTATGGCTTGTCTCTTTGTCTCTGGCACAGTGATAAACTCAACACTAATCCTAGGTTAAGAAACATTCAATGAACCTATCTGGATCTGCCTCAAACAATGTTCGGCCTATGCACTTTTGAGCAGGTGTCAGAAGATATGGCACACACTGTGCACAAAACTTGATCATGCCATGTTCATTCTATAGAATATTCTCATCTCTCTCATGGGATAGAACTATTGATGGAGCGAGATAAGTCTGTCATCTATCACCATGTGGTGAACCCAATATCCAGTATATATATATATATATATATATATATATATATATATATATATATATATATATATATATATATATATATATATGTATATATATATATATATATATATTTATATATATATTTATATATATATTAATGTGTGTGTGTGTGTACATGCATATATATATATATATATATATATATATACATATATATATAAATATAAAAGTGAACATTGAACTCAACACTTAGAGGTGACAGTCTGTTTCATGCTAGGCTCAATCGTCAGTCGTGGCCTGACGATTGTGTCTAGCATGAAACAGACTGTTACTTCTAAGTGCTGACTTCAATGTTCACTTTTATATTTACACACTCTATCTCTGATATTGAGCACTTTATCCTATAAATATAGCACACATTAAGACTATATTTCTTCATATATATATATATATATATATATACAGACATACACAATCTATACATACACACAAATATGCATATATATATATTTCCCTGACGATCCATTTAGGTGAAACCTAGGTATACTTGCCTGGTTCTTTAGGTTTAGATTAGGTTTGCTCTACTTTGTGTATTGAGCACTTTATGTAGTTGCTTTTACTCATTTTGGAGATTTTTTTCTTTGGACTCTGAGCTTGTTTTCACCTCAATTTCATGTTCTTAGTTCTATCTTTTTTTTATTACTCATTTTTCCTTGGGTACTAGTTTGTTCTACTACAAACCAACATACCCGAAGTTTTTCCAAGCATGTACCATCATATATATATATATATTTATATATATATATATATATATATATATATATATATATATATATTGATTCAGGAAATTCTTCTCCCCTGACTCGATCCTCCAAATTTACAAATCAACCATCCGCCCTTACATGGAGTATTGCTGCCATATATGGTCTGGAGCCCCTTCAGTTTGCCTCAAGGTTCTTGATAAGATCCAGAGACGGGTATGCAATGGAATTGGCCCTAATCTGGCTTCTCGTCTGCAGTCTCTCTCTCACAGATGCACCGTTGCCTCTCTCTGTCTCTTTTATAAATACTTCCATGGAAATTGCTCCAATGAGCTGCTAACGCTGGTTCCCAGGCTCCATGAATTCAAGCGTCCTACGAGGCTGGCATCCCGTTCCCACCCTTTCAGTGTTGAAACTGTTAAATGTAGACGTCTCTTCTATTCCAATAACTTCATATCTCGCACCTCACGCCTATGGAACTCCCTTCCTCATTCCTGTTTCCCTGATGACTATTATCTCCAACTATTCAAGTGTAACATCAACCAATATCTCCAGTTGCCTTGATCTATCCTCTATCCTTCTCCACATCCTTTCTTCTATCACTCCTATCTGCTCTCGCTTCAAATCGTCTGTAACCCCTTGCATGCTAGTGGCTTCCAGCCTTGCCTGGGGTGAAAAGCTTAAAAAAAAAATATATATATATATATATATATATATATATATATACACACACAAAAAAAGGTTGGTTAAGTTGAAAACTTTCCAACACTCTCCATTATCTATCTACCTCAATAAATCTATAGCCAAACAAAATGTAAAAAATCATTTCCTTTATACAAATATTTTTCAGCATAATTTTCTTTCTCAATATACATGCATGTGTAGCCGGTGTAATGGACAATGCCATTGTAATGAAAAATCAGAGGGTCAAGTTCAAATCCCAGTTCATTTCCCCTCCCCCAGACAGATATGGGTTAAATAGTAAGATGTGTCTGCAGACAACAGTGTTACCTACAAAATATTGTTAATGGAGTATTCACTCACAAAAAAATATTTTTACAATTCAAAATATATTATGACTTTAAATAACACACAAGGGGTTGATAAGCCATAAAAAGCAAATGAATCAATTCTCGATACACTTAATTCAGTGGTGTGTATTACATATTATAAGGAGATGCTGAAATGTATTTATTGAGACTGATCCAATTGATGAATTATGCCCAAAAGACTGAACATCAGATTTTGTTGTGGAGTGGGCTTCTGGGTCAGGAAAGCATTTTTCAGCACATCTTTATATGCTAAGATGTTGTTTAATCAAATTCTTTGCTAGGATTGATGGACAAAATAGAGAAGAAGAAGAAAGATATGCCAAAACCTTGAAACAGAGATTATTTTGATGATGTTGCTTAATCATGTTCTGTCCTGGGATTGGTAGACAGCAGTAGAAGAAATATATTCTGTACAAACTTTGAACAAAACAGAGATTATTCTGATGCTGCTTATTCAATTCTGTGCTAAGATTGATGTACAACATAGAGAAGTAGAAAGATATTATGCAGAAACCTTGAACCAAACAGAGATTATTTTGATGATGTCGCTAAATCAAATTAATGAAAGAAAATAAGGTCTGCTTAAGAAAATAAGAAAAATATAAAGAAACTGTTTGGCAATGGTGAATAAAATATTGATCAACAGTATGTCTTGTAGTTACTTTCAACATTGATTCAAAAAATGTACAAAAATAGTAAACCATCTTGCCTAACTTTCTTATCATGATAGTAGACAATTCCATGTGATATTGGTTTCAACAAGTTGGCCACCAAAGAATTAAACTGTTCAACCAATTTTTAAAATAAATAACTTTTTAATTATTTTTGTACTACCTTAGACTATATATATATATATATATAAAATTCTTAGTACAATTTGATAATTATATTTAAGTAATTCATTGAGTCTGAAACATCAACAGAATGCAGAAAGCACTGGACAGTCGTTTCATCCTACATTTGGGACTCATCAGCAGTGCACATCCACTATCAAGAATTGAAACCCTGACAGTTAGGTTGTCAAGCAAACACCATACCAACTGTTCCAATGGGCCTCGGTGACAAAGAGGTAGCAAATCAGACTCAATATAGCACCGCTCGCTCACATATTCCGTGGTGGAACTCTACTGAGATTCTCTTTAACCATAGGACTGTATCCCCGGAGCCATGACTACCATCACCAAGCCGCTCGCTCCAGAGCATTAGAAACCGATTCAAGCAATGATATACATATGAAATTATTAGGAGAATTTGATAATTATATTTAAGTAATTCATCGAGACTGAAACCTCAACAGAATGCAGAAAGCACTGGACAACCGTTTCGTCCTATATTTGGGACTCATCGTCCAGTGCTTTCTGCATTCTGTTGAGGTTTCAGACTCGATGAATTACTTAAATATATATATATATATATATATATATATATATATATATATATATATATATTGTAATTAGCCAGAATATAGACATTTTGTGTTGATTGGGTTTGTCTATGCTTCTCTCAAAATAATCAGTCTCACATTTGGATTTCTTCTATTAAATTTAATACAAACTTTGCACTAAATCCACTCCTTATGACTATTATCATTTTAACATATACTACACTAACTACATACCCCTGAAGATGACTCATGAGAGCTGACAGCTTGGACAAAGCCATTATAAAATCTTTTGAAATTTCATACATCAACATGCAATTTTGTTGAACAACATTTGCAATTTGGAGAGGAGATGGACAAACTCAATAGACACAAAATCTCTATATTCTCATATATATATATATATATATATATATATATATATATGTGTGTGTGTGTGTATGTATGTAAGATTTCAGAAAATGAAAAATATATCTTTGAAAGGACGATATAAACAAAGACAAAAGGAAAATTTATCTTAGCCGATACATTTTGTCATTTGATGGACTTTATCAAAGCAAATATAAGGATTTTATTTGCAACAAGTATTCATAAATGAAAGTAAAATTATTGTTAGTTTTTCAAAATCTTTAAATTTAGGAAACACTCATAAATATTCATCAGGCTTACTTTAGTTAGGGATTAATTTATGTATTACATATTTTAAATAAAAGGAGTTTGTGAATTTAAACATTTTATTTTAATTTTTAACATTTTTATAGTCATGCATGTTGGCTTGGGAAATGATATCAATTAGGAAAAGGAGATATTTGAAAAAATCCACAAATTTATATTTTGATGAGATTCAATAGTAGCACTCTTGAGAATTTTCCGTCTAAGTAAATTACTTTCTATTTTAATAAGTGTGGCATTCTTTGGAATAAATTGTGGTTGAATTTATTTCCATGTATGATTAATGCATTTGATGAATTGTTGTGTTTAAGATCCTGAAAAACATTCGATTGTGCATAAGATCTTGAGAAAATCAACAAGATCCTTTACTCACTTTTGTTTATTAGACACTGAATTGCGACAGTAAATTTCCCCTAGACTTTTCAGTTAGCCTGATGATTATTTATGTCATTACATACATACATACATACATATATATATATATATATATATATATATATATATATATATATATATATATATATATATATATAGTTGATTTTGCCGACGCATTTTGTCTTCCAACTTTTTCAAGGCAAAAATGAAATCTAAATATCTTTGTTATAGTTACATTAAATAATCCAAATTTAAAAAGATAGGCACTTCTGTCTAAGCCTTTTTCTGGTTAATATAAATTTCCTTTATACTAAGAGATTTTTTTTTCCATGTTGACAATACAGTTAAATTCCCAAATCAATTCTGTGAACAAGGCAAATTGGTATAAAATGAAGTAAATATATAGTGAGCATGTGGTCAAGTGGTTAGAACATTTGCTTTCTGACCATGAGACTCAGGTTCGAATCTCACTATAGTTGATTTGTCAGGAAGTTGACGTCTTGATGTTAATGGCCTGGGGGAAGGTAATACCAGCATACAGCACCTTTGGAAAGTGTCTGAAAACCATACCATGGGTTGACCCAAGCCTTGTGAGTGAAATTGGGTAGATGGGACTCATTGGGAGCTGTTGATCATTGTGCTAGCCTGAAGTCACAAGTCAACGTGACTGAGGGTTTGAGCATGCTGGCTTTGTTCAGACTGTTGATCTCTACCAGAAACTGTAACTAAGTTCCACTCAGCATAATTGCAGTATAAGCCACAGGTGGGCTCTGGGGCTAGCGAAAAAACACAAATGTGCCTGAGCAGGCGTCTCCAACAGGGATTGGCTAGCTGCCCTATTAGACAAGCTTCCTCAGATATGAATGGCCAGCCATTAGATATTTAGTGGATACATGGCTCAGTGGGTAGAATGTTAGCATTTGGATCATGACACTTGAATGTCATGAGGCCTGGGTTCGAATCTCACTTTGGTCAATTTGTCAAAGAGGATTTCTTCATAATATCAGTCTGGAGTGAGTGAAATTAAGTCACCAAAACAGTTTGAAAGCCATTGATGGTTGTGCTGGTATGAAGTAAAAAGTCATTGACTGTATTGGCCTGGTTCAAACTGGTGATCATATCAGATTAATCGTTCTCAAAAAGAAATTGTAATTATGGTCAGCATAGTTGGCATATAAGTTGCAAGTTTTTATGGATTTTGACCAAATACAAATATGTCTGAGCAGGCCTTTGCAACAGAATTAGATAGCCATCCTAGCAGATGTATAGTAATAAACAGCTCTCTCTCTCTCTCTCTCTCTCTCTATATATATATATATATATATATATATATATATATATGCACACATATATATGCACACACACATATATAATATATACACACACATATATATATGTGTGTGTGTGTGTGTGTGTGTGTGTGTGTATAGATACATACACATATATAACCATAGCAATTTAAAATATTAAGATTGTCTGTGCTATTAAGTGAAGTAAATTTGTTAATAGGTTATTCTAAAAATTGCTTGAGAATGGAACGGAGCTATGTATTTTAAATTTAATTTTATAATGAAATTTAAAATTTTAGTTTCTGTTTTGAAACATCGTAATTCCTGTGTAGCGATGGAACCATATTTTTAAAATAGAAGATAATTACAATATTATACAATAATAATAGAAGATAATTATAATATTATACAGTAATCTGGCATACACATGATCAACCTTGACTGTAGTTTGATTCTAGTTATTGCACACACTCATCAGGTAGTCAGTATTTGTCATTAGGTGATATTGGCCTTTATATTGACTCAGCCAGCCCAAGATGTTACCATAAGGATAGCTGAGGAATACACATAATCTAATCACTTTGATGAAAAATAGAATTGCTGAAAAAATACATCAATTTGCACAAAAAGTCCTTCCCAAAGTACCAGAATAAATTTATAAATGTACTATAAAAATTTCTCGACAGCCCAGAAACATATGAACCTTGATAAAGAAACTTAATGTAAAATGAATGTTTGAAAATATTGGGTCCATAGCACCCTCATACCATAACATATATATTTTCAAAGAAAAGCAACTCTTTTAGTCTTCCTGGGATTAAGTAACATCAAGCCTAGTCAGTACCTTGATGGGTGATTGCTTGGGAATAACAAGTGCTATAAGCCTGGATATGTGGATGGAACGGAAATGTATGAATCCACCTCTTCTCCCTCTATCTATGGGTTAAACATTAAGACTTGTATCTGAAAATCCATATTATCTAAAATATCTTAATACAATATTCACATGCAAAAAATATTGTTACAATCCAAAAACATATTTCAGGTTTAAATAAGCAACAAAATGTTGATAAGCCATAACAATTATTTTGTTATATACATATATTTTTTTTTTTTTAAGCTTATCACCCCAAGCAAGGCTGGAAGCCACTAGCACGCAAGGGGTTACAGAAGGTTTGGAGGAAGAGCAGATAGGAGTGGTAAAGGAGAGGATGTGGAGAAAGATAGTGGATCGATCAAGGCAAGGGGGTTACAGAAGATTTGGAGCGAGAGCAGATAGGAATGAAAGGTGAAATAATGTGGAGAAGGGAAGTGGATATATATATATATATATATATATATATATATATATATATATATATATATATATTCATATGTGTATATGTGTGTGTGTGTGTGTATGTGTGTCATTCTTCATCAGCAGTTTGTCATGTAAATATGACAGGTGGAGTTTTGCTAAATTTCTTGTTTTCAGACAAAAGATTTAGATAAGAATTGTCCAAATGATTAAATTCTAACATTTTGAACCCTACTTTAGTCAGTATTAAAAGCATATTTTTATCACTTCAAACATTATTTTGATTTTAAACTCTATTTATTTCCTACACCAGTTTGCCTACTCAAGAAAACTTATTAAAGAAAATATGAGCTCCAGCAGAACTCAAACCTGAGTTTCCCTTTTCTGGAGTACCCATCATCTGATCTGGTGTGCATTAACTGCTAAGCTATGAAAAGCTTCACAGATTTTTTCAGATTTTCTCAAAAGCCATATCTGCTCACTTTGTATCCAAGACATAAACAAAGTAATTTTAAAAGAATTAATGGATTTTAATTTCTTAAACTGATATTTTTATTACTTCAAATGATATACACCTGTATTTGAGTAGATGCTGTTTTTTATTTTAAACTGTATGTGTTTCATCTGCCAGCTTGCACACATTAATTCTTTATGTCTTGAAATAATATATATATATATATATATATATATATATATATATCCGATGCAATGAGAACGAAAGTAATATATAAATTCCAACGTTCGCAGCGTTAATTAAAAAAAGAGCTCGATACAGGTAGTAGAGCGATAATTATTTATTTATTATAATTTTATCATATAGACAAAACCATTTTACTCACAACAAAGATGCAACTTAACTACGCGGTCCACCCAACACCAAACTGCTATCAACAACCACTATTGTTTCACTTAGATACTTTATGTATATTTTGTATGTACATTTCTCTTCTCAAAAAATGGAAAATAGGAAGTGACATTTTACATCCGGGCTTGCCTACAAACAGGATCGCTCATAACCATTTTCGACCTTCACCCGTAGATGTGCAGTTAAAATGCACTGAAACCAAGTTGCATCTTTGTTGTGAGTAAAATGGTTTTGTCTATATGATAAAATTATAATAAATATATATATATATATATGTCATTCACAGACAGTACTGTTTCGCTGTATCACAGCTCCTCAGTGCGACTAGACTACCGAATGCCTCAAGCCAGAATTGAAACACAACTAATTTCAGCCAGAGCTATCTTCACTCGGTAGAGCTACACAACTAAATCTAGCGTATTGTTTTTACAAATGTAAACAAATGCCAATCAGCCAATGTGCTCCATTCATTTTACTGAAGAGCTTTGCATTAGTGCAGGTGGCTGTTGTTTATAGAATTAGCTTATCACTCAATTGAAATGTATTTTCAAGAGCTATATATATATATATATATGAAGGCACTGTGGAGTCGTGGATAACAGCTCGGACTGAGGGATCAGAGAGCCAAATTTGAATCCATTACATTCACTTAAGTGCTAATACCCATAGGAAAGGTATTAATCCTCTTCTCCTTCCAGCTATGGGTAAATAGCAGGACAGACTAGGTTCTATAGCCTTGGATGACAACTGGTCTAGGAGAAGGAAAACTCTGAATTCAAAACCTGCAGAGGGTTGTTTGGGGACCCTGTGGCACATAGTGCACCGAGTTTCTTTATTCGGACCTTGAAAACGTGTGGTTGGTTCTGCAGAAAACTTTCGCCACTATAATCAAATCATATCTGCTGGTGTCTGAGCTGTTAATTTCTAGGATCTGAGCTGCTCAACCCTCATACGTCAAATACAATGGGAGAGTCTACCACCATATATATATATATATATATATATATATTACTGAGATATATTTTATATTCATATATATATATATATATATATATATATTTATGTAACGTAAATCATTCAAACGAAAAACAAATACTGAAGCTAGTTATATGGCGAGAATCACTCTCACAAACAATATTTAATAATAAATTACAACGAACTTCGAATCTGTTAATGAATGGTGTGATCCTTGTTCACCATTCATTAACAGATTCGAAGTTGGTTGTAATTTATTATTAAATATTGTTTGTGAGAGTGATTCTCGCCATATAACTAGCTTCAGTATTTGTTTTTCGTTTGAATGATTTACGTTACATAAATTGAATACGCACTACAAAACCGATATATATATATATATATATATATATTTGTTTTAATTATTTCACCCTGAGAAAAGTGAGAATGCATGTTACAGGAAGTGAAAGTAAGTAAAAAGGCTGGGTAGGGGGAGGATTGAGGAACAGACAAAAGATGAACTGAATTCAAGAAGATAGAAGATTGCAGTTGATGTTGCATTTAAATTTTTGAAGATTGTATTTATCAGAGAAACAATAAACAGAAGGTAGTTCCACAGGCAGGAAGTGTGAGAAAAGAAACTATTGGAGCAGTAGTGGTGGTTGGATTTAGCTATTTCAACAGTAAATGGGTGGGACCTAGATGCCAATCTAGTAGCATGCTTAAATTCATGTATTCAGGGCACCAGGGAAAAAAAGCAGGCCAGAGCTTTTTTGCCATGAAAATATTTTGTTAAAAAGACAGAGGGGAGCCATGTTATGTTGGTGAGAAAGTGACTGAAGTCAAGATGCCAAGCGAGAATTGATTAAATTACAAATTCTTTTTTTGGATTTTGTCGAGAACGTTTGTCAGAATATTTTTCTCATCAAAGTCCATCTTATAAATTTTCTGACATGACACAGTGACCCAAATTCTTTTGCAATAGATGCAGCCATTGATTTGATGTAGTCACCCCAAGACCTGAGGCCAAGAAGTTGCAGTGTGTTCCTCTTCAGGCATATAGAATCAGTCATTCTGATGGCAGGCAGAAAAGTTACTCAACGATTTTATTATTATATAGATTTTTTTTTACTAAAATTAGTATGTAATATTTTATCTATAAATATTAAAATAAGTAAAGTTATAAGTAAATTTATTAATAAATATTTTTATCTACAAAATAGGAATTGTTATTTTCAGAAAAAATTGATTAAAATTTAATCTTTATATGATTTCAATATAAAAGTAATAACATTTTATTAGTTTGGCGGGGAAGAAGTCAAAAACAAAAAAAAGAAAGGAAAGGAGGGCAAAATAAATAAAATGTGCCTCCTCCTTCTGATGCAGACCCCAAAAAGAAAATCAAGCTTGTTTTTATTTGGTGTTGATTCTGTCTCCTTTTAGGATGATGAATGTGTGTATATTCAAGGAGTCTGAAGCTTAAATTTGTCTTTTGCTCTAATTCTCTTGTGGTAAGTTCCCAATGCTGAAATATAACAAGAGAATTCTCAAACATGGTTTTTCTGCAAGCTAGCTGAATTCATGAAGATAGAAAAAAATTCACAGTAGATGTATCACTCAGACCAAAAAGAAGATGGAGGAAAAAAGCGAAACAAATTCGGCAACAGGAGAAATCTTCTTTTTGGATTTGAAAATGCCAAGATTCAGGCTGAATTCAATTATTCCCTCCAACGGAACAGAAAGATTGTCAAAAAGAGACAAACTCTATGTTCAGAAAGAAAATATATTTTGTCCATTAAGAACCTAATTTAAGAAAGTCTAGAATTTAGATTACCCTTTCTTTGTAAAGGCCTACAATTGGACTGTCAGTGTTTAAGGGTCTATCAACAACGATTTGTGTAAATGTTGACATTTCTGTGGATGTAAGAGTTTTGAATTATTCTGCTGCTTTATGGAACTGACTCCCAAGTGGATGCTTTCCTGACCACCATAATCTTAACAATTTGCAGTCTAAAATCAACCATTATCTTCCACAAATATTCCTAAAAAAGTGCCTCAAGCTCTGTAACCCACTACCTTGAGTGCCTTTTGGGCTGTGTATATGGTGACATCATTGTAAAAAAAAAGATTATTTCAAAAGAACTGTCTCAAACAAGCATAACTAAAGTAAAGATATTTAAAATTTGTGTTAAAAACACATGAAAGAGTACTGATGTAATACCAGTATATATGTAATATCAATCCTCCTATATGGCAGTTAATGCTGGACAAATTCCCCACAGGTGAAGAAGAGATTTGAAGCAACAGAATTGTGGTTCTATAGAAGGATGCTGAGAATACCATGGACTGAACATGTGAACAACAAAAATGTTTCAGAGAAAATGACAACAAAAATGATACTAATACATAACATCAGAAAAAGATAGTTGAAATTTCTAGGGCACATAATGAGGAAAGGGACTTAGAAAATATGAAACTCATAAGACATATTGAAAGCAAGAGGAGCAGAGAAAATCAATGCATAATTTACCTAACAAGCTTGTGTAATTGGATGTCAGAACAGTGTTTAGGAGAGATAGCAAAAAGACAAAATATATTAAGAGCTACTAAGGACAGGAAATTGTGAAGAGAGATAATTGCTCACATGGCATACAGAAGAAAAAATCATCAACACATTAATAAATTTGTACAATTAATTTCATATTAATTTAAATTAGACTAGACTCAATGATAATTTACATACTGATATTGAATTTTTGTTTATAAATTTGTGTTGAGTTTTGTAATCATTTTAATACATAAGATTTTTCTATGAATTGTAAAAATAATGAATCCATATCATAACAAACATCAATCTATCACTTCTGTTTTTTCTCCTCTACTTTTTAATTGTTTTATTTTCTTCCTTTACTACCATGCCAGAAAAATAAGTAAACATATATATTTTGGGGTTATTGTGCCTTGTGCTTCTTTTATTTTTCCTGACAATATATATATATATATATATATATATATATATATTTGTGTCATCCACAGACAGACTGTTTCGCTGTTTCACAGTTCATCAGTGTAGCTAGATGTCCGGTTGCCTCTAGCTAGGATCGAAACCCGACTGAATTTGCGTCAGTATGAACTTCTCCCGCTAAGCCGTCAGCGTACAGTATGGAATGAAGGTGAATTTTAGCGTGTTTATTTTTAGATTCGGATGAACACACAGTGACTGAGAGTGACTCAATTCTGTCGAAGAGTCGTGCAGTATCAGCTTAAATAGTCACTGTTTGCAAATTCACACCTCAAACCAGAGGGTTCAACCGAAATTAATTTTTCAGGACCTAATATATATATATATATATATATATATATATATATATATATATATATATATAACATATATATGTTATAGTTGATGACAGAAGCTATTGGTTTATACTAACGGCTTTCCATACTTAACACTTTCATATTCACTCTCACGTGGTCAAGTGTGACATCATGGACCGCAATGCAATATTTTATTTCCTGTGTTTCATATGCTCAAATTTATCATTGCATAGCAATCTTTCATGCAAACAAACAATCAATGTTGCAAAATTACCATCTTTAATCTCTGATGATGGCTTATGTAAGCCGAAAGCTTAGAAAGGATTAAGAATAAAACATGTATCGACATGATTTTCTTTCGTCTTTCAATGATAATGTTATTAAGCTTATCAGATGTTATGTAAGAATTTTGTTAAAATAAATAGACAAAACTTGTCTATATCATTTAATGAAACATGCATTAATATATATATATATATATATATATATATATATATAGTTTTATGGCATGCTATATTTATGGGTTAAAGTGCTCAATATCAGGGATAGAGCATATATAAATATAAAAGTCAACATTGCAGTCAACAGCAAGTGGCGGCAATCTGTTTCATGCTTGTACACAATCCTCAGGCCATATGTGTTTTGTTTTTGCTCTTTCTCTTTCTCTCTCTCTCTCTTATATATATATATATATATATATATATATATATATATATATATATGTCAGTGATGCATTATGTGAGAGTTTACTGTTGCAGGTTAATGCTGTTTACCTTATTTTCCATGATATTCTTGCTGTGATTTGGGTTTTGCTTTTAATCTCCCAGATATGTTTAGACAGAATTGTGCTGGTTGCATATTAACTATTTGCAAATGATGTTTTGTGTGTGTAGTTTATTTGTCTCCACGGTCCTTCAGTTAAACCTATGTATATTTTTTCACTGAAAATAAGGAAAATATATCAGCCTACAGCAATAAATTCAAAAACTATAATCTCTGTCTGGGGGAGAAATAGCTTTAATTACCTTCCCAGACCAAATTACTGAATAAAGGATCAGAGCCCATCTCAAAATCCAGACACAAAAACAAATTTTTTTCAAAACTGAAATCTAAAACTAAACAAGAACAAAAATAAATAAAAAATAAGATAAAATAAATAAAAAAGTAAAATAAAACAAATTACTCCAAACTCTTTATATAAATTAAGTAAATAATAAAAAATTAACAATACATAAATGCTCACATAAACACAAGTAAACATAATAACAACCAACAATAAAATAATAATTAATAAAAAAGATAAATAGCCAAAAAACTACATCAGGATACACAATTATTTCCACCAGATAGCCCTTAGATTAATTCAGAACATAACTGTTGCCACCTACCAAAATAACCATTTGAACAATGCAATAGACAACACATAATGCATGACTACCCTGTATATATAAATAGTCAAGGAAAACACAACTTATATTGCCTGAGAATTGCAAATAAGCATGTACAGACTGTTGCCACTGAGTGTGCGCTTCAATGTCCACTTTATATATATATATATATATATATATATATATATGTATAAAAAATCCTAGTAAAAAAATTATGTACTACACTAAATCTACTATATTTAATACACTCAAGAAAGAAGAAAACTAATATTATTTATAAATTTAAATGGGAGACTGTATCTCCAATGTTAAAAATAATATTTATGTTAGACACACTACAACAATGCTGTCACAATGGCTAAGTTTTCATTTGAATAATATGTCCAACATCTATAAACACTTAAAATAACTGTTCTCATTTGCAAACACAGGAAAATCCTTGTTGAAAATACCGCCATACCTTTCATGAAAAGAATAAACACAAACTAAACATTCTTGAAGCTATTTATATTAAAAAATTGAAACCAAACCTTAAAAAATAATTACGAATACTCCATAAATGTTTTAAAATGTATACAATAGTCTGAAATACCAAGATTTGTACTCATAGATTTTCTCTTCTTTTTTCTATGACTCATTTTGTAAAATCTCACCACACCATATCTAGTTACCTCCCCTTAAACAGTGTCAGTGGCCATGTTCTGACTCAACACTCCTCACTTCACATATAAGAAATTTAATTTTCAGATGATTGCAACATTTTTTATTTTTCACGATAAAGAACACTACAATATTTATGCTGTAATAAACAATACCCTGATGATGACATTGTGCTATGTCGAAAGTACTCAGAAATAAATGAAATATGTATCAGCACTGATTTTCTCTTGTCCTTCAATAATGACACCAAAAAGCTTATTCATGAATATGAAAGGATCCTATCGAAAATAAGTAGACAGAGGATATCTAAATTATTCAATGAAACATGTCTCAGTATATATATATATATATATACATATCTCTATATATATATATATATATATATATATAAATATATATAGATATAGATATATATACAAGTCTAGGATTGGAGTATACGGAATAAATTCCAATAACCAACAATTACTATTCTTAAAAGAGTGCTCAATACAGAGTAGAGCATATATAATTGTTTATTTAAAAATTTTAACATAAATATGTTATAAAATCACTACAAAAATAGCCATTTTGTTTCAACACCTCCGGTGTCTTATGAAGTGATGATGTTGAATGTAGAATAAAGGGTTTTTATAACATATTTATGTTATAATTTTTAAATAAACAATTATATATATATATATATATATATATATATATATATATATATATATACATATATATATATATATATATATATATATATATATATATATATATATATATATATATATATGTATATATAAATAAAAAGGAAAGAACAGTAAGATATAAAATCCGGTGTTCTTATAGATATTTTTATTTTTACACAATAGTGCTCTATGTAAATTTAAATTTACAGAGCATTAATATTATAAATTACAGTGAAATGGAAGTTAATAAGAAGGGCTAGAATATGTAGGTCATTAAATGACCCATGTCCTTTATGCATACATGAGAAACTATATATTACTAAGTTTATAAAAAATAAAAATTTACTGAATCAGAGAAATGAAATAGCTATTTTATGTTGTCATTGCCAAAAGTTTTCTTTAAATAATCTATAAAAAAAAAAAAAAAAAAAAAAAAAAATTACCTGATTATTATGCATACTCATATTTGATGGGTATAAATAATTTTAAATAATGTAGATAATTATATTACATTTACTTGGTTTATAAAGAAATATAGCCGATTAAAATTAAAAAGTTAAATTTGAAAGTAGAATTTTTAAAAGTGTTTTTAAAATTGAAATTAAATAAAACAGATTCTAACCTAAATATCTTTTAAAATTGTAATTAAATAAAACGTACTCTAACCATAACACCTCTCTCAAAGCAATTCAAACACTGAAAAGAATCCAAGTGAACACCGAAAGTCATATGAAATTAATAAGTTAGAATATAATATTGAACATTAAATGTCCTTTATACATACATATATACATTTATAATACTAAATTTATAAATAAAAGTTTATTGAATTAGTGAAATAATTTAACCACCTTTGCCGTCATTGTCATAAAGTTTACATAAAATAAAATAAAATAATATTTACTTCTACTCGATAAGAATAAATAATTTTAAATACTGTAAGGAATCCTAATACATTTACTTGGTTTTTAACTAGGAGTATAGTATATTAAATATTAAAAATAACTTTTTAGAAAGGTGGATAAAACATATTCTAACCTAAACAGTCCCTCAAAATCTTTAAATATACAAATAGAAATAATACCATAAGAATTTTTGCCGTTAGAAATAAACCCAGATGACATGAATTTAGCGGATGTCAGAATTTGTTAAAAGATACATCCCTACCCATCCCTAAACATAACCCCGCTTTCAAATGTAACTATTAACTGAGACAACGAAAATTAAAAATTGAACCCTCTACCACCCCTTGTCTAGATGAATGGATTTATCGGTAACCTTGGAAACCCTCAAACTATGAATCTTTCCTGTGCCATTAACAACCGTAAATTTTAAAAAGTAAGTTACTCCAAAATTCGCTTGATGAGGAAATGGAACTAATGTCTTTGGTTTAATAACAAAATTAAATTCAGGGGCTTTAGCTTCCATTTCTGAAACATGGTCATCACTGTGTAGCGGTAAAACCATATTTTAAATCTATTAATTTATAATATATATATATATATATATATATATATATATATATATATATATATATATATATATATATATATATATAATGTATATTTGGGCAGCACCTTTCAGCCATGTTTCATTGAATATGGCAGACAAGGAAAATTTGATGAATTTAATTTTTCCAACATTCTTACATTTTTCTGTTTATCCTTTTCCTCACCAAAGAGAAAAGAACGTTGAAAAAACTGCATAAAAAATGAATCAAATTTTCCTTGTCTATCATATTCAATGAAATACAAGGAGAAAGAGAATGAGAGCTAGACTAATAGATGGATAGATCTATGAGAGGAGAGAGAAGAAAACAGTTGGTGAGGAAACAAAATACAGCCATAAAAGCATAGATGGATTTGTTATGTATCATAGTTTAGTTATGTATTTTTCTTCTTTTTGGCCATATTTCTGGACCCAATTAATTCTCTTTAATGTCCAGTTTGATATTTTATCACCAAAAACCCATTTGCTCAAATTTACATTCTCATTTCTGTCCAGATGCCTACTCTCTCTTCTTCACTTTCTCATCACATATTACTTGTGATATTCAATTATTTGCATATTTTATGGGATTTTTCTTTCTTTTTTTCCTATCATTTGGGGATGGCTTTGAAATTTATATTCATGGCGATATAACCATGACTTTGAACATATATTTAACAACATTCTGGTTTCACTCATTATTCTATTTGCAGCACATGGTACGAGATCACTGCAAATATTAATATGCATTGGAATGAATTTATTTTGTTTCCCATATATATATATATATATATATACATACACATATGTGTGTTTGAGTGTGCACATATACATATATATATATATATATATATATATATATATATATATGCATATATATACTATGGCAGCAAAAGTATTTGTGCACTTGCAACATACTTAGTTAATATATATATATATATATATATATATATATATATATATATATATATAGGTTTTTTAAGAAATGGATTAAATCTGACATATTTTTAGTTTATTTGTTAAACATTATTTTAAATAAATTTGAGTAGATGCTCTGTTTTTAGTTATTTATTAATGAGTATTAATTTATATATATATCTACTGGCCTGAATATTTGAGAAATCTTGCACTTCAGCAGGATTCAAAACTGAGTTCTCTAGTGGAAACCACCAATAGATCATTGTTTGATCAGGAGGCCCTACATGGCCATGTGATCTAATTTACTTGCAAATATTAATATGGATCAAAATTAACTTATTTTATTTTCTTCATATATATATATATATATATATATATATATATATATATATATATATATATATATGTATATGTATACACACACATACTTAAAAAACAAAACAACATACCGAGTCCATTCAAGCAGAAGTAACAAAAAAATAATGTTTGAAGCAATGAAAATAATGTCAGATTAAAATTATTCCAATAATATATATATATATATATCAATATAAAAGTGAACATAGAAGTCAACACTTAGAGGCGACAGTCTGTTTCATGCTAGATGCAATCGTCAGGCCACGAGTGCTGTTATTTTTCTTGGCTATATATATATACGGGTCAGTGGTGCATTGTGGGTAGTCTATTTTGGCGGTTATTTTACCGGAAATCATTTATTTGTTTATTTATTTATTTGGGTTAAATTATTTTGCTTGTTTTTATTTATTTTTATTTTTTATTTTTATTTTTTATCTTATATATTTATTTATTTTTAATTTTTATTTTGATCGGTGGTTTTATTAACGTAGTAAAAATTTGTTTATATAGCTTATTTAATAGTTTTGTTTTTGTTTGGGAAGATAAAGTTATTTGTTAAATTTGGGGGTTGATTGTTGTAGTTTGTTCTAACTATTATTTTGGTGGGAACAGTTTTTAATTTGTTTATTACTTCATGTATTTATTTGGAGTGATTATCTTTATTTGTTTTTTCTAAACGGCTAGTTTATCAGTATTGGTTGTTAGTTTATTTATATATTTGGATGTATTTAGATCAATTTATTTTACTTGTTATTTATTTGTTACACTGTATATTTTCTCTTTTTGGTTTTCAATTTTTAAGTAACACAGTATATTATTTTTTATTTTTTTATCATTATATAACAGTTATAGCTATTTTTTCGTTCAATTTTTTTTTTGATTTTTATAGTCTAACTAATATTTTGGTCATAATAGTTTGCTAATTTGTTTATTATTTGCTTCTATATCACTTTTATGTTCACTTTTATATTTACACATGCTCTATCTCTGATATTGAGCACTTTATCCCATAAATATAGCACATTTTAAGACTATATTTCTTCATATATATATATATATATATATATATATACTGTATGATGGAAGAAGGTATTTGAAAATACTTATTTAATAAGCTTCTAGAATTTAGATACACTTGAATTTTACACAGGTGATATATTTTGGTATAACTTACTCAGAAAAAAGTAAATATTTTAAAACATACCTTTCAGAATAAAGTATGAATAAAAGAAATGATGCCAAAAGCCACTGAACACATTGATTTTTTATATATTAATACTTAGTTGCATTGCCCTCATTTACAGATGGAAAGTTTTTACTTAACCCTTCACAGACCTTTTGCAATATTCTTTTGGAAAAACGTGGCTCACTGTCTCAATGCACAAACTTAAATTCCATGTGAATCAGAGAGTTTTTTTTTTTACAGAGCTAGGGATTTACTTTTTAAAGGGATAAGGATATTTTTAAAAGGCATAGGAATATATTTTTGTAAAGGGATAGGGATTTATTTTTTAATGGGAGTTATGTTGCCTTAAGGAATAGGGATTAATTTTTTAATGGGAGTTATGTTGTCTTAAGGAATAGGGATTTATTTTTTAATGGGAGTTATGTTGCCTTAAGGAATAGTGATTAATTTTTTAATGGGAGTTATGTTGCCTTAAGGAATAGTGATTAATTTTTTAATGGGAGTTATGTTGCCTTAAGGAATAGTGATTAATTTTTTAATGGGAGTTATATTGTCTTAAGGAATAGGGATTTATTTTTTAATGGGAGTTATGTTGCCTTAAGGAATTGGGATTTATTTTTTAATGAGTGTTATGTTGCCTTAAGGAATAGTGATTAATTTTTTAAAGGATAAATGTTTTATTTGCTAAAGGGTTAGTGATGTATTTTTTAAATGGGCATGTTTGTTTTTTCAAAGGGGAAGGGATTTATTATTTTAAAGGGGAAAGGATTCATTTTTTAAAGGACTAAATGCTTATTTTTTTACCAGGTAAGGATTTATTTGTTAAAGAAGTAGAGATATTTTTTTTTTAAATGGGCTGGGTTTATTTTTGCAAAGTGGAAGGGGTTTATTTTTTAAAGGGTCAAGTTTTATGTTTTTAAAGGAGTAGAGATTTCTGTCTGAATTTTCTGAGATGAAGATGTTATTTACACTATTTGTCTTCTGGCCTTCATCAGGTGATTGTTGATCCTGATAACCTACCTGGAATTTTGAACTGAAAGCTTTATTTAATCTATGAGGTAAATTGTTCACATTCCACTGGCCATGGCTAAGGACATCTTTTTTTAGTTCTTATTTCTAGTTATTGCTCATCATGTTTCTTCTGCATCCAAGTACACACTTCCCAGCTTAGGGATTGAACTCACAATTACTATTCCACTAAATTCATGAATCAACACTTTAATCCACTAGGGTATTGTCCCATGGGAGCCTTATCTGTTGAGTCTTAAACCTAACCTACCTGCTGCTGGTATGTGCTGGTGTATCTTCATGCATGTGTGAGGCACTGTGTTCATATTATATACTTTTATATACAGGGTGTCCATAAACTTTGTGTGCACTTTAAAAAAATTATAACCATATTTGTATTTGCGATAGAGATAATTTGTAAAGAGGATTAGAAAGAAGTAAATCTATATTTTCTAAGGTTTTATTGAAATTTTATTTAAGTTTCCACATGTCCTCCATCATTAGCAATACAAAGGGTAATACAATTTTGCAGTTCACGGAAAACATTTGCCGACTGATTTACAGTAATGCCTGAAATCACATTAGTTATTTTAGCTATACTTAAAACTACATACATTAAAATTTATAACATTTTTTACCGATTATTTCTTTCACAAATACAAATAAAGTTATAAATTTTCTAAAGTGCACACAAACTTTATGGATACTCCTGTATTAGCATGTATAACCTCAAAAGCAGTGGGATGGATAAATTGTCATCTAAGTTACGCGAAAATGAAAAGAACACTGACATCTCATTTTAACAGATAGATTTACCAAAATTAGACAAAAATATCTTGAAATAATAAAGAGTAAATTTATCCAATAAAATTGCTATTGGCTTCAATCATGGCCTCCAGACTACTTCAGGATCTCCTGCATCTCTTCTGGATGGTCTCCTTGTTTAAGTTGGTGAATGCTGCCATAATCTTTGCCTTCAGTTCATCTTTGGTATTTCAAGGTGTTTTTTTGGTCTCTCACACAACTGTGCCAAACCCATAATAATCAAGAAGATTGCAGTCTGAGGAGTAAGGGTTGATGTGGTTGTAGAAATTGTCTCTCCTGTTTGTGTGGCATTGTGCAGAGTCTTGTTGCCAGAAATAGGCTCTTCCAGTAGCCATCCTCTTGACCCAGGGCAGTACTACCCCCTCAAGGCAATTGATGTAGGCCTCTGTGTCTGAGGCTCTCACCAACAAATCCTGAAGTTCTTTTCATATCAGAACAATCAGAGTGAGTTTTCCAAGTAGCTGTACCTTCATAATCACTATTAGATTCATCCAACATGTTTGGAATCCTCTGTGTTGTCCGCACATTGTAAACCTACACATCTCTGAAATGTTTGTATTGGAGCCTCCAGTGCAAATGCCAAGCAGTATGGCATGTCATTTTCAAATTTCTGGCAGAGTAAATTGCATCGTGGCGCTCTTTTTCTCACAGATGGTGTGCTACTGACCCTACTGTACAGTGCAATTGACAAAACCAAAAACAAACACACATGCGTGAAATTAAAAATATAAAATGGCAACAATTCAACCATCGTTCCCTGTATATGTAGATATATTTATTTATTTACATATGCATAGATGAATAATAATGTGTTTTCAACTATATATTAAAACATATATAGAGATATTGCTATGTATGAGTTTACATCACTTCTTTCACTTTTATATATCTGTCTGTATAATGTTCATATATTCCACTGTACAAAAATGTGAGTGTGTGTGTGTGTGAATGACAAAATCCAAAGATGGATATGCAATGTGATTGGTTCTGACTTGGGGATCTCAACTCCAGTTACTTTCTCACCGACATAATGCAAATTCCCTTTGTGTTTTCTATAAATATTTTCATGGCAACTGCTCTGACGAGCTATTTTCACTGGTGTCCTGAATGCATGGATTTAAGTGTGCTAGTAGGTTAGCATCTTGGTACCACCATTTTACTATCAACATAGTTAGATGTAATCACATCTTCTACTCCAACAGCTTCTTCTCTCAGACGTCACAACTGTGGAGCTACTTTCCTCTTACTGACTTCCCTGATAACTATAATCTTCAAAAATTTAAATGAAATGTCAATCAACATTTTTTGATACCTTGATCTCAGTTCCTCTTTTTATTCTTTTCCAATTCTTCTTTTTATCCTTTACTCACCCCACCCCGACTATACCCAGTTTTTCCCTTACTTTCACTCTCTGTAGCCACTCCTGACTTGCTTTGGATGAAATGCTTAAAATATACATATATATATATATATATTTTAGAAATGTGGTTAAAACATATTCTAGCCTAAACAGCCCCCCAAAATCTTTAAATATACAAATAGAAAAACACTGTAAGAATTTTTGCCGTTAAAAAAAAAAAAAAAAAACCCAGACGACCTGCATTTAGCGGATGTCAGAATTTGTTAAAAGATACATCCCTACCCATCCCTAAACATAACCCCACTTTCGAATGTAACTATTAACTGATACAACGAAAATTAAAAAATTGAACCCCCTACCACCCCTTGTCTAGATGAATGGATTTCTCGGTATCGTTGGAAACCCTCAATTATGAATCTTTGCCGTGCCTTTAATAACCGTGAATTTTACAAAATAAGTTACTCCAAAATTCACTTGACGAGGAAACGGAACTAATGTCTTTGGTTTAATAACAAAATTAAATTCAAAAGCTTTAGCTTCCATTTCTGAAACATGGTTATCACTGTGTAGCGAAAAACCCATATTTTAAATCAATTAATTTATAATATTAATGCTCTGTAAATTTACATTGAGCACTATTGTGTAAAAATAAAAATATCTATAAGAACAGCGGATTTTATATCTTACTGTTCTTTCTTTTTATTTATATATACATATATATATATATATATGTGTGTGTGTGTGTGTGTGTGTGTGTGTGTGTGTGCGTGTGTGTATTTTATTTTTAAAGCAGCATCTTTTTATTAATTTTCATCATTATTTACACTATTTATATTCTGACTATTGTCATTATCTTTGTTGTTTATATCATGTTTTGCCTATTGTGCTCTCCAGCTTTCCTCAGGTGTATATCAATCTTGGTAACCTACAGGAAATTTCAAACTGAACCCTTTATTTAATCTACAGAGCTAAACTGTTCTTGTTTTCATATCTAGGGATGAATAAAATAAGAACTATACAATATATCCCAAGATATAGAACAGTCTACCCCCATAAATTAAATAAAGGGTTCAGTTCAGAATTTTGTACACCTGAGGAAGCCTGGAGGTTACAATGGGCAAAATTTGTGATATTTTTTTTTTAAGCTTTTCACCCCAAGCAAGGCTGGAAGCCACTAGCACGCAAGGGGTTACAGAAGGTTTGGAGGAAGAGCAGATAGGAGTGGTAAAGGAAAGGATGTGGAGAAAGATAGTGAATCGATCAAGGCAAGGGGGTTACAAAAGATTTGGAGCGAGAGCAGATAGGAATGAAAGGTGAAAGGATGTGGAGAAGGGAAGTGGATAGATCAAGGCAACTGGAGATGTCGATTGACATTACACTTAAATAGTTGGAGATTATATTTGTCAGGGAAACAGGAATAAGGAAGGGAGTTCCACA
>OZ038495.1:48836013-48853513 GCA_964036315.1 Acanthosepion esculentum | reverse complement strand
ATTTCCGCTAAACTCCACAGATCATTTTGCTATACCTTATCAAAATTCTTTTACCACAAGGAACAGTATATTAAAACTGTGCATAAAAATTTTAAATGCATATGAAATAATTTTCATACATATTAAATATTTCATGCATTCTTTCTGGTGCAGATTTGTGAAAACATTTTATACACAATTTCACTTAAATTGCAAGCTTTCCAAAAAATACCAGTATGCAGAAATGCTTCTCTACAATGCTGACAATATTTATTTTTAATCCTCAACAGCTTCAGTCATCAGGAGGATCTGTGGGCAGAAGAAACAGACTTTGCTGCTTCTTTCTCATGGTCCTTTCAGTGGGTTTCCTCTCCAAGGTCTTAACCAACAACAGAAAACCACAGAATACGGTGTGAGTCATCCCTCAGTCCATACAGTAGAGATGACCTAGTCTTAGACCAGTTACCACTCAAAGCTATAGGACCTAGTCTGTCCTGCTATAGCTGGTGGGAGAAGAGATGGATTCATACCTTTCCGAAGCATACTAGCATGAAAGTAAATGCAACGAACTTGACTGGAATTTGAATTCAGCTCTCCAATTCCTCAATTCGCGCCTCTATTCATTACTCTACTGTGCTTCTGACAATATTTAGAACCTGATAATGCAATCTGAAAAGTTTAAATCCTGTCTTAGATTTCTTATACTTCCATTCAACTGATACTTGAAGCGTCGTTTCACGCATCTACTTTGCTTCTTTACACTGGCAAGCTCTCCAAAGAGGATGATTCCAGAGACTTGAATGAAATGCATTTCTGGACATGACTGCCCAATGAAGGCAATGTTGAAGGATGGGAGCCTAAATGCTGGGGAGAGAATTACAAGGTGAGCCCTCATTGTCAGTGATGTGATCTGTCCAAGTGATGCAAAGTATTCTTCGGAGCTTTGTTTGCTGAAACCCCCCAGACATTTGATATCTTGACGATATAAGGTCCACATCTTGCAAAGATACAAAAGTGTGGAAAGGACCACAGTCTGGAAGACCATGAGTTTCGTTCTTGTGTGCATATATTATATGATTGAAAGGTTCATCTCTGTCTTGTTTATCTTGCTTGTTTATTATATAATCTGAGACTATCTGAATTTCTGGGTTATTGCTAAGACTTTGGTTTCCTTTTTTCAATTCCTTGCAGTTATTTGCTGGACATGAGACAAGAAAGGCTCACAAAATATTACTACCTCTCTCCTGTGATACTTGTAAACATATTATTACATAATTAATACTTTCCTCTCTGTCTCCACAAAGACAACATTTGCTTCTTTCTTTCTGTCTTTGATGTAATTGGCTTGAATATACTTTTTTCTGGGCAGCTATCACACATGGTTCTATTTTCTCTTTCAAATGTTGTATATGCATGTATACGTGGCATTTCATCTACAATTATTTTATCTGTCAATGAATGAATGCTCCCCGAGGGAAGCACCATGTTTTGAGTGACTATTGGGCCTTAAACACAACCCAGACCTCAAGTGGACCTATAACACATTGCCAAAGATGCTGGAAAAATATTTTGGTCCTTGTACTGCTCTAGTAAATATCTGACTCTTTGTGCTATCCTCTACCTTTCCAAGAGCCAGCTCAAGCTTAAAATGGTGTTCTTCTGCCATATATGGACAGGGGGTGCTCAGTTTTTCCTTTCTAGTCTTGATAGAGCCCAAAAGTTTTTCCACATCTTTGTGGGTGACAAATTATTTATCACCCTACCACCCATTTCCCACACGTGAAACATAACAAGCCCCTCAATGCTCTGTTGCTATTTCCATGGAAAATGTTCAGACAAATTACATTCCTTAGATCCACCAGTTCTAACCTTCATGGCTAAGACCCACCGCAATATGCACATTGTAGCAAACTATTCTCATTCGATTCATATCCTATTCATGACATGCAAGTTCGACTCAAGCAGCTTGATCTGGAATTAAACAATCCAGTTATTAATAAGAAGAATTGAAATTAATGGTTTCAAGATTTCACAGCTCTAGCATTAATTTCAATTCTTCTTATTAATAACTGGATTGTTTAATTCCAGATCAAGCTGCTTGAGTCGAACTTGCATGTCATGAATGGAATATGAACTTTTCAGCCTGCTCTCATACCTGGAAAGAAACAATGCAGTTATTAATAAGAAGAATTGAAATTAATGCTTTCAACATTTCTCAGCTCTAGCATTATTCCTTCATAGTTAGCCTATCGAATTTTAAGCCCACTCTTTATAAGGTTGTGAGAGATTCTAGACCCAATACTGACATTCGAATAAAAGACAAAGGATGGAGATTACTTCTCTCTGAAAAAGAACAAAATGGCAGATGGATCAAACATTTCAGCAAGGTACTGAATCAGCCAACATCAGAAAAATTGGTAGAGCTTGAAGATATATTATCTATGCATTGGTTTGAATTATCTATTTCGGCTAATGTATTTTGTGGACTTCTTCAGATTCACAATTAATTTTGCATAATTCATTGATGTGATCAATAAATTTCAGCCCATCCATTAAATAGGCTGTTTCATTAATACAGTGAATTTCCAAGTTTTTTCTTGTTCTTATCTTACCGATGTTTTCAAATTTATTTTCTTGTTTTCTAATCACTGTTCAACGTATTGCTAAATTAATGAAGATCATACAAGTAGTGGTTGGTTAATAACAATGTTTCAAAAACATTGGCCTGCATAATAAAATCTGACATAGTATATTAAAGTAAATATCTAACCTCACCAGAATATATGTTTTATATCAATCTGGATAGTTTGGACTATAATTTTATTTCATCATGCATAAAACAGCGCAAGATGAAATTCTATCTGTGATAGAAATCTTATTTCTGTGAAAATAAAAGCACTCTGACAAATATATCTCAATGGCTCTGATGTGCTGAACCAATATAGCCCAGAAATCATTGGTAGATTCCTATCTTGAGCTCGAAGCAAGACATAATGTTAGTATAATAGGAAGATTGATTCTCTCAATGACAGTCATCTAAGCTAATCTTTCCTTTTCCCTAAATGTCATAAAAGCAAAAACTTCAGGTAATTGAATTCTGCTGGTCTCTGCTTTCAGATTTAAATAGCTAATATCTTATCAATCTTATACTGAGCTTATTATATTTCTTCCACTTTTGTAACCATAAGTTATTGCAGACGATAATCATTTCAAAATTGTCATCAGATGTAGTTCCAGACAGAGTTGACCCAATGTCTACCAAGTGTTTGCATGCAGTAATTTAGAAGCCAAAGCAGATTCTGTCAAATTATCCCACAGAAAAATGCAAGTCTACCTTTGATTTCTGTACATAATTTAAACATCTGAATTATTTAAGTAACACATTTCCTGTTGTAGAACATTTATTTCAATGTAGCATGCAATATTATTTATTTATACTGGGAAATTGACTCTCTGTTCCAATTAAATCTGGATTCAAATGTAAATTTTAAATACAAAATCAAAGGCAGAAAGTAAATCCCATTAAATAAGTCAAGCTTAAATTACATTTTATACTTTTTAATCCAAGATATCATGATCACAGATATTCCATTTCTTTTTTTTTTTTTTAAGCATATCACCCCAAGCAAGGCTGGAAGCCACTAGTATGCAGGGGGTTACAGAAGGTTTGGAGGAAGAGCAGATAGGAGTGGTAAAGGAGAGGATGTGGAGAAAGATAGTGGATCAATCAAGGCAAGGGGGTTACAGAAGATTTGGAGCTAAAATTTACAAGCCATTTCCTGCTCCAGTTAACCACTGATTGGAACTCCATTTCAAGAGTAGCAGCCAGGTTTACTTAGTCAGTGCTGACGGATTTGCTATTGAGACAGGAGTAAATGGTAGTGTCATCTGCATAAATACCTACTTGGGAAGTGATGACATCAGAAAGGTCATTGATGAAGATCAGAAACAGTGTAGGGCCTAGAATAGAGCATTGGGAGACATTTGCTTATGTGTGAAATGATCTGGAATCTGGCATATTCAAAACGACCTTCATTTCACAATTTGATAGGAACAATTGGAGTAAATCAAACATTCATCCTCTAATACCATAGCCGTGGGGCATGCATAGGAGACCAGCATGCCATATTCTGTCAAACATCTTCAAGATATCTAGAGCTACAGCTCAAGTTTTGCAGTTATTATCAAGAGCTTTCAATGAGACAGATTATATATAAGGGTGTTTCATAAAGATGGATTATATATAAGGGTGTTTCATTAAGACGGATCAAAGTCACCAGTAAATAAATCAGTGTTATTGGTGATAATTTATTTATTTCTCTATTGGATCATGTTATTTAAGTCATGGCAATTATGCGGGAAAAATAATATTGCCCAAATGTTCGCTAAATCGGAAAGAAAAAGAAAAATATCATTAGATGCATAAACTTAATTCACATTAAAAATTGATCCTAGTTATTGGAACACCCTATACATATTCAGTAATGGCTGTTAACACATTCAGGAAAGATATTTGAATAATACAGAATATATACTGGGAGTAAACTACTTACATATGGATGGAAACTGAATCATGTAATTACACAAAAATAGAAAGGAGTGTAGGATAAGAATGAATTTTTTTAACTGGATTTATTTAACAAATAAAGCAAGGTGAATCTTTTACTAATGTTCACCTAATGGAAGGTTCAAGAGATACTCAACGTAACTGAAGGAGATTGTTGTACAATTGGTTATAGTGAGTGGTAATAGTAAGTGGTAAGAAGTACCATTTATAAGGATATGTGAGAAAGATTACAGTTAACCATACATTTTAAAAGGTTAAAATTGCAGTGTTTGTGAAACATTTACCTGAAGAGATATATGGGTTCCTAATAGAATTAGAAGTCCTTGCAAGATTTATTATTTGAGGGCTCAATCTTAGCAGCATAAAATATGGAGATGATGCAAATAACGTTGTGTTGGTGGCAGACATAGAAAAATACTACAGGATCTCCTAGAGAAGGTGGCAAATAAAACCGGAAGAAAGTACTAAGTGAAAACCTTTAGAAGACAGAATGTGTGGTTGTGAATAAAAGGGACAGCCCTAGATTTTTGCTGTGGATTGAAGATGTCAAAATCATGCAAGTACAGAAATTTAAAGATCTGGGGAATATTTTAGATGCAAACAGAAAATATAACACTAAAAATTGTAGGTACATTATCATAGGGAAAGATACATTCCAAAAGCTAAACAAAGTATTAAGAAAAAGGAATATTTTGTTAGAAACACACATAAGAGTACTAAAATATGATGTAATATCAATCCTCTTTTATAGCAGTGAATACTGGGCAATTTCTTTACAGGTGAAGAGGATACTTGTGATAACAGAGATGAGGTTCTACAGAAGGATACTGGGAATCCCATGGACTGAGCTTGTGAGCAACAAAGCAATTTTAAGGAAAATGAAAGCACAATTATACTTAGAATCAGAAAAAGATACTTGTCATTTTGGGGACTCATTATGTATCAAAATTCTTCAATCCCTCTTTCCTCCCCCATGAAGATGCGTAGAATTCAATTCTCCCAGTACACATTGCTGATTGACTGTTTCCTTTTCCATGGCTTATCAACCATTTGCAGATTATTTAAAACCAGAAAATATTTTTAGATTTTAATAATGTTTTTCAGCTAATAATGACTTAATGATACAAATCGTACTAATTAACCACAGCTGCTGGGAGAAGACTGTGGATTCATACCTTTCCCCAAAATATTTGCATGTAAGTGAATATAACGAATTCAACTGGAATTAGAACTTGGTTCTCTGATTAAAAATGCCGAGCCATTATCCATTACACTACCTGCATGTCCAAGCCTACAGCATCTGGTATTCCGAAGTGGTCACTCATCCAGTTCGTCACCATGCTTGATGTTGCTTAACTTCAGTGATTGTATAGGAACCATTGTTTCAATATGATATAGCATTAAAGAGAATATGAAAATAGCAAGTAGCCTTCCTAACAAGCTAAATGGATGACAGATCAGAGATTGGGCTTCTTCTTTTCTACTTCTTCTATGTGCCATTTCCCTTCAGGTCAATATGGACGATAATGGATGATAATGGCTCTCCACAACTTCTTGCCCTTTGTAGTTCTTAATAAATTTTGTCTTTTGTCTATATCTCCTAACCCCTGTTCTGCCAACTATTCAAACAAACCCATTAACTTATTCACTGCTTTCCGCTATTCCTCTTGCTTTCAGTATGTCCTGTGAGTATCTAATTATCCAAGGCTTCTTTCCTCTTCATGTGTCCAAGAAATGTCAACTATCTATTTATGATTCAAAGTATAAGTGTCTTTGTTTCCATGTTACTTAAAACTTTATCATTACTCACAATTTCAGTCCATGGTATTATCATTAGAATTCTATAGAACCACATTTCTGTTGCTTCAAGTCTCTTCTTCATCTTTTAGGAGACTGTCCAGAATTCACTGCTATACAGGAGGACTGATATTGCCTAACAATACAGTACTTTTAAATATAAAAATATATATTTTTTTAATTTTCATATTTTTACAACTAAACTTTTCTTAGTGTGTATAAGTGTTAAAGTTTTTACAGTCCTTGCTTGTAGTTGTTTGTTAACATGAAAAGAAATATGATTTTTTTGCATATATGTATGAAAAAAAGAGGCAAAGGAGAAAATGAGGAAATAAGTGTAAGTGTCATGTAGCTTGGAGAGGAAGATGGGTGAATGAGTAAAGGATATTTTTTTTTGTCATACACATTGTGAACTGTTATTATATGTTCCCATTCCTTCTCTTTACTGCTTGTCTGGTTTGAAACTTTGTTTAAATACACTTCAAAGGGATCATGAAGCATATTTTTTATTGTCAGTGGGAACCAAACCCATTGGTTGAAAAATGTTAAATATCTATTTTCAAAGGATTAATTTATTAACCAGAAGGATGTGCTAATCCTCCAACTTTTTTTTCATTTGGTGTTTGACATTCATGTTTGTTATTTCCCTCTTTGCTGCATATATGTGTTTGTTTTAAAATATTGCCTGAAACAAAAGTCTGCAGATTTGACATTTGAATATTTGATTTCCTTTTATCTGTATCCAAAGTAGTGGGCGTTTTGTATCTACTGGGATTGCATATTATGATCTGCTTCCAAAAAACTCAGACACTAAATTTAGACAAGTACTGTTTCCAGATGGAATGATATAAAGCAGAAAATGATGAGAGTCTCTTTAATTGCCCATTATGAAGTGTTTTGTCTTTCACCAGGACAACATTAGATCTCAATCTCTTTGCAGACTTGGCAGAAATTGGTACAGCATGGGTAGGATATAAAACTATATCCACAATATTTACCTGGCATTGACCCTTCAGAATAACACTTATTTCACCCTTAAAGGGAAAAACTTCAATTATCTGGAGTGTGTAAGAAACATTGATCATAGACTAATTTTTCACTCAGAAAGATATCAAGTTTTGAGTGGATGGAATCATGAAGCTGCCTCAAAGATGATGCAATGCAGTGAAGCAAAATAGTACATAGGTAGGTGACTAAATTTCTATACAAATATCAAAGTATTATCTTTGAAATTCACTTAAACATGTTACAGACTTTTGTTCCAAACACAATTTAATCAAAACTATAAGTTATTTTAAGACAACCCATGACATCTTTGCTCATTTTCAAACATTACAATATCCTCGGTTATTTTATCTTTATATTTATATCTTTATTCCATATACAGACACATATATATATATATATATATATATATATATATATATATATATAATAAATATATTTATTTGTATATATATATGAATAAATATAGTCTTAAAGTGTGCTATATTTATGGGATAAAGTGCTCAATATCAGAGTTAGAGCATGTGTAAATATAAAAGTGAACATAGAAGTCAACACTTAGAGGCGACAGTCTGTTTCATGCTAGTGCAATATATATATATATAGACTAGTTGCCTGACGATTGCACTAGCATGAAACAGACTGTCGCCTCTAAGTGTTGACTTCGATGTTCACTTTTATATTTATATATATATATATATATATATATATATATACTGATCTTTCTTTTTATTATAATATATATATATATATATATATATATATATATATATACATGAAAATAATATTTGAATTAATATATTTAATATATATATGTATATATATAATGGACTCTTCCGTCAGTTTTGGTATATGAGTATCTGACAATTGATTCAGTTATGAATTTTGTGCAATAATCTTAAGTAGAACATAAGACCTGCTAGTGATTTACAAAGAAGGAAACATATGGAGCAAATGTGAGGATTGTGGGATATATATATATATATATATATATATATATATATATATATATACATATTCATAATAATTCATGTCTAGACCAAGAATCTTCAATGCACACAGGCAGAAAAGCACTGGATAGCTCTTTCATCCTTTTTGGGTCTCATCAATAGTGCCCATTCTCTACTGACACTAAGAATCGAACCCAGACCATTTCGATATGACACTAACATCATACCACTGAGCCATATTACAATACTGGACCAATTATTCTATTGTATTCAGTAAGCAATATATATTATGAAAAGAACAAGCTACTGACAAGATTTAAATTGGCATGCCTTTCTTTCAGAAAGGCGGATTGTACATGATAATTGCCTTACCAGTAGCACTCTGAACACTAACTGGTTACAAAAACACTAATCTAACATATTAACATCAAATCTAACATATGATTTTCTTTTCTCAAAATTCCTGATATTTCAACATCATTCTTTAGATAAACTCATAGAATTAGTTGTATTATTCTTATTCGTGCTATGTACCTTCAGGATGTGGACGATCATGGCTCACCACATTTTCCTGTCCTTTGTAGCTCTTAGTAAATTTTGCTTATTTGTTAAACCCGGCTCTGCCATCGATGTACACAAGCTCGTTATGTAGGTTATGCACTCTTTTTCTTTGTTTCTCTTGCCTTCAATCTGACCTCAGAGTGTAAAACTTTCCAAGCCCTCTTTTGTCATTATATACTATAGAAAATTCTGAATATCTCTTTTAGATGTTAAGTAAAATTAAATAGGATCAGTTATCATTCATTTTTAACATGAATTTCTTTGCATTTTCTTTTCGTTTTTTTTTATTACATCTCTCAGATTTTTTTGGGAGGTTAGAGAAAAAAGTCAAATTAAGATGAAATAAATATTCTTCATATATATAGATAATAACAATCTAATACAAATAAACATATATTTGAAATTCTTTTAATCATTTCACCCAAGCAAATAAATAAAGCTACTAAGACACAAGAGTATCAAAAATATAAGAAAAATAAAAACATTAAAAGTGCAAGAATTAAGAAGACAGAAGATAGCAATAGAAGAAACTGTTAGCATAGAACTTACGGTTACATCTACACATTTCAGCTGTAAAATGATAAGACCTTGCTCCCATTTTAGTGCTACGCTTAAATTCATAAAGTCTAGGTACCATAGAGGAAAGTATATATATATATATATATATATATATATATATATATATATATATGTATGAAAATAACAGGATTTGACTAGACTGAAGTCAGACCAGAGGACAGATATTTTAAGAAAGTATTTTAAAAAGTATGGGTATTTAATACACAATTTTAAAACATTGCAGATTTTGAGCAGATAATAATAATATAAAAGATTGAAAAATTCAATTAACACGACCCAGGTATCAACCTTATCGTCTCATTAGGTGGTTTTTACGAAATATTTATGAAGAAAGTTGGCTCACTGTGGAGACAATTTTTCTCTCCAGAATCTATCATAGATATCTATAAATTCTTCCATGCTTAGAATATTGCTGCCACATTATGGTCCAGTGTCCCTGCCATTTACCTTGAGTTCCTTGATAAGATCCAAAGAAGAATCTTCCAGATCCATGCTTTCCAGCCAACTTTAACCGGGAAAAATTTGAATGCAATATCTCTAACTCCTGTCCTCCTGATTATTCATTTCTCATCCAGCTAATTATTAATGTTTCTGTTCCTAATTCTTCCACACATCCAGTAACCGTTTGTGTCTTAGTGGGTTTACTGCTTTGCTTGAGTTGAAATCGATTAAAAAAAAACATGTATATATATATATATATATATATATATATATATATATAGCCACACTGATGAGCTGTGATACATTGAAACAGTCTGTCTGTGGATGACTAAATATATATATATATATATATATATATATATATATATATATGTATCTGTGATAGGATAAAGTTAAAGCTTTGTCAGAGATGAAAATACAACTGATAAAGAATGATAAAAAGCAAAGAGATGCAGATTAATGGCATGTTGTGTTTGCTTATTTCCAATTGGTTAGATATATGTCACTTGTAATGAGTAACAGATAATATTCAAGTATGCGTAAGAAACGTTCTGGATGCTGAAGTGTTAAAAGTTAGTGAGAACCAGCAGGATGTTTTGAAAAATTTCGTTTTTCATCAAAGCATATCTTGTGCATATTTTGCATATATCTTCATTAATATTTTTGTATTATACAGAGGTAAGCTAGATTCATGAATAATGGATCTGTACAAAGATGGTGATGTAATGTAGTTTTTTAAATGTGCATTAATAGTTGGTAGTATTGCTATAAATATGTTTTCATAATATTTTTTTAAAGCGTTATCTTTTTTTTTAATTAGGCTGGCACTGGTAAATTTAAAATTATGTCCCACGTTGTTGTGTTCTAAGATGAGAGAATTTGAATGTCTGTCTAATCACAAGTCTCTTTTGTGTTGCTGAATACAGTATTTTAGATTGTGTGATGTGTCCCCAATGTACTTGTTATTGCACTGTAGACATTTTATTTCATAAACTCTAGCATTTGAATTGGTGTTCGTTTTATTTTTCATCTTGATTATATCTTCGATAGTCTTGGAGGTAGTGGTAACGATCCTTGTATTAAGGATGACTGATTTATTTGCAAGTTTAGTTGAAGTCTTGGAGGGTAGTATTATGAATTTTGCATAATCTTTGTTTTTTTGGCTCTATGAATTTTGTGACCTCGTTTTATACATTTAAGATGAAATGGTATGTGCAGTGTAGAAGTTTGAATGTATTCTCAATATAATCCTGTTCTTCACTAATGTATTCAGGACTACATATCTAAGTTAAAATCATCTAATTATTCCAAATTTTTTTCTCCAGTTGTGGTGGGAATAGAAGTTAAGAAGGTCATTTTTGTTAGTATATATGTGTGTGTGTGTGTTTATTCATGTTAGAAATCATCAATGTTTTTGCTGCTTTTAACTTATTTGACTGATATACAAAACTTCAAAATCTAACCAAGAAAGGACTCCAAAATGAATTTTAATGTTTGGCCATTTTGTCATATTTTGGCAAATGATTTCCGCCAAGAACTTTTCAGAATTTTCTAATCTTTTACAGCATTCCTGTATTGTTTAAAATTCTAAGATGAATTATTTTGATTATTTTCCATTTTTTTCCAGATTATTATCTTCACTTTCTTTGATTTTAGATCACCATTTTTACCAGTATCATCTTTAGCCTTCCTGTATTGTTTGCCATTCTGAGATAAAGTATTTTCATTATTCTATAAATTTTTCAGACCAATATCTCTAACATTGTTCTTTTTAACTTGACATTACACTTTGAACTTCCTGTACAGTCTGAGATTCTGAATTGATCTATTTTAAGTATTCTATATATTACCCAAACTATTATCTTCTTCCTTCCAGTTTTTCATGCCTCATTTCACTGAGTGTATTCTTTCAGGTGTATTCCGCAAACTGTTGTCTATTGAAGTCACACAGTACTTTAAATCCTCCTTTTCCCAGATGTCAACAAAAGGCCAAGAACAAATAGTTTTCTTTCAATCTTCTCAGTTCTGTTAACATGAAAGTTTGGCACTATGTGATTTATTTTGATACTAGTTTACACATACTCACGAAAAATGGCAGCAATATTTAAGTAAATCTACAATTGCATTGGTTATAGTTTCTGTATGAGTAATCTAAGATTTTTATCTGTACACTTAACTCTATCATTGTGCGTAAGAAAGAATTCTGCTTTTCAAATCATTAAAACTTAATAGCAAAATATCTAAACGAGCTAACAAATAATAAAAAAATAAGTGCAATTAGCAACATGTTCTCATATATAGATATTCAGTTGTTATGGTAACACAATTCAAGTTTGCTTATTGAGATCAGCTAGTGCATCTTGTTACCAGAACAACGGGATATCTCATTAGTAAGTAGGGAATATCAGAATGCATAAACTATTATATGTACAGTGACTTTGTGTTTTATGGGAATTGCTGAAAAGTTCTCAGCCTGCTTTACTTCCCAAAATTTTATCAAATATAAGATTCTCTATCTGGAAAGGCTTCTTAGTTAAGCTAATGACTTTTCAGCACCCTTCTTATATTATTGTTGTGACCAAGTAAATGGTTAAAGAAATAACAAAACAAGTGTTACAGATATATCATATATTAAGCAGTAGGTACAACAGTAGAGTATTACACAACTAGTGAGTGTGTGTTGGATGACCCAGTGTTCAATCTATTTGACTGTTCCCCTAACGCCTTCTTTCCTACTAATCTTATAGTAGGCAGAAGAGTCCAACATAGACTCTTTAGAGGGAGGACACCACAACAATTATAAATAGATAAATTTTTTTTTTTTTTATTTATTCAGTCTGAGTCATTCAATTTTGTAAATTTTTTTTAGAGGTATTGCAGAGAAACTTCAATTTTCATTTAAAAAGTTTTCTGGCGATTGTTTTCATCATCACAACAGTATTTAGTCATTAATATAGACCATAAGAAAAGATCACAAGAAAAGATCATAAGATAAGAAAAAGCCAGTGAAAAATTCAAATTTGCTTTTCTTTCATTTTATATGTCCCAGAAATTTAAAATGTCTCATTCTGAGTATTTTTCATTTCTATTTTTCTTAAAGATTCCTTATTGCTCACATGCTCTGTTCATGATATTCCCAACATTCTTCTCTAGAATGACATGTCTCTTGCCTCAAGTCTCCTCTTTATCTATGAGGAAACTGTCTAGCATGCATTACTATTGAGCAATCTTTTAGCATGCATTACTGTTGAGCAATCTTTTTGATTTGTTTCTAATGAAATCTTCCTGTTTCTTGATACTTTGTTCAACTTTTGGAAAGCACCTTTTGCAATTTCAATGTTTCTTCAGATTTCTATGTCACATTTACAACATTTACTCTTTCATTATTAGGCATTATATTACATCACTTAGCATTTGCCACAGTTTGCCTTGACTTTTACAGAGGGTTTTAAGAATATTTTAGAGCATTCTTAAATTTAATATTTTTTAAAACTTAACATTATTTTTTACTTCTGTTTATAAGTACTTGTTGCAAAATAAAATCCTTACCTTTACCTTGATAAAGTCGCTCAGAGTAGAAAATGCATTGATAAAGAAAAGTTCTCCACATCCTTTCACCTTTCATTCCTATCTGCTCTCACTCCAAATCTTCTGTAACCCCCTTGCCTTGATCGATCCACTATCTTTCTCCACATCCTCTCCTTTGCCACTCCTATCTGCTCTTCCTCCAAACCTTCTGTAACCCCCTGCATACTAGTGGCTTCCAGCCTTGCTTGGGGTGATATGCTTAAAAAAAAAAAAAGAAAAAAAAAAAAAAGAGAAACTGAAGACAAGGGAAATGCTTCAAATAATATATGGAATAATTATGGTATTCCAACTCAGAATTCAAGTTTGCCATTTGCTTATATTGAAACATTTGGAATACATTGGCCAGGCAGTAGAAAATCTTTCTAGTTTGGGATGGTTTCACAAGTCCACTAACTGTTATTACTCTTTTCAATACTAATGGAGGCATTATCGTATGTGTGCCAGAGAAACTTGTTATTTGGAAACTTTGGAATGAAATCAACTGTCTGAAGGATATGAAATAAATAATATATTTTTATTTATTTGATTTAGAGTGCATTCTTTGGTGTTCAGTGTATCAAAATCTTCATTTATAAGTAGCAGTCTGGAGAAAGTTTGTTTTGGCTCAGTCATAGGTAATATCAAAGTCAGACATTCCTAGTAATAGTCATCTTAAAAAAAAGTCAGCATGAATCTACTGTGTTTTTCTCGGCCTTAAAAAGGACAGAAAATATCATTAGGAGATGACATCTTCCTGATTTCACACATCACGCATAGCTGGTTTCCTGTCACTTGTTCCGTGGTTTCTCTTGCTGTGCCTTCTCCTTGTCTAGCTTAGAGCTATGATTTTATATCCTTTTGACCAGGCTCCCAGACTCTGGCATGAACCTTGGTTTCGACTAACATCAAAAGTCTCTTTGAATTCATTTTTTTGATTGGCCCAAATTATTTTCTGGCATTTCTTTCTTTTTCATTTTTTTTGTATAGCAGAAGTTATACGTTGAGCCTTCGTTATTTTGGTAGATATAGTCATAAATAAATAGGCTCTGATCCTGCAAACTTCTTACTTTTTTTTGTTTGGGTTCAGTCTTTTCTTCTTCTTGCTCTTTTTATTTCAGGGTTGCATTCTCATTAGTTGAGAGAGAAGTATAGAAAGAGAAAGATATATATATATATATAGAGAGAGAGAAGGGTTTTATCCGAAAATGAATGTCTTATTTTCATTTTCATTCTTTTCATTTTTGTTTATATATTTTATTTTCCTATTTTATTTTGTTTTTTTTGTTTTATTGGGACTCACTACAGCTTCCTTCTTTATCTTTTGTTTGAAGTAGTGAGGAACATCAAAACTTGATTATGTCATTATTTTCTCTTCAAGTTATGTGGTATCTATTTTAGTTGTTGCTTTTATTGAAAGTTCTCAAAGGTTGTGTTTCCTGCTATTTGGTAAAGTTCTTCGTGAACTTGTAGGACTAGTCCACAAAGTTTGAAAAAGGAACGTCTTTTCTGATACCTAAAGGCTTCATTCTCTCAAAGTCATTTTAATCATTGATCTAAGAAAGCAGTTGTATACGGTTTGTTTTTCATTGGTTAAGCAGACATCACATGTATCTGGCCTTATACTGGCATCACTTCTCACAATTATGTTATTTGATTTTTTTCCTCCACGTTTCTCTTTCATTCAATGTGACCTATAAGTGCTAAATTCTCCAAACCTTCTTTTCTCATTATGCATCCTACAAAACTCAACACTTTCATAATGCTTCATTTTACTTGAAAACCTCCCTAATGCAGTCCTAACAATTACATCATATGTATCTAGCAACCAACATAGAACAGCCTACAACAGGTATGTACCTATTTTATGTGCCATGTGCTTTCAGGAGGTTGGCAATCATACAAAGTCTGTCTGAAAAGTAATGGGAATGGATGTGCTGTGTGAGCTACGGGTGAAAGAGGGATAACAAATTGTTATCATCTAACATTATATCTTAGGAGTATATGACTGTAATCTTAGCTTTCTGAAACCATTGCATTTTTTCACATTTGATAGTTGTGGCAAAACAAATCATGGCTGCTCACAAGACTCTGAGCACCCGGGAGTTCTTGAATGAGAAGATCATCACCGTACTGGAACAACCTCCGTATTCACCTGATCTTGCTCTGTGTGACTTTTTCTTTTCTCCAAGCTCAAGTGGCTCATCAAAAGGACCTGTTTTGAAGGCATGGGGGGGGCTATCAAGAGGGTTTCAACAACGGAGCTGAAGAGCATACAAGAAGAATCCTTCCAGCAACAGGAATAAATCTAGATTCAATTCTATTTGGCTTCAAGAATAGTACATAATATTCACCCTATAAAATTCTCTGTGTCGTCTTTGCAATATGGCAATAATCAGATATTGTCTTTCTGCTTAAGTATCTAAGATTATATATTTTATTTGGGCCAAAAGGATTAGAAGGAAACTTTCTGTGGAAACAGTATTTCTCTCTTCATTTATCCTTTATATTAAATCTCAAATGTGTCATTTTTATGTTTGTGATAATCATCATTTGCTTGTATCTCTTGCAAATGATTTACAATTTGCACAAAAGACAATGTCAGATAGTCTTAAGCCGACTGAATATATTGAAAAGCCTTAGTTTCTGCCAGAGATGCAAAAGTAATTAAAAATAAAATAAACTGAACATATAAACTATTGTTTTATTTGTATGACTGGAAAAGTAATTTAATAAATTTTAAGTATTTAAAATGTTTCTGCTCTGCATTTATTTAGCTATTTATTGGTTCTAAACATTGATATATCTGTCTTGGATGTTTCTTCTTCTTTTCTGCTATGTGTCATGTCTGTTCAGGAATCATGAGATGATGTCTCCTCACAACATCTTATCCTCTGTAACCTTAAGCAGAGTCCTTTTTTTAACATCACACCAACTGCCTGTTCTTCCATCCCACTGAACATTTTAGCTAGGTTACTTCCTGTTTCCCTCTGTCCCTCTTGCCTTCAGTATATCCTGAGAGTTTCAAATTCTCCAAGCTCACTTTCCTCGTTATATAACCCATCAAAATTTCAACTGTCTCTTTCTAATTCTAAGTAATAGTATCCTTTTTCTTTCCATTTCCCATAAAACTTCCTAGTTATTCACATGTTCCATCAATATTATTTTCAGCAACCTTCTGTAGAACGGCATCTCTGTTGCTTCAAGTTTCCTCTTCATCTATGAGGATTGTCCAGCATCCACTGCCATATAGGAGGATTTGTATTACAGAGAATTTTTGAACATTGTTTTTTTGTTTCTATTTTCCTGTAGTATATGAAAATCCTAAGTCCTTGAAAATATTATTCAACCAGAGAGTTGGTTTCCTTGAAAACAGAAAGCCTGAATAAATTTAAAGATAAGCTTTATTCCACTTTATCAATACATGTAGAAAAAAATCAACTGCTTATTTCTACAGTAGACTATTCCATTCTCAATAGGGGTGGAAGACAGATCTCAATAACTTCTGAATACTACATTCTCCCCCACCAACCTACTTATTCATAGCGAATAAAATCCTCCTATCAACCTAGCCTTCTGCGGGTTTTCTTGATCGACTTGTTGTTTTGCCATAGAGATTTACTTGACTCTATAATTCCTTCTTTAAGCAGTCTTATTACTTCTGCTGCAATGAACTGTTTTTTCTCTTGGGAATAGCCTCTTGATTTTACTGCAACCAGTTTGCAGTCAGGAGTCAAATTTGTAAAAAGTGACGGGTATTGCACTTTGGCAGCTGACAGTTCACATATGTTTAGGGCCAGTTTAGGCCCACCAAAAGGGATTTCAATGCAGGAATATTGCCTTAAGAAACTGTGACCTAAAATAACCTTGCAGCAGAGGTTTTTCAACACAGATAATTTGATCCCTTGATAGGACTTTCCTTTTAGTTTCAAATTCTCCATTCAATATCCAATTACATTAGAAGACAAAGATAAATTTGCTATCGCAATTTGATTGTAACAAGGAAAAATTTTCCATTTGTTTACTTTCATGATACTGGCATTGATAAAACTTTCGG
>OZ038495.1:48823513-48831013 GCA_964036315.1 Acanthosepion esculentum | reverse complement strand
TCCAAGATCATTTTCCAACTTATTCAAGATGATCTTTACCCTCTCTAACCTTCTAACTTTCTGTCCTGGTGGAACAATGTGCCTCAAAGATTTTACGTTTGATTTCATTTTCATGTCTTTTTTCACTGCTATTTGAACTGTCATAGCTGTCTCACATGCCAACATTTTATTCCTATACATCAGTTTACATAAAATGTTTCCACAGTATTTGCTCAATTTCACTGCTTTTGATATTTTCTTCTAATCTTCACTTCAGACGTAAGAATATTGAGGCAGCTATTGTTATTTCCATGCCAAAGGTTCAGATGATCTCCACTCTTTAAGTCTATCAGTTAAGACATTTACAGCTAAGACCCACCATGCTATGTCAATAAGGTTGAATCACCTTCATTCTATTTCTATCACATTGGTAACAAGGAAGTTCTGCTCAGACAGCTTCACCTGCCATGTGGATGCTTCCCTGAATGTTTCAATCATAATCTCTTTAAGTCCATGGTCAATTGTTATCTATCCCCTATGACCTTCACTTTCTACTTCCTCTTCTTACATCAATACCGCACACTTCATTCACCAATTTTCTACCTTGAGTGGCTAGTATTGGGTGAACATTAGTAATGAAAATCAGACTTTGAATTAATTTGAATTAAGGGACTATTACTGAATTCTTTTTTCATCCTAGAGCAGATGACACCAAAATGAATGCCTGATTGCATGCAAAATGTCTTCCATGCCATCCAAATGGTTAAGCTACTGAGTTTCATCAGAGAAAAATGAGTGTTAGGCAGAATCGTCTGAGTAATCTGTATTTGTCACAAAATTAAATTAACTTAAATCAAAATATTCGTTTTTTGTTATAATTCAATTAAGAATATTATGCCCTGAATTTTAAATGCTCCAGAGGGTGGGCCAAAAGCAGACTTACACTTAGTAGGTATGCACTTTACATTTAAAAAAAAAAATTACTTTTATATTTATTTGTTACAATCAGATTTGTTTAACACTTTACATACATTTTTAGCACAGTTTAATCTCGTAAGTGTTCAAAATTTCCCCGAATCAACATTGCAACATTCCTTGAACCTCTCCAGAACAGTATGATACACAAAATGACACAAATCCCAATTTGCATCAATTTCAATAAATACTTCTGAGATGTACTCTACTAATTTGTACATTGTGTCGGGATTTCTCTCATAAAACTTGTTCTTTACTACACCCCCTAAAAAAGAAATCCATTGACGTTAGGTAAGCTAAACATGGTTGCAATTCAATGCTGCACCTTCTCACAGACCATTGCACTGGAAAGGTTTGGTTAAGATAGTCCCTTACTGCCAAACATGAATAAGGGGATGGAATACTGGTTTGTAATTATGATTTAGATAAATTAGATCTAAAACATGTGTAAGGTTACAGAAGGTATTTATCTCCCTTTGGTGGAGATAAGTCATGTGGGTCACATGACAGCCATTTTGTTATGTCACTACATACAGTGATGAAAAGTGGCAGTCACAATCCAGTTCATTTACAGCAACCAAACAGTAAGGATGCTTTCTTTAGCTTGCCTCCTCACCACCCATGGCCTTCGTAGAGGCTAAATTTGCCACCCCAGCAGCTTTCAAGTCCATGGTACTATTTTTCTTTGGGAATATATTTTTTCCAGATATGGAATGAAACTCCAGCTCACAGTCCCCAATTTGGGAAAACCCAAGACTTGCTGTTTCCCTCTCCTGGAATATGTCCTTGCTTGGGACATATTGAATCTGGTTCATTTGAATCTGAAGTCTTAAAAATGGCTTCTCCATGTACAGGTGTATATTCACATTCCTTTTTATTTCTCCTTACACTCTGCTTTCCTGTATAGATACATGTGATATATTATTCTCTGAGTGAGAAATGTGCATATATGTATATATAATTTTGTGTATGTCTCAATATTATAAAAGTCTCATGAGAACAAAGTATGTTTGTCATTCTTTTTCCTTTCAGCCATTCTGTGCCATACCTGAAATATTGGTGTTATTATATCATGGCTATAATAATGCCCATAATGGGGGAAATGTGAAGGGAAGAATAAATCTTTCTTCTCCAGCTCACCCCTGTTACACATGAAACAAATTGCGAAACAACTGTAAATCTACTTTTGGCCCACCCTGTATATGAGGACATGCAAAATGTTTGAGAGAAAATGTAATTAAAAGCATAAAATTTTAAATATGAGCTTTATTTGTCCATATAACCTCCATCAGCATCAAGGCACTTCTGTTACTCAAGATAGCAACCATTTATACCATCTTGGAAAACTGGTGTTCCAGAGAACAGTGTGTAGTGAGTTCCAATAAAAATAAATAAATAAAAAGAATTAAAATAAAAGTAAGGGATTTGCACTATCCTTTAAAACACTTCTCTTTCTTTCTTTCTTTTTTCTCTCTCTCTTTCTTTCTCTCTCTTTCTCTTTCTAAACTTCTCTTTCCATACTTCCCACAACCTATGAGAAGGCAACCCTCTCTTAAATAAAAAGAGGAAGAATAAGAAAAGACTGACCCTGGCCCAAATCCCCAGAACTTTGCTGGAGCAGAGCTTACTTATTTATGACTAAAAAATGCCTAAAACTGGAGAATCTCCAGGAATAACTTTCATTATAAGAAAAATGAAAAAATAATGGAATGCCAGAAAATAAAATAATTTGGCCAAACAAAAAAAATGACACAAACAGACTTTTTGATGTCCACACCAAATTCTCAATCCTAATCAAAAAAGGATAAAAAACTGACACCTGGAGTCCAGAAGGAGCAGAGAGATGGGAACAGAATGACACTAGTTGAGGATGTAACAAAAGAACGCAGCCATGTATGACATGTGAAGAAGCTGTTAAGAGGTTATCAGGTACTGACATTTCCGCCTTATTTCTGGCCTAAGAGAAAACACAGTAGATTGACACTGACCTGATTTCTCATATTACTACTACACCTATCATGGTATTACTCCTAAATGACCACTAACAAACATTTCTCCAGACTGCTATCACTATCTGCTTGATTAACAGACTTTTTGCTGCACTGAATATCAAAAGACTCACTCATCATACATGTATATATTATTTATTTTTAACCCTTGAGTAAGTTCATTTTATTCCCAAAGTTCCCGATAAAATAATTATCCTACACCTATCCACACTGGCAAGGTTCTGAAAAGTTCAACACATATGCCACAAGTGGATTCATACCTTTCCCAAGTGTATTTTCATGTAAGTGAATATAATGTACTTGACTGGAACTTGAACTCCACTCTCATTTCTTATTCTGAGTCACTCTCCATTACATAATCCTCACATCCATATATGAGCCTTTTCTATAAATATTTTCAAGGTAATGGTTCACATAAGCTTCTGTTGTTGGTAGCTTGATTTATGAATTTAAGTGCAGTACTAGATTGGCAATTATGTCTCATCATTCTATAGTTGAAATTGCTAGATTTAATTTCTAAAGATAACATTCTTCTCTCACAGTATTCCCTTCCTGCTTCTTGCTTCCCAGTCAACTTTTGAAATTCAAAAATTTAAATGCAATGTTAATCATTATCTACTCTCCCCTTAAACCTTGTTCTTTTATTACCCTCTCTTCTTAATTATGATTTTTCTCAGATTCTTTTACACTTAGTAACCCCTTTTATCTTAGTGCCTTTAAGATTTATCACTTTGCTTAGTGGGAAAAGATTCAAATATATAATATAATCAAATATATAATATAATCATGTCAGTTTTAAAATGTCCTAGTATTTATTTGGAGGCTTCAATATCAAATTTTACCAAAGCCATGTTTTTCAAATCTTTCTGTCTTATTTTTGTTTTTGTGGTGAAATACAAAACAAAAAAGCTGACCTTCTATTATGATGTGAGGTATGATGATGATGATAGGAAAAATAGCCGTTTGCAATTGTAATGATTGCAATGATAAGAATAATTTGAGATCGGTTTGTTCATACTACGTAGCCAGAAATGTCAAATGGCAAACCTTATCACTTTAAATTTATTTCTCTTTTTTTGGCCTCTGCTTTTATTCATCAGAATTTTTGGAGTGAAGTGAAAAGCAATTGTTATGAATCAAACACAACTGAGAAAATTTACATCGTTTTTTGTTTTTATTTCAGCAGAAAAAACAAAAACATATTATGCAAAAACAAAGAAAGAACCTATTTTTGATTTAGACAGCGGCAAACAAGCATGTTTGCTTCTGAAACTTCTTTCTTTGTCATTCCAGATAAATTAATTCCTAGTCCATTGATCAATGGACCCTTGTATTATTTTTTCCCTATCCATCAAGATGGACAAAAATAATTAGGGTTCTTCACATTTTGCTTGATGTTTGTTGTTTTGTTTTCTTTTGCTTATATTAATAATTTGTTTATTTTCCTGCTTTCTAAAAAAGAAAGAAAGACACAATGTTTTCATAGTCATGTTAAAGATTCACATGCTGAGAGTGATTTCTATAGCTTAAAAGAGAAAAATTGATATCATATATTGTTAAAAACACGCTATATAAAATGAAAATAATTTTTGTGACATCCACTTATTTTAAATTGTTTTTTTCTTTTTTAATTGATAAACTTTGATATAATTAAAATTTTCCATTGACAATAACTATGTGTGTAAAGAAAATTTGAGGTAATTAATATCTTCTCAACAATATATATCTGTTAATAAATTTCATTGAACTATCTAAAGCCCCTGATGAGCAGATCTGCAAAACTTGTAGCCAGGAAGATAAGTTTTGAAGTTTTTACTTTTATATATTTATATAGTCTCTTTTTTTATAATTTTTTTTTTAGAAAGCAGAAAATAAACAAAATATAAGTAAAAGAAAATAACAGAACAAATAAAAATCTAAACCATGCTGTCCATCTTGATGGATAGGGAAAAAAATAATGCAAGGGTCCATTGATCAATATACTAAGAATTAATTTCTCTGGAATGACAAAGAAAGAAGTCTCACAAGCATGTAGGCTTGTTTGATGCAATATAAATGTTTTCATTGTCATGATATCACTTAAAGGCATTTTATTAATTACCAAAAGTCAAAAACGTTCTCAAATCATTAGAATTTACTACCTACTTGAAGCACATTTGTAATGCAGCATGAAAAATTATATCAAAATTGTAAATATTATATTAATTTCTTTTTAAATCATTTCACCCCAAGCAAGGTGGAAATGCCACTAGTATGCTGTGGGTTACATGGAGTAAAAGAAAAGGCTTAGTATAGGTAGGATTGAGGAAAGAACGAAAGATGAACAGAATTCAAGAAGGCAGAAGATGGTGATTGACATTGCATTTAAATTTTAAAAGATTTTTGTTATAATGGCAGCAAATAATAAACAGTGGGAAGTGCAAGAAAAGAAAATGTTGGAGTAGAAGAGGCTGTTCCATTTAGCTATTTCAACAGTAAATGGGTGAGAATCTAGATGCCAATCTAGTAACACAATGTTATTCATGTAGTTGAGGAACCAGGTATAAAAGCTCATCAGAGCAGTTTCCATGAAAATACTTGTACAACAGACATAGGGAAGTCATGCCACACATCAGTGAGAAAGTGACTGAAGTCAAGATGCCAAGTCATGATCAATTATATTACAGATCATTCTTTGGATTTTTTTAAGAACCTCAAGATGAAGAGCAGGAGCACCAGACTAGATGTGGCACCAATATTCAAAGCAAAGATGATGGCGTTAGATTACAAACAATGTGCATTTATTTTATGTAAGTGGATATCTGTTTAGAAAAATCAACATCAGTGTTTCATCTGATTTATAGAATTTATACTCACCAAATATCTGAACATAAAATGATGGCATTTTTCTTGTATATTTGTTTACAAATTATGTTTTGAATCGACATTTATCTTCTTTTTTTATAATCATTTCACCCAAAGTAAGGCAGGAATGCCACTAGTATGCAAGGGGTTAAAAGTGAGAGAAAAGACTGGGTAGAGGGAGGATTGAGGAAAGGATAAAAGATGAATGTGATTCAAGAAAACAGAAGATGGTGACTGACGTTGCATTTAAATTTTTGAAGATTGTTGTTATCAGGGAAACAAATAAATGGAAGGGAGTTCCACAGGCAGGAAGTGCGAGAAAAAACTGTTGGAGTAGAAGTGGCAGTTAAATTTAACTATTTCAACAGTAAAATGGTGGGACATAGATTCTAATCTAGTTGCAAGCATAAATTCTTGTATTCGGGGCACCAGAGAAAAAAGTTTGTCAGAACAGTTGCCATGAAAATATTTGTAGAAAAGACAGAGAGAAGCCATGTCATATAGGTGTGAAAGTGACTGAAGTCAAGATGCCAAGTCATGATCGATTATATTACAGATCCTCCTTTGGATTTTGTTAAGAACCTTGAGATGAAGAGCACGAGCACCAGACCAGATATGGTAGCAGTATTCAATGCACAGGTGAATGGTAGATTTATAAAGGTGCAAGGTAGATTCTAATGAGAAAAAATTTCTGGCACTACATACTGGTCCAAGCTTTCCTTGCAGTAGATGCAGCTATTAATTCAATGTAGTTGCTCCACTTCAAGAAGGCACAGTGTATTGCTCTACAAGAGTCTAGCATCAGTCATGCTGATGGCGGCAGAAATGGTTCTCTATGGTGGCTAACTATAATATGACTAATAATACAATAGAGATGTGCAGATAGTGTAACTGTTATTGATGTAGTAAGTGGAATCAGCATGCACGGTTCAAATCTGAACCGAGTCAGATGCATTCACCTTCACACAAATTGCAATAGAAAAACCATGAATCCATTTCTCCCTCCATCTATATTTTAAATAACAGGTCAGACTAAGGTCTCTGGCATGGGCAGGCAACTAATATAAGAGAAGAAAAATTCTGAATTCCAAACCATTGGGAGAGCAATAGGTATTGTCCCCAAGAAATCATGGGAATTCAGAGTTATTAAGAAAGGAATAGTAAACTGTGGTCCATAAAAAATAGAAACTATATATATATATATATATATATATATATATATATATATATATATATATATATGTGAAGAGGCATGGTGGAGTAGTGGATAGTGGCTCGGATTGAGAGTTCAAATTGCAGTCGAATCCATTAGATTCACTTATGTGCTAATACCCTTGGGAAAAGTATTAGTCCTCTTCTCCCACCAGCTATCAGTAAATAACAGGACAGACTGGGTTCTATACTTTTGGACGGTAACTGTTCTCGGAGAAGGACAACTCAGAATTCAAAACCTGTGGAGGGTTGTTTGGGGACATTGTGGTACATGATGCAGCAGGTCTCTGTAGGCAGCCCTTCAAAAAGTGTGGTTGATTCTGCACAAAGCCTTCACCACTATAATCAAGTCATATGTGCTAGTGTCTGGCTGTCCATTCCTAGGAACTGAGTTGCTTGACCTTCATACATCGAGTATGATGGGGAAGTCCCACACACACACACACACACACACACACACACACACACACACACACACACT
>OZ038495.1:48671013-48818513 GCA_964036315.1 Acanthosepion esculentum | reverse complement strand
TTCCCCCCTCTGTTATCTTAAAAAAGAAATACAACATGAACCTAAGTGGAATTGGAACTTGGCTCTCCGATTTGATTTCAAGCTGTTATCTCTTTTACCAATCATACATCTAAGCTTACAGCAGCTGGTATTCCCAGGTGGTCACCCATTTAGGTACTGACTAGATTTAACATTGCTTAACTTTGATGACTATATGGAAATGGGTGTTTAAACATGATATAGCCATAATCCTAATAATGGTAGACCTTCAACATTAGACAAAAGTGGAAAGGCAGAATAGTATAGGTAAATGAACTTATACAATGAATTTCATGAATAATCACATCAGATAGACCCACACTTGGCTAACCTTTAAATGTAACATCAATCATCATCTTGTTTTCCTAAAAACTGGTCTTTTATTTTCCTTTCTCCTCACTAAAGTTTTCTTAATTTCTTTCAGTTGCAATAAATTCTTGCATCATTATTGTATTATTGCTTTGCTTAGGGTAAAGTGTTTGTTGCCAGCACTTCTTCTAGTTGAAATAAAAGCCGTTAAAATAATGCTGCTCTTGTAAATGATGATTGTAAGGCAATGGTATAAATTTCAACAAGGTGATATTTTATTTTTTTGCTTTTATATAATTGAGTAAAAAGAGAGAGAAAATACACTAGAATGCATGAAAAAGATAGAAGAAATTTAGGAATTGTGTGTGTGTGGGTGTGTGTGTGTGTGAGAGAGAGAGAGAGAGAGAGAGAGAGAGAGTAAAGTTCTGTCACCAAGGGGAAAGATATACCCATGCTCGGGAATAAGGTCCCCTGGATGTCATTGCTACAGCATGCTGGACAGAAAAGAGGATAAAGACAGGAAGTGTTCAGTTTTTATAGCTGCTTGACAGTGCCCATTAACAACGTCTTGGCAAAAACTGGCCAATCAATGTGGGGACAACCTATATGATTAATAAAAATTCATATATAAGAAAAACAATTGCACAACAACTCAAAATGTCATGTGAAGTCACAATAATTAAAAAAAAAACATGAATATGAAGAAGTGACATTTGAAAAACAATAAAATTAGAATTGTACGAGAAACAAAAAATCTTTGATAAAGACTTTGTAAAAGCAAAAGAATAATACCTCATAATTCAAAACTTTTCTGATACTGTTCCTAGGAATTGTCATGGCAATTCACAGATATTAAAGGAAAAGGAAGTTCTGGAGAGTCATGATCACCAATGTCCTGAAAGTTATGTTTTGTTAGATAAAGCAAATTGGATTACCATGGTAACATATTACAATACTAGCCAAATCAAACTGCTGTTGTTCGTTGAATCAAACACTGTTTTTGCTTCAATTACGCCAGTGTCAAGTTGTCAAATCTGAACAGTAAGGCAAGAGATAGAACAAAAAAAAGGTGCCATGAATGAAAAAAAAACATGCCTCAAAAATACTAGTTGCTTACTCTTTGTAGATAAAAAAGAGATCCCTTATTTTGAAAACTGTCATCAAAAGAAGTTAGCAACTCTGTTTTGGGATGTAATTTCAGGTCGGGCGTTTCTTCCGTCTACACCGGTTTCTTGGTATTTATCGTTGTTCTCTTCCCTATCTCCATTTCGTCATTGATTCTTCCTATCATAACTGTATGTATAGTATGATGTATCCCAACAGAAGACCTCTCCCATCTCCACGCTAGTCTACTTATAATAGGGAATCCCCTTTCACTCGCCTGGATGATAGACATACTAGGCATACGGGCACCTCAGAATGAAGCACTAACACACCTGGATGTCCCACCTCGATTCCGTCCAACCATGCTAATAATATACACGATTGCTAATGAACCAATTTCTTGTGAGACAACAAATAAGTATGGTCTCTTTTGATGTGATGGCATACTCGTATTCTCTCAAATCAAAGTCCTACATGCTAGATAAAGACAAACTCTCTTTCATCAAGAATAAGGCAAGTCCTGTTCACCATTTCTGCCGTTTGACTCTGGTTCTGGTTCACTATGTCTGCCACAAAAACACAAGATGACACTTTATTCAGTTATACCATCACCATTATTTACAATGATTTCTTGCCATTTATTGGGAAGCTCTTCAATACCTTTTGACTAGAATTTCAAGAAAAAATGGTAATAATCAGTTCGTGCATGATCAGGAGAATATTGCGAACGGTATAAAACAAACTGAGTTTCAAATTATTTTCTTATATTATCCTTGCTGCATGTCATGGAGGAGAATAATGTTTTTGCTTTTACTCACTGTGTATGCTGCCACTGTCTTGCAATAAAGGATGCTAAGGTTATCATGGAGTGAGCATGTGAGCAATGATGAGGTCTTGGAAAGGATGCAAACTAGGAAGAAGTTTATACTTAACATAAGGAAGAAGCAGATGAAATTTCTGGGACACGTAATGAGAAAGGAGGCCCTGGAGAATCTGATACTCACAGGTCAAATAAAGGGAAAAAGAGACAAGGGAAATCAATGCATGACATACCTGGTGGGCTTAAGCAAGTGGATGACAGAATGTGGCCTGGGGGAGTTGGCAGAGGCACGGAACTTAATGAGAGCTACAAGGGATAGGACACAGCACATAAGAAGAAAGATACTCCAAATTTATTCTTAAATTCGACAAATGATTAGCAGTTAGGGTGATATATTTGTCATAACAACTGATTCCCAAAAATGGAAATTACTTTTGACTCAACATAATATTTAGTTTAAAATTATGTTTTGTTTGTTTGTTTGGGGTTTTATGGCATATCAACCACTATGGGTTATTTAATGCCAGATCCAGTATTTACTAGATATATCAAAAACGTATAGTTGGCAACATCATTGTTTCAAAAACGTATAGTTGGCAACATCATTGTTTCATAAAAATGTATCCCTGGCAACATCATTGTTTCAAAAACGTATAGTTGGCAACATCATTGTTTCAAAAAGTGTATAACTGGCAACATCATTGTTTCAAAAAACGTATAGCTGGCAACATCATTGTTTCAAAAACGTATAGCTGGCAACATCATTGTTTCAAAAAGTGTATAGCTGGCAACATCATCATTTCAAAAAACTTATAGCTTGCAACATCATCGTTTCAAAAACGTATAGCTGGCAACATCATTGTTTCCCATCACATTTTAGGGGTAAGGTGATAGTATATTTAGTGTAGGGTTTGGGAGGGAAAGTTAATTGTAAGTTGTAGTTGTTTTGGGATGGAGTAGATGTGATGGGGCATGACATGACCAGCCGATTGATTGGATCGACGGCCTTTTGGTTGGACGTAGTTTATCGTCATACGCAGGACGCGGATGTTGTTTATCGTCATACACAGGACATGTTAAAATTATGAAAAGTGAGATAACTGCATATCCATAAAATGCATGATAGCCCAAATATAAACATAGCACCTTCCATAAGAAGTTATCAGATTTGTGCATCAGAAAGCCTCCACTTTTGTATTCATTGCAGCCCTAAACATCAATAAAATTATTTATTCTTCAGCTGAGATGTTCCAAGTACTTCTAACAATTTCTGTCCAGAGGCACTACTTTTGGTTAATGAATCTGCCAACTGTAGTTATGTCTCCACCCAAAACACTTTGTCCTCCCCCTCTGACACCATTTGTCTTAATCCCACTATATCCACTCTTAATCTCCCGTCACTAACAATGCTTGAGGTTTCTAAAATGTTAGTTTGTGATGCATTGTTCATATAGCATTGAATTGGTGGCAATATAATTGATCTAATCACTTCTTGCACCAAAGGAGAGACCAAAACTTCCAGTATCAGCTTTATGCTAATGTTTCAAAATTTTCTGACTCTATTCATCTTTTTAGATTGCCAGTTGCTTGGTGTAACTTTCACTTTGAATAAAAATAATAGCACTACCCTATGAAGGTCTATTTTCTAGGCTTGCATATGCAACATCAGAATATGCCAAAGCTCTTCTATATCTAGGATTACCAAAAATAGGAAATATTAAAGAATGTTTTCTTGGACTTCAATTTAGACAATGCTTTGTTTGCTTTATGTTATGTTTTACAGTTAGTTGTTTTTTGTGAGACTTAGACATTAACATGGAACCAAGACATATGGAGGGAGCTAGTCAGGTACTCAGATGCATCATGGGACATGATGGTTCTTCTGTATTGATAACTGCAACACATTCATAGCTGATCTCTAATTTTTTATGAAGTAATCTGTTGTAGAGTTACTTTCCGCAGTGGAAACTGTATTTGGACTAAATTTGGTCCTAAATAGGTTCAACGTACAAAAAAGTTAGGAACTTGTTATAATAAGTATTACGCAGAGTAATCTAGTTGTGGTAGCTGACTACTTTCGTATTCAACTCCCCGTCGAACCCTCACTGACTCCTACTTATATTAGGTGTGAGAGTCTATTATCTACAGACCAGGTGTGTTTCACCATAATATAATCCACATTATTTGTCCATCTAAACATTTCAACTAAGCTTTATTTCAGCATTGGTTTTTCACTCCATATAACTTAATGCTATACTAATTAGGATTACAGTTGGAATATACAGGTCTTGATTAATTTGCAATCCCCTGTAATTTGCAGAGCTAACACCAGATACTTGAAAAATGACGCATTTCCATGTACGTTCATTTTAAATGTTTTCTTCAGATTTCCAATGATCTACTACTGGAAACATTGCTGGGCAGAGGGATTCCTAGAATGAAACCAATGGTCAGGGAAGAAAATCGCCCCCAATAGAATTAATGGCTATGTATCAATGACTAAGGCGAGACTTCAAGTGCATGTCTTGTGCTAGTAGACCTGACCTGGAGAGAGATAGTCTTTGCCATGTCTACTTGCTTCCAAGACTGAAGTCAATGGCCAGGGCAGAAAGTAGTGTCCAATAGAATTAATGGATTCATACAGGTACCAAGGTTATTTGCACACGTGAATATAACAAACCAAACTGGAATTGAAACTCATTTCTCTGATTAATAATTCTGAGCCAATATCCATTATGCCACCTGCCCATCCAAGATTACAACACCTAGTATTCCCAAGCAGTCAACCATCTAGGTACTGACCAGGTTTGATGTTTCTTAACTTCAGTGGTCATATAGTTAAAGGATGAGGAGTTATTTATTATTTACATAATGAGAAGTTATTATTTATATGCAGATTATTATACGCATATTATTATTATTGCTACAAAAGGCAATGGCGTTCACATATCTAACCAAACATCCTATGTGTGATCCCCACTTATCATATCACAAGGCAAAGATAAGAATACATTTCTTGCTATGGGATTTCCTGTCAAAAATGATGTTCTTATATCAACAGATTGTAGCCTTCAGGAACGCAAAGCTGTGTTAAAAAAATACCACAAATAGGCACTTTCTGCCATAGATAAGTATGCCAGTATAAATTGCTGAATCTTTTCTTAGTACAATTAAATAAACTTTCCAATTTTTAAAATGTTTTCTTTGATTATATTCTTTTCCACCATTATTATATACAATATTTGTCTAAGTTGTAAGGGATTTATAACTCGGAATAAATAATTATAAACCCTCTTAAATTTATATATACAAAAATACTCATAAAAATGAAAGACAGCAAGATGTGGAAGCAACAAAACGAGTATTATTTATTATCCGGTTGTTATGTGGTGTTGGAGAGATGAGAGACAATACTACTGAGTAAAATCGTGAGTTTGGGATCAAATGTAGATCAAATATGGATCAGAATATGGCAGAAGGATAAGATAAAGAATAATCAAATTGTATACAGTCTTTCTCATATTTTTTTTTATATATGTGTATGATGAGTATCCAGATCATTTGTTGGAAATACACAAGAAGTATTGGTTTTCTTACTTCAAATTTTTGTTGTGTATTAAGACATAAATGTTACTATTATGGCTTAAAAAAGGAAAACAAGAATAAATTTACATTGACACATGTGTTAATGACCAGCCTGTGTGAACTGCTTATCTGATAATGATAATGTCACATGTTTGTGCATGTAGAGGAGAAAAGTGGGGTTGATTCTCATTGGTTTAGAATGAGTTAATTAATGATAACTATTGTTAAAACATGATCTTACTCAATCAACAGAGTGGCACCATTTCACCAAACAACAGAAAAATGTTCCCTGAAGATAAATTTTAAAATATAAGATACTGCCTAATGGTTAAATCTACTTTGGCTGTAATGAAAATAAGATACTACCACTGCTTAAAACACATCCATTAAGCTGAGGAGTAGGAGTCTAATTTGTTAGATAAGGATGGTGAGTTCAATCCTAGATAGGAGTTAGCATAGTTAACAAGTATAATTGTTGTAATTATTTTAGTATAATTATTCTTTTAGATTTTAATTAATTTTTTTATTTTTTTATGGATATGACAAAGTGTACACTGTGTTTGAATGCTCACATTTTTTCATTTGATTATGCAGCAATATAACTTTGTCTGACTGTTATGATGTTGGTTTGGGGGTTGTAGAGACAAACGGCAAATAACACGTAACAATAAGAAGGGTTTTAATAGGTTGATAAAAAGGTACAGAAATCGCCTGAGTAGTCAATAACTAGTTCAGCCAAGAACTTCTCTGTCTTCCTGTCTCTCCCATGTCAACTGACATGCCACTATTTTAAGTCTTTGTTCACAGACGCAGACAAGTTCATCTTCAAGAGGGGTGGTAGGTTTCCGACACAACACTGTCACTGTATAAAACCTCCATAATCTAGTGTATTTATGCAGCATAAATATTTACTCATTATTTAAACATTAAGTGAAACATACCTTATCATAAAAATAGTTTCAAATCTGGCATAAAACTTCCTATTTCTTTTGTTTTATTGATTACAGTTTAATTAAATATAGCAGTTCAAAAAAATGTGATCAGTTTGTCATATTGAAAATGGCTTGTATGATGAATTGTGAAGTGATCAAAAAACAGTTGAATATTTGCAGAAAAACTGTTTTTAATGTATGGAAAAGGTTTCAAGAGAAGCAAACAAGGTCATAAAATCCAATTCCAGGAAGGAACCATTCTGCTTTTTACTAGGAGAGTCAATGAAGCCATCAAGAATTGGGTGAAGAGAAATTTCTGAACAAACATGAGGAAGTTGGCAAAAGAGCTGAATATTTTCGATCGGTCACTACGAGGCAGGCATAATATCCACTTCACGTACGGTAAATACTAGACCGGGGTTCTTTAATATATCAGCTTTCCTAGCAAGGTTAATGCTTGACAAACGTACCGATAAGCTATAGTTTTAAATAGAATTCCCCGTTTTCACTTAAGATAAAATCTCTTTCTTGGGAGCGCGTTTTCGCAGCGCCGCCCACGCGGTGCCAGAGTAACCGAACCCAAGAAAGAGAACACTGACTTTAGAATTTCAGTTTTTCTGTTTCTGACTAGTCCTGTATCTATCATCTCTTCATTTTAACTTAAATTTAATATAAATATGTCTCCAATAACCATGTCCTGAAGATGGTCTATTAGACCGAAACGTCTGTCGTTGACAGCAAAACAAAAAAACAAAATAAAAAACAGTAAACTCACATATTCGGATTTTGCTTTGTCTTTTCCACATTTTCATCATAGGTCACCAAGGAGGATTGTGAAAGTGGATTTACGGCTGAAAATTTAATAATGACAGCTGCTCTCAAGTACCTCCAAGTAAAAAGGTTTTGGCAGAGAGAAGAAAGTGGAGAAGAGGAAGCTTGCAATTGATCAAATCTCTGTTTGGTTGAAAAAAAAAGTAATTTCTCTGTGGAGGCTGTGGTCAACTACCAAAATGATAGGGTAAGTAAAATCATGTCACTGAATGTTTCCTGGTGAAGTCTATGTCACTTGATCAGGAAACATTCTTGAAAGTGTCAGAACACATTGAAAGTGTCAGAAACCAACTGGTATAATGGTTTGGGCTGCTGTTGTTTCTGATGGTTTGAAATTAGCCTTAGTGGTCACTGAAAAAGAAGCGAAAGTGAATAGCAAAGTTGACCAGCAAATGTTGGAGAGATATGTTGACACATCTGGAAGTCACTATGTATTCACTTAAGATGGAGTTCCTGCATAAATAGAAAATTTGATGCAGAACTGGTGCAAGAGATATTTCTGTAGATTTTATGCCGAATCAGTTAATCCTATGAACTTTATGATATGGCTCATACTGAAGAGCGATGCTTCACTCACGTATCTCATACTCAAGTGCATCAGATCTGAAAGAAGATCTTAAGATACAATTTGAGTGGTGAACAAGTCATGCACTTCAGTTGAGAAGAGATTAAGGAATATGGTGAAAGCAAATAGTGACCATTTTGAATTCGTTTTTAATAATTTCACACCAAACATGGTAGTAATGTCACTCGTATGCAGGGGGTTACAGAGAGTGAAAGTGAAAGAGAAGATTGCAAAGAGAGAGGATTGAGGAAAGGACAAAAGATGAACGGGATTCAAGAAGACAGAAGATGGCAATTGATGTTGCATTTAAAATTTTGAGGATTGTTTTTAACTGGGAAGCAAGTTGAAGTAGAAGCGGTTTGCATTTAACTATTTCAACAGTAAAAGTGTGGGGTCTGGATGCCAATTTAGTAGGATGCTTAGATTTATGTAGTTGGGGCACCAGGGAAAAAATCTCATCAGAACAGTTGCCATTAAAATATTTGTAGAAATGACAGAGGGAAGCCACACCACGTTGGTGAGAAAGTGACTGAAGGTGAGATGCCAAGTCAAGAACGATTACATTACTGATCCTTCTTTGGATTTTGTCAAAAAACTCAAGATGAATAGCAGAAGCAGCAGACCAGGTATGGCAGCAGTATTCAATACACAGGCTAATGGTAGATTTGTAAATATGCAAAATGGACTCTGACAAGAAAAAGTGTCTGGCACAACACAGAGACTCAACTTTCCTTTCAGTAGACACAGCAACTGATTCAATATAGTTGCTCCACTTCAAGTCAGTTGAGAGCATAAGGTCAAGAAGGTGCAGTTTGTTGCTCTCCAGGAATCTAGCATCAGACATGCTGATGGGAGGCAAATAAGTTTCTCTATTGTGGTTGTAAATATATGTAAAATATTATCTATAAATATAACACTCATCCTGTAAACTTTCATTAACCAAAATATAAAACACCTTATTTTAAGAGAAAATGAATAATGGATAAATATATATGCCACACCCAGTATAGTATCATAGAATCAAATTTCTGCTGTTGGAAGTTCCTCATCTAAAACTGATAGAAAGATTAGGATGAAAACAATTACTAATTGCTTTCAACGAAAGCTACCATTATTTTTTAACAGGTTTTTAGTACTTACTGTCCATGCAAGTGCTAATTTGGGGTTCACATTTCACTTTCAATGAAGTCTTGCAGAATGCCGCCACCAATATCTGATTATGCTGTTTCCAATACCATTACTGAATGTTGGTTCACCTGCTCTCATTGAAGATTTTACATTTATTTTTTTCCCCTTTCCTTGTAATTATCATAAGAAATTTCTCCTCTGTTTGCACTTCGGAACTTTCTACATGCACCGAAATATGCTAACCATATAAAGCACAATATACTACAAAACATTTTGTATCTGAGTCAATCATATATAAAATCCACGATTCATTCTGCATATAAACCTTTAAATTTGTACTCAATGATACTGGGTATGAAGATGAATGTTTATACATTATGTTATTCTAGTGAAAGAGATAATCACCTACCTCGAAAAAGAGTTTGTGTTTTGCATGTGATCTGCTGAAGAAACATTACCGAAAATATTTAGCAAGAATCTACTACTTTAAGTATCAGAATCTATGCTAAAGTTCTTTCCTCCCCTGAATGGTGTGGCCAATCAGAAAAATTGCTCAATGAAGCCGTTGTTTTTCACTTACAAAAAGTTTTTATCTGGACTTGGTGGATGAACATGCATTTTTGATGGTCAGAAATGAAGGTTGAATTTGTGACCCCATTTTGTCATTTCTATGTTGCCCTTTGGCTTGTTACAATGGACTATCATTTGAAGTGTGATTTGGATACAAATGTTGCAGTTGAGAGACGGAAGAAACCTATTTCAGGCGTTTATTGCTACTATAGGGTGACCCAAAAAAACGGGAATTTTTGAAGTGTGTATTGCCAGACATCAGCAAGTGGCAACACTGCGAAACAGTGACCTTGAGCAAGTAAACATTTTGCCATTTTAGTAACGAGAATGAAATTCACAGTATCCCGGCTGAGATGTTGCAGCAGTCAATGAGGAATCTCAACAGCAGATTTCAAGAATGAATTCGTAAAGGAGGATGCCATCTACAGGACGTAATTTTTAAAAAATGAAAATTCCATCATTGTTTCTTAAATGGCATATTTTAAGGTTTCAATTACTATGAATTAAATATTTTTCTTCCATCACTCTTGGTTTTATTGGATTGTTAAAAAGTTCCCGTTTTTTGGGGTCACCCTAATTAAGTTTACAATTATTTTTCTTTTCTTTACTACAACCGTTATTAGTATATGAGTGAGTAATGAACAATAGGAGTATACAGTAAAATTAAGGAAGCTTTTAAGAGGTTTATTTACAAGTACATGTTCACAGTTAAACACACCCATTGGTTCCCATCTTCATTCTCATACCTTTCCTCATCCTGGTGAGTGTTAATGCCCTCTAGGATAGATCTTCCTGTTAGACTGCTACATAGGAGGAATCACCACATCTCCTTTTTTTCTTTTTCGTTGATCTACACATTTACTCTTGTAGGTTTGACCACCAGTTTGCAAGATTGGTCTTGATAATATTCTTTAAATTAGATGTTTCTAGGTTTGGCAATAAAAGGTGTACACCTGTACATTTCTTGTGTCACAGACACAATTTGGTCCATCCTCTGGAATTAGATTGTGTCCATTCTATTGTATGGTTTCCATTGGACATATTCACTGAGTAAGATTGTGATGGTGAAGTTTTCTTTGCCACTATCCCAGTGACTCTGGTATCAGTCACCCATACTTGTTTCCCTGGTGGAAAGCTACTGATATCAAATGCTCTTTGGTGCTTTTTAGTGAATCTGATCAGAACTCTTTCTATCTTTTTCCCTAGATATGATGGCTGAATTCTCTGGTATTGATGGGTTCAACTGCAATGGATGAATTGTAGTATGCAGTCTGTATACCATTATTAAGTGAACTGTTTTCGAGTAGAGCTAACCTGTATGCCATCAAGGTAATGTATAGTTCTGTCACTTTGGTCAGAAGATTCTTTATTGTCTGGACTCCCTGTTTAGCTTCACCATTACTTCATGGATATCTAGGACTGCTGGCCATATTATGGAATCCATACTTTAAGGCAAAAGCTGAAAATATACTGCATGCAAATTCTGGTCTAATCTCTGTCTAATCTCTGCCAGGGCCTATCTGGAAGTTTTGTCTGAATGAGATGCTATGCAGGGTTAGTACCCACTTTTAAACAACTTCTGCATTTCATCACTAATTCATTTAGTTGCTGGCTTAGTCTTGGTCACCATGCACTCTAATATGCATAGTATCTGCATTTGACTATGCCTTCGTGAGTTTCATAAAGTCTCTTGCCAAAATCATTCCTTAGCTGTAGAGCATGCTTTGTTTGCTCACAGACATTCATGTAAAAACTTCCCTGGTAGAAAATTCTCACTGGGAGTTTTTTTTTATAATCTCCATAAGTTAATGTTCATGAGCTCTGTGTTTGTATTTTGTGCACTTTCATTTACTGCTGCTTGCAAAAGTGTGCCAGCTGTAATAAGATTCTTTCCAGCAACATGAAATATACTGTACTCATTAATCTTATCCGGAAATTTTGTACCTTCAGAGATAAAGCATCTAAAGTTTGGCCTCCAAGGAGGCTTAGCAGTGACTTTTGCTTTGTTTTGAGTAGAAAATATTGGCCAATAACGAAGTCTCTGACCTTTTGGCAGTCCCATCTCACTGCTTGTGCCCATCCTGGGTATGAGGATAAACTACGTCCGATTGCAAGGCCTCTGATCAGTTAGAGTCAAAGCTATGGCAAATAGTTAACCCTTAAACTGGGTTCAAAACACTATGAAAGTGTAAAAATAGGTTTTAATACCAGCAATACGTTTTTATAAAAATTATTACAATCAATACATTTTTTAAGAAAAATTATTATCAGCAATAGATTTTGGGGAAAAATATTACCAGCAATAAAAATCTTGTCGGTATTAAATAACCCATTGAGGTGTTGATATGCCATAAAACAAATCAAACCAAACCACTGCTTGTGCCTCTTTTTTGATTTGAGCATACCTCTGCCTACCTGGTGAAAGTGACCTGGAAGAATATGGAATAGGCGTCATCTCTCCACTTCATTTTTTAATTAAGATTGGTCTCTTTGTTTGGGTTGTGTAAGTTGAATGAAAGGAAGAAAATATGGAATGTCTCTTATCTCGTGGTTGGGGAGAAGAATAAGTGGCAACGAGTGATTTCTTTTACAGAGAGACATTATGACAAACTGGGAAAAAAAGAAATTATATAATTTGACTGAAAAAAGGAGTCAATGAAAATGGGAGAAGCAGAGGGAATTCAAACTACGAAGACCCACTTACTTCATAATGCTACACACACTCAGCTTCTTTTTCTTTATTGTAACCTTTCAAACCACATGTTGTATAGAGCTAACACTGGTGTATTTAATAAGTCTTCCTTGAAGGTTTTTACCCAGTCATCCTTGCAGAACCATAGGTTTCTTTTGGAAAGCAGGTCTTCTCAGGGATTTGTCCTTTTCAGCTAACTGGGTAACAAACTCTCCCAGTTGATTTACCATCCCCAGAAGGTTGCATAACTCACTAACATTGTTATGTTCCTGCATTTCTCTCATAACTGTATTTCTGCATGGATTAGCCATGATTCCTTCAGTTGTAATAATGTTACCAAGGAACTTGACTTCTCTTTTTTGACGATTCAAACTTGTCCATGTTATGTGTGATCCCAGCCTACTCCAACTTCCTTAAGACTGCATGTAAATAAGTATCATATTTTTCTTGCATGTGTCCCCATATCAGAATATGGCAGATAACACCTTGAAAGATTTCATTAACCTCTATGACCATCCTATTCTGATAATGTTCCAATGCTGATGATATAAGAAATGGTAGCTTTCTGAAGAAAAATCTTCCAGATCTGCTAAAGATTTTTCAATTAGCTGATTCCTTGGCTGAAGGAATTTGCCAAAAATCCATTTTAGCATCAAGCTTGTTGAACATCTTGGTGACAGCTAGTGATTGTAATGTTTGTTCTATAGATGGTAGAATGTACTTTTCCCTAAACACTAAATTAAAGAGTTTTGTGAGATAAAAAAAAAATACAAGGTTCTCCAGATTTCTTCACCATTCACACCTTGCCTTCACACCATTCTGTGGCCTTCTCCACATGGCTAGTAACACCCATCTGTTCCATTTTTTGTAGTTCATATTTGCTTTGGGGAGCAGTGGCGTTTTGTCACTGTGTCTTGAATGAAAATGCTTTTGCATCTGGTTTGATTTTAATTGTGTAGAGTTGCTTAGCTCGACTGAGAACTCTGCTCAGCTTTGGATACCTGTTTTTGAGTGTTTCCAGGACAATCCTGTTGACATAGCTCACCTGTTCCTGCTTGATGATGGCAAATTTTGATCATGTAAGTCTGTCCTTCTGTCTGTTTCCTTCTGTTTTGCAGCAAGATATTTCCAACTCTTGGAACATCTAGTGGAACATACACTTGGTCGAATATTGCTTTCTTTGCATTTAAAAGTTTTGGAGTATCATTTTTGAAGATCTGTTTGAACACATGGCCAGTGATAACAGTCATATCAGCATGTGTGTTGATCTTAAAATTTATTTTCTGCCACCCGCTTTAAGATCAGCCATCCATGGTTTGCCACCCAGGAAATGCTGCCGTCATCTTTTAACTCATTGACACCTGCTGATGTACACACTTGCCTGTAGTGTTCTTTCTTCCCACATGCATGACATGTCACACCTTTAGTAAGGCATTGTGTTTTGAGGTGGTATGTGCTCTTCCACATTTGTAACATTTGCTGTGTTTTTTTATTAATGTTTTTGTCTGTGTGTTTCCTGTGTTTTTGCATCAGTTTCTCTTTATGTATAATTCTGTCTACAGAACATGCCTCAGTCAGATTTTCTCCCCGCACTGTTGTTACCTGACAGTTTCAATTTGTTGAGCCGTCTCAACCACTTATTCCAGAGTGAGATCTCTGTCCAACTGCATTCTGCAATAAAAAATCATCAAAAAGACAACAACCAAACAAATCCAGGTAAGTTAAACTTTCAAGCTACAATGTTCAGCCAACAGGGCTGTCACAAAAGAATCCACAGACTTGTTAGGTTCTTGTTGTCTCATGTTAAAGACTGCTCTCTCTTATAGAGTACATATGTCTGCCCAATAAAAAAGGCAAATGGAAACCATTTTTTACAGCATCATAACCATTTAAATCCTGATCAGATAAATTTAAATTCTGAAATATATCATCAGCCTGATATCCTATAGAATAAATTAAATAGTCGTTGTTGTGTCCTCTCTCTAAAGAGTCTATGTTAGACTCTTCTGCCTACTATAAAAATTAGTAGGACATAAGACTTTGGGAACAGTCAAATAGATTGAATGCTGGGCCAACTGACACACACTCACTAGTCTTGTAATACCCTTCTATTGTACTTACTGTTATATGATATATCTGCAACACTTGTTTTGTTGTTTCTTTAACCATTTACTTGGTCACAACAATAGTTTACTTGATTTGCTTGAGTTGTAGTATGGAGATTACTTGTTTAATGAAACTTTTCAAAACATTGGATCAATTTTTGCCATTCAAATGGATTTGTAAAATAAAGTAATTTCAGTGATTGGATTGTAAAAAACACACCTATTTGTTGTTGAGCTGTAGTGACCATGTTTGTTCTGCTTGTATCATCACCTTTTTTTTATACTGTTTTTAATTTCATGAACAAGGTTCTATCCTGGGTATGACGATCAACTACATCTGGCAACAAGGACTCTGATTGGGAGATTTTTAGGAGAGTGGGAGTGCATCTTAATTGCTGTTGTTACAAGTATCACTCTAACCTGGAGTGGCAGCACCTGTTAGGGTTCCAACTATATGCAAATAGTTAACAGCTCAGACTGGGGTTGAAACACTATGAAAGTATAAAAATACATTTTTATAGTAAAAATACCAGCAATACATTTTCATAGTAAAAACATATTACCAGTCATACATTAAAAAAAATACATATTTGTAAAGAAAATTACTAATGCTCTCAAGAAAATTAAATTTTGACATTAAATGACCCATAAGTAGTTGATATGCTGCTAAACAAACAAATGAACAAGTTTGAAATATAATATACACACTGAATCCCTTTCAGACACTATGTTGCTTTATTATTTTATGCATGAGTAATGAACAAAAGGAGGCCCTGTGGAGTAATGGATAGCGGCTCGAATTGAGGAATCGGAGAGCCAAGTTCGAATTCCATTTAAATCCATTACATTCACTTACATGCTAATACCCTTGGGAAAGGTATGAATTCTCTTCTTCTCCCACAGCTATGGGCAAATAGAAGGATAGACTGGGTTCTATAGCCTTGTATGGCAAATGGTCTACTGCAGAAAAAGATGGCAAACTACTGTGGGAAAAAAATCTGCCTCGTCAGTCATCTCTTGAAAGATCACCTAAGCATGTATCCTGTATGGCACATATCTGACTGAATGAACAAACGGAGAATAGAGTAAAATTAAGAAATGAAGAGATTTATTTAAAAGCACATACACACAGTTGTACACAGCCGTTGACTTGCGTCTCTCCACTTCAGTTCCCCTTGCCATCCTGAAGAGAGATTTTGCTCTTTAGGGATGACCAGAGTTCTTCCTCTTAGATTCTTATATTGCAGATATCACCACTATTTTATAAAGTTGGATATTTGTGCTTTAAGCATACACTGCAAGAGTCACAATACTCTTTGTTTTATTCAGAATTTCTTTATCACCAAAATCTTTAATCTTCTTAAGATGTTCACACAGATTTTCTTTTGAGGCATGAGTAAATTATTGATATAACTTGTTTATCCTTTTCTTTTTTTCATTTCATTTTAAAGTTTTTAAGCAGATTCAACCACTTTAAGTCAAGGTGTAACTCCTTACACCCATCACCCACTCAACTCTTGCGGGCTCAGCCGTTAGGCCTGGTAGATTCCCAATCGGGACCAAATGACAACAATCCTCTTTCCACCCACGTTGTGAATTTTCTGATCTGAAGAGTGGTTTCATTGATCCTGGACTGACAGGGTCTGTTGAGTGTGCTGAGGGTGAGACAAGAGTATATTAATAAAAAAATAAAAAATTACGATAAGATAATCATGGAAGAAAGACCAGAGTCACTTCAAATATAAAGACTTGGACTCTAGTCCAAGTCTTTATATACAGGCAGAATTAAAAATAGGCGGGGAGAGGGGAGAGAGAGAAAGGGGAGAGAGATGCTTCGTTGATTAACACTTATTTTAATTTTGCCGACTATCTCTCTGTCATAAAGGGACAATGTTTATCCTTATAATCTTCACTTTCTACCATCTCCTCTTGCATTCATATCACACATGCCATTTATCAACCCTCTACCCCAAAACACTCTCAAGCCTTGTGTTGGGTGAATTCAAGTATATAAAATAGTTTTTAGCACCACAGAAACATTTAACTGATCTTGGTTATTAAATAAGGCATTTTTGAGGTGTGTAATATAGTAATAGCCTGGTGAGATTCAAAATAAATCCGTTATATATGAGCTGTATCACTTGTAAATTTAAAGCAACATCAGTTTTCATTGTACTGACATTGCTCAAGAGAAGTGAAATTGATTATTTAGTTTAAAAGACTCATAACCTGGAACATTTTCTTTCTTAGTTGCAGTAGTTTTTACATCACCAAACTTGAAGATTTTGTTAATTGAAAAATATTCAAGAAGAGATTCTCATTATCTGTTAAAATAGTTTGTTTCTACCTCGGGAATGACTGCTATAAATCACTAATTTAGGGACAAATCCTGCAGATGCATTCTGGGAATTCTTCTTTTTCAATAAAAATGAATAATTCTTGGTGGTGGTGGTTAGTTGTACCAGAGGTTTCTTGGTAATTATTTTATTGGAACTCCGTAAATAAAACAAACTGACCTAAGGGTATAAAATAAATAATATATTTTTATTTATTTGATTTAGAGTTAGTACTTTGATATTTGGTTTATCAAAATGTATGTTTATAAGGCAAATATACTAGCCAAAATCTTTTTCGGCTATGCAGGTCAAACTCTCTGCCTTCGGGCAGAGAGGAACCCGGATGAGGCTTTGCTAAAGGGCAGAGTCTTGTTTAGGGAGGTAGACTGACCCTGAACCCGTTCATACAGGTTTGAAAGGGATTATTTTTGGCAGAAGCTACAGGATTGGAAGACCCATGTAAAACTCGACCTTGTACCACATCTACCCTTGTGGGGGGTGCTAGTAGATATTGACTAGCTGAAATCTTTTCAGCTATATGATTGAACACTCTGCCTTCGAGCAGAGAGGAACCCAGACAAGGCTATGCCAAAGGGCGGAGTCTCATCTGGAGTGGTAGCCTGACCCGACCCTGTTTTTTACAGGGTCTATGGAGAATTTTTGCCCGAGCCTATGGCCTCGGATACCCTACGTTAAATTCAGCCAAGATTAAGGGCTTGGATGTCCCACGTTAAACTTGGCCTTGTGCCACATCTAACCTCATAGGGGGGCTATTAAATACCGACGAACTGAAACCTATGGGCTTGGATACCCTACATTAAATTCAGCCTTGTGCTACATCCAAATGCGTGGGGCTGTTGGCAAATATTTTAGCTGAAATCTTTTCAGCTATGATGGTCGAACTCTCTGCCTTTGGGCAGAGAGGTACCAAGACTAGTCAATGCTGAAGGGCAGAGCCTTGTTCAGGGATGTAGACCAATCCGATTCTGTTTATGTTGGTTATACAGGGAATTTTTAGCCTAGATTAAGGGCTTGGAAGTCCCACGTTAAACTTGGCCTTGTGCCACATCTACTCTCATAGGGGGGCTATTAAATACCGACGAACTGAAATCTTTTCAGCTATATGGTTGAACTCTCTGCCTTCAGGCAAAGAGGAACACAGACGAGGCTATGCCAAAGGGCAGAGTCTTCTCTGGGGTGGTAGCCTGACCGACCTGATTTTTTATGGGGTCTACAGAGAATTTTTGCCTGAGTCTATGGGCTTTGATACCCTTCATTAAATTCAGCCTTGTGCCACATACAACCACGTGGGGCAGTTGGCAAATATTCTAGCTAAAATCTTTTCAGCTATACAGTCAAACTCTCTGCCTTTGGGCAGAGAGGAACCCGGACGAGACTATGCCAAAGGGCAGAGTCTCATCCGGGGAGGTAGACCAACCCGATCCCGTATATGCTGGTTCTACGGGGAATTTTTGCCTGAGCCAATGGGCTCACATACCTCCACGTTAAATTCGGCCTTGTGCCATATCTGACCATGTGGGGTGGTTGGCAAATATCCTAGCTGGAATCTGTTCAAGCTCTGCTGGTCAAACCCTCTGCCTCCAAGCAGGGAGGATCCCCAGATGAGGCTTTGTTGAAGGGTAGTCTTGTCTCGGGGTAACAGCTACCTGACTCCGTTTTATATAGGGTCTATGGGGAATTTTTGGCCGAGCCTATGGTCTCGGATACCCCACATTAAATTCAGCTCTGTGCCACATCTGATCAGGTGGGGACGTTAGTAAATACACTAGCTGGAATCTGTTGAGTACGACTCAGATTTACGTGAGAACTACCGACCTACCAATAGTAGCACTCACTACTGGATTGACTTGCAATGATCATGCGCATAACTGTTACCTTATTTCTTATTGTACTGGTTTTTACAATAAACCTTTACTTATTTATTTACCATGTTTGTCAAGTATATATTCCTATTAGCACGGAATATAACAATTTATATATTTATTTCTATATTTTATTTTATTTTATACACTTCTCACTCACACATTTCTTTCTTTCTTTCTTTAGTGTCAGAAGACTATAACCACTTGACTGTATCCCTGTATTTTTTCACTGTCTTATAATTGCTTTATTTTACTATTGTCTTATAATTGCCTTGGCGTGTATTGCATTGTTCCTTTCTTGTATTATTTTGCTCTGTTCTCATTAGGCAATTTTTCAATTTTACTTAAAATGCCTGCATAATTTTAGCAACAATATCAACAAAAGCATTTAACAATGTCTTACTTGTTACAGATTTAGTACAGGACAATCCCAAATGACTCCTTAATTAACAGAGACACCTGAGGTTCTGCATTAATTAACGTTATCTTAATCTTTTATACTCTCTTGCTTTCTTGATGATGTTTGTAGTTTCTTTAGAATTGTTTTGCAGATTGCCATTACATCTCATAAGCTTTCCATTTCTGTCAACTGGATCCAAATTGCTATTAGAATTCTATTTTAAAAATCCTCATTTTCCATGCTGCCATCTGACTTGGCAAATAGAATATTATCATCAACAGAAGCAGCTGGCTCAGCAAAAATCTTTTAAAATCCTCAACTTTATATTTTTATAGGTCTTAGTCACACAGATAGCATTAGCCAATCTCACGTTTTCATCAGAAACATTTACTATGGTTAACAAAGATGCTTGCACCTCTTCTGGTAACTCAATGTTAAAAATCCCTAGTTTAGGATGTAAGTATTCAAACTACAATATATACTGTTCTCATCTTTTTTGTTATTATCACAACGTTTTGACCATTTAGTTCTCCAGCCTTCAGCAGGTGCATGTCAGTCAGTGTAAACTTTGAGTAATTTTGAGCTAAAGCCTTTATTTAATCTATGGAGGTATATTGTCTCTATTATATTGTGCATATCTAGGGATAGGTGGTTCACATTTAATTGTACATGTCTAGAAATATCTAATCATCTTTATTTTTTAATCACTTCACCTCAAGAAAGGTGATAATGTCACTAAGATGCAAGGGTCTACTGAAAGTGAAAGATAATGAGAAGATTTTAGAATGAACCAGAAACCCAATCTTAAACATGAAACAAAGGATAAACCACTACTCCTGTTCAAAAGACTGTGGGACTACACATGGGAACAATTTACCTCCCATAGATTAAATAAATGTTTTAGTTCAAAATTTCCTGAAGGATACTCAGATTGACAAGTACTGAAATAAAGTCAGATAACACAATGGCCAAAATATTGTGATAATAGCAACAAAGATGAGGACATTAGTCTAAATACTGTAAATAATGACACCTCATACCAGAAATTCAGACAGAAACACAGACTCCTGTCTGAAAGTCTTGGAAACAGGTAGTTTTAGAATCAAGGATTTGAGGGGTATTTTTGAGTAATCCTAAACTCAAAAGTGGGAGCTCTTGTAACAGTGTGGAGTAATCATTCACACCATAGTAATAGAATTTTAGACTTGATTTTTACAAAGATGAAAACAGGAAGAATAAATGTACCCAACCGAGAAGGCATGACAAATTTTATTGTAATTTCATGCAATTTTACTTATGCGCTTTTTGTGTGTGCTTGGTTTGGTTTCTTTTGTTTTATGGCATATCAACATTAATAGGTTATTTAATGCTGACAAAATTTTCATTGTTGGTAATTTTTTTTCCTTCAAAAAATCTATTTCTGGTAATATTTTTTCCTTCAAAAATATATTTCTGGTAATAATTTTCTTTCGCTGGTAATATTTTTTTTTAAATGTATTGCTGGTAATAATTCTTTTACAAAGTATTTCTGGTATTAAAACCTATTTTTACACTTTCATTGTGTTTTAACCCCAGCTTGGGGCTTAACTATTTGCTTAACTATTTGCCCATGGCTAGGACCCTAACAGGTGCTACCACACTTGGTCAGGGTGGACCTGAGAACATCAGCAATTAAGAGGTGGTTCCACACTCCTCAAAACCTCATGATCTGAGGCCTTGCTGTTGGACATAGTTTATCATCTTACCCAGGACACGGATGTAGTTAATCATCATACACAGGACGGTTTTGTGTGTGCATTTTACATTACAATTTTGATAATGTTTATGTTATAAAAGGAAGTAAGTTACTCTGTAATATCACAAGTGCTTTCATGGAGGGAAGTTACACATGTCTTGGGTGAAGAGATCGAATCTCATGTCTTTTGGCAGGATGTCCGTATTTCCAGCAGTAACAGTTTTTGCTGAATGCTGGGATTAAATTTATTTTTTTAATTTTTTTTATTTTAAACAAAGTTTAAATATTATTGTTTTATTTTATTTATAATTTTCATTGATATTATTATTTCATTTATTTGTAACAATAATAATATCCCTAAAACAGAAAAATGTTATTCCTCACTCAGTTTCCACTGAGTTCAAGTATTCATTGTCTTGTCAAAGAATTGAACTCTCAATTACTATATCAGTAGTAAATAAGAACTAGATTAGATATCCCCAGACATGGTCAGTGGAACAAGAATAATCTACTCCCATAAATTAAATAAAGTGTTCAGTTTGATATTCTCTGAAGTTGAAGACAATCATCTAATGAATGTTGAAACATCGTAATAATAATAACAAAGATGAAGACAATAGTTCATATTTAAATAATTTGAATACTAATAACACTATAATTTGAGCCTATTCAAAAACTCAGTTATATTTATACATATTGGATGCTGGTAGCTATAAAACTCTTTCAAGGCTAAATAAGGCATGTGCCTTTTCACCTTTTGGAATCAAGTTTATGTGTAACAATGTTAACACCATTCTCATGGTTAATGTCCTCAAGTTTTAGGCCTCAGACATAGTCTCAAGCCTCTATGAGTCAAAGCAAAGTAAACTGTAGGACCTTCTTTTGTTTTGTCAAGATCTGTAATAAACTGACATGTGTTTAGATCCTTTTTCAATTCATAATAATGTATTGTATTTACTTAGATTGGGAATGCTTTCAAAGCTGATACCAACCCAAAAGGCATTATCATCAACATCATAATCATCTAGAATTATGAACCTCATAATGCTCAACTTCATAATCATTATCATCAACATCTTTATTCTCTTCATTAGTATTTTTTAAGCATTTCACCCCAAGCAAGGCAGAAGTGCCACTAGCAAGGAGTTACAGACAGTGAGGGTAATAGTAAAGAGAGATGTTTGAAGAATGGATAAAGAGAAGCACCAGGATCAAAACAAGGCATCAGATGATGTTGCTTGACATTACATTTGAATATTTGAAAATTATAGCCATAAGGGAAGCAAGTAAGAGGAAGGGAGTTGCACTGTTGGGAAGTGCAAGAGAAGAAGCTGTTGGAGTAGAAAAGGCAGTTATGTTTAACTGTTTTGATAGTGAAAGGGTGGGACCGAGATGCCAACCTAGTAGCACGCTTAAATTCATACAGTTGGGCTACCAGTGAAAGTAAATCTTCAGAGCAGTCGCCATGAAAATATTTGTAGAAAAGACAGAGGGAAGACACCTCATGTCTGTGAGAAAATGACTGTAGTCAAGATGCCAGGTCAGGACGTATCACATTGCATATCCATATTTGGATTTTGTTGAGAACCTTGAGATGAACAGTGGGAGCACTGGACCATATATGACAACATTATTCAATGCAAGGACAAATGGTAGATTTGTAGATTTGAAGAATGGACTCAAAGGAGAAAAACCTTCTGGTGCGACACAGAGAACCAAAATTCCTTGCGGTAGATGAAGCTATTGATTCAATGTAGTTGTTCCACCTGAGGTCACTGGAAAACATGAGACAAAGAAAGCACAGAGAGACACTCTCATAGAGTTGAGCATCAGCCATGCTGATAGGAGGCAGGGAGGTTTCTCTATGGTGGGTAAATGAGAGCAGTTTTGTTTTGGTGACATCAAAGTTTATCAGCTATTTTCTGTCCCAGTCAACCACAGACTGTAGATCCTTTTTGAGTCCAACAGCCAGGTTAACTTTGCCAGTAATACTGTATTTACTATTGAGACAGGAGTAAATGGTAGTGTCATCTGCATAGATGCCTACTTGAGAACTGATGACATCCGGAAGATCCTTGATGAAGATCAGAAACAGTGTAGGACCCAGGATAGAACATTGGGGAACACCAGTGTTTGCATGAAAGGAACTGGAGGAGAACCCATTTAGAATGACTTTCATTTCACGGTTTGACAGGAATGATTGGATAAAATTAAATAATCTTCCTGTAAATGCCTTAGAGATATCTAGAGTCACAGCTTGAGTTTCACCATTATTATCAAGAGTTTGGCATACAAATTTAGTTATGGCTGTAAGCACTTCAACCGTAGACTGGGCAAAGCGGAAACCATATTGTTTGTCAGAGATTAGATCATGGGATGTAAGGTGCTTAACCACTTCAGCACTGATTAAAGCCTCAAAGTCTTTGCCGAAGAGTGGTAGGAAACTGATAGGATGGTAGTTAGATGGATCAGAAGGGTGTCCAGAATTCTTAAAAACAGGGACAACAGATGAGGACTTCCAACAGGCTGGAAAGCAAGAGTCACTGAGGCAATAGTTTGGAGAGAACTGGAATCAGCTCAGGAGCACATTTCTTTAGGACTATGGCTGGCATCCCATCACCATGACTTGCTTCATGAGATACTAATTTATTGATGATATCCAATACCATTAATGGGGTTATGCTTATTTCACTCAATGGAGCTTCAGTTCTAGGGGGAAAACCAGGTGTGGGTACTCTGGATGAGTATTATCATCACTATCACCATACATAATCATTATTTTCAGCATTATTATCATATTCTTCATGAGAATCATCATCAAGATTATAAACATTTTCATCACCACTATCATCAGCAACATAATTATAATCATCTTTATAATTATTATTGATATCGTCATAAGTGTTATCATCATCATCATCTTCGTAATCATTATCACCATCATTATAAATATCTTTTGCAAGATCTTCATGAGCTATACTATATGCATTATCATCATTATCAACACCATTTTTGAGGCTGAACTTCCTGAACTTCCTGCACAAACTATTTTTTGGGGAAAGGTGGGTTCTATGGAATTATTTATGTCCCTTTAATTTAGAATACTTGCATTCTCAAGTTTATTCATGCAAAACAGTTTGATGTTAGGTGTACAATTGATGTGTGAAAATTTGTCCTGATATCATCGAAGATTTATGTGTCAGCTGCCCTCTCTACTCCCACCAACCAGTCAAGGCTTCAAAGCCAGCATTTCAGCCTGCTGCCATGCCAACCAAATATCCAGTAAGTCTCACTAAAAGAAATCCCAAAAAAGATTAACAAAAAGAGTTGTGATGATACTGTCATGTCTTCACATTTGTCGAGATTTTTCTAAATGGCTGCTGCATAAAATTTGCAGTTGGCTATGAAGCAAGGGGAAGATGAAAGAAATAGAAAAAAATATCTTCATCTTTTATTTTATTTCTTTCATTATTTCTCCATCATTTCTGTTATTGTTTAGTCATCATCATCATCATCATCATCATCATCATAATAATAATAATAATAATAATAATAATAATAATAATATTTCCCATGAACATGTGTGATCATAGGGTTGCTGCACAGCTGAACACCTGACTAGTTTCCTCTGCATATCTCAGTCAAAAGCCAGAGGTGTATTCATTCATGCATAGCATTTTTGAACAAGTTACCTGGCTGAGCCCATCCCTCTTCAGGTCAAAGCACAACCAATGTCCTCCAGCTTGAATACTTGGTCAAGTGATAAAATATTTGCAAAACTTATCATAAACTGAGAGAAGCAGTTTTGATCTCTGAAATTAGGTAGCCGTGTTTACTGATTCCAACCTAATTATAAAATTTCTCTTCCTTTAAAAGCTGGGCTATCAAGAATTTTTATTAAAAACTTGATTACAGAGAATGACAGCCTGTAAGTTCTAACATATAAAGAATAGCGTGGTAATGATGAAAAGAGATGGGAGACACCAGAAGATTTAAATACTCTTTTATTATAATTATACAATAATTAGCTTTATTGTTTCAATAACATTTACCTTAATTTATGACCATTGACAATATTTTTCATTATATGATGTCAATATTATAATAATTTACAATGTATTTGTGTATTAAAATTATTTCCAATGCTTCCTGCTGTCAAATCATTACAAATGTATCTACACTTTTTTCTCTTTTGTGATAAATGAGAAAAAGCTAAAAATTTGACTATATATACAAGATGAAAATGTAGAATTACTTTTTTTAATCAAGTTTACTCCAAGCAAGGCAATAAAGCCACTAAGATACCAGGGGTTACTGGGTGTGGAATAGTTAGTAAACAGAAACATTACTAAGGGGTGAGAACAAAAGAAGAGTAATCATGAGGAGTGTAGATAGCAACTTACATTGCATTAAATCATTGAAGATCAAAGGTGGCCAGAAAGCATGCAGCCAGAAGGGAGTTCTACAAACCAGAAATGTGAGAAAAGAAAATGTTAGCATAGAACTTATGGTTACATCTCACCAACACAACTTTACTTGGTGAAACCTCATTGTCAGTCTGATACAGCGCTTAAATTAAAAAAGTCTACGTACCATAGTGAAGAGCAATATTTATTTGTAATATTTACAAAATGTGGCACAAGGCCAAAATGGGAAAAAAGGATAATATTCATCTCTCTCAACTTTAAACTTAGCTAGCCACAAACACACCACAATATTCCTAATACCAAAACAACGAATTCTTACCTTTCTTACTACATTCACCATAATACCTCATTGTCTCTATGAAAATCCTAACTAGTTGCCATATGTAGAATTCATTGTCTTTGAGGGGGAGGGGAATAAAACAACAATTTAAAAACTAGCCCCAATGAATATTACAATATGAAAACAAAATAATTTACATGAAACCAAATAAAATAATGTTAGTAATAAAAAACCGACAATCCTTAAATGTGGCAGAAATATCAGTTAACTGGATGAAATCAATGCAGGACTTTAATAATATAAAACATTCATTCATCCCATGCACTCACTCAAGCACACACTCATTCAAACACAACAACAAATACAAACATCATACCCCAAATGAAAGGCACTCCACATCCACCAGAGAACTGACATCACTGACCACCTAACCATAGGGAAGAGCTCATTCAAACAATTACCATGAAAGCATTTATAGAAAAGGCACAGTTTATTTACTGCTACCACAATTGGTTGTGTCTGTATATATGTAATTGTCAGCATGAATAAAATATTTAATGCATTTGTTTTATAAATTCTACTCTATAGTTCTGTGATACTAATGGGGATATATTAATAATGATTATATGATTATTAAATGAAAATATAACACAATATAATCAATTAGCCAAAAGAAATGAGCATTACAAGTAAATTGCACTTATCAAGAAATAAAAACAATTAAATATATGAAGACTGGCATTAATCATATTTAATAATAGGAAATTAATCTCTTTCAGTATTTTATCATTTTGATGGAAAATCAATTTGTATCAGAATCAGAGTAGATCTTATTCTTAAAGTTTATCTTTTGTTATCTCGCCTACTCCTTGTTCTGCAATCCATTTACACAAGCTCCTTAGGTAGGTTATGCACTAACTTACTTCTATGTGTCTTGCATTTAGTATGTACTGTGTCAGATTTTCTAAGTGCTCCTTAATGTGTTTGCTTGTTTGTTTGTTTACTGGCATATCAACTCATTATCGGTCATTTAATGTCAAACTTTAATTTTCTTACAAGTATTAGTAATTTTCTTTACAAAAATGTATTGATGGTAATTTTTTAGTATGAAAATGCATTGCTTATATTTTCAGCATAAAAATGTATTTTTATATTTTCGTAGTGTTTAACACCAGTTTAACTATTTGCCCATACCTGGGAAACCTAACAGGTATCAGAGTGAACATGGGAACAACGGCAATTAAGAGGTGGTTCCACACTGTTCAAAACCACCAATCTTCCAATAAAAGAAAGAAATGGATTATATTTTAAACAATTTAAAAAATTCTGGATGACCATAAACAAGAATAAATATATGTTAAATTATGACACAATAACGTATCTGGAATATCAGGTTTCCAATGACAGAATTTCACCAGATACAAATTTGATAAAGAAAATAGCAGATGCATCTACATATAAAAATATTGGAATTTTTACAACAGATATTTGCCAAAGCATTACTGAATTGATAGAACCCTGTGCAGAGTTACAAAAAATAACAACAAATTTAAATGGACTCAATAACAGAATACAGTTGTAGTATTGTATGCAAATTAGATAGACAAGTATAAATAGAGAACAACTGGCAAACATGGGGGACATGGAGAATTGCAAAAAATAACAACAGTATTTGAAAATATAAAGAAAGAACTTAAAAATATCTGTTGTAAAATTTTTTTTACCTTAATAAGAAAGTGACTACAGATGCAAGTGAGCATGCTGCATCAGCAACTTTGTGTCAAGAAAGTCATCCCATAATATACCTTTCAAAGAAGGTTAACGTCAGCTGTGGCTAACTACTCAAATATTGAAAATGGTGTTAGCTATTGTATGGAGCACAGATAGAGCTTGCCAATTTTTATTAGGCAGAAAGTTTCTGCTTAAATCTGACCATAAAACCTTAGTGTTTATTTTTAAACCCAGGAAGGAGTTGCCTACAGTTCCACCTCTAGAATAAAGCTCAGAGTATATGAGAGGAAACACTATCCCACATGTAGATACTCTATCAAGACTAAAGTTACACAATGAACCATTAGAAAGAACAGAAAATTCAAAAGAGTGAACTAAAAGACCATTCACAGACTCCAACATTGTCATGCAACCAAGAAATATGGAACGAGTTGGTCAAGTGCTAAAATGTGCAATGACCCTGTAGTGAGTCCCAATAAAAATAAAATATTAAAATAAAATATATAAATAAAAATAAAAATAATTCAAAAGGTATTTGCACTTTCCTTTAAAACCCTTATCTCTTTCTTTCTCTGTTTCCTTTCTGTACTTCTTTCACAACTTACAAGAAGACAACCCTCAAATAAAAAGAGGTAGATGAAGAAAAAATCTGAACCTGGCCAAAAAACACCAGAAATTTGCAGGAGCAGAGCCTACTTATTTGTGACTGAAAAATAACAAAAATCAGGGAGGCCCCGTGCATAACTTCTGTGATATAAAAAATGAAAAAGAAAGGAATGCCAGGAAATAGAATAATTTTGGCAAATAAAAAAAAATTGACACAAAGAGATTTTTTATGTTGGCTAGAACCCATGTTCATGCCAAATTCTCAACACTGGTCAAAAATATATAAGCCTGACACCTCTAGGCTAGAGGCAGATGGCATGGGGATAGGATGGAACAAATAAAGCTACCACAAGGAAACCGGTCGTGCATAACGTGCAAAGAAAAAGTTAAGAAGTCAACTGCTAATGATATTCTTGCCCTGCTTAGAGCTGAGAAAAACATTAGAGTGACACTGATCTATTTCTAGGATTACTACGACTACTATCAAGTGATGACTGCAAACTCTCAAATACCAGGCTGAAATGGGATTTTCTCCAAACTGCTACCAATATCCACCTTATTAAGGAACTTTATGCCACACTGAATACCAAAGAACTCACTCATCACTTTAGAGAAAATAAATAAAAATATATTAATTATTTTAAACCCTTGAGTCAGTTCAATTATTCCAAATGTTCTGATAAAATATTTATCCTACTTTACCAACACTATATTCACAACCCTTTGCCCACACAAGGTCATAGGACAAGATGATGATGAGGATGATGATGAAAGTTACAAATTGGGAGAGCCTATGTACCTTCCTCCAAAATCAGCTTTCAAAATACTGACTATTATTGAATTTCTGCCACTTGTGTCAGTTTAACTCTCCACTATATGGACATCCATTTTTTTTTTTAACTATCTCTGCAAAATATATAAAATGTTCTTTGATTTTTACCTTTCAGATTTATAAAGAATTTCTTTTATTATTCTATGGCAGAATCTTTGATATTTCAACTGTTATATAATGAATTGACAAAATTGGAATCAAGTAAAAAAAAGAAGAAATGTAACAAATAAGACAAGGGTCCAATCCTGATATCTTTCTCTTCATAAGTAGCGTTCACAGAAGGACACTACAATGGTAGCCAAAGAAATAAGGATATTTTGGAGAATTTGAAACTCACAGGATATTTCGAAGGCAAGAAGCAGAAGAGAGAAACATTGAATAACATACTTTACAGGATGTATAAATTGATAACAGAACAAAGACCGGTAAGGATAGTAAAGGAACAAAATTGTTTAAAACTACAAAGGATAGGAATTTGGGGAGGACCATGATCAGCCACGTCCTGAAGGGAAATGGCATATAAAAAAAGAAAAAGATCATGCTCCCTGGTAAGTTTTTACTCTAAGGTTCTGTGAATGGTTGATTTTTATATTATCATTCATGACAAATGAAAGTCAACTTTCAAAGCACCAATAATATATTCAATACATGTTTTACCATATTTTAAAAAATAAATTACTTTTCAGTAATTTTTTCCATTTATTGTTCTTATTCTAAACTTACTTTTAAGTAATTCTTTGCATCATTTCTCAAAGATGATCCTTCCAAGGTATTTGAGATATATAATTAATAAAAATCTAAAAAAAGAATCTGGAATATTAACAACCTTGAAGAAAATTCCATTTTTAAAATTAATGTGACATTATCTGCTGGAAAATTAAATTTTTAATTTTAATTATCGAGTAAAACTGATTAAGAAATCAATTCCTTCAAAATGAAAAAGTGGTGAACACATTAAATTACATGCTGTGTATTTGAAAATCTACCTAACCATCTGCTCCCAGAAATTATATTTAAATTAAAATTTTAGCTTGACAAGATTTCATATTTTTAACCTTCTCAGATTTTCATCAGCTGTACAGTTGAAGTTGATTTCTCTATTTGCTTGATTTTTAAATCTCCGATTTGTAGTTCACATTTTATGTTTCTAATCATTAATAAACAGAGATATTTTAGACCTATTACTACTCTATCACGTTTACTACTCTATCACTATTTCCATGGAAAATGTTCAGAAATGTTCTAGTTCCACCAGTTCAGGATTTAGTAGCTAAGACTTACTATGCACTGTACACAAGGGTCAACCACCCTCCTTCACTTCACTTTCTATTGGTAAGAAAGAAGTCCCATTCAGACAGTTTCTTTCCAAGAGCCACTGCTTTGTGGAACAGATTTTGTGCCACTGTGTTTTATTTTTCTTTCTTTTTATCATTTCACCTCAATAATGCTACTAAAACATAAGGGGTTACTGAGAATATGAAAAAGAAAAAAAAACACTATTAAGGAGAGAGAATAGTAAAAGAACAAGAATTAAGAAGACAATAGATAACAACTGATATTGCATTTATATTTTTGAACATTAAAGTCCAGTATGTGTGACAGAAGAAACTGTTAGCATAAAACTTATGGTTACAGCTAGCCAATTCTAACAATAAAATGATAAGACTTTGCCGCCAATCTAATACTATGCTGAAATTCATAGTCTAGGTATCATAGAGGAAAGTTCACCAGAACAATTATCATGAAAATATTTATAGAAAAGGGAGAGGCAAACTATGTTACGGCAATGGGAAGGTGACTGAAACTCAGATGCCAGGTTAAGACCAGTAACATTACAGATTGTTCTTTTGATTTCTTCAAGAATCTCTGTACAGGCACACCTGACTAGATGTGGTAACAATATTCAAAGCAAGGAAGAATGGTAGACTTAGAAATATGTAAGATAGATTCTGGCCCCCAAAATTGTCTAGAATCACACCTTGAACCAACTTTCCTAACAGCAGACATAGCAATTGATTCAATATAAACTTTTCACTTCATGTCAATGATTCTTTTTAGTCCTCGTACTGGGTAAACAATAATGAAAAAAATGAAACTTTTTTTAGTTTCTCTTTTCTCAAAAAGAAATTGTCATGTGATCATATTTTCAGTGTTTACTTTTTCCAGTTAGAATAAATAAAAATTAATTGTATTTGTTTTCTTTTAAATCTATTTGTTTTCTATCTCACTCTAACCTTTTCTTTTTTTGCTTTCTGTTTTTTTTTCCCTTCAATATCCTACTTTTGCCATTCTCTTATCTTTCCCTCAACTTGTATTTCTCTGGCTTCTCTTATATTTTTAACAGAATCTTTTTTCTTTTTTTACCTTGGAAAAGACAAGGAAATGAATTTTTCCTTGTTTTTTTCATTTATTTTTAGGTTCTTTCTTTCATTCATTCATTTTCTACTGTCTTTTGTTTTTCTTTCTTACTGCCATTTTTCTTTTATGCTTTCATTTCTTTTCTTTTTTGCTTTTTTTCTAATGGTTCTCTTTCTTCTTTTACTTTCCTGTATTCACTCTTTCTTTTTCTTCTATCTTTTTACGTCTCTTCTGCTTAATTCATTTTCTGGTTCTTTCTTTTTCTCCTGTTAATTCTCTTGTTTCTTTTGTTCAATTCTTCACACAGGAAGAAAAAAGTAACAGAGAAATAAGAAAAATAATCTAATATATAGAATTCCATACTTCCATTAAGGATCTATTTTGAATGCCTGTATTTATTACTAAAATCGCTAAAAGACAAAGCCTTCATCTCCTTTATTCTGTAATTCTATTATTCTTATAATCTGTCACACTGGACTTTGTGATGAAATTCAGTACCAATTCCTTTAGGATTTATAGCCTTAAAAGTGGTTATGAAATTTGCCATTAGAAATAATTTTAAAAATCTATGTAAGCAATATATGTATAATTTACTTATAAGGCAAATACCACTTTTGTAATTTCTATCATGAATGAATATATATTTTCTTGGGTTTACATAGTTTTGACAAAACTTTTCTTTTACTGGGAAAAATGTGTATCAAGCAAAATATTTCTTTAAATATTTTTGTATTTGCTATTTGTATTTTTTCATAGTGAATTTATTAACAATGATACAGCTAGTATTTCAGAATTAGCTTGAGAATCAAAACTTTGGTTTGATCTGTCATTGTCCTTTTTCATTTTATCTTTTGAAAGTAGGTGAAATAAAAAAGGACAATGATGTGTAGTAAATGTGATAGAGTAGTAAATGTGATAGAGTAGTAATAGGTCTAAAATGTCTCTGGTTAGAAACATAAAAGGACAGTGCAAGATGTGGGCTACAAATTGGAGAATTCAAAAATGAAGCAAATAGAGAAATATATCTATGTAGGAAATATATCAGAAGAGTAATAAAAACATCTGAAGACACATTAAAAAAATGAAAAATGACATTCAAAATCTAAACTGATGTAATGCAATAACCAGTCCCACAAGAATGATTAAACTAGAGGTAGCAAGTATCTACAAAGTCAGCTGTCTACGAGAGACAGAAGAGGAAGCGTGAGAGCAACACGACACAAGCACGTCTGACCTTCCAATTAGTGGCACTCACTACTATAATGACCTGTGTGTATAACTGTACCATATTTCATATTGTACTTGTTGTGTATAATAAACCTTTCTTCTAGTATCCACCTGGCATTATGTGTTTATTCCCTTAGCACGGACTATAGCATAAACAAATTAATAAAAGGCATTAAGTTTGTTAAAAACAAAGAAAAGAGTGCGTTTCACATATTCTATATCCATCTGATTATATGACAATATGGGAGTGCAAAGAGAATGAGAAGAATCTAGGAGAAAGAACCAGAAAACCAATTCTAAACAGGAATCAAGGGATAAACCTCTACTTCTTTTTCAAACAGGAATTATATTATTATCTCATTCATCAAGAAGGCTCCTGGCGATCTATATAAAGCAAAATCAAATTTCACAATTGCAGAAGCAAGTTAGCTATGGCTTTACCATTTTTTTTATTATATCAAAGATCAGAAATGAATTAAATAGTGATGTGGTAAAAATAATTGTCAACAGTGTGGAATGTTGAGTTGAAATATATGCTTGCTTTTTCTATCGTTCTGAATTCAGAGTTTTACATCTCCTAGACTGACCATCACTCAAGGTTAGAGAGTCCACTCTACCCTGCTATTTAACCTATAGTTAGTGGGAGAAGAGATGGATTTATGCCTTTTCAAAGAGTGTTAATGGAAAAGCAACTGCAACAGACTAGGCTGAGACTTGAAGTTAACCTGCTGATTCCTCTTTCCACACCAATATCTGTTACACAATTCCATTTACTTAATTTTAAGAAAAATGTATGGCAGAAATTTTTTGACAAGGCACCATCTTTGGAAGCAACATTCAGGAGGTAAGAGTCTTCTACAGGAGTTCTTGGTAGGCACAGGCTTGGCAAAAAATTGCACCTTCAAATGGAGGACACAGGTCAATATTTTCATCATTTTAATAGCATGCAATAATGAGTATTGTTTTTTAATAGAACACTAAATGAAAATATCTGAGTCTAACTTATGGAAGAATCCAGAGTCACAAAATAAATTCATACATTTAAAGTAACACAGATTTTACATGTATTTGCAAATATCTTGTTACATTGTTTTAAATTGTGCTGAATATTCTATTTTTTTTGTTTCACCCCAACTGCCAAAATAAAACAAAACTATATAAATAGAAATAAAAGAAATATCTTTCTCAAATTGACATTCTGTAAGCCATGTTGTAATCTAAAGAATAAATGTTATAAAATACTTTTCAGGTATTTCTAAAAACCTTTTCATTGTCAAAAATGTAGATATTTAATTAAACATTATATAATATGAAAGGGAAAAACACTCATTCCATGCTAGACAGTATTTCCGATAATATAGACAAGGCCATCACTATACACCCATTTACAAACATATGTGTGTTTGGTGGCATAAACACTCTGTTACTGACCTTGCTGGCATCCAAACCATTAATGTCAATCACTCAATCTCTCATGCAAGGGTTTGACTTCTCCACGTGTTTCCCCAGTAACTCTAATAGACTCGGTTCTCTTCTGAAATACTTTTTTACCCCTATCCCTGACTGTTGTCATACTATGCAGCTGTGCCTTCTTGGCAACTCTGATCATGTAGTAGTGTCTATAAACATCTATTTCCACTCCTCTGCCAGCCAAGAACCTCCTACCAACATAATATCTTTCTGTTATCAACAAGTAGATTGGGAATCGTTCTGTGATTTCCTTTGTGATATCCCATGGAAAGGAGATTTTAATCATCCAGTTCAAAAGTTTGTCTCTGAGGTCTCCTCCTGGGTGAAAGTCGGCATCAATGCTTTCATTTTAGCATTTCCCCACTAGAACTGAGGCTGTACTGAGTGATATGTGCATAACCCCATCACTGGTCTCAGACATTATTTCTAAATTAGACTCCCACAAGGCAAGCAGAAATGATGGTATATATCCTAAAGAAATGTGCTCCCGAGCTGGCCCCAGTTCTCTCCATTTCTACGCTACTACTGTTTTGCTGCTTCCTGCTTTCCAGCTTGTTGGAGGTCCTCCTCTGCAGTTCCTGTTTTTAAGAACTCGGTAGAACCTTCTGACCCCGGTAACTATCGTCCTATTAGTCTCCTACTGCATTTCGAGGCTTTAATCTATGCTGAAGTGGTTAAGCATCTTACCTCTCATAAGCTACTCTCTGACAAACAATATGAATTCAATTTTGCCTGGTCTACCACTGATGTGCTTATGGCTATCACTAAATATGTATATCAAGCTCTTGATAATAATGGTGAAGCTTGAGGTGTGGTACTAGATATATTGAAGGTGTTTGATGGGGTTTGGCATGCTTGTCTTTCATGTAAGCTTCAGGGCTATGGTATTACAGGACAATTCTTTGATTTAATCCAATTATTCCTATCAAATCGTGAAATGAAGGTCGTTCTGAATGGACTCACTTCCAGATCCTTTCACACGGATGCGGGTGTCCCCCAAGGCTCTATTCTGGGTCCTACGCTGTTTCTGATCCCCATCACTCATTTTCCTGATGTCATCAGTTCCCAAGTAGGCATTTATGCAGATGACTACCATTTATTCCTGTTTCATTAGTGAATCTGACAGAGCTGACAAAGTTAACTTGGCCACAGCTCATGAAAAGGACCATCAATCAGTGGTTAACTGGGTCAGGAAATGGTTTTTAAATTGGAATGCCTCTAAAACTAAACTGCTCTCATTTAACCACCACAGAGAAACTTCCCTGCCCACCATCTGTATGGCTGATGCTCAACTCCAGGAGAGCATCTCACTTCAACTTCTTGGCCTCATGTTTTTAACTGACTTGAAATAGAATGATTACATTGAATTATTAGCTGCAAGAAAAGTTGGTCCATTCTGTCGTGCCAGAAGATTTTTCTCATCATCTTTCACATTTACAAATATACCATTAGACTGTGCATTGAATACTGCTGTCATATCTGATCTGACACCCCTGCTATTCATCTTGAGGTTCTTGACAAAATCCAAAGAAGGATCTGCAATATAATCAATCCTGACTTGGCATCTCAACTTCAGACACGTTCTCACCAACTTAATGTGTTTTCACTCTCTCTTTTCTACAAATATTTTCATGGCAACTGCTCTGCTGAGGTTTTTTCCCTGGTGCCCGAACAACATGAGTGTAAGCGTGCTACTAGATTGACATCTTGGTCCCACCCTTTTATTGTTGAAATAGTTAAATTCAGCTGCCACTCTCTTCCCTGATAACTACAAACTTCAAAAATTTAAATTCAATGTCAATCACTATCTACTGTTGTCTCGAACCCCATTCATCTTTTATCGCTTCCTCAATCCCCCTCTATATCCAGTCTTTTCTCTTACATTCACTCTCTGTAACACCCTGCATAATTTGGCACTCCCAATTTGCTTGTTATTGAAATGATTAAAAAAAATTTAAAAAGGAATAAAGAAGTTACAGTAATGTTCAATAATTACGAGGAATATACGAGAGTCATTCAATAAATAGGGTGAATTTTTCGGTATAAGGACTTCTAATACAGATAGAAGCTTACTTTTTAAAAATTTTTTTGTTTTACTTCTTTTTCACATGGATTTAATTTCTTTTGCAGATTAAAAAAAACTTTCAGAGTTTTGGCAATTAACAAAGATGGCCGACCAAGAAGCATGCTCCAGGATTGAACAGCGGTCAGTTATCAAGTTTTTGGTTGCTGAAGGGTGCAAACCAGTTGAAATTCATAGGAGAATGTCACTGTGTATGGTGCCACATGTTTCAGCAAAAAAAATGTCTACAAGTGGGCTAAATTGTTTAAAGATGGGTGGAGCAGTGTTGAGGATGAAGACAGGCCTGGGAGGCCTACAGAAGTGAGGTCTCCTGAGGTGATTGAATCAGTCAATGACCTCATTCAGTCTGACAGAAGGGTGACAGTGGATGACATTGCAAGGACTTTGAGCTTATCTGTTGGGACAAACGCAGGAGTCATCTTGCATCATGAAAACAGCAGCTCAAACGGTGCAACAAGCTGGGCTTGGAACTGCTCCCTCTTCCCCCTTACAGCCCAGACCTTGCCCCTTCAGACTTTCACCTGTTTGGTCCCTTGAAAGCGTTCACAAGAGGCATGAAGTTTAAAAGTGACGATGAAGTCAAAAGTGTTGTGAGCTATTGGCTGAGACATTAGTCCAAAGATTTTTACGCTGAGGGAATACGGAAGCTTGTGCACAGATGGGAAAAATGTGTGACAGTGCTGGGAGACTACGTGGAAAAATAAAAAAAATAAGCTTCTATCTGTATTAGAAGTCCATATACCGAAAAATTCACCTTATTTATTGAATGACCCTTGTACTTTTATTATTCCAAACAACTATTCTCATCCAGATTGTTATAGATCTTATTATAGATAGAATATTTCAGCCAAGTATACTTGGGCTATCTTCTGTTGATTATTGTTTCATTTGGTTCATTTGATGCTAGTTCAGTTTCAAATTTGCATGTTCTCTCACTATCAGATCTGGAGATTGAACACAAAACCACTAGATGATGACAATATGTTTATACCCAACTCCTTATCCACTATGCCACTATCCTAAGAAATACCAGTAGTTTATTTTTGGAGTCTTCAATGTCAGTTGGTTTTGACATTTGATTATCATTGCAGATTTTTTATGCTTTTTTTAATTTTATATTTCATTTTTGAGTTGAGGAATTATTAATATGCATAAATTATTTCAAACTGTTGCTCTCATCATGATTATTATCGATGTGATTCCATGTTGATTAAAATGTTGATTATCAAGATTTTATCATAAAAATCTTAACAATAAAATTTAGTTTTGAATTTTGAAAATGGCTTGGCTTTAGTGACTTTCACTGAGCCTTTTCTATAAATACCTTATGGTAATTGTTCTAATAAACTTTCCGCTATGGTACCTAGACTTTATGAATTTAAATGCAGTTCTAGAATGGTGTCAAGGTCAGATCAATTTGCAGTTAAATTGGTTAGATGTAACTTTAAGTTCTATGCTAACATTTTCTTTTCTCACACTTCTTGCTTATGGAACACTCTTCTGGCTTCATACTTAATTGCCAACTTTGATCTTCAAAAATTCAAATCAATATCATTTTTTAGCTTCTGTCTTCTTGATTCATCTACTTTTATTGTTCTCACTCTTTAATAATAATTTTTCTTTTATCTTATTCTCTCACACACAGTAATTGCTTGTGTCTTGGTGGCTTCAGTCTCTTGCTTGCAATAAAATGATTGAAAAGAAATGTAATTTATTAAAGCGAAAAATTAATAAAACAATGATTATAAATTGGATGCCAATGCCCTGATGCTACACCAAGCTTGGCTCACATAGCTTCTGATTGTAATTGATAGCAGATGTTAGCATGTTTAAGTTTTGTCTTGGTGAGTCAAGATGGGCTACAGTAAATATCTGAGTTAGTTTGATTGATTCATTTTTATGGCGTATCAACCCTTTGCAGCTTATTTAAAGCTAGAAAATATTTTTAGATTGTAAGAATTTCTTTTTGAGATAATAATGGTTTTAGTGATACATGATTAACCTATAGCTTGGAGGAGAACAGACAGTTCATAACTTTCTCAAGGGAATTTACACATAACTGAATATAACCAACCAAACAAGAATTGGAACTCAGCTCGCCAAGCCATTATCCTTTACACCACCTGTCCATCCAAGCTTACACCACTTGCTTGTTCAGTACCACAAATTTGCTTATTAGTTGCCTGAACAAAAACCTATTGGGCATATTTACATTGTGCATCTCTGTTCATGAGTGGGAGTGAGAGGGATCATCATGATTAGATGCCATGAAGAAATTTAACTATGTGGGTCAGTAGTATTAGACAATGAAAGATGTGAAACAGGAATCTGAAAGATTGTCAGGGTATCCAAAGATGCTCTGCAGAAACTCAGCAAGGTATTAAGGAAAGGAAAATGTCATAAAAAACAAAGAAAATAGTGCTGGATAGCTAGATGATGTCTAATATTCTATATATCAGTGCATGCTGGATAGTTTTGCCTAAATAATAGACCAAGATGTGATTCTCCCAATGAATGTTGAGAATATCATAAGCAGAGCATGTGACAAATTAGGAAGATTTAAGGATAATAGGAAACACAAACAAACTGCATTTTGAGATAGCTGAAATTTGATAATAATGAGGAAAGAAGACTTGGAGAATTTAACACTAATAGAACAAATTAAAAGCTATAAAAGCAAAAGAAAAACAGTAGATTGGAATGGTTGAAATGTGACTCTATGGCAAGATTAGCACTGCTGTTGAGAAATAGGAGAACAAGTTTCAGAATTCAACATGATGTCTTTTTATACCATTGTTCTCCAAATACAAAGACCAAGAGCCACACAAGTTAGGGAGATATTGAATTAAATTGCTTGATAGATATAAGATGAGGAGATAAGAAGTGAAGCTTATGAGGATATGTAGGATAGACAACTACTGACCCTAGACTTGAAGAGATTAGGATTTTACGGATCAGGGAAGCATCCACGAATCTCAGTTTGAAAAAGGCAGTGGTTCTTGGGAAGAAGCTGTCCAAATGAAAATTTCACCTTACCAATATGAATGGAATGACAATGATTTACAGAAACTTTCTCACTTGTTAGCTATTGTTGCATGCGGGGGCTTGCTTACTTTGCTCAATTCTGCAGCAGAATCACAAGTAATCAGCAGGGTACAACCAGAAGTTCCAGAAGTCATAAAAGCTCTGACCAATCCTTATTCTCTCTCTTTCCCACTTTTCCATTTCAGCAGCCTCTAACTTCAAGGCTTGCTCTTTTACACTTTCCTTTTCTGCGATTGTGTTGTGGAGTTATTTCGCAGTGGAGGCTTGTATTTGTACTAAAATCAGTCCTAAATAATCTTGATGTACCAAACGTTAGGAACTTGATATAATAGGTATTACACAGAGTAATCTTTTTGTGGTTGCTGACTACTTTCGTATTTGACTAACTGTCGACTACTGTCATCCGACATCAACGGACCCTCGTTCCTCTTACTACTCCTACTTATATTAGGTGGGAGAGTCTAATAACTATAGAATAGGTGTGTTTCACCATAACAGATTGCAACCTTTAAGTCAAGATCAAAGGGTGGTTCAAACCTTGCTGTAGAAGACAAGGCCAGTCATGGCAGCTTGACTTCAGATTTTTCAGGCATTGAAATCATTCTTTGAGACACCTAGCCAAAGGAAAATTGCACACAATCCTTGCTCATACAAATCTAAGCACTTGGATTTCTCATTCCTCCTATGGGAACTAGTGGAGAAATCTCTCTCTATAAAACAACACTTCAAGAACTTTGTTAATTAGGAAATCCCACTTTTTTCCCCCTCAAAATACTGCTATTTTGCACGCACTTTCAACCAGAAATAAAAAGTGTTGACCAGCTATTTCGACCCTTGGGTTTTGTTCATTCCACTCTCACTGCTGAGTACACACAAACGCACATGCAACCAGGAAAAAATACTACATGCTCAACCCTGTGTACATGACATGGTGGGTCTTAGCTCTCAAAGTTTGAACTATTAGAACAAAAAAATGTAGATTGCTTGGACATTTTCCATGGAAATAGTCGAGTAGCAAAAGTCTTGCAATGTTTTGTCTGTGAAAAAGGGCTTGTTGGTGGAAAATAATTTATCACTCACAAGTCATTGTAGAAGGAAAGAAAAAATAACTCTTAGGGATTTCAACAGGTGAAAAATGATATTGTTCAGTGTTTTGCATATAGCTTATATACTTGTGGATAGGTCGTCCTACCAGATAGGTCACACACCTACTTTATGGCTTAATAATTGATGATTTACTGTTGACTCGCAGATAGGTTGCATTATAATCTGGGGAGTTACACAGCATTTTTTAAACATAAGAATTATCAGATATGTACCTTTATTTCTCGCTTTATTTCAAAACATACAATTATTAATACATTTTGCAGTCAAAATACATTTTGTCAATCATCATGTAGACAAAAGGTAGTAACCATTGTGCTGGAATTATTGAAGGGCTCTGGGTTTTATTGAAAGTCTTGTTACAATAAGGCCCTTATTTATTATGTCCACAACCCAATCATACAATTCTTTTTCAATATTTTGATATAGGGATACTGAATATCTTGCTGTTCTCTTTGATTTTGGCATTTCTTTAAGCCGATTTTTCTGCTTTCTCCATCCTCTGACAACCTCTTCTGAAACTCCAAAATGCCTTTCTACTGATCAGTTTCTATATTCTTCTGCATAATTTAGTACTTTCAATTTAAAACCTGCTATCTCGCATGTGGAACTCCCTTCCTTATTCCTGTTTCCCTGAGAAATACAATCTCCAACTATTTAAGTGTAACGTCAATCGACATCTCCCTTTGCCTTGATCTATCCACTTCCCTTCTCCACATCCTTTTACCTTTCATTCCTATCTGCTCTCGCTCCAAATCTTCTGTAACCCCCTTGCCTTGATCGATCCACTATCTTTCTCCACATCCTCTCCTTTACCACTCCTATCTGCTCTTCCTCCAAACCTTCTGTAACCCCTTGTGTGCTAGTGGCCTCCAGCCTTGCTTGGGGTGATAAGCTTAAAAAAAAAAAAATCTTTCATGAAAAATTAAAATTATAAACTATAAATTTGGCTACCAACTATATCACTGTGCAATACAAAATAGTGCACACATTTGGGTACTAGCTTTGTTATTTGTAAATAACACTTAAGAACACCTTTTAATATTAATGTTATATGAAACAACTATTAAAGAAAAACAATCAAAAAATATATATTTCATTTCTTTAAGTCATATTTTCCAACATATTTTTGACAAAATATACATATTTTTCAGAATGAATCGTGAGACTATTTTTTCTTTATCAATAAACATCTACATGGGTTTCCTTAACTTATGTATGCATGTTCCAGATTTCTATATCAGTCTAGAGTGAGGGCTTAGACCGAACGGTGACTGATGGATCAATGAATATTTTATAATTTTATTTATTTATTGTGATAGATATATGAATCTAGCAACATGAGGTAAGTTTAAAGTAATTAGTCAGTGTATATGATAGATAAATTGTCTCTATATGGAGAAAAAACACAGCTTTAATGTCTGTGGGTATCATTTCCGATTTCTCAGAAAACATGATGACAAGTTAGTGTTGGTTTACATTTATGTTGAGCGGATATATGTGAAATTTTTGGTAAAAAAAGTGTGACCTATCTGCGAGTATATATGGTATATAAGAGAAATTATCAGTTAAACAGATGTACATACATTTTGTTCTGTTTTCCGTGTGTTGCTAAGATTTTTTTTAATTGCTCTGTTGTCATTCATTCCCATGAATGCTCGGAAATGAAGAGAAGCTAGATGGCTAAGTATTGGTTCTCTGGAGAAGAGTAGTATCAAAGCTACAACCTGTTCTCTGCAGCAATGTCAAAGAATCCTAATAATTTTTTATCTACCCAGACCAGGAAAGACAGTTTCATATTTTTCATCTATAGGTATACAAGATAAATATCCCATCACCAAGACAGCACCTCTGAATTGGGGTAGTGACAGAAACGTTGATGTATGTGGCAAAGATACAGAGATATTTCTGTTACCTAACCACAGAAAAAAGACAAATAAAAGAGAACTTGTTTTTGTCTGTGGTTATCCATAATAAATGACAAGTACTCAATTACTTCTCTTCAGTAACCTTTGCCAATAGAGCAATCTTCCAAAGCAAAAACATACAGCAAATGAACTACACATCTGGGGAAGGTTAAAAAAATGCAAGTATTGAAAAGTTTTGATATAAACAAGAAATATAAAGATATTAGTGAAAATATTTCATTGGTGAGAAAGTTCATTGTCTTTATCAAGTAGCAAATTTACTTAAACGGAACAAACTTTTTGGTCAAGCAAATATCATCATCATCATCATCATTTATTCAAGTAGTAGATTTTGCCCTGATGTGGTCACCACTCCCCCAGTTGTAATCGTGCTTCATGGTGATATTCAAGGCAAAACAGTGCAATAGCTTGCTGGTACCGTTTGCAGTGGGGATGTTGAGGTTACTCTGTCCCTCCTCTCAGAATTTCCTTCACCCACTGGTAAAGTGGTGCAGTTCCAAAGCCCAGGTTGGTGAATGACCGATTACTGCTCCCTTACACCAGTCAGGTTGAGAAAACTTTCTGTCTACCCTCACACAGTTTAGCTGGCAGGTCAATGCCATTGACAAGGGTGTGACCGTCACATTGCCCATGTGACTTCTCGGAGCCATGTGTGAGAGTTGGATGTAGGACGTGGACAAGTACAGCTCCACATCGCAATTCACCCGAGTAAAGCAGGATTGACTGTTTTGTTGTAAATCTACTGCCACTGACAATATACCCAATACTGCCCCAAACCAATAACTCTACAAAAAAATGAACAATTAATCAATAAGAAAGCATAAAACTACATAAAAAAAGCAACAATATTAATCAAGAAATGGAGAGATTTTAAACATCTTAAAGAATATTTAACCAATTTGAAGGTCAAGGTTGCTGAACATAGCCTAAGGTAATGGAATGTTTTGTATATAAAAAAAATGAAATTATCCATAAAAAATGGTCACATGGAGATATTCACCATTATCAATTTATTGATTACAAAATAATTTTAATGACGACATTCCCTAAAATGAAGGATGAGCATAGCTTGAAAGAATATTTTCCTTGTATTTTAAATTTTAAAAAAGAGTTTGGAAAATGTCATTTTCTCATTTGTACTTATTTGTTTATAATATTTCATTGTTTTAATTCATCCATGTATATATATGAAAATATGGCACTACCAAAGGCACCAGAATCTCCTTGATTTTGGTTAAAATACAAAGAGCCTGGAAAAAATATAGTTAATTGAGATTTGAAAGAATTTTGAGCCATCAAATTTGCAATAGTAAAATATATATAGATTGTCTGTTGCCTAAGACAGTTGTCATATCTTTCCTACTGGTGTCAGAGGTTGGCTCTGAAGCCTAAACAAAAAGCCTGGATTTAGAATGTTTGAAAGATTATCATAATGAAATTATGCCTTAATTCAATTTATAAGAACAGATATATTAAAATAAAATTGACAAAAAAGTGGTAACAAAAATAAATAACATTACCATTGAGTGAGATTCAAAGTGCAGTTATCTACTTTTGGTTGAAACAAAGTCATGACAGCCAGTGAGTGATGTCAGTTCATAGAGGGTTGAACACCAGTTGCATTTTAGCATGCCTAAAGGGAAGACCTGTCAGCCCGCACCAGTTGCTATGTAGACAGCAGAAAAGCAAGGCATGATTGCCCATGGCAGTTTGGCAATCAGAAGACACCACATTGTCTCACCAGTTACATAATAGATAACAATGGCCTTCGTGAAATATTACAAGTATGACTCTCTCATTTTTTGCTCCATTCACATCTAGTTGTATGCATATGCTATAATTTTTCTGTGTTGGGTAAATCAGTGACAACCATGTATATTTTGGCATAAAAAATCTCTTTGAGAACCATGTATGTTTGTTATTCATTTTGTACAGTTAATCTGTTCTGTCATCGTATTAATGTGTTATTATATCTCAGATATAATAATGCACCTTTTCTCATTTTGTGTTCCAAATATTTATTTTGCTAATCCAATAGATATCAATAAAGCATATATCAATAAAATCAGTAAATAAAATAATAAAAAAGAAATACATTTCCCCATGATGCAAGTAATAAAGAAAACAGGAAGGGTCATCTGCACATAACCCCACTTCCAGGAATGACAGAACCTTTCTCTTTTCACTTTTCCAATGCAGAGTGTTCAGACATGTTTTTCAGCTCCACTCATGAAATAAGTAATTTGGTCGTTCCAACTCAGCACAAAGTTGACTTGAGTTCACCATTTTAACCATTGTTATCCTTACTTAACTTAACTTACTTCTAGACCAGAAAAAGAAAATGGACATACCCAAGAAACACTTAGAATTTTATTTTCCCTACACCACTATAAAAAGAACATAGAAACAATTAATGCCAAAGAAGTTTTTGCTGCTTTCACATTAATTGTTTATATGTGAACACCTACGCACCCAGAATTCACCAACACACAACTTTTTGATTCCATACATCCCATGGGTTCCACTGGCCAACATCCTATGACACATTATCTACATATTCCTGTTTTACCATATCTAGCTTTGCACTGTAATAAGCTTAATAGTTTCAAAAATACCGATTGATGGAATTAGTATTTGTTTTCAAGGCAAGGCAACTCTCTATGTTAAATTGTTAAACAGCTGAAATGTACATTTACTAACCAGTACAAGCAATGAACTAATAGCCTTCAGCTAATGTGCTTTCATAAGATGACCTGTTCCACCTTCAGTTGAAATGGGTTCTGCCCATTGAGTTCTATATAAACTTATGTCCACCCCCCCACTGGGGACAGATAAATTCATTTGCCTTTGAATTGGATTTATATTTTGATTTTTAACCTAAGCCTCGGGGAGAACCCTTCTCTCTTGGCAGTAGCTGTCTCTTGGGAGGGGGCTGGGTTTATTGTCTGGTGCCTGAGGCATTCCCAAAAGAGGAAGTGCCAAGGGGGCTTGGGAAATTTTCCACAGTACTGCTGTTAACCCCATTTTAAGCCTCAGCCTTGTGGCACAGTGGATTGTGACATAGACATGCTGGTAGATATCTAAATCCATTTACCTTTGGCTGGAATTTATATTTTTTTTATTTTGACCCCAAGCCAAAGACATTTCCCCACCAGGCAGTACCTCTCTTGGGAGGGAGCGAGGTTTATTGCCCAGCACTTGAGGCATCCCCAAAAGGGGAAGTACCAAGGTGGCTTGGGATTTTTTGTGTTTTATGGCTGTTAAACCCACTTTAACCCTCAGCCTTGTGTCACATCTAGTTGCAACTTGGGTACTATAATAAATACTGATAAATCCATTCAGCTAAGATTGGTAATTATGTATGATATATTTCCCAGAGGCTGGTGTTATCCTATTGTGTTACATGTACATGTCTCTGGATTCTAGTTGTTTATTGGCAGTTCCTCAGTAGGGGCCCCATCACTGTATCAACAGATGAATTAATGACATACAATTCTTTTTAGATTTTTTTCTTACTTATCTTATTTTTAGTAGAGATATAGTAAGCAACAGTTCTAGGAAGAAGTGGAAAGGAGAAGAAGTGAAAATGTATATCAACAGATCAGTCAGCAGCACATCCTTTCCATGTTGTTGTTTGTCTTCCTGCTGATACCAATGCATGCAAATAAATCTGAGGAGGAAAGCATCTGATAAGCACCAAGGCCCTTAACTTCTGTAGTACCACAACTGAATTGATAGTGTTCATGCATTTTTGGGTGCCTATATAGAAACATAGACAAATGATAATCTATCAATATCAGGATTCCATACCCATATAAACACTAACCTCAGTTCGGGTCATCAAATTAATGATTAAAAATGGTCTGAAATGCATAAATCCAATAAAGTGGTCCTTCATCAAACCCAATAGACTGGCCCTGCAAAATCAAAATCAACAAAATCCATGTCTCTGATAGAAAATAATGATATAATCAATATGGTAGCTTTCCACAATAACAAATGTAAATGGTTTGGAAGGAAACTGATAACTATTAGAAAGAGCTTATTAGAAATACAGAATTTATTTTTCTTCTTTGTGTCAATTCCCTTTATGACATGGGAGGGACTATGACTTTACTTTGTAGCTCTTAGTACGGACTGTCTTTTCACCATCCCTGCCACTTCCTGTTCTGCTGTCCATTTAAGCAAGCATATTAAGTAAGTTACTCACTGCTTTCCTCTGTCTCATTTGTCTGTGATATGTACTGTGCATTTCAAATTCTCCAAGATCTCTTTACTCATTAATTTCCTAAAAACTGTTTTAAGAGCAAGATTTTATAAATTTCAATCGACAGTAACAGTAATTTGGTCAATGAATACAGAATGTTTCTTGCATGGAAACACCTAATTTCATCTTTAATATTTATAATATTAAAAACTGCACTATGTTACCAACATTGTTTCTCCAATTCTGATTTTTGATGCTGTAAGCTAAATTTTTTTATTGATAAAAAAGCATTCAGACAATTTGTTAGTCTTTTGATTCTCTATCATAATATTTCCTGTCTATATAATTTTTTACTGGCATTTCCTTTTTCCTATATATTGTACAATATTACTGAGAGTATACTCTGATATTCAGAACATGATTTTTGTTTCATCGAAGTAATAAGCCCCAAAGTAGAGGCTTGCTAGTAAATAGTTACATGCTATATACAAATTGCAAATTCAGAATATTAATTTTTTTTTTTAAGGAGCTTTAATTGAAGAGAGTTTTAAATTGTTCATTCCAAAGTAATTTAATTATTAGAACAGAAATGGAGGATGCAAGAAATGCTACTTAAACAGAAGTTTAGAACACCCGCATATATATATATATATATATATATATATATATATATATATATATATATATATGTGTGTGTGTCTTGTCCTTAATGATATATAATCCAAATATGACTGCATCAATATATTCATATTCTCATCCATCAGAAACTGTTTTCAAGGTTCTAACTTCATTGAATATCAAGATCTACTAGATAAATTATATCAATCCACAAAAATATATGTTTGTTGAAGACCCAGACAGTGAATAATTTGAAACCTCATTAGTAGTATGACAAGGAATAAAATGAAATCCCCAATCTATTTAATCACTTCCTAGATGTGAAGACATTGGTATTAATCATTTAAGTATTGCATACCACACTAATAGAAAGCATTCCTGCTTTCCCTCCTGAGACCAGTGTTCTGATGATGAGATGGGGTATACTGATCGTTTATGTATTCATAGTTGGATAATAATGATCTTACACAAAATATCAATATTTCTTACCAAGTGTTTTGAGAAGTAAGCTTCAAAATGAAGCTTGCCAAAATAAAAACTATTATCAGGAATTTAAATGAAAGCAGTGATGGCATATACTCAGAATCCATCACAAAAATTCAGTATGTGGAATCAGTAAATACTAAACACTTCAAATATATCAGCATATGGATCAGTTATAACAAATCCTGACCTCAATCACAAATTAAATACATCCTCATAAGAAACAAGTGGAAGAACAATGTTCGTAATGCCCAGGCATACTTGTCCTTCTGTTGGTTGTGATCCTAGGGTTGTTTCCGTACATATCCCTCTTAGCCTAAAGTCATCCTTACAAACAGTACCAGACCCTATGAAACAAGTCAATTGGGCCAAGATATCATCAAACAGAACTTTGAGCCACTCCTTTGCTGTATAGGTTAAGAATCATCATGACCTGCTCCCTGGTCTATCTCATGAGATTGAAACACAATACAACAACCTTATATCATCTACAGAAGAAATCGCACTCTCAAAACTGCCAAAGAGGGAAAAATTACAGCACACCACTTCAGTTCAGATGCCTGTGTGAGAAAGGCAAGACAAAAATCTGCAAAGAGAGAAACTGAGTTATAAACAAAAGCTAATTAGAAGTACTTTTAAAGATATCACTAAAGCACAAAGGATACTAGATGAGGCCCATGCCAATGTAGACACAGCGTACATCAAAGAAAAGATCAACAAGATTGTAAGACTGCATATGGGGAAACAACTTTCTGCAGCCAGGAAAACAATAAACATACACTCAGGGAGAAAATCAAAGCCTTCCATTTGGCTCAAAGGAAGTTTTGCTGAAAAGCATAAAGCTAACTGGTTTGACCACTTTAAGAAACTCCTGGGAGAACTACCACAAATCAGTGTTTTTTTCACTACCAATACATCAAATATCCAAGACACTGGACATAAACATCAACTTATTCATGCTTGATGAACCCAAACAATGCTCAAAGATTTAGCCATAACAAATCTCCAGGTTTTGACAACATACCAACATTATTGTGGAAAGATCCAATATTTCATGATCTCCTCCTTTGCAAACACACATTCATACACCATTAACAATATACAGGTATAACTTTCATGCCAATTGCAGCAAAAGTTTACAATAAGCTTCTGTTAGGATTATCCCTACCATCGATCCACTCCTTCACAAGAACCAGAATGGATTTAGAAGAGGCAGCTCGACAACTGCTCAAATCCTCTCCATTTGCCACATATTGGAAGAGATGAGAAAATTCAACAAAGCGGTCTCAATCTGTTTTGTCGACTTCCACAAGGTATTTGATTCCATCAACAGAAATCTCATGTTCAACATCCTTCAAATCTATGGTATACCCTCCAGAATTGTTGAGGAAATTAGAACTCTATACAGACATACTACTGCCAACATTGTATTGCCTGATGGCAAAACTGATTCCATTGAAGCTAAACCAGGAGTTCTACAAGGTGACACATTTTCTCCTTTTCTGTTTATACTTGTTCTCGACTATGTTCTGTGTATTTCTCTCGACAACATGTAGGAAAAAGAATTCCTTTTGAAACCTCACCAGAGTAGTCGGTACCCTCCACAATACCTGACTGACTTTGAATTTGCCGATGATCTTGCATTAATTTCTCATTGTAAGAAAGATGCTGAATCCTTACTGCAATCACCTGAGGAAGCAATGAACCAGGTAGGTTTCTATTGCAATGTAAGACAGAATGCATCACAACATCCCATGAACCATCTGAGTTGAAGTCACTCAATAATACATCCATCAAAAGTGTTGAGGACTTCAAATATCTTGGATCTCACATAATAGATTCCCAAAAAGACTTCAACATGCACAAAAACTTCACAAGATTTGCTACTCAAACCGTCCATCCTCTTTACAAGTCCCAACCATTTGAACACTGACTGAAACAGTTCTACTGTATGGATCAGAAACTTGAACATTATCTGTTCATCATGAAAGATGACTAGACAGAACATATACAAATCTGCTTAGAAAAATCCAGAATATCAGTTAGACATCACATGCAATGGTTAACATAATTTATGGAGAACTCAGACTAATATCTCTTAGGCTCAAACAAAAGTGATTGCAGTTTGCCCGTCACTGCTACTAAGCAGACAGGGAGGCTGCCTCATCCTTACTTCTATGGTATCCTTCTGGAGGTGTCTTCTCACGAAAGTTGACTTTCCCAGACACCATGAATTTGGACTCATGCCTGAACATTGGACATCTGGTGATGGCCATGCAGGACCAAGCAGTGTGATTGTTAATGAAGTTCTGACCAATCAGAGGGAGGTCAAAGGATGATGGTGATGATAACAAATTTACTATAGGAGATAAGAAAATAGAACTTAGAATAGTCAAGTTCTTAAATAGATTTGTCAACTCAAGACTCACATGTGCATAGTTTCCAACTAATTTACAAATGTCTAAACTGTCAACTGTACGTTTTCACTGATTAATGATTAAAAATGGTCTTGAGAAAATAAACCCACATAGGTCTTAGAGAAGACCATTCTTTATCAGGTCATGTTTACTAAATAGCAGAAATCCTCTCACTTCAAGATATTCCTCAGGAGTAACCACTAAAATAGATACTTGAAGAGAAAATAATGACATAATCAAAATGTCTTTCTACATTACTTCAAAGAAAAGGTTAACGAGGAAACCATCACCAATACCAGAAAGAGTAATATCACTTACTGGAATTGAGAGACCTATTTTCCTAAAAAATTGTTTTATAGAAAGATTCAATAAATTTCCACCAGAAGTAACACTGACCATTAGATTAATGAATGTAAAATGTTTCTCTATCAGATATTATTACCATTATGATTTATTTGTAAATATATATATATATATATATATATATATATATATATATATATATATGTGTGGTGGACTTTCCCATTGTATTCAACATATGAGGGTCAAGCAGCTCAGTTCCTAGGAACTGACAGCCAGACACCATTTGATTATAGTGGTGAAGGATTTTTGCAGATCCAACCACACTTTTTGAAGGCCCGAATACAGAGACCTGGTACACTATGTGCCACAAGGTCCCCAAATGACCCTCTGCAGGTTTTGAAGTCAGAGTTGTCATCCCCCTAGACCAGCTGGCATCCAAGGCTATAGAAACCAGTCTGTATTGCTATTTACCCCTAGCTGGAGGGAGAAGAGGATTCATACCTTTCCCAAGGGTATTAGCACATAATTGAATGTAATGTATTCGACTGGAATTTGAACTTGGTTCTCCAATTCCTCAATCCAAGTTGCTATCCACTACTTTACCATGACTCCTTTATATATATATATATATATATATATATATATATATATATATATATATATATATATATATATAATTCCCATTTGTTCATTTTATATATATATATATTTTTCATTTTTCGTTTCAACCTTTGGAAATAAAATCTGATGATCCACTGTCCTTTAAAAGGGCTGTGGTGAAATAATTTATTATATGAAACCTTAAAGTAATCTGTTTTTATTTAAATTATTAGCTCTGATTTACATTGAGCTCTCTGGATTTTATGCTCCTTGGGTCTACCCATATGGATTACCTAGTTTTTCGTAAACTATATTTATATATATATATATAATGAACATTTAAAATGAACAAATAGGAATTTTTTCTACTGAATCAAATTTTTTTCTGTTTTCGATACATATTTAGTTATTATGCATTTGTGTACAGTTAATTATATGAAAAGTATGTTTATTCATTTGTTGGAAACACAATAAATTAAACATTTGTATGTGTACGAATATTTGTTTCCTCCCTCAATATATGATGGTTGGCTGAAAATTTCAAAGGCTGATCAAGATACTCTTATGGAATGTGACCAAATGTCATTTATTTTGCAGCATAGTCACCTTGAACCCCACACATTTCTTCTATTGGTGTTGCATTGCTTGAATCCCATTGGAGAAGAAGCTTTCATCCTATTGGTAAAAAAATGTCAACAGTAGTTATGGCATGATCATCATGGAGACATTATTTCCCAGCTAACTAATTTGTTGTGTTGGGGAACAGATGATAGTCAAATGAGGAGAATAGGAGGGTGATTAACAACTGAAACGATATATATTGTCCTGATGCAACAAAACCTCTTTTATCTATTTTCCTGGAAATTTGATATTGATAGCCTTTCCTAACTGTCCCAGCAAGTTGGCATTGATGGTGTGGACCTTCTGAATACAGTCAATAAACATAATGCCTTTTACATCCCAAAAAACTGAGGTCATCCTTTTTCCTCCCAATAAAACAATCATGGCATTCTTTGGAGAAGGTTAAGAGGATGTGTTTCCACTTCATGGCTTGTCACTTTGTCTCTGGCTCAAAGTGATGAACCTAACACCCATCCTGGGTTATGAAACATTCTAGGATTCTAGGAAACCAGCTGGATCTGCCTCAGACAATGTTAGATTTTCCTGTGATGTGATCAGCCTGATGCACTTTTGATCAGGTGTTAAAAGATGTGGCACATATTAAGCAGAAACTTTTGTCATGCCAAGTTCATTGTGCAGACTGTTCTCAAATTTCTCATGGGATATTCTAATAGCATTAGTTATTTCATTTATGGTAATCTATCATCATGTGGTGAACAAGATCAGTGGTGGTAGTTTCAGTACGTCCAGTCCTTGTGTAATCTTCAGAACTCGCTCTTCCCCTCCTACATTCAGATGCCCATTTTCGCAATTTTGATATGGCTGGTGCATCATCTCCGAATGTAGCAACCATGTCAGCATGAATCACCATGTGGGCTAAACCTTTTTCTGCAAGTACTTGATAACAACACAGTGCCAAATTTGTCAATTTTCAAGAGAAGTTGCTCCTAATTACTTTTTTAAAGTTTTCCTTGAACAGTCAGATTCCAGTTTACTGGCAACTAAACAGTGCATTTATTAATAAAAAGTGTTGAAATTAATGCAAGCAAAATTTCACAACACTAGCATCACTCTTTCATAGTCAGCCTATGAACATTTCAGTCACCCTCATATATATATATATGTGTGTGTGTGTGTGTGTGTGTGTGTGCATGTGTGTGTGTGTGTGTGTGTGTGTGTGTGTGTGTTTGTAAGATGTATAATAGCATCTGAAACAAAAGTGAAGATGATGAAAGAAAGTGGAATATTTTATTAACAATGTGTTTCGCCATATACTCTCTTTGGCTTCCTCAAGTTAAAATGGAAGAAAGAAAAACCTGTGGGAGCCAAATACCTTAGGATCTCTGAGGATAAGTGGGAATCATAAATCAAATTAAATTACCTTAGCTTATCACCTCCCATTGTCCAGATTTTCAGTGTCTGTCTGCCTGTGTGTGTGTTTTTTTATCTATATCTGTATTAGCAGGGCTGGTGCAAACTAGTCTCAAACCCTGCAACCATTGAGGCACAAGCCTGACCCTCAAGCAGTGTTTTGTGATCCTCACTATCTCATCAAAATTTGATTTTTTTCTACCTGCATTTATATATGCTAAAGAATTAAACTAAGCACAACGGATTATTATGAAAAAAGTTTGCAGACATGGGGTTTGGGAGTAGTGGCCCCGGTAATATAGATAAAACAGAAAAATACACTAGTCTGGACATCAGGAGGTGATCACCTGAGGTAATTAAGTTGATTTATGATTCGCACTTATTCTCAGATATCCCAAGGTATTTTCCTCACACAACGTTTTCTCTTTCTTTCACTTTAACCTGAGAAAGCAAAAGAGAGCATATGCTTGTTGACGAAATGCATTGTTAATAAAATTTTCCACTTACCTTAATATATATATATATATATATATATATATATATATATATATATATATATATATATATATATATTTCTCTAACACTTTTGCATAAGAGGCCAGTATACAGAGATGGGCAATTTGTTCCACTGATATTTTTAACTCATATATAAATAAAAAGTAATTTTACAATTAGATTGTATTTGTATCAAGAACTTAGATATGTTTATTTTTTTTCATGGTAAGTGTAAAAAAAATAACTTGCAAGCCAATATGTCTCACCACCTGAAACCATGAGAAGAAAATTTAATTGCTCTTTCCGATTTTTACTTATTTATTTCTTCGCTGCTATATTTTTAAAATTTAAATACATTTTAGGCCAAAGGCATTCAATTATTTTATGAGTGTGAATATACTTTGCATTGTTCAGAGAATGAATGATGCCAGCATAACTACAAATATTAGAGAAATATATAAGAATATAGCAAGCAAACCAGAAAACCTTCCTGAGAACTGTTATTAGTTTTTATTCAATAATTGGTGTATATAACACTTCTTTCATAAAACAACATTAATTAAAATTGATTACAGGATGAAAACTAAGTGGAATAAAGAAATAAATAAAATGCTATAAATTAAACTAAGCACAACTGATTATTACTAAAAGTTTTTGGGGTCAGGGGTTTCGGAGGTAGTATGCACCGGCCCTGCTAATATTGCTTAATCAAAAGTCTATATAAACAGTGACTTACTGGACGTTGTCTGCAACGATGTATGGAGGAGTTTCACAACAAAAAAATTGTGTCAGGCCTAATTCCAAATAGAACTGGTTATTTCTCTTTTTAAATAGCCTGCAATATTCTTCATTTCTATGTTCTTTTGTATGTGCATATAAAATGTATACCCCTGGGTATGTCAGTATTTATGTGTTCTTGGATGTGTACCTTCATGTACATGTGATTGCTTGTAATAAGGTGGGTGCTTCTGTGTGTATTTGACTGTGTAAGCCTTTTGGTATGTAAATATATATATGTATGATTGTGTTTTTGTATTTGTGTGTTGTTACGACATGTGTGCCCTTACAGATACATGTTATATGTTTCTATCAGGGTTTTTTCCTGGGTCTGTTCTCTTATGAGAGATTTTGTGTGTAAGATAGAGTACATGTATATTTGTTTTGAAGCATGGGTTTGAAATTATATTGCTGTCCAAGTACACAAGTGTATATATATATATATATATATATATATATATATATATGTTGTGGTAGGATCCACCTAATCTGCATAGGCAGAGTACCGACACTATAAATATGGTTGGTACCGGAAGACGAGGAGCGAATCACGAGATCCAACTAGAGACTCTGACCGACTGCGACTTAGTCAACACATTCTCCAGGAGCGTCTTCCCAGATATATACAGAAATACTATATGTAAATATTGTGTACATTTTCTTGTTATAATACATTCTTGTTCTAAGTACATTTCGTGTTGCATTATTATTCCATGCATTAGTCGAGATTCAACAATGAGTCAAGACTCAACAATATATATATATATATATATATATATATATATATATATATATATATATAATGAACTCTCCCATCAGTTTTGACATATGAGGATCTGACAACTGAATTGATTCAGTTATGAAATTTTGTGCGATAATCTTAAGTGGCACTTAAGATCCACTAGTGATTTACAAAGGAGGCAGCATAGGGAGCAAAAGTAAGGATTATGGGATGAGATCTCTGTTAGATTGGCTAACCTTTTAGATCTTGGTTCTTGAAGATGATGCAGACAAGCTGATTGAAAACTGCTGAGTCCACTAAAACACGTTGATCTCCATTCTACCCGCTCCAAGGCTAAGCACTCGAGGGTGTTATGAGGTATATTGATAGCTGACAAGTTGCTCTTCAGCTTGTCTTTGTAGATTAGCTATGGGCATCCTACATTCCTGTGGCCCTGATCTAACTGGCTGTACATTAGGATCTTGCGTATCCTGTGATCAGACATCCTCAAGACATGACCAGTCCACCATAACTGAGACTGTATGAGAAAAATCTTGATTCCTCCAATATTACACCTGTTAAACAGGTCTACGTTAGATGTCCTGTATTGAAGGTCAACTCCATAGATGGCATGCAGACAGCTTTTATGGAAAACATCTAGCTGGCATATATGGTACCTGTATGAAGTCCATGATTCTGAGGCATACAAAAGGATGGCAAGGAGAACAGCTCTGTAAATCCGAATTTTTGTATCCAGTTGATTACCCAGCTCATTCCACAATATATATATATATATATATATATATATATATATATATATATGACTTCAAATGTTATTATAGTGGATACTTGTCGTATTTTAAATAGATACCCCACTATAATAATATTTAATGTGATAAAATTATTGGCTTAAAAATATATCAATTAATTGGATTTTCCACACCCCACATTTTCTGACAATGATTTTCCAAAAGAATTCTTTATTCCCTTTTTTTTTGTACTATTCTTTTCCTCTTTGATTTTTCTTTTTCCCTTTCATTTTACTTTTATTGCCTATTTCCCTCTCTTTTCACACTGTATACTACCCACCAAATCTCTCAGTGCCCAATCTCTCAGCACCAGCACATTCCTGACCCCAGGTCCCATACCCTTTTTCCTCTATGTTCAATATCTCACTCCCCTTCCACCCATCACCAATCCCAATTTTTAAATCTAAGGTTATTTTCACAAAAAGTTTTGCACAGCGAGAAATCAAACAGATCGGATTTTTACTAATAATTCCATCTACAAGCAGGATTCTCCCCGGCCTCAAGAACCACTGTTGGTGATTCTCCACCATTTCTCTGTTTATTTCTCGCACCTGCTGATGAAGGATACAGGTGTGTCCAAAAATTCTGAACTTGGGACGTCAATCTCTGTGCTTCATTTCTGTCATGTGGTTAATATTAATAAATGTTTTTCATACTGATCACATTGGTACCCTTTGGTTTACCTTTGTTTTACTAACCAACTTATCTACTCTATTTTACACACGCACACACACACACACACACACACACACACACACACACACATATATATATATATATATATATATATATATATATATGTAAAATTTTAGGCATTTAAAAGAACATACCTGGCTGCATGCACAATTCTGGAAAATCCTTGTTGAAAACACAACTATATTTAAACAAGAAAACAATAAACAAAAACTTTAAATTCTTGAAGCTATATTCATAAAACAGTTGAAACCTAACCTGAACAAAATAAACTACGAAATCTCCACAAATATTCTTAAATGCCTTTAATTGGTAACAGAAGCCATTGGTTTATACCAACAGCTTCCCATACTTAATACTTCTCGTTTTCACTCTCATGTAGTCATGTGTGATGCAGTGCATCTTTCGTTTCCAGTGTCTCATTTGAACAAGTTTGTTGTTGCTTGGAAATGTTCCATTCAAACAAAAACAGGCTATCATTATTGTTTTCTCTGTGTATTGGTTAATATATTGAAATGTAATTATCATCTTTGATAATGGCTTATGTAAACCAAAAGCTTAGATAGGATTAAAAAATATGTATCAATAAGGTGATTTTCTTTCATCTCTTAATGATAATGTTAAGCTTATCAGACGATATGAAAAGAATTTACGTAAAATAAATAGACAAAACTTGTTTATATTGTTTAATGAAACATGCATCAATATATATATATATATATGTGTGTGTGTGTGTGTGTGTGAGTGATATGCCTGTGTACTAGTGCTTAAAGTATTCCCTTTCTCACCATGAGACTCAGGTTCAAATCTCACACCATGAAAACCATCTCATGAGTTGGCGCATGCCTTGTGAGTTAAATTCGGTAGATGGAATTGCTTGGAAACCATTGATGGTTATGCTAGTATGCAGTCATAAGTCATCATGATCGAGCATTTTGGCTTGCCAAATAAATCAATGCTAGCTTATGCGCTGTCTTCCAGACACTGTAACTAAGGTCTGCTCTATATAGTTGTAGTATAAACCAGAGGTGTGCACTTGTAATAGTATTTGGGTAACTACCCTAGCAGATGGGTGTGCTCAGAAACAAGTAGTAGTGGGCCATTTGTATATAGCAGATTTTATTATTCAGGTCAATTTTTCACCATAAAACTGTTATTAATCATACAATGGTATTCATTTTTCAGGACATACTTATATGATAAATTCACTATTTCAGTTTCAATTTTTAATGCATGTTTTGGTTAGAAATATCTAAAATAACTTGTTAAGTAATGGTAATATTAACTTTTTTTTATAAGGAAATATTTGACATATATTGACTGAGTCGCTGCTGTCAGTTGAAATTTATAAAATCTTTCTCTTAAAACAGTTTTGAGAGAAAGATTTTATAAATTTTAACCGACAATAGTACTGGCTGTTTGGTCAATCAATGGTGAATGTTTCCTTATAATATTAATATTTCCATTACCATTAGGATGCCATTCTCTCCTCGGTTCTACACACTTTCTGCTTTATATATTCTTTATAGTAATGATTTAAAGAGCCTTTCCAGAAAATACCTAACTCCTACTGCCATGAGTTATATCAAACCTTAAATGCACTACTGCTGCTATATATGTGCAAGTGAGAGTAGTACTGGCTGCTTGGTCAATGAATACAAAATGTTTCCTCATAATATTAATATTACGCTTTATATATTCTTTGTTTGTTTTTTTTGGGTTTGTTTTTGTTTTTTCTTTTCTAGTAAGGATTTTCTCTTTTCTCCATAATATCCTTCTATATCTGGATATTATAGTTTCCTAATTATAAGCTGATCAAGTCAAAACATGCTAATTTCTTTTTTGTAAGTTTTATGTATGATTGTTGTCTATATGAATCTTTGAGAAATCTATAAGAAATAGAATACTCCATAAAGGATGAAAAAAATAACCTACCTGTGAGAAGGTAAAAAATCCCTACTGGATGAGATTTATGCCTGAATAAGGCCAAAGAAAATAACAAACAAAATGAAGAGATGAACATACCAAGTATGGGAATACGTGTCTCAACGACATGAGGAAAACATTTTAAGCAATTCTTTTTCACTTCACTCACCAGATTCAGAGGATTAAAAAATATATATAATAACCAAAACAAGGAAGAAGCAGAGTATCATAAATAATCAACATGACAAAGGAATATGAAACTATATTTACAAGGATATGTAAAAAGGATTATGTATATATATATATATATATATATATATATATCCGATGCGATGAGAACGAAAGTAATATATAAATTCTAACGTTCGCAGCGTTAATTAAAAAAAGAGCTTGATACAGGTAGTAGAGCGATAATTATTTATTTATTATAATTTTATCATATAGACAAAACCATTTTACTCACAACAAAGATGCAACTTGGTTTCAGTGCATTTTAATTGCACATCTACGGGTGATGGTCAGAAATGGTTCATAACCATTTCCGACCCTCACCCGTAGATGTGCAGTTAAAATGCACCGAAACCAAGTTGCATCTTTGTTGTATGTAAAATCGTTTTGTCTATATGATAAAATTATAATAAATATATATATATATATATATATCAATGTGAATATATAATATCACATATTGAGTGCTGGTTTTAATAGTACTTGATATAATATAATAGAGGTATAAATTATATATTAATGAATATTCGTGGTGAGGAATATATATATATACATGCATACATACATATATATATGTGTGTGTGCGTGTATATATATATATATATATATATATAGTTGGTTAGATATGCAACATGTCTACATTTAAAAGATAGATAAATAAATAGATAGATATCAACAGCCATATATATAGATAGATTTCAAGATTCAGATAGATATATAGATAGATAGATATCAACAGACTCATATAGATATATAGATAGATAGATATCAACAGAATTAGATAGATAGATAGATAGATAGATAGATAGATAGATAGATAGATAGATAGATAGACATTGATATATGGCAAGATATCAAAAGGTTCAGACAGGTAGATATCAACAGACTAAGACAGGTAGATAGATATCAACATAGATAGATAGATATCAACAGACTGAAGTAACTTGTCCTAAAGAAATGTGCTCCTTAGCTGGCTCCTGTTCTCTCCAAACTTACAACAAATGCTTTGCTGCTTCATGCTTTACTGTCCTCCTCTGCAGTTTTTGTTTTTAAGAACTATGGGGAACCCTCTGTCCCCTCAAATTAATGCCCTATTAGATTCTTACCTCTTTTTGGCAAAGTACTTGAAACTCTAATCAATACTGAATTGGTTAAGCATCTTATTTTGCACAACCTCTCTTTCAGACAAACAATATGGTTTCCATTTCACCCGGTCTACAACCAACATGTTAATGGTTATCACTGTCACTTCTATTCTAACTGTTTCTTTACTCTCAAGTCTCACCTGTAGACAGATCAGATCAATGTTGGCATTCCCCAAGTCTCTCTTTCCTGTTTCTGTTTTATATATGCTTTATATTAATGATCTTCATAAATATATAGCCAGATCTATAGTAAACATAAATTTAGATGGCATCATGATGTATGGGTGTGCCTCCCAAAATTTGCTTCACCAGAGATTGGCAGCTGATCTCTCCACTGACCTCCCACAGCTGAATGGAAGAAAGACTTGCTTGTATCATTCAGTATCTCCAAAACAAAGCTAGTAATGTTTTATCACCACCAAGCAAACCCTGAATTTACTTCAGTCCTGATGTGCAGCCAGATTCTCAATGACACTCCTTTCCTCAGATACTTACAAGGACTAAGGCTCACTCCATATCTCAAGCAGAACTTGTATAAGGATGCTGAAAGTATGGTCGGTTCCTTGTATCACTCCTGAAAATACCTAACTTGTACTGTCATGCAATCACTTCACAAGAAAGTGAGATCAGACTTTGAATGGAGTACTGCTACCATATCTGTGCTGGTATTGCTCAAACCACACTGTCCAGCCTTGACCAAGTTCAAAAGCGATTACAGAGCCTTCTGGATGATAAATTATTTTCTACCATGCAGCCAACAGTACTTTATTGCTACATAACAGATTCTCCTCCAGTTCTTTTTCCTACGAATGCAGGTGTTCCCCAAGTCTCCATGTTGGGCCCTACTCTGTTCCTTATCTTCATTAACGATCTTCCTAATGACATCAGTTCCCAAGTAGGCATCTATGCTGATGACACTACTATTTACTTCTGTCTCCAATAGCAAGTCTGACAAAACTAACTTGGTCGTTAGTCTTGAAAAGGACCTCCAATCAGTTGTAGACTGGGGCAGGAATTGGCTGGTTAACTTTAATGCTTTTAAAACAAAACTGCTCTCTATTACTCACCACAGGGAACCATGCCTGCCACCCATTAGAATGTCTGATGCTCATCTCCACAAGAGCACCTCTTTGTGACTGCTTGGTCTCACACTGTCTGCTGACCTGAGATGGATCAATTACATTGAATCAATTGCTTCATCCAACGCAAGGAAAGTTGGTTCCCTGTGTCGCGCCAAAAAGTTTTTCACGCCCGAGTCCATCCTTCAAATCTATAAATCAACTATTCACCCTTGCATGGTATACTGCTGCCATAAGGTCCTTGACAAACTCCAGAGACAGATATGCAATGGGGTTGGTCCTGATCTGGCATCTTGTCTACAGTCACTCTCTCACAGATGTGCTGTTGCTTCTCTCTGTCTTTTCTACAAATACTTTCACGGTAACAGCTCCAATGAGCTACTTTCACTAGTTCCCAGACTGTATGAATTTAAGACTGCTACTAGGCTGGCATCACAGTCCCACCCTTTCACTGTCAAAATGGTTAAATGTGGCAGTCTCTTCTACTCCAATAGCTTTATGTCTCACAACTCCCATCTGTGGAATTCCTTTCCTATTATTTGTTTCCCTGATAGCTATAATCTACAACTATTCAAATGTGACGTCAATCAACATCTCCAGATACCCTGACCTATTCCCTGTCCTTCTCTTCATTCTTTCCTCCATCACGTCTCTTTATTCTCGCTCCCGCTCTGTAACCCCTTGCGTTCTAGTGGCATCCCATCTTGCCTGGGGTGAAATGCTTAAAAAAAAAAATTACTCTGGTAAATTTTCAAACAAGCTCTATTCCTTAGTTCCACCAGATCAGACCTTCACAGCTAGGACCCACCATGACATGTACACAACCCCAAATCATTCTCATTCCCTTCTTATTCCTTTGGTAAGTAGGGAGTTCCATTTGCAGTACTTATTCGTGGAAGCTTCCACTTTTTGGAACAGACTCCCAAGGGGATGCTTCCCCAACAATGTTAATCTCTTCAAATCTAGGTTCAACCAATATCTATTCTACATATCCTCATAATATTCATATCTTCCTTTTTTCTGTCCTTATATTATTTTTGGTAACCCTTGTACAAAAAATAAATATGATATGAATAGAATGAGGTGGACAGATATGAACAAAATGAGATAGATAGAGAGAATGTATACAAGTACAGATACAGTTGTATATCACATAAGAATATGAAAACATTTAAATAATTGCATGGACAGAAACGCATACAGACAGCCTCATAGTTGACAAAATCAAATTTACAATTATATAAAAATACACAAATTGAATTCCACTGTACAAAATTTCTTATTAGTTTTTTGCTTCTGTCCAAAACTTTTAAATGCACATGACTAGAAAAATATGTAAATTTTAACATTTTTTTTTTATATTTAAAAAAATAAAATATTATAGCAAACTAAAAGGGAATAGAAATAAGCCTAAAACAATCATCTTCATAAAATTTTCAACTAAATGGATAAATAAGTAAATATTATTTTTCCATTCTTTCTTCAGGTAGATCTCGAGAGAACAGAAAATAGTGCTATTCTGTCTCATTTAATTTAATATATAGGCTTTCCAGTCTTCCAGTACTTTTGTTGTACAGCTGCAGAGAAATTTGAAAAAAATATTCAGAAAACAACAGAAAGCTTTTCTACAGAAATAGTAAGCCAAAAAATAATTCCTTATACTATTTGGATCAATATATTTATTATTTATTTATACAGTAACCATTTACTTATAGAACAGCCATAACAAATAACAATGATTTATGTTGGTTTCATTTGCTATTCTCTGTTGTATTACATTATTAAAATAATGTCTGAATTATGTTCCATTGGTTTATGATGTCCTCTTCCTTAAACACATATTTCTATACTTATTTCGAATCTTCAATTTAGTATTTTTGAATGATTTAATATAATTTTCAAAAGACAAGTAAATAGCAAAGCTCTTCCTCACAGTCATTGGCATGTTGCTTCAAAGAATAGCATGTAAAAATTACTCTTCCTATTCAAACAAGTACTGATAGCTCCGGGGTAAAATCAGTTGGGTTTCGATCCTGGCTTGAGGCAATCAGATGTCTAGCTACAGTGATGAACTGTGATACAGTGAAACAGGCTCTCTGTGGATGACAATATATACACTCCCAGAAAATTTAGCTCTGGTTGAGAACTCTTGGGAGAAAGCACAAATTTGTAAACAATGTCTCCTGCTGCTAATACTGCAAAGCTCTTTCATAAATTGTTTATTCGAAGAATATGTATGTAACAAATAGATTTCCTTTCAACCGTGATACAGCACAGTACCAAATAAGAGAAACCACATCATTTGAAGACATTCACCAACAACAACTAAAATGGACAGCAAGTAAAACTCAAGGAGAAAATAATAACATAATCAATATGTTGACATTCCACACTACTTCAAACAAAATTTTAGGAAGGAAACCCCTATCAGTACCGGAAAGTTTATTAACAGTTAGTTAACTAGAAAAGCCTATTTTCCTGAGAAATTGTTTTAAGAGAAAGATTTTATAAATTTCAACTGAAAGTAGGACTAGCTGCTTTGCTGAGATGAATAGAAAACATTTTCTTATAAAGAAATGGCTAATATTACCATTACGAATATCAGTGTGGTATATTTAACATCATATATTATTTTATAGTTTTATTATATTTTTAATGTCATATGCATTCTTATTGGCATCACATATACCACACTGACAGCACATTGATAATGATCATTGAAAGTACTTGAAAACAGCAGAACATGAACTTCAGACAGTTTATCTACAATTTTCATCTTGATATACAACATCTTATTCAAAATTGGAAAGATACAATAAAAAATTAAGCTTAATACTTGCTGTCTAAATATATTTTAATATATATAAAAATCTATAATACATAATCTGTCCTGTTAAAATGTATTAATAATTGAAATAGTTAAAAAATTGTGTATAATTAAAAAAATGATGATATTGGTGATAATCTTTAAAAACACTTCAGTATTATTTAAAAAAATAATTGTGTACAGTGTTTCAGAGACATTTTATGCTGGTTATCATCGCTCTTCAAAACTGCCTATCTTGTATGGTGTTTCAGTTTATCATAGCAACATGTTAATCTGTTATTTTTGTTTCAGCAAACAAACTCCTTCAATTTAACCTTGAACAGTTTGAGTTTATTAATTCTGTACAATGTTTTGGAGACATTTTACACTGGTTATCAGGATACTTCACAACTCCCTATTGTGTATGGATCTTCATTTTATCATAGCAACATGCTACTCTGTTGTTTTTCTTTCAGCAAATGGACTCTTTCAGTTGAACCTTGAACATTTTGTTCAATTATTTACATTGTTCAGACTATCATTATCATCTTTGTTTTATTTATCACAACATTTCAGTCGCTGTACATGCCGGTGTTCTTCGGGTGATTGGAATGTCAAACTGAACCCTTTATATTGCTTGCTGGGGTAGACTGTTCTAGTTCCACTTGCTATGTCTAATGGATGTCAGTTATCAGCCTTTATCCACAGTGCCATGGGTCTTTGAGGACACATGGCATAGAAATATAGACAGATACATTTTGTTCAAGTTTATTAATTCTGTATATCATTTTAGAGAGATTTTATATTGGTTATCAAAAACGGATACTATTTCTTTCCTGTTCATTATTTCATTGTGACCAATTACATTATACTTCATGACCTAGTGTTGTTTTTATGATTTTTAATTATAACCGGAAGTAACAATCATAATGCCATAAAACCAACAGTGAATCTGGAGTGGAGGAGATGCTTTTGTAGTGGCTGTACCTCCCCAATCCCCACACTGCTTGCACAGAATCCTCAGATTTGTTCCATAGTGTGGTTTTTGACTGGCTATGACTAGCTAAGACAAGATATGTCTAGCAAAGACACAAAATTGACAATTGGCCCGAGTGTCTCTACTTGAGTTCCCCATATTAAAACAAACTAACCTTGTGTTGCATTCTGTCTCAGTGGGGAATCAGAGGTAAATACTGACAGTGGAGAGAAGAATTTGATTGGTTAGTATCCAATCCAACAGTGATCATCAGCAACCAGTAGCTATCAGTGATCATCAGTGACCACCAGTGACCAGCGATCATCAGCAACCAGCGGTGATCACCAGTAACCAACTAACTCCCACTGACCGTGTCTTCTACCAATCCACTCGGTGATTCAGGTTTCACTTCCTGCTGCCCATCATCTCATGTATCACCGTGGTTTTAACTGCCTACCCTCGGCTAAGTCTGCTTGCTAGTACCAGCTCAACATGCTGACTGTCTATCATCCTTTGACACCTCCCAAGTGATTTTGTCTTAATCTTCTGGTTGCCAACTACCGTCTAACCTGAGCTACATTTGCCAGCTGATACCAACCCAATGCACCAACTGTCTATCTATCAACCTTAAGCACCACACATGCGGCTCTGGTCATAACCAACAGTTAGTGCATCTAAGATCAACAGTCAACTATCAGCCTGACCACCAAGGGCATTTGAAACATTGAGATTTTTCAATTGTATTTTGCTTTTTCTGCCACTAATAAATTTTGGCATTGTTCTTGTTATCCATGACTTGGCCTGTGTTACTTCTTCAATTTTAATGTTTGTGAGGTTTTTTTAACATCAATATTCAGACCACACGACATTAGTATCTGAGAAACTGAGGCGGCTTGAAGAACGCAAGTGGTGGCTAACACCTTACCAGACATATGAGATAACAATTGGACTCATTACAAGCTCAGAAAGGCATAAAAAGAATCAAGATCGATGTATAAACAGATATGTTGCTGGTTTTTGAATGTTATGTTTTGGATGGTGTTTATTTGTCCATATCTGAAAAAGACACTTTCAGTAAAAACAGTATATACACGTGTACGCCAGGGAAACGAGTTAAAATAATGGCCGTAATATAATGTAAATGTAATAAAAATTCAAATAAAGTTTTATCATCTAAAACAAGTTTAATGTCACAATATTATTTGAAACATAAAAGAAATATAAATGACTAATTCAAATGATTGCAGACACTTAAAACAAAAATAACTGTTTTTAAATTAATTTCATCTAATATCTTACCAGCAGGTACATGGTATAAGAATGTTCTAAACCCAAAATTCTCCCTTAGTTTTATATATGTCTCTGAATATTTTTCTATACAAAATATCACCCAATACAAAGCACAAGAGCCACTCAAAGTAGAAGGTTACTGTTAAAATGGTACTTAAGAAAGAGTAGATGGTCATTAGTGAAGAATCTAACTCAGTTCTATCAAATCAAATCAAATCTAATATTTAATTACCAAACGAGACCCTCTATATTGTCATAGTCATGGGTCTGGGATTTATATCAAAGATTGTTTTAGTGTTGTATTAAACCAACCAACAAACAAAGAAAAAATGTCAACAGCTTTTATAAGATTCATCCGTAATTTAATTTTGCTTTCACAATATTTCTGCTGGTACATTCTCCAGGCTTCCAATCTTGTCTTTGTAATTTTTTGAATACATTTTCAGTTAATACCAAAGACCAAATACAATGTATACCTGAGAAAGATGGAAGAGAAAAATTCTCTAAAAACAAAGACAAAAATCTGAATAATATAAGAAATAATAAAAGCAGTTTATTGATTAATTTCAGTAAAATAAATAAGTCAATAAATATTAAATGGTACATATATACAGTTTCTTTTTTCATCATTTCCCCCAAAGCAAGGCAATAAAGCCACAAAGATACAAGGAGGTTAATGAGTGTGAAAGAATATGAGGAAAGAAAATATTATTATGGAAGAGAAGAGAACAATAAAAGAACAGGAATTGAGAGAAGAGAAGACAATGATTGACATGGCATTTACATTTTGGAAGCCAGAAGAGATTTCAGCAGGTGAGAAGTGTAGGAGAATAAACTGTTAGCATAGAACTTATGGTTACATTTAGCTATTTCAACTGTAAAATGATGAGAACTTGCCACCAATCTAGTGCTGTATTTAAATTCATAAAGTCTAGTTACCATAGTGGAAAGTTCATCGGAACAATTACCATAGAAGTCTTTATAGAAAAGGCACAGGAAAGCAACATTACAGCCATAGTAAAGTGACTGAAGCCAAGATGTCAGATCAGGACAAATAACATTGCAAATAGTTTGTCGTAGTTTATCAAAAATCTCTAAATACTTAGCAGAAGCACCAGATCAGATGTGGAAACAATTTTCAATGCATAGATGAATGATAGATTTCTAAGTAGATTTGTATAGAGTTCAAATATTTTTATCAACTCACAAAGGAAATTACCATCATCATTGTCATCAGTGCCATGGTGATGTATGCTCAAAGGCTCTTTACATAGCTTATCAGATGACCAGCTCCGTTTATATGCATTGGATGTTTTCTGTGAAGGAATTTGATTCATTGATTGGTCGTTTTATGGCTTATCAACCCATTGCAGGTTTTTCTGTGAAGGAATCTTCCAGTTCACAGTGATATTGTCAGCCCATGTTTTCCTCTGTCTGTCTCTTCTTCTTTTGTCTAAGATGGTACCTTGTAAGATGGTAGTGGAATGATTGTTGAACTTATAAACTTTTGAACTTACTCATTCCGAAGGAAACACACATTTAATTTTTAAAATAACTGTCCCTCTAAATATTCTTATGCATTATCAAGACTTTGATAAATGACTCAAGAGACAATTTTCAAAATAAAAAACAAAAACAGAAAAAAAACTATGTCAATTATTTATCTTTACAATAAGTATGTTTTAGCTGATTCATTCTTCCATTTTCCTTTGGAGTATGTTCGATCTGGTATCTGCAATTTTTTGAATAGATTTTCAGCTAGCACTGAAGAAATGATACAATGTACACCTGAGGAAGATTGACGTGAAACATTCAATAAAAATAAAAACAAACAACTAAATAATGTAGGGAATAATAAAAACAGTTTATCGGTGAATTTCGGAAAACAATAAGTCAATAAATTGTAAATATTACATTTATACAGTCCAAAATATTTTTTGTCAACTCTTCTTGTTGATAAAATTGCTACTACAGTCACTAGGGAAAACAAATGACATTTAATTTTCATAGTAAATGTCCCTCTAAATATTTTTATGTGTTATCAAGACTTGGATAAACAGTTTGAGAGACGGTTTTCAAAACTAAAAAAAAACAAAATATTCTTTATGATTATTTTTCTCTTCAAAGGAAAAAGTACACTGAATAAACAGGGAGAGATAAGGCTAAGTAATTGGTTTTAATGATTCATACCTAGCACAGAGTTTATTGTTATTTTCTTTATACAGAATTAGGAGTGCAAGCTTATTGAAAATCAATGTGATATTTTTTTGCAATGAATGCTTAAGCCTGTAATACTGCTGTTTCATTAGAGAACATCAGTTTCCTTAGTTGTTACTTTCATAACAAATGTACTGACGAGATCTATTCTTTAGCATCACCAGCTCAGTCCTTCAAAACCAAGACTTGAATTGCTACAATCACAACATACTAGTAGAAAATACAAGCATAATAACTTCATCAAAATGTAAAAAAAGATTTAAAATAATGGAAGCTCTAATAATAAAAAAAGAAAAAGCCAACACTCAATAACATTAACTTTGAACATGGTCACAATGTGCTGACTGTGTTTGGAAAATAAATATCCTGATAACTCTAGATAAATACATAACACAACCCATGAATTCAGTTAAAAGTAAAAATAAAATCATCCTTGATGATGGCTAAAATTATAGCCGAAAGCGCTTGGAAATACAGAAATTTTGAACAGTTTTTACACAAAGAAAGAAGAGAAAACACTTGTATGAATGCAAGAAAAATTAAATGAAAAGCTTAAATCGCAGCATCTTGTCAGTCATCTTTAATGAAACATGTATAAAAGAGGGATTTCTGCCTAAATATATAATACAAACATACATACATACTGTTATGATGTTGGTTTGGGTTTGTAGAGACAAACGACAAATAACACGTAACAATAAAAAGGGTTTTAATAGGTTGGTAAAAAGGTAGGGAATCACCTGAGTAGTCTATAACTAGCTCAGCCAGGAACGTCTCGGACTTCTGTCTCTCGACATGCCACTATTTAAAGTCTTTATTTCACAGATGCAGACAAGTTCATCTTCAAGAAGGGTGGTAGGTTTCCGACACAACACATACATATATATATATATATATATATATATATATATATATATATATATAGAATTGGATGTATTTGTCAACAATTTCTCCTTATTTATTATTATTAAAACCAAGAAATATTCTTTGTTAATTTTTTGTTTATTTTTTTCTCTATTTCAATCAATTTTCTGGTTTCCAGCGAAAATTTTAATATAAATTGTCCAATATATTGATAATTTCACTCCAAGCAAGGCAATAAAACACTAAGATGCAAATGAGTGAAAGATTCTGAGAAAAACCATTACTAAGGAAAGAGACCAATAAATGAACAAGATTCAAGGTGACAGAATTTGAGGAAACAACACTGTATTTAAATTTTTGAAGATCAAAGTTGACAGGAATGCAGGAAGCCAAAAGAGAGTTCTATAAGTGAAAAATGTGGGTGGAGGAAACACAAGCAGAGAATCCATAGTTACAAAAAAGCAATTTCAACTTTGAAATTTTACCCACCAATCTAGTACTTCATTTAAATTTACAAATTTAAAACACCAAAGAGGATCGTTCATCACCACAATTACCTGGAATATATTTATAGAAAAGACATATTATTAAGGGGCATCCTGATTATCAATGATTTCAAGATAAAATATCCACCTGAGGAAAAAGAAATAATTCATTCACTACAAACACTAAAAATGGAGACATGTGCAAAATATTCATACAATAATGATTGTGTTTCATAGAATTCCAGTCATTGACACATCATTTTTCCAATGGAATGGCAATGAGTAAAAGAGAGAGTCATTCTTGCAAGCAGCATGAATTATTGATATGCCAAAATACAATTCACTATCAGCAAAAATAGAAAAAATGTTCCTGCCTTCAGGGCTGCAGAATAGTTTCTTTAATATGCCAATAAGATTCCCTAACAGTGGAACAAAAATACCTTTTGGTACAAATATTTTTCCTTTCCACTAAAATGTCTTTTTTTGCTTTTTATCACAGATTTTTATTTCTTGTTTTTCTTTTTAGAGGAGCCTTTCTTCAGCCATTAGAGCTAAACAGCAAGATTTCAGAATAAAGAAATAAATTCAAATCAGATTCTTTATGCATCTTTACTTTAAGGGCAAAAGAAAATGTATGGGCTAAATGAAAGTTTCTGATGAAAAATAACAGAAATGCTAAAAGATATCTCATGAAAATATTGGCAGTGATGAAAATATTTCATCTTAAAATAAGACAATTTATAATTACTGTTACTACTACTAACACTACTTTAATTTTTTGTAACTCCTTTTCAGATGTAGGCAATCATGGCTCTTCACAACTTCCATTTTCTTTGTAGCTCTAAGCAACATTTAGCATTTTACCCTCTTTCAAGATGAAGGTTATCGTGGCTCTTCACAAGTTCCATTTTCTTTGTAGCTTTAAGCAACATTTAGCATTTTACCCTTTTTCATGATGTAGATAATCATAGCTTTTCACAATTTCCATCTTTTTTGTAGCTCTAAGCAACATTTAGCATTTTAGCCTCTTTCAAGATGAAGGTTATCGTGGCTCTTCACAAGTTCCATTTTCTTTGTAGCTCTAAGCAACATTTAATACTTTACTCTTTCAAGATGTAGACAATCATAGCCTAGACAATTTCCATTTTCTTTGTACCGCTAAACATCATTTAACATTTTACCATCTTTCTTTTCATCATCTTTAAAGATGTAGACTATGTTTGGTTGAAACTAATGTCTTTTTCCCTGAATGTAATTTTATGATTGGTGATTATCATTTCTAAAAGGTGTTCACCAGTGCATCGTGTCTGTCAAGATAAACAGATGTTGACTCTTTAAGTACTGGCCAAATCATGTGGAGCACATTGGCCAAGTTTGGAAACCTTATCTAATTCACAGAGGTTGATTATGATTGTCTTATATTACATTGTAATTAATATGGCGACAAAGATGAGGATAATAGTCCGAATAATGTAAATAGTGTACATCTCTGTGGCTTTTATCGCTTTATTTGGAGTGAAATTATTAAAAAAAAAAAAAGATTTAATCAAAGTATACAGAGAAAAGTATGTGAGCATGTGGCCAAGTGGTTAGAAGAATTGCATTCTGACAATGAGACCTGGGTTTGAATCTCACCATGGTCGATTTATCAGAAAGGAAACTTCCTGATGTTATCAGACTGGAGGGGTCGATCCCAGTGTGCAGCACTTTTGGAAAGTGACTGAAAACCAAGCCACGAGTTGACCCAAAACTAGTGAGTGAATCTGGGTAGTCAAAAGCCTTGGGGGCTGTCAATAGCTGTGCTAGCATGAAGTCACAAGTCATCATGCTGGTCTTGTTCAAATTGTTGGTCACACTAGATAACACGCTCTTTCCCAAAAACTGGAACTAAGGTCTTCAAAGTACAGTTGCAGTATAAACCACTGGTGGTCTCTGTGGGTGTTGAATTAACACAAATGCGTCTGAGCAAGCGTCTGCAATAGGGATTGGCCATCCGTTCTAGTAGACAGGTATTCTTGAATATGAGTGGCCAGCTATACAGAGAAAATCAAAACATGCCAAATAGGAATACTGCCATCCAAATAAACCACAAAATGAAACCGAGTCACAAAGAGTGCAAATAGTAGTACCAATAATAATCAGGACACCTGGAGTGTCTCTAAAAGCCTTAGAAACATAATACAACCAACAAGAGACTGAAAACAGCATAAAAATTAAGGCAAGTACAGGAATATAAACATTTTAGTTGGGTTGCTGTCAGATCATTTCTAATCATTTCTTTTGGGTTGGTGCATAATTATCAGGCGTTTTAAAACAATATTTTTTACGGAAAAAGAAACATAACACTTCGGCAATAATATTTTTAAATGAGTATGGTTATTGACACACATTTCTATAACCTGAAAATAAAATAATATTTTTATTAAAAAAAGTAAATGAAACAGCAATTTTTATTAAGAAATATCTCACCTAAAAAACGCCTGATTATTATACACCAATCCAATAGTAATCTTTTGCACCAAGTTCAACTGTTAGTATAATTTTCAATTTCTATTTTCCCCACTGGCATGGTGTTTATTTGATATGGCTTGCTTATTAATTTATAAATAATTTTCTCTATTGCATCATTATTTTATTTCAGTTTATTATTGCTCTTATTTTATAAGTTGAAAATTTCCTACGAACATGTCTATTCCAGACTGAATTTATGTTTAGTAATACATGATTGACTCTCAATAACTTTAGTAAATTACTTACTTTATAAATTAAATTACTTACTTTAAACTTAAGTATAAATTTAAGTATAAGTTTAAAGTATGAATTACTTTAAATTTAAAATCGCAAAAGTTGTGTGGTTTTCTCAATTTACTTAAATAACTGATAACTGGAACATCTCATTTTCAATGAATTTTTATTGATCTATTCTGTTCGACTGATCTTTCTTTTATTCCTCACCACTGATAATCTCTTCCCAAATTTCAAAGCATTTCTACAGTAAAATCATTTACAATGCAAAGCCATAGCAAAATGAATTTCAATGGTGGCCTACAGTAAAAAAGACGAAGCCATTAACAATACATTTGCATTATGTATATATTCACTTTATTCTTTCTGTATGTTTAGACTTAATTCCTGAACACAAGAACAACTTTCATGATGTGCAATACACAGCGTAGAAAGGTTTTCAGTATTACTTTAATAAATCCTCCACTTGATATAAACAGTTTACAAACATTTTGCATTTTATCACGTTATAAATTCTTCAAGGACTTCTCATGATATCACAGGTAATAAATTTTACATTCTTTAGATTAAATGTTGCTAGCCTCTCACTGCTTTATCTCTGTTTTCATGACAAACGTTCTGACAACCTCCATTCCCTAGTTCCGCAAATTCAGACATTTCTATCTAGGACTCTCCACGCCATATATACAGGGTTAAATCATTCTCATTCCCTTCACAGTCCATTGATATGGTGGTAGTTCAACTTCTTCTACAGAACTGTTACTCTGTGGACCAGACTTCTGAGAGGGTACTACCCTGATCACTATGATCTAAACCTCTTCATATCTAGGGTCAACAGTTATCCTACATCCCTATAATATGCTCTTCTTACTTCCTTTATGCTTTTACAACAATATTATTCAGTAGCCCCTCTACCTTGAGAGGCTCTTGGGTCTTGTATTGTTTAAACAATAGTATTGAAAAAATCCATTACATGATATCACTGCTCACAGGCACTTCCCATGATATCCTAGCTTATAAAATATTCACATGATATAACAGCTAACAAATAATTCTTGTGGTATAACAGGTTATAAATCCTACTGATAATATCAAAGATTAAAAATACTTAGCAAGATATCTTATTCATAAATCCTACCAGTGATATTACAAGTGATATATTCTTCCCATGATAACTCAGATAATTCTGCACCTAATATTATTAGTTTCATATGATTGTGGATACAATCTTTTTATGAGGTAAACCTTTTGAAAATAACTAACTAAACTTCATTAATACAAAGACACATGTTCTTGCTGCCTTAAAGTAACAAGTGATGTTACTTCCTACTGCTCCCATTAATCCTAGTAGTAATAACAATTGGATTTAGAAAGAAAGAGAGAGAAAGACACATCATGCAAGACTAGATACAACCAGTAAATAAGACTGAACCTTTTAGTGTGAGCCACACAGAAAACAATTCATAACAAATAAGTGATAAAAAGAAAGATACAAGTGTGGTTGGTGTATAAAATATCTATGCCTGAAATATACAATTTTAGGAGTCTTTTTTTTTCAGGATGATGAGATATGTCCTGATTATTAAGGCTACATTTGGGCAACATTAACCCATCTTTCAACATAGATGAACTAATGAAAAAAGACTAAACCTCATGACCAATGTCCAGAGAAAAGGGGCCTACGGTTTCATTTTATACACTCCTGTGAGCCATTTTTGATAAAAGTGGTTTCACCTTCGGAAGATATAACATGTTATAAATCATTCCCATATGAGAGGCTATAAATAATACTTTTGATATTACAGGTTAGAACTCCTTCCTATGATGTCTCATGTTATAAGCACTTTCTGTGCTATCATAGGTAATATATCATTCCTATGATATCACAGGTTATAAATCCCTTTCATGGTACCACTGACTTTTGAATACTTCCCATGATACTACATGTTATAAATCCTAGCCATTATATCATACTTTATAAATGCTTCTGTTTATATCACAGATTGATATGTATCCATCTTTTGATATTGTAGGTTATAAATCATAGCCATGATATTACAGCTTATAAATCCTTTACTGGATAACACAAGTTACCTTCTCTTAATATTACAGTTGATAATTCTACTCATATATTCTCTGATACCATGGACAGTATATTACATGCTGCATAAACAATGAATTCATAAGATGCAGTGAATAAATGGTTTTTATTGGGTTTTCACTACATTTATGGTATACTGGAAGATTTTACCTTGCATTAATTATATACAGTAGTTTAAATTCTATTTCTATATTAAAATTATTTCGATTATATTTCTATAGCAAAATAATCCCCATTGATCTTTTTATATATATTGTTATGATGTTGGTTTGGGGTTTGTAGAGACAAACGGCAAATAACACGTAACAATAAAAAGGGTTTTATTGGTTGGTAAAAGGTACAGAAATCGCCTGAGTAGTCTATAACTAGCTCAGCCAAGTACTTTCTCTCTTCTGTCTCTCGACGTGCCACTATATAAAGTCTTTGCTAGCAGACAAGTTCATCTTCAAGAGGGGTGGTAGGTTTCCGACACAACATATATATATCTAGTATTTGCTGTTTCATTATATACACAAAATCATTAAAAGATAAATGAAAGATTTGATATATATTATAAATGAAATCCCACAATATTAAGTGTTGTATAAACAGCTAGCTTTTTAATTATAATTAACAGATAATTAATTACAGCTTTCAAGGACATTTCCAGGTTAACCGTAATTTCTGAAAATTCTCTCTGAGATATTTCCGAGTTCTTCATTAATGACTTAAATCCATTCTTCATTCTGAAGTTGCATATTAATGAGAATCTTTTAAATTAACCAAAAATATTTTCAAAAGAATTAGCAACTGTCATTCCATTAATTTTCAGAAACTAGAACAAATGTGTGTGGCTCATGAGATTGATACATTAGCTTCTAATATTGGCTCATAATCTATAACACTGTAAGTAGGTGGATACGAATAAATAAAGATAATGAATAAAATGCTAATGGTAATATTAGGCTGTTTCCTTACAAAGAAACATTTGGCATTAATTGACAATTGCTACTTTCTGTTGAAATTTCAATAATGTTTCATTCGAAATAATTTTTCAGGAAAATAGATTTCTCAAGTCTAATAACTGTTAATACTCTTTCCAGTACTGATGGGAGTTTCCTTCTTGACTTTTTGTTTGAAGTTGTGTAGAAAGTCAACATCATGATTATGCTATTATTTACTCTTCAAATCAGATGTGTCATCCATTTGAGTTGTTGCTGTAGTCCTCAAGTGATGATTTATTTTTTGCAGTAAGGTTCACCCTTTACAAGGTCACTCAAAGTAGAGGGTTATGCAAGGAGGCAATTTGTGTGGATAGGAGTGGAAGATAATGGTTAATCTTAGCCTTGAAAAAGTTAACATTGTAGTGCGAGTGCAGTGGAAGCGTGCTGGGCTTATAGCCTATGTTGTTCATGATGACGGTAGTCTTTGAGTATAGAATCCAGAGGTTGGCAGTGAATATTTCGAAGACAGTAGGGAAGTGTAGTTCAGGTTAGCAGTGAATATCCCGATAAAGTAGCAGAGCATAGTTCAGTAGTTCTTCCTTCTGTTCTTTCACCTGACAGGTTGGCACTGGATATTCGGAGAGAGTAAACAAAATGGCCGCCTTTATACACAACGGATTGAATATTTCACGTCACCTGATTGGTTAACCTTCTATTGGGGAACTATAAAGTGAGTCAAGTCATTTGGGTTGGCTCACTAGTTACCTAAAGGTACACAAAAATTGTAACATAAACATTCTCTTGGGAGTTAGTTCCACAGAGCATTGATTTGCGGGAAGAAGCTGCTAGTGGTTTACTACTATGTAAGTGGCATGGGTTGTCCTTGCCACGAAGGTTTGAATTGCCAGGACCAGGAAGTGTACTTGGTCTGAGCACTTTCTGTGGAAGTAGCAAAATAGCACTGAGAGGCTTTCCACATGGAGCATTTGTTATTTGGTAAAGTTCTTTGTTTTGATTCTGTAATGCCAGTCCACACAATTCAAAGAAGAAAGATCTTCCCACAGAGATACAGGGTTCATTTACTCAAAGCCATTTTTAACCATTGATTGCAGAAAAAGGTTGTATACAGCTAACAAGGTGGATGGCATTAGCTATTGAAGATGGCTGAAGAATAGACTGGCCAAAATGATTAGAATATTTTATGGCTAGGATTCCAAAAGAAGGTGACACTACCCATCTGGGCACAATAGAATGATACAGGGAGGTGTTGAAGGAAAAGGAAGCCCAGTAAGAGGGTAGTTAGAAAAATTAGAGAATTCTGCTGAAATGCAGAGTATATTAAAGCTTGAAGAAGTCAGGTGGTCCGCTGCCCGGCTCTGCTTGTCGACTTCTCTGGCTCCAGGCGGAGAGGTGCTGAAACGAGGCTATGCTGAAGGGCAGAGTCTCATCTGGGGAGGTAGATAACTATTCAGCTGCATTTATACAGGGTCTACCGGGAATTTTTGCTAGAGCCTACAGGTATGGAAAGACCCATGTTAAACTGGCCTTGTGCCACATCCCAATTTGTGGGGAGCTCTGGAAGATACCAAGTATATTAATGCCCAAAGTACTCAGGCTGTGCTTGTTGACTTCTCCGACTCTAGGTATAGAGTAACCCAGACAAGGCTATGCTGAAGGTCAAAGTCTCATCTGGGTAGGTAGACAGCTACCCAACCCTGTGTATATGGAGTCTATGCGGAATTTTTACCCTAGCCAACAGGCTTGGAAAGACCCATGTAAAACCGGCCTTGGGCCACATCCTGCACTGGGGGTGGAGCGCTTGGCTAAATACTGAGTATATTAAAGCTTACTGATAAGTGATACATATTATCTTGAATAATTCTACTACACTACCAAAGATTACAAACAGAATCTGTATAAGTGTAGGAAAAAAAATATTGTCACAAATCCTCACTATACTTCAACTCTGGACAACATACCAACAGCACAACTCTCAGCAAGAGGAATTTGTTCTCCCTCCTGTCTCATCTTGTGGGATTTTTATTATATCAGGCTTCCACTGATTGGTCAAATAACCAACCAATCTGTGCATTGCATTAAACGACTACTGACTGACAAAAAAAACCCCAGCCAATTGGTTTTAAAAACAAGGCACTTTAACCTTCTAATTTTTAATTATTTTCTCTTCACATGCAGTACTACCTGCTGTCTGCAACTTAAAGGTAAGTGATCTTTGTTTTTGACTGTTGCAAAAAAATGCATGCAACCAAGGGCCTCTTTGCCCTCTGTGGTAGTTCATTACAATAAGGCAATTGTGGTTTAGTAGTCATAGCAAGGGAAATAAACAAGACGTTTTGCCTCAGCTTATACTATGGGGTCCTTATCAGGGGAAAAGACCAGGAAGAACCTTCATTAATCAACTCACAGATGATAGCAGAATTAGAAATGTTGAACTGGCTAGAGCTTTGGATGAAATAAATAATGATAAAGAGAGTGTCAGAAGTGTTCAGTTGAGGACAATTAGATCTATACAGCGTTGTTATGATGGTTTCACTGCTCTGAACCAGTTTCTCTAAATATCAAAAGAATCATTTCATAATGTTTTCCAAAATGCTTTTGGGACACATTTTATGATTTTCTCTGTGAATGAGAAATTTGAAGAAATCTTTTCTTAGACTTATTCTGCATTTACCTCACAATAATAATAATAATGATATATCTAAGAAATTCAAAAAACCTAAAACTATTGTATCTACTACTACTAAGTGTAAACAAAGAAGAAAATACTAGGTTGGATCATAAGTAATTTCTGTTTTGGGAGACTAATTGTAATGATAAGTGCATCATCCTAACAACTAATCATACATGGTGGTTTATAATAAATTTGCAAAATACTAAGATAGCTTAGTTTTTGCAAAGCAGTGGCAGTGTACACAGTGGATTAAAAGGAAAACTGTTTTTCTCCAAGACAATGAAAGGTAGCATGCACCAAGAACAACACAGGACACAATTTGGTAACTTGGTTGGTTTGTTCTACTCTACCCACCATATTCACCAGACCTTTCACCATCTGATTATTACCCTTTTTGATCACTGCAAAATGTTTTGATGAGGAAAATTTTCTCTAATTCAACCGGATTCAAGAGTTCATCAAAAACCTTTTCACATAAACAATTCAGAATTTTACTCAAAAGGTGTCCAAAGGCTGCTTGTTAAGTGCAAGCAAGTTATTGCAAGTATATAACAATAGAATGTAATTGTACTTGACTTTTGCAGGTTAAAATTCATACAAAACAGAAATTATTTATGACTTAATAATATCATAAGTTTAATAATATCAACATGAAACTAGTGAAAAATTGATAATGCTTTGCTAAAGGAATTCTGACAAGACAATTATATCAAGTTCACTCCTTCTACTCAGTCAGTTAAGTGCTGCACATGATATACACTTGGGCAATCATGTAACTATCAATACATGACTGACGAGGAAGAATATTTTTCCTGAAATAGGTTGCCATTTTTTCTGTGGTAGACTGGTTGCCAACCAAGGCTAAAGAACCCACATTGCCCTGTTATTCAACCATAGCTTGGCAGAGAAGAAATGGATTGATACCTTTTCCAAGGGTATTTGTGTGTAAATGACTATAATGAACTCAACTGGGATTTGAACTTGGGTCTCTGAATTCTCATTCTAAGCTGATATCCATAAAACCACAACACACATCCTCTTTCTATTGCTATAATTTTATTACCACCCTTTATTATATTGTTGTGATTAAAAAAAAGTATTAAGATATAAGAAACTAATAAGAAATAAAAATGGAGTTTGTATCAACTTGGGATAAATATAAAATGTAGCAAAACAATAAAATAATAGTAATAAGGAAAAGTGTATTACCCCAGAGACAAGTAAGATGAGTCATACTCCATGTGGAGTATAAGGCTAAAGTGTCATCAATATATGCATAGCTGCTGTAGTTTTCATAGTAAGTAGGTTTTTAAAGGGTGGATGACAAACCAGGGATAGTCACAAGTACATTGACAGAAATAGAAATAGATCTATTGTTATTTTCTAACTAATCTTTTGTTGTATATGAACTCTGTAGACTCCCTGTGGAGTATAGGGCCACAACTTCACTACACTGTAGAATATAGGAACACAGCTTCACCACACTGTAGAATATAGGAACAAAGTTCATCACACTGTAGAATATAGGAACACAGCTTCATCACACTGTAGAATATAGGAACACAGCTTCACCACATTGTAGAATATAGGAACACAGCTTCACCACATTGTAGATTATAGGAACACAGCTTCACCACATTGTAGAATATAGGAACACAGCTTCATCACACTGTAGAATATAGGAACACAGCTTCACCACATGGTAGAATATAGGAACACAGCTTCATCACACTGTAGAATATAGGAACAGCTTCATCACACTGTAGAATATAGGGACACAGCTTCATCACATTGTAGAATATAGGAACACAGCTTCATCACACTGTAGAATATAGGAACACAGCTTCACCACATGGTAGAATATAGGAACACAGCTTCATGACACTGTAGAATATAGGGACACAGCTTCATCACATTGTAGAATATAGGAACACAGATTCATCACACTGTAGAATATAGGAACACAGCTTCACCACATGGTAGAATATAGGAACACAGCTTCATGACACTGTAGAATATAGGAACAGCTTCATCACACTGTAGAATATAGGGACACAGCTTCACCACACTGTAGATTATAGGAACACAGTTCATCACACTGTAGAATATAGGAACACAGCTTCATCACACTGTAGAATATAGGAACACAGCTTCACCACACTGTAGAATATAGGAACACAACTTCATCACACTGTAGAACATAAGAACACAGCTTCACCATGCTGTAGAATATAGAAATACAGCTTCATGACAATGTAGAATATAGGAACACAGCTTCATCACACTGTAGAATATAGTGTTACAGCTTCACCACACTGTAGAATATAGTGTCAAAATCCATCACATTTTAGAATATAGTGTCACAGCTTCACCATACTGTGATGTAAAGGACAACAGCATCATTACACCAGATGTTGCTGCTTTGGTTTGAGCAGCAAGTTGGTTTTTACAGGATGGTATTTCTTTCCCAACAGCCAACTTGTTTTGAATTCAGAGTTATTCTTCTTTTAGTCTGGTTACCAACCAAGGCCACAAAGTCCAGTTTGCTTTACCATTTAACCCATAGCTGGTTGGAGAAAAATAGTTTCATACTTTTCCTAAGAGTATTTGTACTTAATTGAATGCAACTACCTTAGCTGGAATTTGAACTTGGCGTGACAATCCCATTTTTTTATCAGTAACCACTACACTACATGCACATCCCAGACTGTTAGTTTAGAAAAAACAAAAAACTATGAAAAGAATGATTATAACTTGTAGTATTATGTCTTTATTGCTTCATTTTATTAGGGAGTATTAAAATTATATTCACTCAATTTCATGTGCCTGTTATGGTGGGCCTTGTTTGACTCCTGTTTTTGGTTAGTAAAATATGATAAAAACAAAGTGAGACAGTTATTCATATATAGGAGGATTTCTTATCAGAAGGGTTTGATTATATGTGTTCAGTAGGTAGTTCTTGTAATGTAATTGTTAAATGTTTCTGTTTAGTTTGGTGAATGACTACATTATTTGCAAGTGATAAGTCTATCATAAAAAGATAATATTAAACATGATAAAGTGATATTTGTGTAAAACTTATCTGTGGTCTTCATTTCTGGAGCCACTCAGATGCACCTGCTCTCATGGCAAGAAGTTTCATGAAAAACGAGAATGACACTAAATTTCCTGTCAGTAGGGTGGTTTCCTTTTTTGATAAGGAATCATGGGAAATTATTATTTTTTTAATTTCTCGTAATCATGAGATCACAACATCTGAAAAATTCAATGCTACTATATTATTAACAGTATCATGATACATTTTTCTTGATACATATATCATGATACATATATTATTAATGGTATCATGATACATATTTCTTTAAGAAAAAATTTAATGGACATAAATATCTATTGTTTTTAGTATGTCTTATGTAGGAAGAAAATTGCTGTGAAAATACACTAAATTTATATTATATGTTTATATATCTCTTATTATGACTACAACATTTTGATGAAGTCTCGTTGAAAAACATTAATTTCTCTAAAAATGAGGTTGAACATTTTTCTGTTGAAATCAGTAAAATCAAAGAAAATATAATCTCTTTACTTCATCACACCCCTGATGATGACTTATGTGAGTCAAAACCTTGGATCTAACATAAATTTTTGATAGTTTTACATCTACAAAAACCACATTTTGTAAAAAGTATTTTGCATTTTAGAAATATCAGTTAGTAAATTTAATAAACATGAAAGGTCTATCCATTTTAATATATCATATCATTATTGATTCTATTCACCTGTACCGCCTGTTTTAGGTGTTAAAATGGTAGATATAAAATTTGAGTTTGGCAATAGTGAGACATTTTTGAAGTGTACCTCCAACATACTGAAGATGTTCATAGAATTAAGGAAACAGCTGCTTTAAAGTTTTTAAGAATGGGGAAATATCCTTTAAAGTAAATCCCAGAAGAGGATGACAATTGTTAGTCAATTATGATGTTTTAAAATGCAAAGGTGATGATTCCAAAACTTTTAAGTGTTAGGATTATCAAAAGATACACATAAAGCTTGAACTTCAAGAAATACGCAATTGATTAAAACGAAAATGCTTTTGATTCATATTAATATTTTTGGGCTTACATCATACTGATTAATACCTTTCTTACAGTTAAATCTTGTTTCAAAATTAATGACTTAAAAATTCAATATTCTCAATGATTTCAAAGAGTTATAATGAATTTTCTTCATAAATGTTCTTGAGCAAAGCCTTTCATGTCCTTGTCTGAATAGACTTTATTTTTAATTATGTTTTTCATGCGTAGAATATTCTGATATTTGACTGTTCCCCTCATCTGAATGCTGCTTCTTAATTAGCTTATTATATAATACATCAATAAAATTGATCATATTTATATATATTCATATGTCTTAGTGTAAATGTTGAATTATCCCCCCTTAATAATAGCCTATTTAGAGCTCATCAAGGTAGGTGACCTTGGCAACTAGAAAACCCCATTAGATGATTTAATTATAATAGTGAAGGCTTGTGTTGGAGCAGTCACATTTTGAAGTTTGGCAAGGTAGGTAGCACTATCAGCTAATTTATATGACTGTTGTGGTGATGAGCAATTGGTCAATCAGGGCTAACCTCATTATATAGATGTCATGCATGGCACCAAAGTCATACAAAAATATCTAAACTGTCAGCTGTATACAACAGCTTACTAAAATTAATAGTGAGAAAAGGCTTTGAGTGAGTAAAACCTGAGGGACTTGGCAAATATCATCCTTCTTTGAATATATGCTACAGATTCACAAAGAACTGTGCCAAATAACAAAATCATATCACTTGAGGACTACCACCAGCAGGAAAAACTAAAATGGATAACACAATTACAAGATATAAATATGGTGATGAAAAAAGAAAATATAGAAATTAGAAATAATTAAACATTTAACATTTGAAAAGTTAGAAAACTATAAAGTAATAACGTAAAATCTATATTATAGAAGTTTAAATTTGTTTTTATGTTGATATTTTAAAACTAATTCATTCTTTTGATTTAATAGTTTGCTTTGATTATTATATTTTTTTCTTCTAAACACAAGTTGCATTTATTTCTAAGATTATTAGGAGTATGAGCTAAACCGCTAATTTTCTAGTCTATCTGTGGGTTCTGACCTTTCTCCTTTAATTCCTAAAATGTTTTTGAAAGATCTGTCTGGTGTTTTAATTTATGAGATAATTTTGTATTATATTGTGTAATACTATATATACATATATATATATATATATATATATATATATATATATATATATATATATATATATATATATATAGCCAGCATATTTTCCTTCAGACATGTTTCATTGAATAATATAGACATATTATAACTATTTATCTTTATAATATTCCTTCCTAGTTCACTAATTAGCTTGTTGATGTTGTTGAAATTCTTTAAGAAATGCACTGTAGTTTTTTTCTTATGCAAGTAATTTTGATTTCCTCCGAGATTATCCTCAGGGGTGAATTGTGAAGACAAACTTATTGAAATTTGGTCATTGTAATGTTGATTTTTAAAAACAATTGCAATTATAATTATTTTAAAAATTTAAATTCATCATTTGCAGCTATGGTGTTTTTTCCAAACCAGTATCCACAATATAAATGAGCTAACCAGAGATGGCAGAAATGCAAAATGGCATTAAATCTTGGTCAAACGAATTTTAAAATGTTGATGCTACACTCATAATAAATTTTGTTCAGTGTTGGTTGATTGCTTTTGATAGAGAGGGTCTTGAGAATTTGAAGCTATTTTCATGGTGTAGTATATTCGTATTGTCAACAAGTATTTTTCCTGTTTTGTGAAGGTGGACAGGAATGTTTTTGTGAATGTTGCATTCACTCGCTAAATAAATAAAATAAAAATAAATAGACATAATAATTCAATTATTCAATGAAACATATATATATATATATACATACACACACACACACACACATATATATATATATATATATATATATAGATATGATGAAAATGTGGAAAAGACAAAGCAAAATCCGAATATGTGAGTTTACTGTTTCTTTTATTTTTATATTTTTATTATTTTGTTTTTGTTTTTTTGTTTTTCTTTTTCTTTTTGACGTCAGACGTTTCGGTCTAATAGACCTTCTTCAGGACACGAAGAAACGTCTGATGTCGACAGAAAAACAAAAAACAAACAAAAAAAAAACAGTAAACTCACATATTCGGATTTTGCTTTGTCTTTTCCACATTTTCATCATACTGTCGGATCTACATCCACATATTTGCTTACATATATATATATATATATATATATATATATATATATATATATATATGTATGTATGTATGTATGTATGTACATTCTCCTATAATTTTTCTTTGTTAACATGTAAAAAATACTGAGATTCAGTAATGCTATGCCCAACTCCTGACATGGATGAGCATTCATGGTTTCTTATTGTCAATTTATTGTGTTTATATGAATCATGTGTACTCTCTTTCATAATCAATATGTTGTATCAAATTTAGCACATTTTATGACATATAAGAGCCCCATTATTTACATTTAATATTACAGTATTATAGAGCTGGGATTAATCATAGTAAGCACATAAAAAAATGTGTGCCAAATAGAGATATCGATATCCAAACAAGCCACAAAATGAAACTGAAAATCAACTAGATATAAAAATATCCATAGTCATCATCAAAGTAAAAATTCATCAGAGGAAAATAATTAAATATCCATCTGATTGAATTTTGTCAAAACTGACAATAGAGATAACAGCTTTTAACTGTTACACTGTCAGCATTTGAAGTTATAGGAGAATCTTTTTTACTTTCCTGGGCATTGATTTTATTTTCTGTCATTTATTATTTTTTATTTATTGTTCAAATTCTAGCTGAGGCTGTTGCATTTACTTTTGCACAGATGCTCTTGGAAACTTATGAAGCAATCTCTTCTTTCTTCAGGAGTTAATAGAAAGGCAGAGTGAATTCTTTACCTTTGATTATATAATGAAGTGCGGTTACCAATTAACTGATAACACAAGTCTTTAATTTTCATTATTTAACCTATTTTCTCAGTTACTCTCAGTCAGTGTGAGTATGCAGAAACTGATACCATCCATATGTGATATGTGAATAATACATTCATTTATGAAGCTGAGTAACCACCCCGAAACTCCTAAATGCATGGGTATTCAGAAATACAGAAGATGGTGATTGATGTTACATTTATTGGGTGTCAAGTTCAGTAATGATTTCAACTGGAATTAATTTATACTATCAACAGACAAAATGCTGAAAAAAAATGTTGCATTCATTCACTCTGGGAATCCTTCTGTCATACTTTATCTTACAAGAAACAGGTTATACCAAAAAGAGGATATTGTTATCTTATCTGGTCTGAAGCCATTCAGTCCTCACTCTCTTGTCTTGATCAAGTTCAAAATGAATTTTACAGTCTTAATCTCTATACTTTAGCTTCTTTTCCAGAGATGCAGCAGAGCAAGCTTATCACTACTCTGTTACTTTTTCCATGGTGAATGTTCAGATGAACTCTATTCTTTCATTGTACCAGTTCCGACCGATATAACTCAGATATGCAATGCTACTTCCTCAGAGTTGAAACATCCCTCATTTCCCCTGTATTCAAAATTCAAGGAGAATATTCCGTTTAGCTTACTCCCCCTCACACCAAGAACTGCTATTTTCTGGAACAGATTCTGGCATGACCATTCCCCCAGACAATTCAGTATTGACCTCTTTAAAGGTAATTCCTTATCCACCTTCATTATCCTCATAATCTTCATTTTCTATCACCTGCTCTTTCATTCATATAAATCATCTATATTGAATGGCTCTTGGGCCTTGTATTTAGTAAACTTCCATGGACACTTCAGTATTGACCTCTTTGAGGATAATTCATTATCTATGTTCATATCCTCATAATCTTCATTTTCTACCACCTGCTCTTTCATTCATATAAGACACCTCATTCATTATAACCATTTTAGCAGTAACCATCTATATTGAATGCCTCTTGGGACTTGTATTTAGTGAACTTCCATGGACACTTAAGTATTGACGTCTTTGAGGGTAATTCATTATCTACGTTCATATCCTCATAATCTGCATTTTCTACCACCCGCTCTTTCATTCATATAAGACACCTCATTCATTATAACCATTTCAGCAGCAACCACCTACATTCAATGGCTCTTGGGCCTTGTATTTAGTGAACTTTCATATACCAAAAAAGTTTTTTTTTTGGTGGTGGAATTGTCATTTTCTCAGCTTGTACTTTAAGTCCTGCATCTCCATCTCATTAATCACACCACCTGTAAGTTTCTATCGAGAAATCTTCTAATATTAGATTGTAGATATTCTTCTCCCAAATAGTAGGAAAATGACTCTGCTTATTTCTCATCTCTTTCTTAATCAATTTTTTTATCTATTTTCTTTCGTTTTCTTGTCTCTATTGTGCTTTCTACTCTAAAAATACCATTTGTGATTTCTCTGTAATTCACTCTGTGGTCGGTAAAACTGATAATCTTCAGCAATCATTGGTACTGTGAGATATTTTCTGTGTTGAAATCAAATTAAATTAAAGCCTAATAAGATATGTGCTAAGACTGTCTTAATAACAAGACGAGTAATTCTTTTGCACCAGGGCATAAAATACGTAGATATGTAAGTCTGCTCTGCAATTACTACATTTTGTCTGTAGATAAAAAAAAATCTAGTGAAAAAATACAATCTTAAAAGAGAAAGAAAATTATGAATGGAAAAAAAATAGACAGAATTTAAAAAAAAAAATAAATAAAAGAAAGATTGTTACATTTAGAGAACTGACTTTCATTGATTGCTTCATCAAGTGATCGTGTTAAGAAAAAAATGAGATATGAGTGAGATTCATAAGACAACTAAAACTACTGGACAACACTCAAGAGTCACTAAATGCAACAGACAGCTGAACATGGCAGAAGAACACATTAGTCAAAACATTGTGAAAAAACAACAAAGATGAGGAAACTATTGCTAATAATTCATTAAATAATTATAGTAATGTCATCATTCAATATGCTATGTGACAACAAGATAGTCACATGATTGATTATTACTAGACATGAATAATATATTCTTTCAATACCCCATCAACGAACAATGTTTAGCTAGTTAATCACACAGCCAATTGTTATTATTAGATTTCAATCCTCATTGGGCTCTTCTTGTGATATTCTCTAGTTTAAACTGAATAAAAATTCTTATGATACCTCATCAATAAACAATGTTTACCAAGTTAATCACACAGCCCATTTTTATTAATAGATTTCAATCCTCATTGGGTCCTCAGTACTTGTAATTTTGTGCTAGTCTCAGCTGTGAATAATAAATTCTTGTGATACTTCATAAATGAATAATATTTACATAGTTAATCACACAGCCCATTGTTATTACTGGATTACAATCCTCATTGGGTCCTCAAAACGTTTAGTCTTGTGCTAGTTTTAGTTATGATTAACACATTTTTGTAATATATCATAAGTGAACATTGCTTACATAGTTAATCATATAGTCCATTGTTATTATTGGATTTCAATCTTCTTTGGGTCCTTTGATTTAGACTAAGTTATGAATAATAAATTCTTGGAATAATTCGTCAGGGAACAACTTTCAGCTAGTTAATCACAGGGCCCATTGTTATTATTTGATTTCAATCCTCATTGGGTCCTCCATACTGGAGATTTTATATTTGTTTAAGCTATGAATAATAAAATCCTATCTTCCATAGCTTAAGCTAGCAGATAGCAGCCTGATAAGGTCAGTGACCAATGTTTAACTAATTGATCTCATAGCCTCAGGGCCCATTATTTGTGGATCACAATTTTGTTTTGGTCCTTAATATATATGGATTTATGTCAGATAAATTCATACATAGTAAATTTATAAATGTTTCCTCAAAATTCAGCTTTGTAAATATGAGTAACAAGAATATATTCATAGTGATTAAACTAGAATGGAAATGGCATTGGAAGAAATTGCTATAACAGATAAAATGGTTATTGCTTAATTGGTTCTTGGATACTGTTGTGGATTCCGAGATGAAATCCGATATCAATGAATAACAAACGCCAGGAATGGATAAGGAAAATAAATGTATTAACATAATAATACAAACTGGTAATACGGGTTAGTAGATCCAGAAATGCAGGTTAGTAGCACTAATATATATATAGTCTTGGTATTGAAGTATCACGGTATAACTCCTTACTGAGTCTACGTGCTCGCTAACTGTGATGCTTGCCGCCGTCTCTGTGTGTGACTTACTCTACTACTACTGAACTCTACTACTCTTCTGTCGTTCCGTCTCGACTCCTTGACTCACTGTCCGGGTATTCACTGGTAGTAGTATATGTATACCTTGGGTGAGTCCATTTGTGTGAAAAGGGGAGACCCCTCAATAGATACATATTGAGAAAAGTGAATTTGGAGTAATTGATACTCATAGAACATACTAAAGGGACAGAATAAGGCAGTGTGAAGCCGCCTAATGAATTTGTATAAATGGACGGTAGAACAGGGACTGAGAGGGATGGTAAAAAGACAAACTTTAATATGTTCTACAAAGAATAGGAAATTGTAGAGACCCATGACCACCCTGTCCTTAAAGGAAATTCTACTTAGAAGAAGAGACGACAATTCCATTTAAGGGGGAATAGACAAATAACTATTTTTCTCTTCACTATTTACATTATTCGACTGTTATCCTCATCTTTGTCGCCATATTTATTACAACGTTTCAGGCGTTTTACACTCCGGCCTTCTTCAGGTGGTTGGAATATTGAACTGAACCCTTTATCTCATTCACTGGGGTAGACTGTTCTAGTTCCACATGTCATATCTAATGGATGTCAGTTATCAGTTATCTCCTGTTAATTCCACTCTCCAAGTTCTCCACTGCCTTAACCGGGTATTGAAATCACACTCTTTGGGTCCTGTCACTGGATCTAACAAACACCTTTATTCACTGTGCTATGTGTCATTGGTTAGATCCAGTGACAGGACCCAAAGAGTGTGAGTTCAATACCTGGTTAAGGCAGTGGAGAACTTGGAGAGGGCAATTAACAGGAGATAACTGATAACTGACATCCATTAAATATGGCACGTGGAACTAGAACAGTCTACCCCAAATGGCAATATAAAGGGTTCAGTTCAACATTCTAACCACCTGAAGAAGGCCCTGGGTGTACAATGGCCGGAACGTTGTAATAAATATGGCGACAAAGATGAGGACACTAGTCTGAATAATGTAAATAGTGTACATAATACTTCATTTCAGAAATATAGACAGATATTTTTCTTTTGTTAGTATTTTTTATATTAATAATTGTAGGATATACAATATCCAAATATGTATTAGTAAGTGTCTTTTCTTTTTCATATTATTTATTTATAGAATCATCTAGCCCATTGTTATTCTTGTGACACTTCAATATTGACACTATTCTTGGCACAAACTTCTGTTCATATCTTGAAAATCTATATCAATGAAGCTTTGAGATTGTTCTTAATCAGCCATATAAAAATTCAACACTAACTCTCCCAAATCCATGAACTGCAAAATATATATGATCATCTTGCCAGTTTTCACCACTTATCTAATAACTAGGAATAATTGATACAAATAGAACTCATATATCCAATCTATTCCTAATGATGCTGGAAAAATAGTCAACTCACTATTCCTCTCAAGAAAGCACATGATTGCTTTTACCATGCTTCATCATTACAAGAATCAGGTCCAACCAAAAATGGAATATTGCTACTATATCTGAACAGAATCCTCACTTTCCGGTCTTGATAGAATTCAAAATCATTGATGTGTCTCACTGGGGATAACATATTTTCCACACTGCAACCTTTTTCCCACAGATGGAAAGTTGCAAAGTTATTGCTACTTTATTGGTATTTCTATGGCAATTGTTTAAACAAGCTCCCTTCTTTAGTTCCATCAGTTCAGGCTTTTACAGCTAAGATCCACCATGCTATATCTATGGAATCAAACCCCCTTCAATCCATTCATATTCCAACTGCTACATTGTGGAACAGATTACTGCATGGTTACATCCTGGAATACTTGTGCAAAAATTGGTTGGTGGCACACACAGGAAAAAAAATGGGGGGGGAAAAAGGTAGTGTGAGTTCCAAAGGTTCACTAGGCAAAACAAATCTACACTTTCACTTCTCTCCTTGTCTTGATGTCTAATATGCCACTTCCCATCAGAAGTGAAACGCAAACTCCCACTGAACGAGTGCACCATGCTTTTATGCACCTGACCCAACCAATGCTCAGCCAATAAGTGCCCAGAACCAGCCAATAAAAATAGCTACAAGTGACACCCCACTTCCATCAGCACAAAGTGCTGCCTGATTCACTGTCCGTTTGAAGCTCGCCAATTTTGCTGTCTCCACACTCGCTTGCGAAATATACATGCGACTCTAGCCCTTTTGGGTTGTTAAGGTAAGACACAATTACAATCAAGTCAAGGGCCAATCCTCACCTATCCTCCATATTCTCATAATCTTCACTTTATATTTACATACATATCACACACCTCAATCACTCTACCTTGAGCCTTATATTGAGCAAACATTAGTAAAAATAATATATAATATATAATAATAATACTACAATCTTAGCTTCTTCAAGTCAAGGGCCAACCCTCACCTATCCTCCATATTCTCATAATCTTCACTTTATATTTACATACATATCACACACCTCAATCACTCTACCTTGAGCCTTATATTGAGCAAACATTAGTAAAAATAATATATAATATATAATAATAATACTACAATCTTAGCTTCTTCAAGTCAAGGGCCAACCCTCACCTATCCTCCATATTCTCATAATCTTCACTTTATATTTACATACATATCACACACCTCAATCACTCTACCTTGAGCCTTATATTGAGCAAACATTAGTAAAAATAATATATAATATATAATAATAATACTACAATCTTAGCTTCTTCAAGTCAAGGGCCAACCCTCACCTATCCTCCATATTCTCATAATCTTCACTTTATATTTACATACATATCACACACCTCAATCACTCTACCTTGAGCCTTATATTGAGCAAACATTAGTAAAAATAATATATAATATATAATAATAATACTACAATCTTAGCTTCTTCAAGTCAAGGGCCAACCCTCACCTATCCTCCATATTCTCATAATCTTCACTTTATATTTACATACATATCACACACCTCAATCACTCTACCTTGAGCCTTATATTGAGCAAACATTAGTAAAAATAATATATAATATATAATAATAATACTACAATTTAGGTTCTTCAAGTCAAGGGCCAACCCTCACCTATCCTCCATATTCTCATAATCTTCACTTTATATTTACATACATATCACACACCTCAATCACTCTACCTTGAGCCTTATATTGAGCAAACATTAGTAAAAATAATATATAATATATAATAATAATACTACAATCTTAGCTTCTTCAAGTCACGGGCCAACCCTCACCTATCCTCCATATTCTCATAATCTTCACTTTATATTTACATACATATCACACACCTCAATCACTCTACCTTGAGCCTTATATTGAGCAAACATTAGTAAAAATAATATATAATATATAATAATAATACTACAATGTTAGCTTCTTCAAGTCAAGGGCCAATCCTCACCTATCCTCCATATTCTCATAATCTTCACTTTATATTTACATACATATCACACACCTCAATCACTCTACCTTGAGCCTTATATTGAGCAAACATTAGTAAAAATAATATATAATATATAATAATAATACTACAATCTTAGCTTCTTCAAGTCAAGGGCCAATCCTCACCTATCCTCCATATTCTCATAATCTTCACTTTATATTTACATACATATCACACACCTCAATCACTCTACCTTGAGCCTTATATTGAGCAAACATTAGTAAAAATAATATATAATATATAATAATAATACTACAATTTAGGTTCTTCAAGTCAAGGGCCAACCCTCACCTATCCTCCATATTCTCATAATCTTCACTTTATATTTACATACATATCACACACCTCAATCACTCTACCTTGAGCCTTATATTGAGCAAACATTAGTAAAAATAATATATAATATATAATAATAATACTACAATTTAGGTTCTTCAAGTCAAGGGCCAACCCTCACCTATCCTCCATATTCTCATAATCTTCACTTTATATTTACATACATATCACACACCTCAATCACTCTACCTTGAGCCTTATATTGAGCAAACATTAGTAAAAATAATATATAATATATAATAATAATACTACAATGTTAGCTTCTTCAAGTCAAGGGCCAATCCTCACCTATCCTCCATATTCTCATAATCTTCACTTTATATTTACATACATATCACACACCTCAATCACTCTACCTTGAGCCTTATATTGAGCAAACATTAGTAAAAATAATATATAATATATAATAATAATACTACAATCTTAGCTTCTTCAAGTCAAGGGCCAATCCTCACCTATCCTCCATATTCTCATAATCTTCACTTTATATTTACATACATATCACACACCTCAATCACTCTACCTTGAGCCTTATATTGAGCAAACATTAGTAAAAATAATATATAATATATAATAATAATACTACAATTTAGGTTCTTCAAGTCAAGGGCCAACCCTCACCTATCCTCCATATTCTCATAATCTTCACTTTATATTTACATACATATCACACACCTCAATCACTCTACCTTGAGCCTTATATTGAGCAAACATTAGTAAAATAATATATAATATATAATAATAATACTACAATCTTAGCTTCTTCAAGTCAAGGGCCAACCCTCACCTATCCTCCATATTCTCATAATCTTCACTTTATATTTACATACATATCACACACCTCAATCACTCTACCTTGAGCCTTATATTGAGCAAACATTAGTAAAAATAATATATAATATATAATAATAATACTACAATGTTAGCTTCTTCAAGTCAAGGGCCAATCCTCACCTATCCTCCATATTCTCATAATCTTCACTTTATATTTACATACATATCACACACCTCAATCACTCTACCTTGAGCCTTATATTGAGCAAACATTAGTAAAAATAATATATAATATATAATAATAATACTACAATCTTAGCTTCTTCAAGTCAAGGGCCAATCCTCACCTATCCTCCATATTCTCATAATCTTCACTTTATATTTACATACATATCACACACCCCAATCACTCTACCTTGAGCCTTATATTGAGCAAACATTAGTAAAAATAATATATAATATATAATAATAATACTACAATCTTAGCTTCTTCAAGTCAAGGGCCAACCCTCACCTATCCTCCATATTCTCATAATCTTCACTTTATATTTACATACATATCACACACCTCAATCACTCTACCTTGAGCCTTATATTGAGCAAACATTAGTAAAAATAATATATAATATATAATAATAATACTACAATGTTAGCTTCTTCAAGTCAAGGGCCAATCCTCACCTATCCTCCATATTCTCATAATCTTCACTTTATATTTACATACATATCACACACCTCAATCACTCTACCTTGAGCCTTATATTGAGCAAACATTAGTAAAAATAATATATAATATATAATAATAATACTACAATCTTAGCTTCTTCAAGTCAAGGGCCAATCCTCACCTATCCTCCATATTCTCATAATCTTCACTTTATATTTACATACATATCACACACCTCAATCACTCTACCTTGAGCCTTATATTGAGCAAACATTAGTAAAAATAATATATAATATATAATAATAATACTACAATTTAGGTTCTTCAAGTCAAGGGCCAACCCTCACCTATCCTCCATATTCTCATAATCTTCACTTTATATTTACATACATATCACACACCTCAATCACTCTACCTTGAGCCTTATATTGAGCAAACATTAGTAAAAATAATATATAATATATAATAATAATACTACAATCTTAGCTTCTTCAAGTCAAGGGCCAACCCTCACCTATCCTCCATATTCTCATAATCTTCACTTTATATTTACATACATATCACACACCTCAATCACTCTACCTTGAGCCTTATATTGAGCAAACATTAGTAAAAATAATATATAATATATAATAATAATACTACAATGTTAGCTTCTTCAAGTCAAGGGCCAATCCTCACCTATCCTCCATATTCTCATAATCTTCACTTTATATTTACATACATATCACACACCTCAATCACTCTACCTTGAGCCTTATATTGAGCAAACATTAGTAAAAATAATATATAATATATAATAATAATACTACAATCTTAGCTTCTTCAAGTCAAGGGCCAATCCTCACCTATCCTCCATATTCTCATAATCTTCACTTTATATTTACATACATATCACACACCTCAATCACTCTACCTTGAGCCTTATATTGAGCAAACATTAGTAAAAATAATATATAATATATAATAATAATAGTACAATCTTAGCTTCTTCAAGTCAAGGGCCAACCCTCACCTATCCTCCATATTCTCATAATCTTCACTTTATATTTACATACATATCACACACCTCAATCACTCTACCTTGAGCCTTATATTGAGCAAACATTAGTAAAAATAATATATAATATATAATAATAATACTACAATCTTAGCTTCTTCAAGTCAAGGGCCAACCCTCACCTATCCTCCATATTCTCATAATCTTCACTTTATATTTACATACATATCACACACCTCAATCACTCTACCTTGAGCCTTATATTGAGCAAACATTAGTAAAAATAATATATAATATATAATAATAATACTACAATCTTAGCTTCTTCAAGTCAAGGGCCAATCCTCACCTATCCTCCATATTCTCATAATCTTCACTTTATATTTACATACATATCACACACCTCAATCACTCTACCTTGAGCCTTATATTGAGCAAACATTAGTAAAAATAATATATAATATATAATAATAATACTACAATCTTAGCTTCTTCAAGTCAAGGGCCAACCCTCACCTATCCTCCATATTCTCATAATCTTCACTTTATATTTACATACATATCACACACCTCAATCACTCTACCTTGAGCCTTATATTGAGCAAACATTAGTAAAAATAATATATAATATATAATAATAATACTACAATCTTAGCTTCTTCAAGTCAAGGGCCAACCCTCACCTATCCTCCATATTCTCATAATCTTCACTTTATATTTACATACATATCACACACCTCAATCACTCTACCTGGAGCCTTATATTGAGCAAACATTAGTAAAAATAATATATAATATATAATAATAATACTACAATCTTAGCTTCTTCAAGTCAAGGGCCAATCCTCACCTATCCTCCATATTCTCATAATCTTCACTTTATATTTACATACATATCACACACCTCAATCACTCTACCTTGAGCCTTATATTGAGCAAACATTAGTAACAATAATATATAATATATAATAATAATACTACAATGTTAGCTTCTTCAAGTCAAGGGCCAATCCTCACCTATCCTCCATATTCTCATAATCTTCACTTTATATTTACATACATATCACACACCTCAATCACTCTACCTTGAGCCTTATATTGAGCAAACATTAGTAAAAATAATATATAATATATAATAATAATACTACAATCTTAGCTTCTTCAAGTCAAGGGCCAACCCTCACCTATCCTCCATATTCTCATAATCTTCACTTTATATTTACATACATATCACACACCTCAATCACTCTACCTTGAGCCTTATATTGAGCAAACATTAGTAAAAATAATATATAATATATAATAATAATACTACAATCTTAGCTTCTTCAAGTCAAGGGCCAATCCTCACCTATCCTCCATATTCTCATAATCTTCACTTTATATTTACATACATATCACACACCTCAATCACTCTACCTTGAGCCTTATATTGAGCAAACATTAGTAAAAATAATATATAATATATAATAATAATACTACAATCTTAGCTTCTTCAAGTCAAGGGCCAATCCTCACCTATCCTCCATATTCTCATAATCTTCACTTTATATTTACATACATATCACACACCTCAATCACTCTACCTTGAGCCTTATATTGAGCAAACATTAGTAAAAATAATATATAATATATAATAATAATACTACAATCTTAGCTTCTTCAAGTCAAGGGCCAATCCTCACCTATCCTCCATATTCTCATAATCTTCACTTTATATTTACATACATATCACACACCTCAATCACTCTACCTACCTTGAGCCTTATATTGAGCAAACATTAGTAAAAATAATATATAATATATAATAATAATAGTACAATCTTAACTTCTTCAAGTCAAGGGCCAACCCTCACCTATCCTCCATATTCTCATAATCTTCACTTTATATTTACATACATATCACACACCTCAATCACTCTACCTTGAGCCTTATATTGAGCAAACATTAGTAAAAATAATATATAATATATAATAATAATACTACAATCTTAGCTTCTTCAAGTCAAGGGCCAATCCTCACCTATCCTCCATATTCTCATAATCTTCACTTTATATTTACATACATATCACACACCTCAATCACTCTACCTTGAGCCTTATATTGAGCAAACATTAGTAAGAATAATATATAATATATAATAATAATAGTACAATCTTAACTTCTTCAAGTCAAGGGCCAACCCTCACCTATCTTCCATATTCTCATAATCTTCACTTTATATTTACATACATATCACACACCTCAATCACTCTACCTTGAGCCTTATATTGAGCAAACATTAGTAAAAATAATATATAATATATAATAATAATAGTACAATCTTAGCTTCTTCAAGTCAAGGGCCAACCCTCACCTATCCTCCATATTCTCATAATCTTCACTTTATATTTACATACATATCACACACCTCAATCACTCTACCTTGAGCCTTATATTGAGCAAACATTAGTAAAAATAATATATAATATATAATAATAATAGTACAATCTTAGCTTCTTCAAGTCAAGGGCCAACCCTCACCTATCCTCCATATTCTCATAATCTTCACTTTATATTTACATACATATCACACACCTCAATCACTCTACCTTGAGCCTTATATTGAGCAAACATTAGTAAAAATAATATATAATATATAATAATAATAGTACAATCTTAGCTTCTTCAAGTCAAGGGCCAACCCTCACCTATCCTCCATATTCTCATAATCTTCACTTTATATTTACATACATATCACACACCTCAATCACTCTACCTTGAGCCTTATATTGAGCAAACATTAGTAAAAATAATATATAATATATAATAATAATAGTACAATCTTAGCTTCTTCAAGTCAAGGGCCAACCCACACCTATCCTCCATATTCTCATAATCTTCACTTTATATTTACATACATATCACACACCTCAATCACTCTACCTTGAGCCTTATATTGAGCAAACATTAGTAAAAATAATATATAATATATAATAATAATAGTACAATCTTAGCTTCTTCAAGTCAAGGGCCAACCCTCACCTATCCTCCATATTCTCATAATCTTCACTTTATATTTACATACATATCACACACCTCAATCACTCTACCTTGAGCCTTATATTGAGCAAACATTAGTAAAAATAATATATAATATATAATAATAATAGTACAATCTTAGCTTCTTCAAGTCAAGGGCCAACCCTCACCTATCCTCCATATTCTCATAATCTTCACTTTATATTTACATACATATCACACACCTCAATCACTCTACCTTGAGCCTTATATTGAGCAAACATTAGTAAAAATAATATATAATATATAATAATAATAGTACAATCTTAGCTTCTTCAAGTCAAGGGCCAACCCTCACCTATCCTCCATATTCTCATAATCTTCACTTTATATTTACATACATATCACACACCTCAATCACTCTACCTTGAGCCTTATATTGAGCAAACATTAGTAAAAATAATATATAATATATAATAATAATAGTACAATCTTAGCTTCTTCAAGTCAAGGGCCAACCTCACCTATCCTCCATATTCTCATAATCTTCACTTTATATTTACATACATATCACACACCTCAATCACTCTACCTTGAGCCTTATATTGAGCAAACATTAGTAAAAATAATATATAATATATAATAATAATAGTACAATCTTAGCTTCTTCAAGTCAAGGGCCAACCCTCACCTATCCTCCATATTCTCATAATCTTCACTTTATATTTACATACATATCACACACCTCAATCACTCTACCTTGAGCCTTATATTGAGCAAACATTAGTAAAAATAATATATAATATATAATAATAATAGTACAATCTTAGCTTCTTCAAGTCAAGGGCCAACCCTCACCTATCCTCCATATTCTCATAATCTTCACTTTATATTTACATACATATCACACACCTCAATCACTCTACCTTGAGCCTTATATTGAGCAAACATTAGTAAAAATAATATATAATATATAATAATAATAGTACAATCTTAGCTTCTTCAAGTCAAGGGCCAACCCTCACCTATCCTCCATATTCTCATAATCTTCACTTTATATTTACATACATATCACACACCTCAATCACTCTACCTTGAGCCTTATATTGAGCAAACATTAGTAAAAATAATATATAATATATAATAATAATAGTACAATCTTAACTTCTTCAAGTCAAGGGCCAACCCTCACCTATCCTCCATATTCTCATAATCTTCACTTTATATTTACATACATATCACACACCTCAATCACTCTACCTTGAGCCTTATATTGAGCAAACATTAGTAAAAATAATATATAATATATAATAATAATAGTACAATCTTAACTTCTTCAAGTCAAGGGCCAATCCTCACCTATCCTCCATATTCTCATAATATTCACTTTGTATTTACATACATATCACACACCTCAATCACTCTGCCTTGAACCTTATATTGAGCAAACATTAGTAAAAATAATATATAATAATAATAGTACAATCTTAACTTCTTCAAGTCAAGGGCCAATCCTCACCTATCCTCCATATTCTCATAATCTTCACTTTATATTTACATACATATCACACACCTCAATCACTCTACCTTGAGCCTTATATTGAGCAAACATTAGTAAAAATAATATATAATATATAATAATAATAGTACAATCTTAGCTTCTTCAAGTCAAGGGCCAACCCTCACCTATCCTCCATATTCTCATAATCTTCACTTTATATTTACATACATATCACACACCTCAATCACTCTACCTTGAGCCTTATATTGAGCAAACATTAGTAAAAATAATATATAATATATAATAATAATAGTACAATCTTAACTTCTTCAAGTCAAGGGCCAACCCTCACCTATCTTCCATATTCTCATAATCTTCACTTTATATTTACATACATATCACACACCTCAATCACTCTACCTTGAGCCTTATATTGAGCAAACATTAGTAAAAATAATATATAATATATAATAATAATAGTACAATCTTAGCTTCTTCAAGTCAAGGGCCAACCCTCACCTATCCTCCATATTCTCATAATCTTCACTTTATATTTACATACATATCACACACCTCAATCACTCTACCTTGAGCCTTATATTGAGCAAACATTAGTAAAAATAATATATAATAATAATAGTACAATCTTAACTTCTTCAAGTCAAGGGCCAATCCTCACCTATCCTCCATATTCTCATAATATTCACTTTGTATTTACATACATATCACACACCTCAATCACTCTGCCTTGAGCCTTATATTGAGCAAACATTAGTAAAAATAATATATAATAATAATAGTACAATCTTAACTTCTTCAAGTCAAGGGCCAATCCTCACCTATCCTCCATATTCTCATAATCTTCACTTTATATTTACATACATATCACACACCTCAATCACTCTGCCTTGAGCCTTATATTGAGCAAACATTAGTAAAAATAATATATAATAATAATAGTACAATCTTAACTTCTTCAAGTCAAGGGCCAATCCTCACCTATCCTCCATATTCTCATAATCTTCACTTTATATTTACATACATATCACACACCTCAATCACTCTACCTTGAGCCTTATATTGAGCAAACATTAGTAAAAATAATATATAATATATAATAATAATAGTACAATCTTAGCTTCTTCAAGTCAAGGGCCAACCCTCACCTATCCTCCATATTCTCATAATCTTCACTTTATATTTACATACATATCACACACCTCAATCACTCTACCTTGAGCCTTATATTGAGCAAACATTAGTAAAAATAATATATAATAATAATAGTACAATCTTAACTTCTTCAAGTCAAGGGCCAATCCTCACCTATCCTCCATATTCTCATAATATTCACTTTGTATTTACATACATATCACACACCTCAATCACTCTGCCTTGAGCCTTATATTGAGCAAACATTAGTAAAAATAATATATAATAATAATAGTACAATCTTAACTTCTTCAAGTCAAGGGCCAATCCTCACCTATCCTCCATATTCTCATAATATTCACTTTGTATTTACATACATATCACACACCTCAATCACTCTGCCTTGAGCCTTATATTGAACAAACATTAGTAGAAATAAATTGCAGTCACAAGATGCCTAAATGTTGTCTTGAGAGAATTCTCTTCTCTCTTGATGTAAAATAAATTGCAATTCATCGAAATTCTCCGAGATATGAATTGAGCCGTTCCATCCCAGAAAGAAAAATTATATAATGGCATAAAGGAAGCATAGGCATATTAGACACCCTCTTTTAGCAAAGAGAAAAAATATTCTTTGTGTATTTAAGCTCCGTGAAAGAGTTTGCAGGGTGGAAAATACTTCTTCTCCAACAAGGACTTGGAGATGTTATACTCACATTTCAGCTTTGTAACCTCTGCCCTTCTTCATGTTTCCTATTGGTGACTTTCTAAGATTTTTGATCCAAACACTTTCTTCAGTCTATAGGGTTTGTCTGTTTTCATTCTGATTTTTATACTTATTGTATCAGAAATTAAGAGGCATATGTCCTGGTAGATTTAAAAAAATGTTTAAAACATATTGGATTCCCTATCAGTTGTGTGTTCAATCCTTTGGTTTCATAGTGATGAAAAGTCACAAAGTCTGGCTCAGTGGAAAAAAACTATCAAGTGACACAAAAATGAATAAAACTATTTAATACGACATGATATGAAATATGACCAAAGTATGGAAATTGGAATGAGAACCATCTACCTCTGTGGATTGAATAAAGAGATCAGATTGAACATTCAATAGTATTACTGAGTATGAAGGCAAACAACTGAGACCAAAGGGTATATGGTCAAAATATTATGAGTATAAAACCAAGACATGCATGATGATTCAAAAAGGAAATTTAAAAAAAGAAAGCATATAAAAACTATTTAAAAAAGGTTTTCTAGAGTAATTGGTCATGATTAAATGTAAATAGCAGAAATGCCCAACAATTAGAATTGACAAAGTTTTCAATAAACAATAACAAGAGAAAGAAAAGAACAAGGCGGAAATAATATAAAGCAAGCGAACAATATATGCAAGGCAAAACAACAGTAATAAGGCAAAAAGTTCACAAACTGAGATGGTGTTAACACACAAAAGTAGAGACAGACAGGCAATCACAGCATTCTGACTTCAAGACAAGAAAATGGAATTAATTTGGATGAGACAAAGATGTGGCCTATCTTATTGGCTAGAAAGTAATCCCAGCTTGCATCTGTATGTTTTGTCTATGAATTTAAGGAGGGAGATTTTTTTGCAGTCACTCCACAGTAGATTGGAACCAACATCTAATTTGTTTGATTTCTCCACACACACACATGCACATACATACATATATCTGTTTGTGAGGCCGTACTGTTCATAATAAAAGAACAAAACTCTTTGCTTTTTGTTGGGTTTTTTTTGGGAGGGGGGTATTACGGCTTCCAATTTATGCTGTAGTCTGAGTGTGCTAATTTCAAGTCCAACAGAGATTGGCATCTTTAATACAAAACAAAACAAACAGCTTTGTTCTTTCATTCTGACTGGAAGACACCAACCTAGCAAACAGGCATTAATGGTTTTAATATAAACACACACACAAACAGGTTTCTTTCATTCTGACCTGAAGATGTCTACCTAAATATGGCTTGAAATGTGTTGGCAATAAAAAAAGTAATGTAATGTAGAGCAATTTGACATCAGTAAATGTAATTGCCAGAAATGCGCAATAAACAGAACTGACAAATTTTGCAATAAACAAGATAAAGAATAGAGAACAGAACAAAAATAATACTGAGTAAACAATTTATGTAAGATAACAGCAATAAGGCAAAAGGTTCCCAAACTAAAATGGTGTTAACACACAAAAGTGGATATAGACACGTGATCATACCATTCTGTCTTCAAGACAAGAAAGAAGGGAACTAAGCCAAATGAGATCGATAGGTGGCCTATTTTATTGGCTAGGAAGAAATCCCAGTATGCATCTCTGTGTTTTGTCTATAAATTGAAGAGGGGGGAGTATTTTGCAGTCATTCCTTTGAAATAAAACCTAAAGTATTTAACAATGAATATAACTCTTTCATGCTATAACAAAAACTTTGGTTACTTTAGCCATAACACTTGTCTTCCAGTAAATATCATTCTCAACAACTGACTTCACACATACCTGACTGATGTCATTAAAGTGTTGGCCATCAGCCAAAACAAAATAGCAGGAAGTGACATTTCTGTAGCACGGAAAGTAATCCTCATTCAACCACCCAATAAAGAACTGTTTATATTTTCTCTTCTCTCACTTGAGATTTTCTTATTCAATGTTTACAATGAGACAATCCTGAAAGAACTAGAAGTCATATCAGGAGTTATTATTGGTGAATACATTCTAAACAATATAAAATATGCTGACTGCATACTACTGATATTGGCCAGGGAAAGGAAACTGCAGGAACTCCTAGACAACTTAGTAAAAGAAAGTGAGAAGAAAGAACTAAATACGACGGTCATTCAATAAATAAGGTGAATTTTTCGGTATAAGGACTACTAATACAGATAGAAGCTTCCTTTTTTTTCTTTTTTTTTCTCAGCATAATCTCCCAGCACTGTCATACACTTTTCCCATCTGTGCACAAGCTTCCGTATTCCCTCAGCATAAAAATCTATTTGGGCCTCTCGTGAACGCTTTCAAGGGACCAAACAGGTGAAAGTCTGAAGGGGCAAGGTCTGGGCTGTAAATGGGGATGAGGAAGCAGTTCCTAGCCCAGCTCATTGATGGTCTGCACTGTTTGGGTTGCTGTGCTGTTTGTGCTCGGCAGTAAGCATCCTTGGCACCCACTGGCAGCTGACCTTGTGTGCTGTCATGTCATCGACTGTCACCCTTTTGTCAGACTGAATGAGGTCATTGACTGATTCGATCATCTCAGGAGATCTCACTTCTGTAGGCCTCCTAGGCCTGTCTTCATCCTCAACACTGCTCCGCCCTTCTTTAAACAATTTAGCCCACTTGTAGACATTTTTTGGCTGAAACATGTGGCACCATACACAGTTGACAGTCTCCTATGAATTTCAACTGGTTTGCACCCTTCAGCAACCAAAAACTTTATAACTGACCGCTGTTAAATCCTGGAGCATGCTTCTTGGTCAGCCATCTTTGTTAATCGCCAAAACTCTCAAAGTTTTTTTTTTAATCTGCAAAAGAAATTAAATCCATGTGAAAAAGAAGTAAAACAAAAAAAGAAAAAAGAAAAAAGAAAAAGTAAGCTTCTATCTGTATTAGAAGTCCTTATAACGATAAATTCACCTTATTTATTGAATGATCCTCGTATCAAATATAAGCAGACAGAATGTATGGTTGTCAGCAAGAGAAAAAAAAACAAAGATGCAAACTATGAATTGGAAATATCAAAATCAAACAAGTACAAGAGTTTAAATATCTAGGAAGTGCCGAAACAGAGGACAGAATGTCTGACACTGAAATCTGAAGGTGCGCATTGGAATAGCAAAAGATGCCTTCCAAAAGGAATAGAAATATTTCATTAGGAGCAAAGGGAAGAATGCTAAACTGTTATATCAGTCCCCTTCTATGGTGGAATGCTGGAAGACCTACCCACAGATGAAGACAGTACTCGAGGCAACAGAAATATGTTTCTATAGACGGATACTGAGAATACCACTGAATATGTGAAAAACAACAACGTTTTAGAGAAAATGGAAATAAAAGGACACATACTTATTAGAAAATGATAGTTGAAATTTCTAGAGCACATAAAAAAGGGCTGGAAAATTTGATACTGACAGGATATACAGAAGACAAGAGTGACAGCGAGTAACAGCAAATTATCTAACGGATGATAAAACAGGAAATGATGGAATGCAATGACAAATCTTACTAACAGATACAAGGAATACTAAGTTGTGGAGAGCTGTGATTGCCCACGTCTTGAAGGGACATGGGGCATGGAAGAAGAAGATAAATACTGAACGCAGGCAACTCCTTTACAGCCTCAAAATGGTGAAGATTTTACGCCTTTAGTGATTCATGATCTAATCTCCATCTTTTTCTTTCTTTTCCAGATTAAACAGCAACTCCAAAAAATTTTAAAATTGTAATATCACTTATATGTTCAAGTCAAAAAAAGATTATTGATTGGAAAAATAGTTCAGCTCATCAGAAGTAATCTTTTCCAATCTAACATCTCACCAGGAACATCATGCAATCAGGCTTTTCATTTGAGGCATATCTCCTACCCGCTGCTTTCGCAGGAGGACAATACATCAGAGTGAAATGCTGGTGAAATCTGCTTTAAGCAAACACAATTGTGAACTTTTTCTGTTGCAGTCATTAATGGAAGAACAGAAGTACAAACATTTTTGAAACTGAATTTTCTCACTCTGAAGCATATGCATACAGATTTTTATTAAAATGACTGGCAAAATATTCTAGCAGATCAACATTTTCATCCTGGATAGCAAGATTAATTACTTGTTGTTTCGCTATATTGTAAATCTTTTCCTGACAAGAAAAGATCACTTACATTATTTACATTATTCAGATTGTTATCCTCATCCTCATTGCTATATACACAATGTTTTGGCCATTGTATGCTCCAGTGACTAGACCCAAAGAGTAGTGAGTTCAATACCAGGCTACAGCAGTGGTGAACTAAAAACTTGGAGAGTTGAGTTAAAGGGAAATAACTGAGACATCTGGAAGAGGCATGGCTCATGAAACTAGATCAATCTATCCCAGTGGAAAAAGATGAAGGGTTCGGATAGAAATTCCAATCACCTGAAGATGGCCGCCGCATACAATGGCCAAAACATTGTGAATATGGAAATGAACATGAGGATAACAGTTTGAACAATGTAAATAATGTAAGTAATCATAATACCTCATCTCAGAGATATAGACAGATAAGAAAATATCACTCATTATATTTATAAGATAAAATCCATAGAAAAATCAGCAATGTTGCTGGTTCTGACATGGCATCTTAGCTTCAGTCAGTTTCTCATGTCCATAATGTAGCTTCCTTGTGTCTTTTCTATAAATACTTTTATGGCAATTTTATCTGATGAAATCACCTCTATGATACTTAGACTCTTTGAATCTAAGTGCAGTACTAGAATGGTGGCAAGATCTCATCATTTTCCTCTTGAAATGGCTAGATGTAACTGTAAGTTCTATGCTAGCAGTTTCTTCTATCACATATCTCACTTGTGGAAAGCTCTTTCAGCTTCCTACTTTCCAGTCACGTTTGTTCTTCAAACATTTAAATGCAGTGTCAATCATTATCGTCTATCTTCTTAATTTCTGTCCCTTTATTGTTCTCTACTCCTTAATGGTTTCTCATATCCTTTCACACTCAGTAACCCTCTGTGTGTTAGTGGCTTTTTTGCCTTTCTTTTAGACCAACATATTTAAAGAATAATTAGACATTCTTCATTTATATGTTGTGCTCTTTCAGGACATTGGAAATCATGACTATCCACAACTATTTATAATTTTTTTTATTTTGGCCTTCAGTAACTTTTAACATATTACCATCTGTGTTTCTCCATGCAAATTCATTAAGTAGTTTGCTCACAACTTTACCTAGATTCTTGTGCCTTCTCCAAGACCACTGTCTTCAAAAGTTTTGTATGAATTAATTTCCTTGTACACTATTTACATTGCTCGGACTATCATCCCTATCTTTGTTGCCATATTTATCACAACGTTTTGGTCGTTGTACACTCCAGCCTTTTTCAGGTAGTTGGAATGTCAAACTGAAACCTTTATTTCACTCAATGGGGTAGACTGTTCTAGTTCTATGTCTAATGGCTGTCAGTTATCTCCTGTTAATCTCCATGTTCTCCACTGCCTTAACCAGGTATTGAACTCACATTCTTTGGGTCCTGTCACTGGATCTAACTAACGCCTTTATCCACTGTGCCATGTGTCCTTATAGACTGATAATAATTTCTTTGTAGTTCCTATTTTACATAAAACTTCCACATTGCTCACATGTTCTCTCCATGGTATTCTGAGCATTCAATGGTAGAAATAAATGTTCTAGTGATGGCTTCATCTGTGCAGCAAAATTTGCTATAGTTACGATGAGCAATCATAGTCTCAATTAAACTCCTTGCTTCAAACAGCTGATGGGACTAAAGTTCACTCCAGACCACAAATGGAACTTGTATATTCATACCATTGTTGAAGGTGCTGGAAGTATTGTTGGTTCCTTCTATCACATCAGAAAATACCTAAATATTACTACTATAATCTGTTTACAAGAGTCTGATTGATGGATTTGTTTAATGGTACATCAACTCCTTCTGGGTTATTTAATGCCAAAATTTAATTTTCTTGGGAGCTTTGAAATAATAAAAATATGATATATGTTATTCTGCTTTCACATTTGAATACATGGTAGATGATACTCAGCTTTTGTGCATATACATGTTTGTGTGGAAATAATTACTAGAGGCAGTGATGTGTATGTTTTATGTTGTTTTGTTGAATTTATATTTTCAAATACAGTTTGATTTAAGAGATTATTGGATATAATATGGATTACTGTCGTGAAAGAGTTCTTTCATATTGGTTGTTTGAGTTGTTGATTTTGCTTAGTGGCATATCAACACCTCTATGGGTTATTTAGTCCCGAAATCTATATAATTTGAACACAGTTGTATGCCTTCAGCTACAGGTAAATGTATTGCTGGTATTTTTACTATAAAAATTTATTTTTATACTTTTATAGTGTTTGGGTTTTGTTTGGTGGTTCACTATATGACCATAGCTGGGACTCTAACAGGTGCTACCACCCACAGTCAGGGTGGACTTGGGAACAACAACTAAGAGGTGGTTCCATGCTCCTCAAAACCTCCAATCTCCCAATCAGAGGCCTTGCTGACGGATTTAGTTTATCATCATACTCAGGACACGTACGAGTCAGATCATACCAAGAATGGAGAATTGCTACCATATCTTCGATGGTGTCCCTCAGTTCTCACTGTTCACTCTTGATAAATTTCAAAAGAATTTCACTGATCTATCATGACTACTATAGTAAATGTTCAAACGGGCTCCATTTCTTACTTCCACCAGTTCAGACCATCCCATCTAGGACTCGCCACATCATGTACACATCATCAAATCATCCTCATTCCCTTTAGACAGCTTCTTCTGCAGAACTGTCACATTGTGGAACAGAATCCCGAAAGGATGCGTCCCTAACCATTACAATCTTACTCTTCAAGTCTTGCTTCAGCTGATATCTATAATATACACCTCTTCCTTCTTCCCTTATCCAAAATCTCATTAGGTAACCTTCTATCTTGAGTGGCTCTTGGGCTTTGAATTGGTGAATAATAGTAAAAGAAAAAAGAGCTTAGATGTTAAATTGAAAATACAGCACTCTTTTTCTTAATTTCTAAGGAAATTTTTCTCTTAATAATTTGTTTAGCGTCTAGTATGTATCTTTCACTATTCCTGTGTACCTTCGTATTTTTCTGTCACACATTCCATTATAACTTACTTTTTCAATGTACCATATGCCTTCAGGACATGGGCAATCATGACGCTCCTAAATTTCTTAATCTTTGTGAACCTTAGTACTTTTTTTCCTTTTCTTAAGGCTCCTGCCACCTATTCCACCATCTATTCCCACAAGCTTATCAGGTAAGTGACTCACTACCTTTACCTATCTCTCTCACCCTCATTATGCCCTGTGAATATTAATTTCATGCGCACAAGGAATGTCTTTTATATCTTTTCCTGATGTTGAGTTGAAGTGTTCTTTCCGTTGCTACTTTCACTAAGACTTCTTTGTTGCTTACTCTTGCTGTCAATGAAATTTTCAGTATCCTCCTGTAGAACCACATTTCTGTTGCCTCCAGTTTAGTACTCCTCCATATGGAGACTGTTCTCCATACTGCTACATACAAGGATGGATACCACTCTTTTCTTTGTTTCTAACAATTTTTTTCTCCATTTATTAGCTCTTTACTTAGCTTTTAGAATGCTTCTTTCACTAGGCTAATGCCTGCCCAGATCTCAGTGTCACGTTTTCCATCCTCTGTTAAATAAAACACTTCTGCAACTGCTTGATGCTGATATCTGCAATTTGTAACTCGTATCTTGGGTTTTTCCTTTGCTGATGGCTCTAATTTCAAACTTCTTGCATTCCATAATTTCAGTCTTCGTGGTTAATTGTTTTTTTCTCATTTTCTTACCAGGCACATGCCGGAGGAGTTTAAAAAATATTAAGCTCCAGGAGACCTTCCCTCCAGGTAGTACCTATTCTTCTGGAGGGGGCTGGGTTTACTGCCTGGCATCACCAAAAGAAGTGCCAAGAGGGCTTGGGCAATCTTTCCATAGTATTGCTTGTAAATGCACTTTAAGCCTCAACCTTGTGTCACGTTCAGTCGTGATGTGAGTGCGATGAAAAATATTCCTGTTTAGGAGGTCCTAACCAAAGGAAAAAAAGTACGAAGATTCACAAAGATTAAGAAATTTAGGAGCGTCATGATTGCCCATGTCCTGAAGGTATATATGGTACATTGAAAAAGTAAGTTATAATGGAATGTGTGACAGAAATATACGAAGGTACACAGGAATAGTGAAAGATACATACTAGACGCTAAACAAATTATTAAGAGAAAAATTTCCTTAGAAATGAAGAAAAAGAGTGCTGTATTTTCAATTTAACATAGGTCTTTTCATAACAGCCATCAACAGTTTCATCTGCATATCTTATAATGTTATGATTATACCCACCAATAATAAATCCTGGTAGTGTCTCCAGCTCCCTTAGATTAGTCTTGTTGTAGACATTAAATAAATCTGGGAAGAAGGCACACCATTGTCTTACACCTTTTTCTATTTTTGTGTAGCTGTTCTCCCAGTATAAGTTCTAGATTATTATCACATTTCCAAATAGACCGAGTTTTATGACCAGTTACTACACTATAAAAATAGTTTAATTTCTGTACCTGCTCTCTCTTTGGTTGGGCTCTCTTTTTGGAATTGTACATATGGGGACTAGTCAGTATTTTCATAGAGACAGTGAGGTATTACGGTGGTTGTAGTAAGAACGGTACGGATGAATGTGGTGTTTTGGTGTAAGGAATATTGTTCGTACGATTGGGTCAGTGTTTGCGGCTAGCTAAGTTATAGTTAAGACAGATGAAGACCGTCCTTTTTTCCCCAATCCCCCCCCTTTGGCCATGTGCCACATTTCTGTACAGTATACAGAATAAATATCGCTCTCTTTTTTGCTGAAAACCATACAACCATACTTTATAATGTTCATAGATATTTCTTTCTTCTTACTTTCATTGATTACATTGTCTAAGAGTTCTTTCATTTTCCATTATTTCATCAACACAGTATCATCCATGCATCTAAAGATTGCTAATAATAACTTTTTACACTCTTTACATTGTTCAAAATGTTGTCCTAATCTTTATTGCGATATTTACAATGTTTCAGTCATTGTATGCTCCAGCCTTCTTCAGGTGACATCTGTTTGAATTTTGAAATGAATCAAGAGTAGTCAATCTGTATGTTGGTGTTTCTGAAGATTGGTTCAATGTTGTTTGTGTAGATGTTCTACACATTCAAACAAGTAGCATTAGAAGAAGGCTGAAGTGTACAACACTGTGAATGGGAAAATAAAGATCAGGACAACAGTCATAATAGTGTAAATAGTTACAATACCTAATCACAGAAATATAGACAGTTTAGTTATTTCTGAATGGGTTTGGCACCATGCATAATATCTCAGAACCAAACTAGAAATGGGTAACAGGCAAAAATAAAAATTTGCATAGAAATAGTGAAAGATGCTTTACAGAAAGTAAATTACAAAAGAATGGAAAAAAAATACATTAGAGAAAAAGAAATGAGTGCCCAACTGCTATATCTACTATGGTAGTAAATATCAGACAATTCTTTCCACAAATGCAGAAAATATATGAATCTGATTTAGATGTCATTTTACTGTTTAAAGTTGACAATACTACATACAGAGCCTGTGGCAAATTGGGAAATTTTAAGGAGAATGGGACCTAAAAAAATATTGTTAACTCTCTGATAAATACAGAAAATTTGGTGAATAGATTATGAGCAAGAAAGGCTTGCAAAGTTAACACTGACAAGGTGCATAGATTGCAATAGAAGCAGAGTAAAGTGATGAGTAAATTGGCAAGTTTGAGACAATGGGTAAAATAGCAAAACAAACAATTAAAGAGTAAGCATTACTTAAAATAACAAACAGGAATAATATGTGAAGAACCATCATTGTTCAAGTAGATCATAGGGCATGGGGAGAGAGAGAGAGAGAGAGAGAGAGAGAGATTTTGACTGATTCAAACTTATTTCCTGGAAAGTTTGCTAAGCTGGGCTATGTTTGAAAGTCAAGTGTTATTAAATCAAACTGAATTTTATGCAATTTCTATTCTGAAGATAAGTTGGGCTACTGATGAGAAGAAAATTGTTTGAAACTTTAGCACCAATGGGCTTTCAGATGTGGCCCAATCTGTTATTTGTAGACAATTTTGTAAACTTCAAGATTTGATTAACAAACAACTGGATATTAAGTATAGTTTCACTTTCAGTATACAATCAAATTTATGACTGCACCATAGAAAATATTTGTTGACATGCTGACAGGATTGGGCTATATTTGAAAGCTAAGGCCTACTAACATTTTTTTTTATTTTTCTGTAGCAGATTTTGCTACAATTTTGGAATTCTGCTGGACTAACTTGATCAACAAGTGAAAAGAAAGTCAATAACAAATGAATAGATTCATTCTAATTAAAAAACAAAAATTTACATAAATTATTAAAAATTAACTTTGTATTCTTCATTTAAGATAATTAATTCATAATCTCAATATTTGTATATGTGTTACCAAAAATATCCCATACAAAAATGTTTAAAAATATTTTTTTTGAAAGTTACAAAAATGGTTAAAAATTCAGAAAATTAAAAAAATATTCAATTATTAATGGTGTTAATAGTTTCAAACTTATCATTTTTAAATAACTGTCCAGTGACTTAACCTAAAGTCATTAACTCTGTAAAAGTCAATGATCAATTTGACACTTCATCAATATTATAAACGGGACCCAACTTCTAAATTAATAACAAATCAATATTTTTTGATTTTGACAAAAGTTGTGTGTTAAATGATTCTGAGCTACAAAAATCCTTTCCTTCACAAGATTTCCACCACTTGTTTTATGAGTGAACCAGTATATTTAAGTAGTCCCCAATATCCTAAACAGGATATTCTGTATCACTCTTCATGTTGCTCGCTGAGATATATGATGAAATTTCTTGCTTACAACACGGCTCATATCATACTATGTTTCATTGCTGACTCATTCAGTGCTATTGAAAGCCGTCTTCATAGTTTGGTGCTGCTGCTCAAACAGACATTGAATGTATCTAAAACAATATTTTTTATTATATCCCATGATGTAATACTGTTCACAGAAAGAGTCTAAATAAGTAAGCACAGATTAGACAACCTTAACCCTAACCCTGCCAAGATAAAAAAAAGAATTCTCATTTCTCTGGAGTATTATTATTGCAGCAGGCAAAACCAAGTCATTAGCCCTCTTTCTTCTTTATGCATTCTAGAATTGTTAACTGTCTCATTCTGATTGTAAATATAATTGTCCTTTTAATTCCTAATTCCTATTGTCCTTAATAAAACTTCTTTTTGCTAGCATATTCGCTCTATGGTATTCTTAGCATTAATAAGTAGAACCACATCTTTGTTGCTTGAAGACTATCTTTGAAGCGATTGTCCAGCACACATTGCCATATAGGAGATTATATATTCCATAGCAATTCTGTGGCAACAAAGAAGAAAACCAAGTCTTACTTTGCAAAATAATTTGTATTCTCCTTGCTATCTGTCAAAAAAGAAAATTAGAATCAAGATCGAATTGACTTTAGTAGGCCTCAAAGCATGGAAATTGTTTGTATTGCCTACTAGTCTTGACCAGTTACAACTTTTTTTACTGCAATAAAAGAATGCTACTTTTGATGACAACGGGGAGACTCTTAGTCCTCTGTGGGCAGAGAAGGTTGTTGCACATTGTAGGTTGTAGACATGGATTTTTGACCCCTTTGGATTTATGGCCTTAGAATTTTCTGAAATTGGTATTGCGAAATTGATTTATGACCATTGGGCTTATGACCTCAAACTTATGATTTTTGGATCTGAACTTTCCAATTTCTATTTTTCCACAACTTTAAAACTCTTTTCTTTTCTGATATTTTTCTATGCTCCAATAATTTGCTTAGTTTCAAGAATGTAGTACACCTCACTGAATGTAGTACACCTCACCGAATGTAGTACACCTCACCGAATGTAGTACACCTCACCGAATGTAGTACACCTCACTGAATGTAGTACACCTCACTGCCTATTTGCTTAAATGTTTGCATTACCCATTTTATCTCCGCATGCTGCCTTTACTCCGCAGCCCAGTCCATCTTAGCCTTCCATACCTATTTCTACCTTTTTGTAGTTCAGTTTTGCTATTAGACAGTTAAATGCTGTCACAAGTTACTGCTCTTCTGCCTTTACTACACGGCCCAGTACACCTTAGTGTTTCACTACTTTTTAACCTTCAAACCTTCAACGTTTTGGTTGAGTAACCTCTTCCTACAGCGACGTTTTCATGCTACCAGAAAGCATGGCCCATAGCTAGGAGAAGCTTTTTCCATACCGCTCCACTGCATTTTTAGTTTTCGTATACAATGAGGTTGCACCGCTTCAGCTTCGGCATCAACTTCTATTCGCATTCTTACACAGCATTTCTACAACCCTTCAAATGGCTCCTACATGACGAACACCAGCACATCAGCAAATGAAGACCCATAACACCGTTAACGTTACACATGCAGAACAGGTGACTGCAGAGGAGCACATAATAACTCCGGTTACAGATGATCATATAGCGTCTACTTCAACCTCTGCTTTGCACACTTCTGCGTGCCGTGGCGATGACCAACCCAGCAGCGCTGCAAAGGCTGCAAAAACACCCAGGCGAGGCAACCTTAGCAGGTGTTTAAAAAAAGCCTCACTGGCTAAGGGGAAATGGGAGCAGGATTCCATTGAGTGTGCCTCCTTGGAGGAGAAGCGGCTGGTGTCTACTTCAACCTCTGCTTTGCATTCTTCAGAGTGCTGTGGTGATGACCGACCCGGCAGCTTTACTAAGCATGCCAAAATACCATGGCGAGGCAACCTTAGCAGATATTCTAAAGGAGCATCTGCAGCAAAGAGAAAGCGGGAGGAGGAAACCGAGGTAGAGGCGTCTTTGAGGCTTTCCAGTCAATCTCAACGGAGTCAGTATGTTTTGTCACATGAAACGCTTGGTGAGCATAACTACCATTTGTACTGCAAATCAGTTTACACATATTCATTGAAAAGTAAGAGGAAACTACCTAAATGCTTTCAAGACAACAAAAAAGCGGCTTCATCACAAGCGCTTTTGCGGTCTCAACAGAGACCGCATTGAAAAGCAACTCACAATGCAGCTGACGCCGCTGCAACTTCCATTCAATGGTCCCAGGAGACCACAGCTGAGAAAACTGCATGTAATCCAGCAAAAGCTGCGGCAACGTCCATTCGACGGTCCCAGGAATTCATGGCTGAGATAACCACACGCCATGCAGCCGACACTGCTGCTACTTCTGCTGCAAGGGCATCAGAAAGTTCCGTGCAAAAGTGTGCAAGGCAGCAACGTGATGCAATTTTAACTTCCACTGCTAGAGCTGTAGAAGGACCTATTGAAAGGCTTGAAAGGTTGCAGACTGTTAACCAGCGCTTTCATGCACAGCGAGTTGCTCTGTAGCCCACCAAAAAAGTTTTGGTTTAAGCTGGTGTTCAACTGTGAGCCAGTTTTGAGGCTTTCCAGTTGCAATGACCTCCAAATAGGATCCATGTCAGTTGGCCTGAAGAGTCTGTAGGTTTGTGTTGTTCAGGCGGTAAGGTACAGTTGCCACCTTTTCAAGAGCTACCTGCTCCGTTGAAAGATCTGTTGGTGGGTTCCAGTCCAGACTCCAAACATTTCCTCGCAAAAATCAGACAGTACAATTGTGTCTTCCAGATGACCTCTTTTGGTGCTAATGCCTTCTGCAAAGTCAGTTGGAATCCCACCTTCAAGGTTCAAGGTAAGGTTTACCACCGGATTGGGTCTCTTTTGCCGGAAACTGTCACTGATTTGGCCTTTCTACAAATATATTTCATAGCTGACTACAATCAACAGGCAGATGCCCGCATGGGCATTATTCCCGAGAACAATACAGGCCAGGACAATCATCCTCGCAGGGATATCATAATGAGTGCGTTGGATGTGAAAAAGTATTTGTTGTTAACATTGTTTTTTCATTTGGTTTTACCAGTTATGACTTCTTTTTTAAAGCTGATCATTTTGTGTTCATTTTGTTTAGTTCTTTTTTTCGTAACAGATTTAATGTTTAGTATAGAGCTTAGAAAAAATTTGCAGTGTGAGATAGGCAAGAAGTAAGGCATGTAGCAACATCAGCACAGAAAAGGGGACTCCTTTAAAGGCAAGGAAGGGCAAAAAATTTTAAGTCAAGTGATAACGATTGCTGTATGAGTCGTACATACAATTTTTGAATCAAGCACGGGCAACACCGGGCCATGCTGCTAGTATATATATATATATATATATATATATATATATACACACACACACACACACATATATATATATATATATATATATATATATATATATATATATGTATATATACAGTGGGAGAAAACAAATTTTCATACACATACAAATTTTTAATTTATTGTGTTTCCAACAAATGAATAAACATACTTTTCATATAATTAACTGTACATAGATACACAACAGCTAAATATGCAGAGAAAAAAACAATGTTGATCTATTAGAATAAATCCACTTATTCTTTTTAACAGGTGAAAAGGTATTCGTACAATGCAAATTTCTGATTTTAAAAGTTTTAATTGCTTTAATACTCTAGATTATTCAAGTGAAATATTCTAGAGTGTTTCAATAATGTTAACAGTAGTTATTTTAGCCTAAAAAATACAAACAGAACATTCTGTAATTGATATTTGTGCAAGAAGGTTTTCATCATGACAAGATGTAAAGAATTGACAAATTCACAAAAAGAAATGGTTGTTAAGCTCTGGACAGAAAGTACAAGTTACAGGAAAATATCAGACACCCTGAATATTCCATTTACTACCATCAGTTCATTTATTGAAAGGTATAAAAAAAAACCTCAAAACTTTTAAAACCCAAAAGAAGAACAGGTGCTCCACAGAAACTTTTTGCAAGACCTTCAAGGAAATTAATGCGTCAAATTAAACAAAATCCAGTGGTTACTGGTCAAGAGTTGCAGGATAATTTGCTTTCGTCATGAATCTGTGTCACTAAATGGAAAATAAGCAATTGAATTCATAGGAACAATCTTGTAGTGGACCGTGGGGGTGAAGATGTGAAGAGATAGAAGGTTAAAATTTCCTGCTGGACGGTCCAGCTACATGGGAATGTTGGACTTTAATTAAGTCCAAAAAAGACAAAGAAAACAAACAAGACTGATATATATGGGTAAACAAATATATATTAATAACGAAACAAGTTAAACAAAGACATGAACAGTTACATAGAGTTTGTATGGAGAAATTATGTGTGTGTGTTGTGAGTGTTCGTACGTACGTGTATTGTTCTTAGCATGTTCCCAGAATTTTTACCTCGTCTCCGTGCGAGGTAGCGACCCAAGGCCTAAGTCGAAAAAGAGAGAGAGAGAGAAGGGTCAGCCAGTATTTATAGCTAGGGGAGGGAGACCCCTGTTGAAGGATTAAGGGACTGAGGAGGAGCTAACTGCGACAATCTCAAGTCACATGCCACTCAGAAAAGTTCACTGCTATTGAAAAGACACAGAGATGTCAGGTTGAAATTCATTCTGGAACATAGGGATAAGGAAAAGCCATATTGGGAAATAGTATTATGGACAAACGAAACCAAATTTGAGTTTTTTGGATGTAATTCTAGAAATCATGTATGGAGGAATGATGGCAATGCCTTCAAAGAAAAGAACATGGTTCCAACAGTGAAATTTGGCAGTGGCAGCATCAAAGGTTTTCGATGTTTTCTGCAAAAGGTACTGGCAATATATCAGTAAAAGATGGTAGAATGAATGCCACAGCATATCAAAATATTTTGGAAGAAAATTTAATCATTTCGGTTGAAAATCTTGAACTTCCTCCTGATTGGATCTTCCAACAAGATAATGATCCTAAGCACACTGCAAAATCTATGAAGAAATGGCTTGCTGAAAATAATGTAAATATCTGGAAATGGCCAAATCCGTCCCCAGATTTATATACAATCGATAATTTGTGGCGTTATTTGAAAATTCAAATCCAATCAAGAGCTCCAACAAACATCCCAGATCTGAAGACCATATGTGAAAAAAATGGAACAAAATACCAACTAAAATTTGCAAATCATTAATTGAGAACTACAAGAGGTTGGTTTTTGTAGAAATGAATAATGGCTATTCTACATAGTATTAAATGAAGATTCTGTATTCTTTTTTTCGTATTGTATGAACTAAAATGGATAAATGCGATTTATTGTTATTAAATCAGTTTTTTCTGTTTTCTATGCATATTTAGTTATTATGCATCTGTATACAGTTAATTATATGAAAAGTATGATTATTCAACAGTTGGAAATATAATAATTAAAAATTTGTATGTGTACAAGCATTTGTTTCCCCCCACTGTATGAATATATATATATAGGGTGTGTGTGTGTGTGTGTGTGTGTGTGTGTGTGCGCATGTGTGCTAAAATTAACCACATCATTTTTAAGTAATGAGTTTGAGACTGTATGGATTTTATTCAAATGAGACTCTTACTAAGTGAAAACAGAATAAAAAGTTAAACATCTAACTAGTTTTCCCAAATTCATTCTTATATACTTTGTTTGGATATTTCATATCATTCATTTTATTTTGTATCTATATATATATATATATATATATATATATATATACATTATACACAGTGCTTTCTGAAAATATCCAATTTTGTGCATAAGACAATCAATTTTGTACATTTCACAAATTTTATTTAATCACCTTCAAAATACTCTCGTTGACAGTAGTTCTTCTGGAATGTTATGGAATTCCACTATTGGTTTTCTCATAATCTTGCAACTCAAATCACTTCTCTTTCAGCCTGGTTTTGTGATCAGGGAAGAGCCAGATGTCACACAGTGCCAGATCGGGAGAGTAGGGAGTCTGGCAAACAAGTGGTGTGATGGTCATTAACAAGGAAGCGTGGATTATGTGGGCAGAATAAATTTTGCCAACATATTCCACATGCACAAATAATACATTAAAATGAAATGAACTGATACTGTGCTTATTCCCACTTTGTGAGCAATTTCATGGATTGTTACATGATAGGCTTCGATGACTATTCACTGAACCTTCTTAATCAGCTCCTCATTTCAGCTTGTGGATGGCCTGCCTATGCATGCCTCATTCTCCACTGACTTGCAGCCACATTTGAAGTGATTGTACAACTCCTTGATCTGAGTTTAGCCCAGGGCATCATCACCAAAGGCTTGCTGAAGCATTTGGCAAAACTTAATGAAATATCTCTGCTTGAGGTGTGTGTGTGTGCGCGCACGTGTGTGTGTGTGTGATAAAAATGCAGTTTTAAAATTTAGAGATAAAGTGTATGTAAGTATGAATAGAAAAATTGGAGATTGAGATCAACACTCAGATTGCATTTAAGTATGAAACAGACTGTCACCGAATATATATATATATATATATATATATATATATATATATATATATATATATATATATATATATATACGTATATATATATAAGAAAAAGACACTGAACACAGAAGAGACTACATTAGATGTAGTTTTTCCCAATACAGCAAATTACTACAAAATATGTATATGCATATACACACAAAAATATATATTATATAAAAACATTACTTAACTTTAAATATCATTTTTTTGTTGTTTTCCCTGACTTTGAAGTTTCTTGGTAATGTCCATTCATCATGGTGTTCCGTTTTTTAAATGATATTTCCAATATTTTCAGTTTATTCCACATCTTTTTCAATCCATTTTGTACACATTCACATTCATTAATTTAATATATATATATGTATGTGTACATATACATACATATATATATATATATATATATATATATATACATATATATATTCCAAGTGTAGCTTAGATGTGGCACAAGACCAAATGTAGGGGTCACCCAGTGAGGATCAAACTCATGACTCACTGCCTTGTGGTGCCCTACGTATATATATATATATATATATATATATATATGTATATATATATATATAATTGGAGGAAAGCTTTTGTTTATCTTTCTTTGACAACTCATTATCACTGGTTTTCTTTATCTAATATTATTTATATTGAATGATTCTTTTAATAACATTTGGTGTGATTTTAATGCTTTTACATTTTCTTATTTATTAATTGTAAAGTAATGTATTTTAAATTTGTTGGTAAAGCATTTTTACTTATATAACTTTATTTTGTTTTGTATACTACTAGTCAATTTGCTTTTATTATTTATCTTTCAATTATTTTTTAAAAAAAAACAACAACAATTATAATAATAATAAAATATTCTAATATATTTGATAATAAATTTATATTTTTTATTTTATTTAATTAATATTATTTAAAATATATATATAGCAATATATTTACACATTTAATGTCGAACTGTTTACTCCAACATCCAATGTGTAAAAAAAAAGAAGACATTTTTTATGTGTATAGGGGGCATTGGGTAGAAGTAGTGCCTTTGTTGCTCATCTGCTGTACCTTATTTTTAATGGGCAATTGACAGCACTGGTCTTCACCCATCCACTAAATGTCTCGCACATCTCGCCTGTGGAACTCCCTTCCTTATTCCTGTTTCCCTGACAAATACAATCTCCAACTATTTAAGTGTAACGTCAATCGACATCTCCAGTTGCCTTGATCTATCCACTTCCCTTCTCCACATCCTTTCACCTTTCATTCCTATCTGCTCTTGCTCCAAATATTCTGTAACCCCCTTGCCTTGATCGATCCACTATCTTTCTCCACATCCTCTCCTTTACCATTCCTATCTGCTCTTCCTCCAAACCTTCTGTAACCCCTTGCATGCTAGTGGCTTCCAGCCTTGCTTGGGGTGATAATCTTAAAAAAAAAAAAAATAAATCTCTCACGTCTATATATATATATATATATATATATATATACACACACACACACACACACACACACACATACATACATATATATATATAATGTCCTGGGTATGACGATAAACTACATCCGGCAGCAGGTCTTCAGGAGATTAGATGATTTGAGGAGCATGGAACCATATTTTAATTGCTGTTGTTCCCATGTCTGACCTGCAAATAGTGCCTACCAAGGCTGACCAGGCTCTTTAATGTTTTAGAACACAACTGGTCTAGGAGATGGAAAACTCTTACACAAAAAGCCTGAGGTCTATTGTCCGCTTCGTCTGCAGCATTTATTTGCACCGACCGAGTGAATCAATAGTTCTGAAAAGTGTGGATGGTTCTGCACAAGCCCTCACCACTTTAATCAAATCACTTGTGTGTGTTTTCTAGCAATTTACAATTTACAATTTACCCTAATTTGTTCATTCATATCCACACAGTTCACTTGCAAGGTCCACTGGCGAGAGAGTGAAGGCGACGGGGGTCAGGTAAAGGATATTACTGGAAGGCTCTAGCTGGTGCTCTACACAGTGGCAGACCAATGGGTGATGGCCGTTCTTTCACACACCCATAAGCAATTGTGATGTCCATGTCCTCCTTTGTTGACAAAGCAGCTCTATTTGGGATTTGCACTGCTTTCCATATTATGGGGAGGGGGTGATAAAAGGAGTCCTAAACATTGCTTGCTCACACAGAGACTTGGCAGCTTGCTGCAGCTATCTGGTTATCCAATAATATAAGAAACATTTTCATTTTGGATCCTGGAATGTTTGCACTCTCCAGGACAATGATTCTGCACCAGAGCGTAAAACAGCTCTTGTGTCTCTTGAGTTGAAGAAGTATAACATTGACATAGCAGCCATTAATGAAACATGTCTGGCTAGCAATTCTCAATTTAGGGAAGAAAAAGGTGGATATGTGTTTTTATGGGCTGACAAGACTGAGAAAGAGCCATACCAATTTTTTCCTTTTTGTTTCTTGGAGTGTGTGAATGTTAATTTGTTTTGCTTTTCTTGCTCTGCACTACCTAAGGTGGGAGTGTACCAGCTAACCATCATCACATGGATGTTACACTTCAGATTGAAGGTTAATGTCATTATATGATCTGATACACCTTTAAGTAAGGCAGGCAGTTAGCTAGCAAGGTTTGACTTGATGTCAAAACATTGGCCAAACCAGGAAGTCATTCCAGCAATGGTTGACAGTTTATTGCCAACAAATTAGGAATTCTCACACCAGAAATATACCCCTTAGCCAATATGTAGAGCAATGCAGAGGAAAAATCTGCCAAATTGTAGTATCTTGCCATTCTGAACGAAGGCTGATTAATAAAGAAACATTTTCATAAACAGGTTCAAACTAATACTTAATTCATACCAAATTTTCCTTATCATAAGTGACATATATAACCAGTTATGGGCCTTGATTATTTCATTTTTATCATCTGTTCAAAACATAAGTGTCAACACATGGAGATAGAAACAGTTAAAAACTTTTTGTAAAGGTAGGCGAAACTGGTTAGGGTAAAAAAAGTAAAACAACAAATTATTTTTCTAGGAAAAGAACACTGGAAATTCAATTGTAAATAACAAAGTTTTAATTTTAATTTTTCTCTGTAAAAATACATATATTATAAATAAATATAAATATTTGGTGCCTTTTTTTCTCAATTCTTATTTTAGTCTGTACAACAAACTTTTGTACAGAATCTTTCTAACAACTTTATTTTTTACCTATATATATATAAACAAAATATTGTTTATATATATATATATGTGTGTGTGTGTGTGTGTGTGTGCACTAAATCATCAAGAATCATTTCAGGTGATCTTTTCCTGAGATGTTTTAATTTGGCATTCACCTTCTTCAGAGAGATAGACATCTTCAGTTTGAAATTGCCATTTGCTTAGAAGTGAGACATTCCATCATATAACTTCAACCCCTGTATCTCTCTGACCTTTTTGGGGAAAGGTTATCTAATAAAAGGCAAGACTGATCATTATGGTTTGAAAGCATTAAAGATCAATAGTATATATTTAGGAATTATAAGAATCTATACAAATATGAAATACATAAAAAATCCATAAATACAAGAAACATTTGAATTACAGTCTGAAATATTAAAACATTGCTTAAAATCGATAAGACAATGCTGGCAGAAAAACTATTTTATATAAATAAGGATTTGCAATTATGTATCTTTAATCCGTTCCACTTGTCTCATTTTATTTATTTTCTTTCATTTGAATTATCCTGAGATCCAAGCAGTGACTTTAAGAAGTGGTGGACTAAAAAGACAATATAGTCTGTCCAGAAATGATCTGGCTACTTGATATTAACCAAAGGGAATCCTTACTCTGAAAATAGCAACTTAATTTTCTCCAAATTACACCTCTTGAGACCTTACACATTTATCACACTGTTCAGATCTTCACATGTCTTTTATCAATGCTAAAGCCATGTTGGATAGGAAAGGAACTCAACTATTCATGAAATTAAGAAGAGTGTAACAAAGCAGCTGATAGCAAACATTATATTCATTTTATCACATATACGAGGGTCATTCAAAAAGTTATAAGCCTCCGAAGCAGTTGGATAGAAAAACAGTTTTTCACTGTTTTTCAATATAGTCCTCCTTGACATCAATCAACTTGGTCCAATGATATTTAAGCATTGCAATCCTATCACAGAAGAAGTTGGCATCCTGGTCCTCTAAAAACTTTTTCACAGCATATATGATTTCATGTGTGATTTGAGTTTAGGAAACATGAAGAAGTCAGACTGAGCTCAGTCTGGTAAGTAAGGTTGGGGGGCGGATAGCAATTCAAAGCCATAGTTGGCTGCTTCAACTACTATAACCTGAGCAGTGTGAAGAGGAAACATTATCCCGGAGCAGAAGCACACTTGCCCTCAGCTTCCTTCTGCATTTTGACTTGATTGCTTTCTTCAGCTTTCTTAATTCTGATGCATTGTACTCTCCATTAAAATTTTTTCCCTTTACCAATTACTCTATCATGATTACACCTTCAAAATCCTAATATCCATCACCCTGCCAATAGATGCTGCCAGCTTGAAGTTCTTCGGGGGTGGAGAACCAGAGTGTTCCACTCTTTGATTTGAATCTTTGATTCAGATCTGGAGTGGTGAACCTAGGTTTCATCTTGTGTTACTAATCTGTGGTAGAAATTCTCAGGGTCAACCTAGATCAAGTCAGAAGTGTCCTAGGAATGTTAACCCTTTTCAGCTTCTTCATTGGTATCAAGATTCTTGGGACTGATCTTGCTGTTTATCACCAAGATCTCAGTTAAAACAGTATGGACCAAAGCACAACTAATGACTTTGGACTGTAAGACATCTGTCAGCCAAAACCATACAGTGAATGGCATCAACGTGTTCATGAGTGGTTGAAGTTTTGAATGACATGACCAAGAGTCATCTTCTGTGCTGTCCCTGACCCAACTGAATTCCACATACCATTTCACATTTGCATAGGAAGGGGAGTCCTCAGCAAGTGTCCTTAGGGATTTCCTTGGGTGTCATGCTTTTCTTTGTCAGATACATCATGACTGCTTGGGCCTCCACTTTGTCTATTTTTAGATTTGTTGCACACCGCTCACCTTTGTATGGGTCTCACTTGCATAGAAATTGTGACACAAATATGAATTAGTTTTTCTAGTTTTATAAGAAAAATGCCAAAGAAACATGTTCAGCTATAGCTCTTCTTACTAGGTGAGACAAACCTCATATCTATCATTGTCCACTTTACTGAGAATATGGGACTTAATTTTTCATATACAACATTACATTTTATTCAACTGTGGACTTCACTTGAAATTTCCAGGACACATAATGAGGAAAAAGGGCTTGAAACATTTAACACTTACAATATGTACTGAAGGCAAAAGAAGTGGAGAGAAACAATAAGTAATAGACACTTTTGTTTCTTTTAATCATTTCACCCCAAGTGAGGTAATAAAGCCACTAAGACACAATGGGTTACTGAGTGTAAGAGAAGACAAGGAAAGGAAAACATTATTCAGGTGGGAGAACAATAAAAGAACAGAAGATATACATTTGACATTGCATTTAAATCTGTTGAAGTGGAATCTATAAAATTGACTGGAAAACAAGAAGCTGGAAGAGAGTTGCACAAGCAAGAAGCGCAAGAGAAGAAACTGCTCATATAGAACTTATGGTTACATCTAGCCATTTCAACTGTGAAAGGATGAAACCTTGCTGCTAATCTATTTGCATATTAAATCCATTAAGTTGAGGTACCAAAGTTGAGAGCTCAGTAGAACATTTACCATGAAAAAAATTATAGAAAAGATACGGGGAATCTACATTATAGCAGAGGAAAAATTACTGAAGCTAAAATGCCAGACAATAACCGCTAATATTGCAGAATATTCTTTGTAGTTTATCAAGAATTTCTAAATATATACCAGAAGCATCAGATTCAGATATAGCAGCAATATTAAATGGACGGATAAACCAAAGACTTTTGCAGATTTCTCCAGACAATCTCAAGTGGGTGCTTATATATCTACGTGTCATATAGTTTTATCCATATCCATACACATTTATTCATGCACATCCTAGGCAAAGTTGGGTCAACTTGTATTTACATGTCATGGACAGCCACTGACACTAGATAAAATGTGAGTCTGAACCTGAAAGCAAGGACGTCTCTTCTCAGTTCAAACTACCAATGCAACTGGTTTCTCTGATAGACACCGAGTGCAAAGTCTCTTTTAGCATCATCTGAGCTGCATCGTATACTACACTAGTATCCTTAACTATTTCAAGTTTGCTATCAGCTGCTTTGTTGCATTCTCCTTAATTTCATGAACAGTTGAGTTTCTCTCATTTTCAACATGCTTTTAGAATTGAGAAATGACAGAAGTAATGTTGGATATGGATTCCGACGTAGAACTAACAGAATTGGGGGATGCAATGTTTCGCAAAAAAAAAAATGAGGCAAACATGAAGAAATATGCCTACAAAAAGACAAAAGGACAGTTATTCCTAAGATGCTACTTTTTTTTACCTATTTTCTCTCTTCAGCAATGTTTATTGTTTTAAAAAGCGATTATTAGAATTGTAATAAAACCTAAACATATAAAAGTGAATTTATACATTTTCTTTGTTCTTAAGAATTTACCACATAAACAATAAACATCATTGATTCGATTTTATTTACACTATTTATTTATTATATTATTTATTGGAATTGTTGGCAAAACATCACCTAATTACAAATTGATTCAAACTTTATAGGATGGTAAAGAATAAGGATTTTCTTATAGTCAGTTCATAATTTAGTAAATGTTTAAATATGTATGAATAAAAAAAAATTGTTTCAATATTTTTTCTTTATAAATTGGTAAATGATAAATATTGCATTGCATTAATTCTAATTGTATTAGTTTATAGAAGGTTGTAAATATATAATTAACCTTGTAAATAAACAATCTAATAAATAAATAGTGTTTAATATTTTTGTTCTAAATTCTCAAGATCAATATTTTTAAATTCACTTTCATCATTCATTATTAGAATTCTAATCATTGCTTTTGAAAACAATAAAAGTGAAGGTAATGAAAAAAGCGGTGGCATGGGAAAAGCCATCCTTTCGACACTACGTCTAATGTAACAGACCCGTTTCTCCATGTTTGCCAAACATGATATACGAAGAATAGGCAGATATAGAAAAAAAAATGGTTAAATGAATTACGTCATTACACAGATGTTTTTCTCATTCTCAAACTATTAATCACTGATACCCTTTACTTCAACATGCATATATTCAAATTTTTCAGGGGTTTAGCCTTGCAGATCATGAAAAGAGATTCACTTTTAATTGCCAATTTTTGTCAGAATATTTGTAATGAGAAATTATCATTATTATTCACAGATGAAGAAGAGACATGTGGGAACAGAAATGTGGTGTCTACAGAAGGATGCTGGAAATATCATGGATGGAATATTGACACATACCTAGAATCAGAAATAAGCAATTGAAATTTCCAGGACTCATAGTGAGGAAACATGGATTAGAGAATTTGACACTCACAGGACATATTGAAGACAAGGACAGAGGAAAGCAACAAATGAGCTTCTGTATGTAGATGGCAGAACAAGGAATAGGAGGGATAACAAAAAGACAAGTGTTACTAACAGCTACATAGGACAGGAAGTTGTGGAGAGGTATGACTGTCCATGTGTAGAAGACACAGCACATACAAGAAGCTTTTGAACCAGCATGCTTATCATGTTTGTTATATGCACAATATTTTGACCGTTTTAATCTCCAAAACTCTTCAGGTATCTGTCTTGATATTTGGTAATCGTCTTGAAATTCTGGACTGAGCACTATTCAGTGAAAGGGAGTAGATTGTTTTTATTGTTTTCCATGCTTAGGGGGGTAGGGGACCGGCGGGTTAATGTGAGGATAAAATCTCTGGACTAAGACTTCCTGCTGGCCAGTCCCACTACATAGTAATGTTGGACTATGATGGAGTCCAAAGAAAGCAAAATAAAACGAACAAGACAGATAGATATGTACAAAACAAATATATATTATTAACAAACAGGTTAAAGCACGAGTTACAAATACATCATTTAAAACATGAATAAAACGTTAGTGTCTGTATGGAAAGTTATTGTGTGTGTGTTGAATTGAAATGTCCGTATGGGTGAATTTTGCTTTTAGCGTGTTCCCTGAACATGGGAAACGCTGGTTGTGTATTAGAGTTCACATTTTGGATATGTTAGAGAAAGTTTTTCAGTACCTTGCACATGGTGCGAGGTTGCCGGCCCGAGGAGAGGCAGTTTGGCCGCACGTGGATGAAGCCGTGGAAAAGAGCCGTGGGAAGAGAGAGAGGCGAAAGGTCAGCCCGTATTTATACTCCCGGGAGAGAGAGACCCCTGGTGAAGGGTTAAGGAAATGAAGGGGAGCTAACTGCGACAGGGGATATTTTGTATCAACTGTTATTCAACAATCTTATTCAGCTTTGTAGTATATTTTTTCCTCTATTGCTGAACCAGAAAATGTTAAATTTTCAAGTTGGGGGGGATCCTATTATACACAAGTAAATTATATTTTTCTACCTAAAAAAATCTAGAACATCAGTTGGAGATCCCATACACAATTTACAAAGAACTGAAACCAACCTCTCTTAAGCTCAAACAAAATCAATTACAGTTTGTTAGCCACTGCCAGTGAGCGGACAGAGAAATCACCTCATCCTTGCTCCTGAGGATTGACTTTCCCAGACACCAGAACTCAGGGTTTGCTGTGGAGTTATTTCCACAATAGAACTTGTAGTCGGACTAAATGCGTCCTAAATAGGTTAGACGTACAGAAACGTTAGGAACTTGTAATAAAGTGTTACGCAGAGTAATCGAGTTGTGGTCGCTGAACACTACTCCTCCCCTCGACTACTCCTGACTCCTACTCATAATAGGTGGGAGAGTCTATTATCTAGACAAGGTGTCTTTCACTATAACAGGGTTGGACATTGGGGATCTAGGGACAGCAATACAGGACCAATCAGTGTGGAAAGGGATTGTCAGAGGAATTTCGACCAACCATAGCGAGGTTGAAGGATAGTGATGATGATGATGATGATGATGTCACAAGTACATGTTTTCAGAAATTTTTACTCGGCTTCAAATACCTCTTATTTGAAACAGCAAGGTTACAAATACACTCAGCGCAACTTTTAATAATTAGGCAGCTGTTGATAGCAATTGTTTATAAACAGGTAGTTAATATGTCTGCAAATATTTGTTTCATTCTTAATGAAAGTCAACATTTTTATTTTCATAGTTTATTAAAATATAGAAATAAAATCAAATTATATCAAATAGAAATGTATAATAGACGAACTAACATCTCAAAATGTATCACCATGTATGTCTGCACAGCACATTTCCCCCAAAATTTGAAAATAAGTTTGGAAATAGAAATTAGAAGAAGAAAAACATAACTGCTAAACATCTGCTTCATCTCTATTCTTTAATATTGTGAACAAGTCGATATTTTAGTGAAATATATGTACAACATTGAGATGTTAATGGATAATATGGTACAATTTTTCAGAATGGATGTACTATAGGGCCTTATTATACTCTTTTTTTTTTTTTTTAAGCGTACCACCCCAAGCAAGGCTGGAAGCCACTATCACGCAAGGGGTTAAAGAAGGGTTGGAGGAAGAGCAGATAGGAGTGGTAAAGGAGAGGATGTGGAGAAAGAGAAAGACAGTGGATCGATCAAGGCAAGGGGCTTACAGAAGATTTGGAGTGAGAGCAGATAGGAATGAAAAATGAAAGGATGTGGAGAAGGGAAGTGGATAGATCAAGGCAACTGGAGATGTCAATTGACGCTACACTTAAACCGTTGGAGATTGTATTTGTCAGGGAAACTGTAATAGGGAAGGGAGTTCCATAGGCGAGATGTGCGAGACATGAAGCTATTGGAGTAGAAGAGACTTCTACATCTAACAGTTTCCACGGTGTAGGGGTGGGAGCAGGATGCCAGCCTTGTGGGGCATTTAAATTCACGAGGCCTAGGGACAGGCGAAAGCAGCTCCTCGGAGCAATTACCGTGCAAGTACTTGTAAAAAAGGCAGAGCGAGGCAACATCACGTCTGTGAGAGAGCGACTGCAGACGAGATGACAGAAGGATATAATTTATTCCCTGTTTTTAGCTTCAGAAAGACAGGACATATGATACTCAAGTCGAATTATACAAGAAAAATATGGCATATAATTTTTCAGCACTACCAAACTCATGGATAAAACACACAATTACTCAAAAACTTGATATATTTTAGTTTTTTAGCCAACACTTTAATCTACTAGGCCAGGGATTACATTAAATATTTTACTTCAATAAGCTGTTAGTATTTAAAGAAAGCGAGTTCATTCTTATGTGGGGATAGGTTTGTTTCTGATTTTTATTTTCAATGAACTGTTGTTTTTTCTTTTATTATGAAAAATCAAAAGATTTCAAACTTTGAGAGAAAGAAATCATATCAGGAATTTAAAACATTAATGAAATTTTCCTTGTATTTAGAAAACATAAATTCTATTTTATTTGACTCTGATTGGGATTTTTCAACTTTTAAGAAAGAGAAGAAGTGAAAAAGAGATTAACCATAAATTCTTTACTGTAGAGAAACGCTTCTGGGCTGGACATTAACAACCCAATAAATTTTCTCTTCAATCAAACAGATGAACACAAAGAGTTTAATTTCTGTTTGCAAACAGATTCAAATACTGATATGAGATTTTCTGATCAACATATCTCCAGAAACATAGTATAGACTAAAAACTGCTTCAAGCCTTGGCACCAGAAGTGTAATAAACCAGTGCTAGTAATGAAGGATGGAATAATAATGGCCATTCTGTTTACTCAATAAATTTAGAGGAAGCATCTTGGAGTAAAAATTGTCTATTTGAACCTTGCAAGGCTGAACGTAAGATCATCAAATGTCATGACATGAATGTTCACAATGGAAAAGCAGAAATATGATGGAGGAGGGAGACATTGTGAAGAAACAGTGTATAACTCTGGGGAATGAACTCAAGTTTGATGGAATTTCTTTAAGAATCTGCCAATGATTTTACCAAAGTGAGAGAAAGACTCAACTTGGCTTAACTGAATTTGAGATAAATTACCCTCCAGCAGAACATTGATGGGGAAATGCATTACTGGGAAACTGCCTATGGCTGGAGAGAAAAAAAATAATAAAAATGAAAGACAAAACAACATACTGGTCTTTTTCTTTCCTGCTCTTTCCATCAATACTCAAAAATCTTTCCTTGATCCTGCAATGATTTTTCATTTACTTTACTGTTTGCAAATAATGTTGACTTCTTTATTGATGCATCATCACATAGATGTTCAACATTTGACAAGGGCTACACTAGTTGCCCAATAGGCCATGAGAATAAAAACTAAGATTGGAGATGGAAAATTACCATGACACACAATAAAAAAACAAGAACATTATTAGTCTAACTTTATAAGACATTATGAAGGGTGCTGAAATGTTCTCTGACTCACTTCCCTAAATCTTACCAAATGACCAAACATGAAATACATTCTGAAAGGTCATTTTGGCTGGTCTAAGGAATTTTCAACACCTCTTCATAGGCTTACTATAATAGGACAGAATTAAATGGTAGGAGGAAAATCAGGTGATGCCTATTAAGTAGGTATAATGTTTTGAACTTAAAAATCTGCATCTGAAATATTGGTTTCTATTTGGAATTTTAAAAGAACATTAGTATTTTAGTTGAAAATTAGATCAATTGAAGAAAATAGAGGAATAAAAAGACTTGGTTGATCCAAAATTCCAAATGGAGAGAGCAGACTTGTTTTTGAAAATATAAATTACTAGCTTAGTACAGAAGAAGGCCATATAAGAAAGAATAAATGTTTTAGGCTGTCTGTTTTGTTTTACAGCATATTAAACTATTACAGTTTATTTAATGACAAATTCTGGTCAAAAAGGTAGACATTAGTCCAGTTTGCAATAGTGCAAAAAAGATGAACATTGATCCAGTTTGTATGAGTGTGAAAAAGATGGACACTGATCACATTTGCATGACAGTGAAAAAGATGGACATTGATCCCGTTTGCATGACAGTGAAAAAGATAGACATTGGTCCAGTTTGCATGTGAGTGAAAAAGATGAACGTTGACCCAGTTTGTGTGAGAGCAAAAAAGATGGATGTTGATTTGGTTGGCATGAGTGTCAAAAAGATAGACATTGGTCCAGTATTCATGGGAGTCAAAAATAGATACTGAAATTGAACATAGAATAGATTATGCTATGGATATTGCATTCATTGAGGCCAACATTGTAAGATGCTTCAAAAACCAAACATTAACCTAAGAATTAAAGTCATGTGCTTAAATAGCTTTGTCAGATCTAGAGTCTCATGTTAAAGTCATGCATAGTGTCCAGATCATTTAGAAATATCAAAACTGTCAACTCTATACAACTGCTTTCTCAGATCAAAGTTTCAAAACATCTTCAAGTCAATGAAGATTGTGGTTCTTTGAAAAGACCTGCCTTCTTCGAACTTCATGGACAGGTATTACACAATCACAATGAACCTTAACAGATAACATAAACCACATCACTTGAAGACTTTTAACAGCAGCAACATCTAAATTGGTTTGCACATGTAACTTGTAGAGAAAACAATGATATAAACAAGATACTGTGGAATACACTCCTTCAAACCTAAGGCATGGAAGGAAGCCCTGGTTAGTACTGGAAAGGGTAATAACCATTACTGGAAACATATTTTCTTGAAAAATTGTTTTACGAGAAAGATTTTATAAATTTTAACTGAAAACAGCACTGGCTGTTCAGTCAATGAATATCAAATGTTTCCTTATAAGGAAATGGCTAATATCACCTTTATCATTAAAACAATGCAAAACAAAATTTGCAATTATACAGGAATAATTGACTAAAATAGTGATGCAATCTATTCACAATATATATCAGGTCTCATTGATCCATTTGGATCACCATAAAGGAATTATCATTACCACTTTAGCTATAAATAATTGTAATTAGGTTGAACACAATTACTTATTGAAGGCAGATCTAGAATTCTTTCATGCTATAATTATCAGTACAATGTTTTTCAGTTCCATTTAGTCAACTTTTTTATTCAAGTCGTCTTTCTACAGGAATGTGTGCTCATTTACTGGGCACACAGTCCTGTAGAAAGAGGACTTATATAAAAACATCTTATATAAAAACGGATAAATTGTCTCACATTAAAAAATAATACTAAAACAAAATTAACAGTTATACAGACAAAAAAATTTGATTCATGCAAAAAGACAATGTCAGTCTTCCTTTTGAAGAGACGTGTAGCAAAAGTGTGTTTCTGGGAAATGAGTGAACAGTGTTAATTCAGGTAAAGCAAAAATAAAGTAATATTAATTTGTATAAAGGAAAAACTGACTGAAAGAAAGCAACAAGGGATAGAAGATAATCTGAAATTCCTTTTTTTTTATTTAGCAGAGTTTTGCAAAAGGAGGCCAATGTTCTTCAGAATTTCTTATCACGTACATGAAGACAGACAGGAATTGACTGATACATCAATAGTTTTCTAGGCAGGATTTATTGAACCACAATCATTTCATAGAATGTAATTACCACACTTTTTTTAATCTCTTAGACACACCTTGCTATGTGACATAACTCTATTTTCAGAGACATTTTTAAAAGAAGTCAAGTCCCAAGAGATATAAGGGGAGATATTTTAGTGCAAAATACAGCTTGCCTAGCATTGATAACTTTTGATATGTAAACTACAGGGAAATAACCATTATATCTTTTTTAAATTTGCGTAGAATACTGTGACACCTTACTGAGTATATTTCCGTTATTTACTTAGACACTTACTTAGAAAAATGTACTTTTAAAAATTTTAGCTCAGATCTTGTAATATAAATTATTTGTTTTAAAAACCATCAGCAGTGGTAATAATAGATTGAGGTGGTTTAATAAATATGCAAGGATATAGAAAATTATACCTTAGATTTCTTATATAAATGACACATTTTCAATCTCAGAAAGGTAATATTTTTAGCTAGTTTCATAAATATGCAAGCATATAGAAAAAATATACCTGTTAAAATTATTGTTTAGATTTGTTTGTTATGTAAATGAATTTTTTTCAAACCCATCCTCAGAGGGGTAATATTTTTAGCTGGTTTCATAAATGTGCACTCATATAGAAAAATATACCTCTTTTTATATTATTGTTCAGATCTGCTTGTTATATGAATGACTTGTTTCCAAACCCATCATCAGAGAGTTAATATTTTTAGCTGGTTTCATAAATGTGCACTCATATAGAAAAATATACCTCTTTTTATATTATTGTTCAGATCTGCTTGTTATATGAATGACTTGTTTCCAAACCCATCATCAGAGAGTTAATATTTTTAGCTGGTTTCATAAATGTGCACTCATATAGAAAAATATACCAAGATTCAAACTTGCAACCATTTTTCTCAGGGGGGTGGGGCAGCCTGATTCATGAGCTTTTTTACAAATTAGGCCACAGAGATCAAATAGTTACAGAAGTTTAAATCTAAGCATATAGCTTTCATCCTTTTTTCACAAAAACCTGATATGCCACCTTTATTTACCTTTACAAATAGTATAACAAGTAATATTATCTGAATTTATTTGATGAAACATGGTCAGATATTGTATACTTTTTTATGGATGAATTATCATTGCATATCTTTATCACGGTAAATTAGATTGTCATTCTAAGATTTTAATGACAATCTGAAATTTTAATCATTTGTTTCTGACTAATATACTTTATCTTCCTTTATATTCTTCTTCTTTTATGTGCTGCATCTCTTGATGGCAACAATAATTATGGGTCTCCACAACTTCTTATCCTTTATAGCTCTTAGTGAGGTTTGTTTTTTCACTACCCTACCCAATCACTGTTCTATCATCCATTTACACATGTAATACACTTGTACATGGCAGTGAATACTGGACAATATCTTCAAAATGAAGAAGTGATTTGCGGCAAATGAGATGTGGTTCTACAGAAGGATACTGAGAATACTGTGGAGAGAACATATGAGTAATAACAAAGTTTTAAGGATACTGGAAACAAAAAGTTCCCTTATACTTTGTATCAGAAAAAAATGTTGAAACTTCTAGGAGGCATAATGTGGAATGAGGGCTTGGAGAATTTGACACTCACATGTCATACTGAAGGCAAGAGAAATAGAGGAAAATAGCAAGTAACCTACCTAACAAGTTTGTGTAAATGGATAGCAGAAGGAGGATTGGGAGCAATAGCAAAAGGACAAATCTTACTAAGAGCTAAAAAGAATAGGAAGTTGTGGATAGCCATGATTTCCCACATTCTGAAGGGACATGGCACATAGGAGAAAATGTAGGATACAAATCACATATGGTGAACCAGAAATTCTCTCATGCTTATTCTTGAGATGCTTGTCAGGAATTCTAAAGCTTAGACAGTCAGCTAATTATCACACTAATGCTAATTGTCTCAAGCTAATTAAAGGTTGGCCATGTATTTCTCATTTTCATTGTTCAGTACCATTTACAAGAAGCAATGGCCATCCTTGATTTTGGTTCCATTAGGAAACAACAATGGAGGAATTTTATCTGGTTATCTTCTAACAAGCTTGGTGGCTGAGATGGTAAAGGTTCTCTTTCAGTTCATAAAATTCAGTTAAAAATTTGAACTGTGAGCTACTTTTAAAGAGTCACTGCTTTGTGAAACAGAATATTGTCAGGATTCTTCCCTGAACACTACAATTTTAACCTTTTCAAGTCTATGGTTAGCTGTTATTTTCCTCATCTTTATTTTCATATTCACAATGTTTCAGATGTTGTACACACCAGCCTTCTTCAGAGCAGAGGCGAACAAAAACTTGGAGTGTTGACTTACTAAAGGGAAATAACTGAAACTGAGATATCTAGAAAAGGCATGATGTGGGACACTAGAACAATCTACCCCAGTGGAGGAAATAAAGGGCTTTGTTTTATATATATATATATATATATATATATATATATATATATATAGAAAGAGAACAGATTAAAATCTTTTATGTGAGCCCCACTGTCTTCTCAACTGAGCCATGGTGAGAGGAAAAAGATCATTCAAGCCTTCAGTAATGGTACTAACATTCATACTCTAGCTTCCATCCTCAAAGTCCATTCAAGAAGCATCAAGAGAATAAGTTTAAAAAAGAGTGAGAAGTAGAGAGGAAAACTGGATTAGGAGGTCACAAAAGCAAGAGGAATCATCATTTCAACTTAGAGCTAAAGAGATCAATTAGAAAATATTGAACTAAATACATAAGATGTTTGGCACATGAGCGAAGAGTTTCAGCTATGACAGTCCAAAGAGCAGCGAAAAAAGACTTGAAAATGAAATTGTACATGAAACCTGTGAGGCACCTTGTTACTCCAGGACAGAAAGTTAGAAGGTTAGAGAGGGTGAAGATCATCTTGAATAAATTGGAAAATGATTCTGTAACAATATATATATATTTGAACTTTATTTCAATCCTTCATGAGCTTCTGACCCTTAACTATGATAAATTAATGATGAACATGTCATTTTCGTTTATGATTAATTTCGTTATGAATCTTCTGTTAAGCTTGGAGAGTAATTATACATTCTTATTGCTTAAAGTAGAGTCCAATAGTGTTATAAAAACCTCTGAGAATTCCAGTAAGATACCTTTAATCATCTTTAAGATACACTGCTTCAAAGCTTAATCTAACAATTAGACATATTTGCTGTTACATGATTTGAAAAATTTTGTTGTTACATGCAGTATGAGGTCTGAAGTGAGGAGTCCCAATAAATGTTCCCGGCAAAGAGTCGTATTTAGAGTACAACCATATTACTAGCTTGCTTTTGGAGGTACTGAATGCCAAGCTCTTATCATCTAGATATTTGGAGGTGCTCCCATCTTGAACATATTGCCATGTGGTATAAACACTTATGTCTGTCCACCTCTTTTATCTTCTGTTTGTCTTGTCCCTGCTTCCCATTTTATTTCGGTCTCTTTTTGTATTACTAATTAATAAATAGTGGCTGTTCCAGTTCATTACACCATGATGTTATTACAACCATTTTATGGTCTACTTAACATATAACAAGATGTTTCAATTAACCAACATAAAACTGAGTGGATGGGTAAATATTACTCTAAAAAGAAAATGTAACCTGATTAGGTTTGTTCATATCCAAGGATGTTTGTTCTATGGAAATATTTGGAGATACCAAAAAATTAAATATCTGGGAAGTGCATTAACCAAGGTCAGAAAGTGCAACACTGAAATCTGAAGAAGCATTGGGATAGTGAAAGATGTTTTGCCAAAACTAAGCAAAGTATTAAGAAACAAGAAAATTTACCACCACAAGGATCTATCCCTGCATCCCATTAGAATGTCTGATGACCAACTTCTCGAGAGCTCCTCCCTGCGGCTGCTCGGTCTCACGCTGTCTGCTGATCTGAGATGGAACAAATACATCGAGTCAGTTGCATCAGGCAACGCAAAGAAAGTTGGTTCTCTGTGCCGAGCCAGGAAATTTTTCTCCCCAGAATCGATCCTTCAAGTCTATAAATCGACCATTCGCCCTTGCATGGAGTATTGCTGCCATATATGGTCTGGGGCCCCTGCTGTTTGCCTCGGGGTTCTTGATAAGATCCAGAGACGGATAGGCAACGTGATTGGCCCTGATCTGTCATCTCGTCTGCAGTGGCTCTCTCACAGACACGATGTTGCCTCGCTCTGCCTTTTTTACAAGTACTTCCACGGTAATTGCTCTGAGGAGTTGCGTTCGCTTGTCCCTAGGCCTCGTGAATTTAAACGCCCCACCAGGCTGGCATCCTGCTCCCACCCCTACACCGTGGAAACTGTTAGATGTAGACGTCTCTTCTACTCCAATAGCTTCATGTCTCGCACATCTTGCCTATGGAACTCTCTTCCCTATTACTGTTTCCCTGACAAATACAATCTCCAACGGTTTAAGTGTAGCATCAATCGACATCTCCAGTTGCCTTGATCTATCCACTTCCCTTCTCCACATCCTTTCATTTTTCATTCCTATCTGCTCTCGCTCCGGATCTTTTGTGGTCCCCTTGCCTTGATCGACCCACTGTTTTCTCTTCTTCCTCAACCCCTCCCTTGCCACTCCTATCTGCTCTTCCTCCAACCCTTCTTTAACCCCTTGCGTGATAGTGGCCTCCGGCCTTGCTTGGGGTGATATGATTAAAAAAAAAAAAAATTAGAAAGTAAGAAAAGAGTACTGAACTGTTGCATAATGTCAGTCTTCCTATATGTCAGTGCATGATGGACAATCTTGACACAGATCAAGAAAAGACTTGACACAAAACAAAAAATGTGGTTCTACAGATGAATACTGTGACTACCATAGACTGAACATTTCCAATCATTTGTAGCTTTTAATAAATTTTTCCTTTTTGTTATTTCTCCTAAAACTTGTTCCACAATCCATTTGCTCAAGCTCTCTAGGTAGGTTACGCATTATTTTCTTTGTCCCACTTTCCTTCAATCTATCTTCTGAGTATCAAAGTTTCAAAGTCCAATTTCCTCATTATGCGCCCTAAAAAGTTCTACTATTTCTTCCTGATGCTAAGTATACGTGACCTTTTTTTCCATTTTCTTTAAAACTTTACTCACATGTTTGGTCTATGGTATTCTCAGCATCCTTCTTTAGAACCACATTTTAATGTTTAATTTATAAAAAATATGTTATATTTTAAAAAAAATATTAAACTAAAATTATAACATGAAACATTAATATATAGAATATAATTTTGAAATATGCATACAATATATATTGACATTAATATATAATATATATATATATATATATATATATATATATATATATATATCAGGTTAATCTCTCATAAAATCAATTGACAACTTAAAACTGAAAGTTGCAAGGACAGATAACACATGTCTGCAAAATTGAAGTTGTTAAAATTTGTTTTAATTTTGAGTATTATGAAGACAATAAAAAATATATTTCAAATATTTTCATCCCATCATATTTAACATTATGAAGAATTACCCCTTTCAAACTTTTCAATGAATCTCTGAATAGTTTCCATTCTTCTGCATTGGAGTCTATACCAAATTCCTGAACTAGACAGCTTATGGCAGTACCATAACCCAAGGATCCATCTTTTGTTGAAATAGAGTGCCAAATATTTTCCAGTATCTAGAGCAAAAGAAAGGTTTCCTGGATACAATAAGATTTTATTTTTAATCTGAACTCCCAATATTTTCAAGGAGACTGAGGTCACTTACTAAATGATTAAGGTCATCTTGAAAAAATAGTTGTGGCTCATTGCCTGAACATGGGACAATTTCTATCTCAACATCTGAGATAAGGAATTTTCTTGTTTTTATTATTTACAAACAAACATCTTCAAATTTTTGGTTATGTTCACCATTATTATTCAGGTTTTTATAGATCCAGATAAATTTCAAGGAATTTTGAAGTGAACTTTCATTTAAATTATGTTGGTACATTTTTTTTCATTCTGTTGTACATGTAGAGGAATATCTTGATTTGTCCATCTTTAATAAGGATTTCTCAAATTCCACTTTGTCTTAGTCTGTGCCACCTAGTTCAGGGATTGAACTCACAATTACTATGCCACAAATTTCACAAAACAATAGTTAAAATCCTCTAAGCTATTGTCCTGTGAGAGATCTCTAAAACTAAAAATAGTAGCCTTAAACTTAATACTCACATTGCCTGTTTCCTGCTGCTGTTGGTGCCTTGCTTTTACACTTAAGCACCTTTGCCTGCTCACTTCCATTTCTTACTGCTGCTGCTGAAGCCTTTGCTGTCAAGCTTGACACTCTTCACTTTTCTTTCTTTCTTTCTTTCTTAATGGTTCCCATATGGTATTTATTTCTATGCTAAGCCCACTGATACCTGCTGATTCCTTCAGAAATCTAGTTCTACACGGTTCTCTGTGTACTATTACTCATCCATTTCACAGACTTTGAATGCTCTTTTCTCTCCTGTTGGAACAAATTCTTCATTTCTATCTTCAGCATTCTTTTCCTCTGTGAATTTCTACATAACCAGTATTATCTGACAGAATAGGGGGATGTTAATCAGATCAATAGGGATTCACATATACATCCATACAGATCAGTATGAACTGTTTGATCTGATCCATGTATATCAGTAATCAATGTAGATATAGATCCATGCACATCAGTAGGAATTTTTTGAACAATTCCATCTAAGATCAGGAGGGAGTCTTTGATCAGATCCAGGTATATCAGGAGGGATACAAATGTAGATCCATGTAGATCAAGAGAAAGATTTTGATCAGATCCTGGGAATCAGAAGGCATTGTATGATCAGATACAAGCAACTAAATATGGATGGATGTAGATAGAAATCCATGTAGATCAGTAAAAATTATTTCATCTGATCCATTTACTACACTCATAGATGGAGAAGAGATATGAGGTAACAGAAATCTGATTCAAAATGATGCCTAGAAGAAATTTGCTGAAATTTTATAAGACTGACCCACTTCTTAAATCTGATAAAATAACCAAAAAGTACATTTTCTTTTTTGTTGGTAATGAATGGCTTCCTAGTCAAATAGAGGACTTTTAAACATTTTTTATTATTATTATACTTGTTATATACCATACCTATGAATACTAATTGGTATGTCCCAATCCCCATAATTACATTGGACACTATTGTAATGGGGGTAATATGCTGTCTATGTAGTCCACCACTAGCAGTGGCTTACCTATTTCATGCTGCTGACGAGTAGTGTATTTTGTTGATGCTATAAAGATTACCATTTCATTTCCAACCTCCGTTTGGTTATTCCTCATTCAGTAACCCTTTCTAGGTTACAACATTACTTAACACTAAAATATGCCAAAAAATATACATTCCAGCAATTGTTCAAATTAGGATAGTATATTATTTTAATTTAATAAATTTTATAACTAAATAGTGGTTTATCCCTTATATCCTGTTTAGGACTGGATTTCCAGTTCCATCTAAATCTTTTCATTCTTTCACTCCCAGTAGCCTCTTGAATCTTAGTGGCATTATCACCTTACTTGGGGTGAATTGATTACAAAAGCTAGGGACTATTTTACATGTGTGAAATTGCTTGTAGTTCTTTCTCTACAGAAATTACATATGCATTACCAAATTTTAGTATGAAAATAAAATGCATTGAAAAAGGGAGTGTAAAAATGTTAATAGTAAACTAAAACAAAAGTCCCTTCAGAGAACAAGTGATCATGGCCCTCCATATTTACTATCTGTAATCTGTATAATGATATTGTGGCATATGTGTTCACATCAGAAGGGTGCATGTTCATATCATGTTGGGAGGTCACCAGTGTGTTAAGTGTGTTCAAAGTTCTGATGATTTCAATTTATGCCACACTGGTGACCTTGACATGATATTAACACACTATGACCTTAGAAAGAAAAAAAGAAAGATACATTTTTGCCTTTTTGAAGGGCATTAGTGCATCTTCAGCTGGAATTTGAACTTATATTCCTGATTCCATTTCACCTGCTAATAACCATTATGCTACCTACACATCCAGAAAAGAGTGATTATATGCAAATAATACATAATTATTATGATATATTGCAAATAATTGTAATATGAAAATGCATTAAAAAAATGAAAAAAAGGGACTGTCAGTAACCAGTAATTAAGCTTGGCATTAATGACAATACAGTAACTGTATATTTTCCATGCATGTATTTATTCTGTTCAGGCTAGAATATTATTGTAATTTAATCATTGTTTTGATAATTAGTATATCTTTGTTTCTTGGAAGCAAATTGTTCATTGCACAATTTATTATGCACAGATATCTATCAAGCAAAACTATTAAACATTTATAGTTAATCACTTCAAAAGAAAAAATACAATTCTAAACAATCAGAGAATACCACAAAACAAACATGTGAGCAAAGACAAAGTTTTAGAAAAAATGGAAACAAGAAAAACATATCTTTAACATCAGGAAAAGTCAGTTGAAATTTCTAGGGCACATAATGAGGAAAGAGGATCTTGGAAAATTAGATACCCAAGGAATATACTAAAAGTAAGAGGAGCATAGAAAAACAACACACAATGTACCTAGCAAACTTGAGTAAATGATTGTCAGAACAAGGTTAGTAGAGATAACAAAAAGATAAAATTTATTAAGAGCTACAAAGGACCGGAAATTGTGGAGAACCGTGATCTCCCATGCTATGAAAGAACACAGAGCATAGAAGAGGAAAGTAATCTCTAGCAGTAGCATGCAGAGATCGGACAGAGGGTGTGATGGGCATGGGCATCCATATTAGGAGGGCATCTAATGAAAGGAGGCATGGGGGAGTAATGGATAGTGGCTTGGAGTGAGGAATCGGAGAGCCGAGTTCAAATTCCAGTTGAATCCATTACTTTCACTTATGTGCTAATACCATTGGGAAAGGTATAAATCCTCTTCTTCTTCCTCCAGCTATGGGTAAATAACAGGACAGACCAGGTTCAACTGGTCTACTGCAGAAAGAAATGGCAACCTACTGCAGGAAAAAATCTGCCTCATCAGTCATGTATCAAAAGATACATTAATGCGTAATTGTGTATCACGCATGGCACATAACTGATCCCATGAAACAATTAAATAAGAATTTATTTTTTTAAATTTGAAATTGTCTCTGTTAACAACGTTATACAAGCATCCGACAATCACACAAACTGGTGTGAATGTGGAGCTGTGTTTTGATAAGCAAGACTGGAGTAGGCCCCCTGTCTTGAGTCTCAGTAGCATACAACCAATGAGTAGGCTCAAGGAATCACCAAACCTCAGCATGTCATTGATCCCTAGTCACTTGTTCTTGAAATATATAATCTATAACTATGTATACTTGAGAATATACAATATTTCATTTCTATATTTATGCATGGTTGCTAAGAGGTGGAAAAAGAATTATTCAGCCTATACAGTGAGGTTATCCTAAGGAAACTGGAGATCCCACCAGTATTTATTATAATTAGGGGCAGTCTTAAGAGGCACAGTGGAGTAATGGATAGCGGCTCGGATTGAGGAATTGGAGAGCCGAGTTCAAATTCCATTTGGATCCATCACATTTGCTTACATGCTAATACCCTTGGGAAAGGTATGAATCCTATTGTTCTCTCCCCAGATTATAGGTAAATAGCAGGACAGACCGGGTTCTATAGTCTTGGATGTCAACTGGTCTACCACAGAAAGAAATGGCACCTTATTGCGGGAAAAAAAATCTGCCTCATCAGTCATGTATCAAAAGATAAATGATCGCCTAAGCGTGTATCATGCATAGCACATAACTGACTGAGGTGCAGTCTTAGCAATATAAATTATGCAGATGGCTGTTGATGGCAGACACAAAAGGATAGCTACAGGACCTCCTAGGCAAGGTAGCAAATGGAAAGAAGAAGAAAAGACTAACAATCAATTGTTAGAAAACAAAATATCTGGTTGTCAGCAAAAAAAAGCTTAAGATGGGAACTGTGCTTTGGAGATTTCAAAATCAAATAATTAAAGAAGCTTAAATATCTGGGGAGTGTTTTAAGAGAGGATGGATAATGTGACACTGAATTACAATGGTGTGCATAGGAATAGCAAAAACAAATTCCAAAATCTAGAAAAAATAACTAAGAAACACGAAACTGAATGGCGTCATAATATCAATCCTCTCATATAGCAGTTAATGCTGAAGAAACTCTTTACAGATGAAGAGAAAACTGGAGGCAACAGAATGTCATTCTACAGAAGGATACTCAGAATACCATCGACATAAGCAACAAAGAAGTATTAAAGAAAATTGAAACAATTAGAAAAAAAACACTTACACTTCGAATCAGAAAGAGGTAGCTGATATATAGTATAATTAAATCTATATAATTAAGAAAATATCTAAAATGCTTTATTCTTATTTATAACAAATTTCCTGAACAATATTATAATCTTTGCCATTCAGACTATAATGATCTTCTTGGTTGTTACAAGCACTATGATTCAGCCATATGTACCAGCTTTCTTTCAGGGTTTGACTTTCTAATCATCACCTTCTTCAAATTTTGACTTTGCAAAGGATAGAAGTTGTGGAGAGCCATGATTGTCCATGTCCTGAAGAAGAAGAAATGATCTATTTGTGTGGAGTAATTGGTCATGTTTAAGTGTAATTGACAAAATGCACAAGAAATGAATTGACAAAGTTCTCAAAACATCATAAGAAAAGGAAGCAAAAGAACACTGGGTAGCAATAAGGCTATACAAAGTTCCCATGCTTCCTTTATTTATAGGAAATAAAAATATAGTTATTTATAGCCAGAGATCAACACCGGGATAGGAGAGAATGGCTGGTCAGAGTAGAAATGAAAATCAGAGAGAAAAGTGTGATAACTGATCCACTGTGCTCAGAGACAGAATCATATTCCTTCTTTCCATGTAAAATGAAGACATATGAAGCAGTTTTTGAAAATGCTTAACAGGGAAGACCATGTTTTCAATACATACGAAAACTGAAACACGTTTTCATATTTTCAGCATAGAAAAACTGTGACAAGTTATTTTTGATGGATCTGACTTTTGAAAATTCATCAAGGATGACAACGATGTCAACTCTATGAATGTTAATGAATGAAATGCCCGGATTTCACTTGTTGCTGTGGTAGAAAACTTTCTTGGTAATCACAACACAGACAACTATAGGGAACAGGATGTTAGCAAACTACTTGGTGCTTGGTGCTAATAATATAAGTATCAAACTACATTTCCTACATAGTCATGTGGATAGGTTTCCAGAAAAAACTGTGGCAATATAAGTGATGAACAAGGAGAATGTTTTTACTAGGACATAAAAGTCATGGAGGACAAATATCAAGGGAAATTGGATAAAATAATGACAGCAGATTACTAATGGAGCCTGAAGAGAGATAAAACTGGATCATCCAGGAAAATCAAAAAAGCTCTTAACATGATTGTTCATGTCTTGCTTTTCAAGCAAATGACTTAAAATAATCAAATCTCATGATTTTGTTCATCATTTGAAGCAAGAGAATTGGAGAAAAATGACTATGGTCATAGTGTGAAAATTAAGAAAATGTCTATGATAATTTAAAATCAGCACTATGAAATTGTTGAAAATTAGATATGATATCCCTTACACCTTTTGAAAATTAGATATGATATCACTTACACCTTTTGAAAATTAGATATGATATCCCTTACACCTTTTGAAAATTAGATATGATATCCCTTACACCTTTTGAGAATTAGATATGATATCCCTTACACCTTTTGAGAATTAGATATGATATCCCTTACACCTTTTGAAAGTTACATATGATATCCCTTACACCTTTTGAAAAAATTGTTTAATAATATTGTTAATTTCAGAATTTCAGACAAAGAAATAGAGCAAAAACACAGTATGAAGATACTAGTTTGAATTAATTATAAAATAATGATAATGGTTGATATCATAATTTCAAGCAATGAAAACAATCAAATGCATACTATGATGATACAATTGTGAATTAGTTATAGAATAATGATAATTTCTCATTTCAGACAATACTCCATCTATAGAAAACCTTATGACTGGTAATATTTCATGAGACTAAACTAATAAAATTTATACAGACAGGAATATAATTTATATGAGGCTATTTCAATATCATATACATTTGTTACGATGATTATACAATGTAAGATTTTATTATGCAATTCAGTTTTTAACACTTGTTATGAACAAACTGATGTTGGTAAAACATTCAGGATATACTTATACAATAAACATAGGTGAATTCCACTCATATATATATATATATATATATATATATATATATATATACCATAATGAGGAGCCACGTATACTTTCTTAATATGTATATATAGAAAAAACAACTAAAAAGTTGTAAATTAAAGAAAATATAATGTTTTTTTATGGAAGTATTTATTTATATTTTTTTATATATATGTAATTTGATATTTCAGATCGACCTCGATCTTTCATCAGAAATAACTGTTTTTCTAAAACATATATATATATATTAAGAAAGTATATGTGGCTTCTCATTATGGTATATATATATATATATATATATATATGAGTGAAATTTTTTCTAAATAAATAAAAAATTGTTAAATAAGGAGTGGCTCTATTTAATAATTTTTTGTTTTCAATAAAGCTAATTTACTCAAAATGACAATAGCTTTAACTTTCAATAATTCCTTCTGTAGTGATAGTCTAATTAAAATATGGGAAGGGTAGAGACTAAAAGAGTTGTTCATATTCAGATTAATTGGTTGATTGATTTGTTTTTATAGTGTATCAAATATTTGTGGTTTATTTAAAGCCAGAATATATTTTTAGCATGTAAAAACCTTTTTGGAGATAATAATGATTTACTGATACTCCTAATTAACCCATAGCTAGAGAGAGAAGAGGCGGATTTATACCATTCCCAAGGGTATTTGCACATAAGCGAATATAACAAATCCGAGTGTGGACCTCAGCTTTCTGAATTCCAATACTATGCCATTATCTATTACCACCCACACATCCAAGCTTACAACACCCACTATTTTTAAGGTGTCACCCATCTAAGTACTGACTAGGCTCAATGTTTCTTAACTTCAGTGATTGCACGAGAACTGGTATTATAGTTGTTAGCTGTCCATATTCAGTTAGTGGGACTATGTACTTGAGTATCAGCCACTATATTATACAACCTCATTGTACCAACAAAAAATACTGGATGTGACAAAAAGAACATATTTCCTAAGAAAATAAAGGATACCATATAAAAATCTGCTGAAGATCACTGGGTATAACATACATTTTGAAAAAACAGAGTACACTGGGTAAAACATTGATAAACACAACTAAAATGAGGATACTAAGTTGAAATCAGAAAGAGAAAACAGAGACGTCTAAGGCACATAATAGAGAAAGAGTGCTTGGAAAATTTAACACTCCCAGGACATGTTAAAAACAAGTGTCACAAGAAAACAACAAATTAACAAGCTTGTGTAAATGTTTGTCAGAACAGGGATTAGTAGAGATGCCAAAAATACAAACACTGTTAATATTTACAAAGGACTGGAAGTTGTGGACAACCATGATTGATCCACGGCTTGGAAGTTACATAAACATAGAAGAATCTGAAAGCACTCATAATACAACAATATAGCTATTCTGAAATTCCAACTGAAATAGATACAATTCCTTAATTTTCTTTCTTAAAATTGATACAGAATTTAATATCAGTGAGCAGAAATGCACCTTGGAAAGACATGAATCTTTTTCTTCCCTCCCTATCTGTAGGTTAAATAGCAGCATTGACAGCAATCAGTTTATCATAGATAACGAAAAATCAGCAGTCATGATTGCCAAAATCCTGAAGGGATATATTAAATTCATTTGTATTTATCTGAGTATTGCTTTACATCTAATGTAAAATATTTGAAATGAGACAGCTTGAGATAAACAGTTTTGATTCTGAATGGGTTACAGGGAAAATCCTCTTACATGTGTCTTAGAATTTGCTTACATAAGTATGTCGATAAGTACGTAGCCTAATGATGAAAAATGCATATATTTTACATAACAAAAATTTATCTTCTTACGTAATCTCCTTCTTTGACAATGCACTAAATTTAGTGATGCTTATTAATCACATGACATGTAATGAGAAAGAAGGGCCTGGAGAATCTGATACTCACAGGTCAAATGGAGGGAATAAGCGATTAGGGAAAGCAGTGCATGACGTACCTGGCGGGCTTAAGCAAGTTGATGGCAGGACATGGTCTGGGGGAGTTGGCAGAGGCGTGAAACTTATTGAGAGCCACAAGAGATAAGGGGAAGTGGAGAGCTATGAACGCCTACATCCTGAATGGACGTGACACATAAAAAGAAAAGAAAGAAGACTGAACCTTATACAACAAAAATTTCAGATTTAAATTCAGTTAATACCTATATATCTTTAGTTAAGGATTTATTGATTCTCCTTCATTTTTTTGCATTCCCCTCTTTAGGACCCTTAGGCATAAACAGGTGAAAAATTTAAATATGTATCAATGTTACAGCTATTTTACTTCTAGAGGTTTGCCTATTTTGGAGAACACATAATCCTGACAGTTTAGCAACAGCCTGCTTTCAGATATAATTAAAATGCACCCAAACAAAAGCTATATATCTATATCTATATCCATATCTATCTATCTATCTATCTATATATATATATATATATATATATATATATATATACATACATATATATATTATATATATGTGTGTGTGTGTGTGTTTGCACATGTGTGCGTGCGATCTCAGAATGACTGTTGGTTTAATAGGCAACTTAATTTGATATAAGGGTAGATAATTTGGTGATGCACAATGAAAGTTTATTATTATTCTTGTTACTTTTGCGCAAGTCTTTGATCTTGCTATCTTCTGATCAGGTTTGCTCTAAGAATTGAGCAAACAAGAATGAAATCAAAGAGATCTCTGACTAATTTATGACTGAAATTGATCTATTTGATTAATTACAAACTGGTTAGCAATGTTTGCATGACACTACAAATGTCTCACCGAAGGACAATTAATATTAAACCGATCTTCTGTTAGGGATTTTGGCACAAGAAAGTTTGTAACTGGATATTCTAATAATAAACCACAACTTGGATTTTTGCTTTGAATAAAGTATTTTTATGGAAAGCTTTTTTGGATAGACTTGATTTTTCTGAAAAGATTTTTTTTGATGGACTTGATATTTCTGAAAAGATTTTTTGATAAACTTGATTTTTCTGAAAATTTCTTTGATAGACTTGATCCTGTACCAAACAGCTCACTTCATCTCTAGATTTTTTGATGGCCAGATTGGGTTAAATTGGAGATGTCAACCTCAAGCAGGTGCAGAATAAGTACCTGGGAAGTGATATAACAGAGGATAGAATATGCAGCACTGACGGCCAAACCCAGACTGAACACGTGAAAGAAGCATTCCAAAAGCTAAGCAAGGTTCTGATAGATAGATAGATAGATAGATAGATAGATAGATAGTTTGTTTGTTTAACGAGCATATCGACCTTCGTTGGGCCATTTAATGCTGAGAAAGTTTTTTTTTTCTCTTTTTTTTCTCTCCTCTTTTTTTTTTTCTTTTGATATGGTTTGCTTTCTAAAGTTGTTGTACTCCTGAGTTGTTATGCACCTTTAGGCTGTTGTACACATCAAGATTGTTATGAGCAACAAGGTTATT
>OZ038495.1:48661013-48666013 GCA_964036315.1 Acanthosepion esculentum | reverse complement strand
AGAATGAGATCTTTGTCTGCAAATGTATACATAATGCTATAGGCTTAGTGCTAAGGAAGGCTGGAAAATAAACACAAGCATATATTTATTTGAACTTGAATGTATTTACTAATATTTAGAAGTGTATATAAAATTCTGTGACAAACATGAAAAATCTACAAAGGCATATATATATATATATATATATATATATATATATATATATATATATATATATATATATATATATATACATACATATATATATATATATATATACATACATACATACATATATATATATATATATACATACATACATACATACATATATATATATATATACATACATACATACATATATATATATATATATATATATATACATACACTATAGGGCAAAAGTTTGGGAACAACCCTGCATTACTTTGAAAAATACCTTAAAATGAGATATTTTTGTACTCCTTTTTAAGTAAAAGATATAATTATTCCAGTAACTGTAATATATTTTCTTTTATTTTGACAAAAATAAGCACTTGACTAAAAACATTATCATATAAGAGCACCATATTTTGTTTTCAACAATAAAACCACCATTTGCCTTAATTACTACTTTACAAATTCTTGACATTCTTTCACACAGTTTTTGAACAAAAGTAAATGGAAGACCTTCCCAAGTATTCTTCAAGTACTGAAAAAACTCACTCTCACACTTGGGGTATTCTCCTTCAACTCTTCTATCCAATTCATCTCATACTAATTTCATGGGAGTGAAAGCAGGAGATTGAAGCAGCCAAGTCATAATTTCAAAACCTTTTTCCTTTTCTTTGACTTAAGGTAATTTTGACATAATTTAGAAGTGTTTTGGATCATTGGCATGTTGAAAGGTGAATTCTTTCCAATTATGTATAAACCAGATTGCAAAATGTTGTCTTTGCAATAATGTTGTTCTTTTTCATGATTTCCTTGACTTGAATCAAATCTCCAGCACTCTCTTCCCCAAAACATCCAAACTCCATAACAGACCCACCACCATACACAACAGTTGAAACTACACATTCATCATTCAGTCTTTCTTCTGGTTTTCTTCTCACATAAACTCTCCTTTACTAACAAAAAGTTCAATTTGGACCACAATACATTTTGCCAATCTTTCAGTTTTCAGTTCTTATGATTTTTTGCCCATAACAGTCTTTTCTGCTTATTCACCTTCTGCAACAGATTTCTTGATGGATATGCACCCCTTGATCTAAGTTGATTTTTCACAGTTAAAAGCAATTGCTCTCAACTCTGGGGCCATTTTCCTTCTATTTTTTTTGCTCTCAGTAATCAAGTGTTTATCTTCAGGAGCAGTTCTCTCATTTGGTGATCCAGCTCTATTCCTGTAAACGTTTCCACTACTTTTAACTGCCTTTGTAATGAATATTGCACCCAATATCTAGATATCTTCAACTTCTTGGAAATTTGTCTTTGACAGTAGCCTTCTTTGAGTAAAATTTCAATTTATGCCCTCATTTCCATGCTAAGCTGCTTTGGTTTTGCCATTTTGTGCAAATTACTAACACTCATAGTAAGACTGTAAGGAAGACACTGGAATAAAAGATTGTGTGGAGATGGGTTTAATCACATGAGATCATAGATTCAGAATACAGTAGTTTATTGTGACAAGCATACAACTGAAAAAACTAGGCCTTTCGCGATCCACTTTTTGCCCTTGTTTTATGAGCAGATGTTCTACACATAGCAAGTGAAAGAGTTCATGTTTCAATGATAAGTATAGAGAAGGTTAGTCAGACTTTCTACACAATAATAGTTTAGTGTATATCAATTTAATATATGTGAATAATCTGGCATTTTTCTCCCAGATGATTGAAATTTATTTAATCATTTACATATCATCCTCAACACCAAAGTATTCGTATAAAAAATGTGGAATCTTTGATGTTCTGCAAATTGTCTACCAGTGTTATAAATGGTAAGAGTTAAAAACATATTGGAGACACAAAAAGTAGACACTCATATGATATTTGAAACTCTTGAGATCCAAAATAAGGTAGCTGTTATGGTTGGATACTCTCAGTCAGTTGCCTCAAAGATAACACAAAATACTTTTTCAAAATGATTCAACTGAGATTCCAATGTCAAGACAAGAGCTAGAGATAAATATGAACTGAAGACGATCTTTATTTCCAATCGATTTACCAAATGTGTTGAAATTTCCATATCCTGGAATGATGCTGGCGTAGCAGTTTCTCAATCCAAACACTCCAGAGGCTCCATCATCGTAGATATGACAGCAGGATACCAATTTTGAATCAACTACTATTTTTCAAGCAGAAAAGGAAGAATTTAATCTGGTCTAGAGACAGTCAAACTTGCTCAGTCGATCAACAGAACCACATCATTTTAAGTAATGAATCAACATCCTGATTTTGTGATTGTGCCCCTTCCTCCATATTTGGAGACAAGTAATATGAGATACGAAGTCAAATTGATGAGAAAAAATCTAAAATTCCCTCAGTTTATGATAGTTTGATGATGTAAGCTTGTCATTAAAGATTTGTTTCTTGAAAATGTTGGTTAATACTGTTGCCTATCAGGATGTCCTCGGTCATTTCCTTATCCAATACACAGGAGTCAAATTTAGGGTGCAAGGAATTTATCATCCAGTATGACCATGTTCCAGGCCATGCAGTGAAAGTCGACAAAAGAATCATTTAGGGAGAAGAAGATAACCGTTCTTGACTTGTCTGCAAATAGGCCAGTCACAAATCTAATAGAAAAATTATCATCAAAAAGAAATACTATCCATCAAATCATGAAGAACTGAAACAGGTCATTACTGAAGTGTGAGTATCAATGACAGGGAGAATTGTTGTAAGAGGTTAATCAGTTCATTACAACAACGAATGAAAGTAATAGTAGATGTAAAAGGTTATGCAACAAGGTATTAAGATACTAATAATACTTCTATGTGCCACATCCCTTCAGGACGTGAGTAGTATTAGATCTCCACAATTTCCTGTCATCTGTAGCTCTTAGTCAAGTCTGTTTTGTTGTATTATTTTTTCTAATCACTATTCTACCATCCATTTACACAATGCTTTCTTCTGTCTCTCATGCCTTAAGTATGTTCTGTGAGTATCAAATTTTTCAAGACACCTATCCTCATTATGTGTTCCAGAAATTTCAATTGTCTTTTCCTGACTTTAAGTGTGTCTTTTTTGTTTTCATTGTCTCTAAAACTTTGCTGTTGTTCACATGTTCAATCCATATTATTCTCGGTAACATTCTGTAGAGCCACATTTTTATCATCCCAAGTCTCTTCATTTGTGAGATGGTCATCCAGCATTCACTGCCATATAGGAGAACTGATATTACATAACAGCTCAGTATTCTTTTCTTTGTTGCTAACAAAAATTTTCCTGTCTGTTGTCCTCATCTTTGACAACAGTTCCGAACGATGTAAATAGTGTAAATAATTACAATACGTCATCTCAGAAATATAGACAAAATTGTTTGTGATTCTTAATATACTGCTTAGCTTTTGGAAGGCAGATTTCACTATTCCAATGCACTTTTGGTGTCACATTATCTACCCTCTGCTATTATATTTAAATATTAAAATTGTAGTTGCTTGATTTGGTATCTCCAATTCTTAATTGCTTTTGCTAACAAACATACATCTTATATTCTTGCAATTGATATTTATCCCTTATTTCTAGCATTCCTTTACTACATTCCTATAATTCCTATATCTGTCATCAACACTGTCAGTGACATATCTAATGTTGTCAAGATCATAGTGACCAATAATGAATACTGGTAGTAACTAATTCTCTCAGGATTTGCGCATGTGATCGTGAATACCATGACCCATCTGGGACATACGAGTACCACATGTACTGCAGCTGCAGTAGAAGTGGTGTTTCTTCGGCAAGATAACCTGGCAGAGCCTAACACTCTCGAGGCCTTTCAGGAATACTTCACTGTAAAGATTGCATAAGTCTGGTGAGAAGACACATCCTTGGCTTATACCTTTCTAGTTTTTGCATATTTACTGAGCTAATTTTCTGTCCATTTGCTACTCATCCTTCAACATCTTTGTATGACATGCCAACAATAAACGTTGTTCAGATCTAATCCTCGGTATTCCTTTCTCTTGCTACCAAACACTTAATATAACATTATTTAGTTAAAATATTTTAAAATAAGATTAACTTAAAAATATTTATTAAATATGCAAAAAAATATTTCTAAATCATATTCACTTGAAAATATTTTTTAAACATGGCAAAAAATATTTTTTAAAATAGTTTGTTTAAAGAAAGCTGAAACATAAATATGCATACACGCAATCATAGAGAGGTGGAAAGAGAGGTGAAAAGAGAGAGGTGGAAAGAGAGAGGTGAAAAGAGAGAGGTGGAAAGAGAGAGGTGGAAAGCGAGAGGTGGAAAGCGAGAGGTGGAAAGAAAGAGGTGAAAAGAGAGAGGTGGAAAGCGAGAGGTGGAAAGCGAGAGGTGAAAAGAGAGAGCTGGAAAGCGAGAGGTGAAAAGAGAGAGGTGGAAAGAGAGAGGTGAAAAGAGAGAGGTGGAAAGAGAGAGGTGGAAAGAGAGAGGTGGAAAGCGAGAGGTGGAAAGCGAGAGGTGGAAAGCAAGAGGTGAAAAGAGAGAGGTGGAAAGTGAGAGGTGAAAAGAGAGAGGTGGAAAGCGAGAGGTGAAAAGAGAGAGGTGGAAAGCGAGAGGTGAAAGAGAGAGGTGGAAAGCGAGAGGTGAAAGAGAGAGGTGGAAAGCGAGAGGTGAAAAGAGAGAGCTGGAAAGCGAGAGGTGAAAAGAGAGAGCTGGAAAGCGAGAGGTGAAAAGAGAGAGGTGGAAAGCGAGAGGTGGAAAGCGAGAGGTGGAAAGGAATAGGTGAAAAGAGAGAGGTGGAAAGCGAGAGGTGAAAGAGAGAGGTGAAAAGAGAGAGGTGGAAAGAGAGAGGTGGAAAGCAAGTGGTGAAAAGAGAGAGCTGGAAAGCGAGAG
>OZ038495.1:48646013-48653513 GCA_964036315.1 Acanthosepion esculentum | reverse complement strand
TCAACTCTGATAATTAACTTTATTATTATTATTATTATTATTATTATATATATATATATATATATATATTTTTTTTTTAATACTATAGTTACTCAGTTTTGTGATCTAATTCAACTCTGATAATTAACTTTATTATTATTATTATTATTATTATATATATATATATATATATATATTTTTTAATACTATAGTTACTCAGTTTTGTGATCTAATTCAACTCTGATGATTAACTTTATTATTATTATTATTATTATTATTATTATTATTATATATATATATATATATATATATATTTTTTAATACTATAGTTACTCAGTTTTGTGATCTAATTCAACTCTGATAATTAACTTTATTATTATTATTATTATTATTATTATTATTATTATATATATATATATATATATATTTTAATACTATAGTTACTCAGTTTTGTGATCTAATTCAACTCTGATAATTAACTTTATTATTATTATTATTATTATTATTATTATTATATATATATATATATATATATATATATATATATATATATATATTTTTTAATACTATAGTTACTCAGTTTTGTGATCTAATTCAACTCTGATAATTAACTTTATTATTATTATTATTATTATTATTATTATTATTATATATATATATATATATATATATATTTTAATACTATAGTTACTCAGTTTTGTGATCTAATTCAACTCTGATAATTAACTTTATTATTATTATTATTATTATTATTATTATTATTATTATATATATATATATATATATATATATATTTTAATACTATAGTTACTCAGTTTTGTGATCTAATTCAACTCTGATAATTAACTTTATTATTATTATTATTATTATTATTATATATATATATATATATATATATATATGTGCGTGTGTGTGTGTGTGTGTGTGAAGGGGTGTAAGATGTATAATATATTTGTAGGATATAAAATATGCACACACACACACACATATATCACATGATGGACTCTCCTGTCGATTTCAATGTATGAGGATCCAACAATCTCATTCAGTTTTTATTTTTGTGTTGTCTGTAACACTGCCATGGCGACCTGCATACAAGTCCACATATTGTGCAACAGTGAGGATCTCGGAACATAACCATAGGAATATTTGCTGACACACAGAAGTGCCAAAAATAAATGGCCTGATTTAGAAAATTTCCTGAAACTGTTAGTTCCTCTGGTTAGATTTTGAAATGTACATCAGTTTGAAAACTTTCCAGCATCTACTCATATATACATATACATATATATATGTGTGTGTGTGTGTGTGTGTGTGTGTGTTTGTGTGTGTGTGTGTGCATGCATGTAAGTTTAAGAAATCTATGCATATATCATTTTATGCAAATGAACTTAGAGGCATGGGTCTTTGTTCTAAACATATATATATACATATATATATATATATATATATATATATATATATGCTACATTGAAAACAATGTCAACATACTTATTTAGAAAGCTACCATTGGTAAAATGAACATGTACTTGAAAATACAGAAAAATAAAAACAAATATCACTTATCTTCATATTTGTCTGGCATTACTGTTTGCAGAGGGTACTTGATAAGTGATGTGAGGACAATGAAATCTGCTGCATTTTACTTCAGTTTTATTTAAAATATGTCTTCTTTCTTTCTTAAAATCATATTTACTCATTCAACCATATTTAAGATTCTTCAATCTTTAGTCACTAAATTCCAGACAAACAAATGGCTTTTATGTCTGATGGTGTTTTCTACAGGGAAAATTGAAAAGAAACAAAGTATTTGTTTAAATATTAGGCTCTGTAAACAGTAAAACTCTAATTACTTGTTGAATAAAATAGTTAAACAAATATGTTTCTAAATTCTCTCTAATGGGTGACTTTCTGAATTTCATATCTTTGAAATCCTTTTTCTTTTGAGGTAACCATCCATGTCTTTATTCATAATTGATAAACACTAAACACTTCAAAAGTGTAAGGATCAGTTATAACAAACTTAGTATAAGGAAACTAAGCACAGGATAGGCTGCACTTGGTGTAGTTTGACCAACACTGTAAGATGCTACAAAACCAAAATATTAGTCTTATTCTGACAAGAAAAACTTTTGAGCCACCTTGGTAAAGTATTACTTTTGTTAATTTTATCCTCAAATTGAAAGTGATTAGCTGTATGCTTTTCATTGTTCATTTTATGATCTTTGATGGCCAAAAAATATGTTACTGCATTTTCATTAATTTTTTTTAAAGCATTTCACTCCAAGCAAGGCAGGAGTGCCATTAGTACACAAAGGGTTACAGAGAGTGAAAGTAAGAGCAAAGACTGAGTATAGGGGAATTGAAGGAAGAATAAAAAAAAGAATGGGTATCCAGACAGCAGATGAGGAAAACTGATGTTACATTTAATTTTTTGAAGATTGTAGTTATCAAGGAGGCGAAAAAGAGGAAGGGAGTTCCACTGTCGGGAAGTGCAAGAGAAGAAGCTGATGGAGTAGAAGAGGCAGTTACATTTAATTGTTTCGACAGTAAGAGTGTGTGAGCAAGATGCCAACCTAGTAGCATGCTTAAATTCATGCAGTTGTGACACCAGTGAAGATAGCGCGTCAGAACAGTTACCATGAAAATATTTATAGGAAAAACACAGGGAAGTCACATCACATCTGTGGGAAAGTGAGTGGAGTTGAGATGCCAAGTGAAGACCAATCACATTGCAGATCCTTCTTCGGATTTTGTTGAGAACCTTGAGATGAACAGCAGGGGCACCAGACCATATATAACAACAATATTCCATTCATGGACAAAGGGTAGATTTGTAAATGCGCAAGATGGACTCTGATGAGAAAAACCTTCTGCATGACACAGAAAACCAACTTTCCTTGCAGTAGATGCAGCTCTTGATTCAATGTAGTTGTTCCACCTCAAGTCAGTGGAAAACATGTGGTTCAAGAAGGCACACTCAAATCATGCTGGTAGGCGGATGGGAAGTTTCTCTATGGTGGTTACATGAGAGCAGTTTCGGTTTGGAGGCATTAAAATTTATAAGCCATTTCCTGCCCCAATCAACCACTGACTGGAAGTCCTTTTCAAGATCAATGGCCAGGTTAATTTTGTAAGCAATGCCAAATTTACTATTGAGACAGGAGTAAATGGTAGTGTCGTCTACATAGATGCCTACTTGAGAACTGATGACATCAGTGATGCATAGAGGATGATAGAGCATTTTAAGCATAGTGATGCTGAAAAAAGGCCATGCAAACTACTGAGCCACCAGTGAAAATTTCACCTTTCAGCTCTTTTCTTAATTAAAATGATTTACAGAAAATACAAAACATCAAAGTATGGAGTCCATAATTATTGTTGTTGAGTTGAATAATTGTCTCAAATCAATGTGGCATTGAGTGGAACCTGGTCGAGATTTCCTAATCAGAAATACTGTCCCGTTCTTCTTAGCAGTAATACCACAACCCTTAAAGATTGCATGGATGTCATTGGAGCACTTGTTTCTTCATTTCCCACCATAAGGGTACAATTATATTGAAACCAGGACTTTGTACCGGACAGTTTTTGAAAAATTGAAACATCTTCATCTACAAGAAATCTTTTGGTTCCACATGTTGTGTGGCAAGAAGCACTGTCATGGTGAAAAATTTCTCTGTCTTCTTAGTCTTGCAGAAGATTAATATAGTTTTCTGGTTTTGCCAATTTTCCTGTACCATCAGTTCTGTTGCAAACTTACACCATTACGTAGACACTATCAAATTTTACCATCTTTGTAGCGAATCTTGCATTGTTTTTTTGTCCCCTTGGTTTTCTTGCATATCCCCTTGCATTAGAATGTAACTCTATTTAGAATGTATTTCATACTCAGCACTAAAAATACTTTTTGTCACTTTAGATGTGCTTTTGACTATTTAAGTTTTCTATTCCACTGTATTTTGGATAATAATGTTTTTCCTTTACTGTTATACACCTGTTCAAATTGTTTTTTCCTAATGCTCTGTGTACTGTATCAACTGATACCTCACCGTTAAGACTGCATTCAATCTTCACTTGCCTTGTTGTGAATTTTTTATTGCCTACTGAGACTCACGCAATCTTTCTTTCATTTCTCATGTCTAACTTTTATGGTCTTCCAGTTTGTTCTTTTCGCACTAAGCACACTTCCAGTAGTAGCTAATATCTTTTGGGTGGTTTGAAAATCTTTGTTTCAGCTGAAATTTTAGCCATGATTATAGTGTCAAAAAGGAAGCTAATTTTCAACAACAATGACTTGCCAAGGAACCTTACACTCATATTAATAAAATGGAACTATTTGCCTTTCAAAAATTAAGCAAAGTATTAAGAAACAGGAAAATTTAATTAGAAGCAAACAAAAGACTGCTGATCTGCTGCCTAATTCAATCTTCTATATGATAGAGAATACTGGACTATTGACAAACGAAGAGGAGACTTGAGGCAACAGAGGTATGGTTATACAGTAGACTACTGAGAATAGCAGGCATGAAACAAGGAAGTTTTAAGAAAAATTGGAACAAAAAATACTTGCAATCAGAAAGAGACAGTTGGGAAACATAACCAGAAAAGAGGACTCGGAAATATTTGACACTAATAGATTAATTGAAAATTGTGGAGGGCCATAATCGACTACATCTTTATGCATATAACAGTCATTCATTAACTGATATTTTCTGTTAACTAATTAGCTCCTTACAAGTGTACATGTTTAGGTGTGTAATACTTTCTATGTCACTAGGAGAGTCCACTAGATATATATAATAGTTAAATTTCCTAACTCTAAATTGGGCTCTTTTGATCACAGTAGAAAGAGAATTTTCTGCAATTCTAAGCTTGACCTAACCTAATTTATCTCTATCATCCTTCCAGCTCACAGCTCAATGGATGGTACTTCTGAATATTATTATACTTATAAAATATCATAAACTTGAATATGTCTGTTATTTTCCAATGGCACAGGTAAACTTATTTTATACTTCACACCTCTCCATATCTGAAATTTCTGTTTGTGCTTTTAGAAAATATGCATAGAAATGTCAATACTTTTATACAATGTTTAAGAGTTTTGCTACTACCTGTCTCCATTTGAATAATTTATTTGATAGAATTTGTCTTCGGCAGATTCTGGGTCATTTTTCAGCAGTAAAAGAATGCAGTCAAAAGTTTAATATTCAACTGGTTTGATAAATATAGAAGACAATTTGGAAAACTTTTAAAAGTTTGTATATTTTTTTCATAAAATACATCTGTTTGAGGCTTTGGCACACATCATCAGTGATGCTTTTAGCCAAGGTTCATTATAGGTTTTGGGTCTTTCAACATCGTATTCCCTCTTCACAGTAACCCAGCCAATACTCATCAAGTATCGACATGTGCCATCTGTCAGCTACAAATTTCCTTATTTGTAAATCACACACTGAGACTCCTCTTGGTTATATCTACTTTGGATGCACAAGACATGAGTTCAAGAAGTGTCTTAACCAACATCAAAGCACCTTTAAAATAAGTAAATGCCGGAATCAAACGTCCCTAACTAAATAATTCTGGCACTTAATGGAAACCAATAAAACACCTACTGTAAAATGAAAATTACTAAGAAAGGCTAGAATTTGTAGGTCATTAAATGACCTATGTCCTTTGTGCATACATGTGAAATTATATGTTGTTAAGTTTATGAAAAATAAAAATTTGTTTAATCAAAGAAATGAAATAGCTATTTTCTGCAGACACTGTCAAAGATTTTCCTTAAATAATAATTAAATATGATAAAAAAGATGAAAAATGAAATATACATATTTAAACTTGATCTTTGAATAATAATTTTGAAATAAGGAGGTAATTCTAATATATTTATTTGTTTAAAAAACATATAGTCTATTACTTATTTAAAGTAGGGATTATACTTTAAAATTGAGGGAATAAATTTTAAATATTAAAAATAAAATGTACTCATATTCAAATGAACCTTTTTAGAAAATCTTTTTGCATAAAATTAGTAAAATAAAGATGCAAAAAAATTCTATGTAAAAAAAAAACCCAGACATCATGTGAAAAACGGATGTCATCATTTGTTGAACAGGCACTCCTACCCTGTCTTAGCTTAACCTGATTTTGAAAGTAGCTTGATACAGAGGTTGTTGATGGAAACAAATACCCTACCACCCCTTATTAATAATGATTAAATTTCCCATAACCTTAACAACTAATAATATCAAGATTGTTTGTGATTATAAACCCAGTAAATTTTATAATTAAATTTAAAGCTTAGTTTTTCATTTTGAAACACGGTAATTCCAGTGTAGCAATGGAACCATATTTTTAAATTAGTAAATTTAAATTGTGTATATATATATATATATATATATATATATATATATATATATATATATATATATACTTGGTAGCATAGTGGTGAGTATCCCCATGTCATGTGGGAGACCAGAGTTTGATTCCTCACTGGGGAACATTTAAACTGTTTATGGGAGGCACGGTGGTGTAGTGGATAGCAGCAAATATTGAGGAATCTGAGAGCCAAGTTCGAATTCAACTTGAATCTATTACATTCATTTACCTGCTAATACGCTTGGTAAAGAAGGTATTAATTCCATTCTTCTTCCTCCAGCTATGGGTAAATAACAGTACAGTTCTATAGCCTTGGATGGCAACTGGTCTAGGAGAAGGACAACTCTGAATTCAAAACCTGCAGAGGGTTGTTTGGGGACCTTGTGGTACATAGTGCACCAGGCCTCTGTATTCGGCCCTTGATTCCATTGTCAGTGTACCCTCTTGGACAGTATCTCATGCAAGACAGTACCTCCTGTCCGTGATACAATTTTAATTCCTCAGACTCTGTATTTAATCTGGTGACACATTTTAACTGTACATAAACATTTGAAGTAAAGTTTAAACAAATATACACAATCATATAACAACATACAATTTAGAAAACTGATGCTAGAAATGTCAGCAACATATCCAACCACTTGTATCTGTAATCATGATCTATAGACTTGCAGTCTCTTGAGGTTTCAGGTTGAAAGTTGGAGGCAGCTCATAAAATAAACAAGTAAACTTAAGACATGATAATATTGATAATAAATAATCTTTTGTCATCTTGTCTTCAATTTTTATCAATGAATTATTGTCAAACATTAATAATTTCTAACAAGTTTTTTCCATCTTAGATTCATTTGCTTTTTATCCCAACTGCCCAGACCCTCAGTCTATAGCCATGAATAAAGAAAGTGAGAAAAAGGACATCAACTGTAAAAAGACAGAAAGTAAGTTATGAATTGCAGATATAAACATTAAGCAGATGCAGAAGTTCAAAAAAACGTGTTTTAACAGAGGATGGAAAATGTGACACTAAGATCCGAACTATTGAAATAGGTATTCTAAAAGCTAAGCAAGGTTCTGAGTAATGTAAATAAATAGGAACAAACAAAAGTTCTGGATTTCTATGTAGTATTCTTGCTCTTATAT
>OZ038495.1:48641013-48643513 GCA_964036315.1 Acanthosepion esculentum | reverse complement strand
TATACATAAAACCTTACACATCTCCATACAAATACATACGCACACCCATTTAAACAAATAAACAATATATCCCTCTATCTAAACATCAAACTATACATACAAACGTACATATACACCCATATACAGATATATATGTATACATACATACCTAAACATGTACACACACACATATAAACACATCTACATACACATCTACCTACATATACATACATCCATATATGCATATATATACATATATACACACATATATATATATATATGCATATATATATATATGCATATCTACACATACACACACATGAACACACATATACATATATTAACAAAATAAAATTAGGGACCATAACCATCCATATATACGTTTAACATATAAAAATATACGGGTGGAATTAAATTAATTTATACTTCAAGAACATTGAGGAAGACAATGTTAAGAATATTAAAAACTGTCTGAGTGATTAACGCGTATCTATCTCTTACGTTTACATATATACCTAGGTATTTTGCATATCAGTTATTAGGGAAAACGTCTACCTACATACTCACTTACACATATATCACCACATGAATAAAAAAAAAATTAAAATACATAGTGCATCACATATAAAATGATACATATAGATAATCAAAATAGTCATTCCATTAAAATGTCATGCCCGATGTTATTGAACCAAGATGGAACTGTCACAAGCGACAACACGTTATAAAACCATGTTTATGTTTTGAATCGTTTTTTATGTGTTCATTTAGAGAAGATTTCACTATGAAGATTTAGCAACTCATATTGATTCTTAACTTTAATAATAAAACTTTTTTCCACAATGCACAGATCACACCGATCATGGAAGTTAGGGGTTCTAGCTCTTGATAAGTATCCCCATTCGAAAAGTGGGGTTAGTCCCTTATCCACCAGATCCTAGTAGTGTTTGGATAAGTGAGTTTGATTTTTGAGGTATCTATATCTAAAAGAGCGTCTATTGTTGTATAGACGCTGCTTCCAATCACCCGCAGATATACCTATATATCTTTTTTCTGGTTTATATTTTCCTCGGGGAAGATTGTTGCCTCGTACACTACATTTTCATACATACATTTGCCCCTGATTGGACAAAGGTCTTTATTCCTACAATTGCAGGTAGGGTTACTAGATTGAGTTTCATTACTATGGTAGTTTCTAAGTATTCTACAATTATGGGAAGATATAATTTTCTCCATATTTCTAATGCATGAATAACTAATTTTCAGTGTCTTCCTATTGAAAATTTTATGTAGTGGATGTTTACTATGAAAGTGTATATCTATTAATCTTAGAAAGAAACTTCCTATATCAATGTTAGAGAGCCTGCAATATGGTGGTTTAAACCATATTACCTTCCTCTTTCTGTTTTTAAATCTATTATTATTCTGATTTACTAGTTCTCCGTTAAAGTTTAATTCTTGTCTAAAACCGCTATTTTTGAGGGCCTGGTTGTATATAAATTTATTATCTTCAAAGATTTTTGGCTAGAAGATTTATTCTTGTATTCACAGTTTTGGGGATGTGATATGTTTATATATAAATATCTATATATATATATATATGTGTGTGTGTGATATGTTTATATATATATATATATATATATATATATATATATATATATGAAGAATTAATGGATTTTATTTTCATCTAATATTATTTGTTATTTTTCTAAATATTATTTTAGTAAATCCACTTTATTTGAGTAGACATTTTAATGACACTCTAGAATCACTTAATAAAGAAGAAAGTGCTTCCCAGCTTAAAAATTAGTTTCCTAATGAATGAATTTTTATTATAACTTGATTTAATTTTGTATATAAAGAAAACTATTTCCTTTATTTATCAACCTTTACAATATGCATATGCATATTATATTTTAGGCATTTATGGTTTGTTTAGTCATGGCACAAGTATATGGACTTGTTTGTCACTAAAGTAAACAAAACTATTTGTAGTTGTATATTCCACTCATCAAGCTGAAACCTCCTGACGAGTAGACTGAATGATTACAGAAACTTTGAAGGGCTGAATATAAATCAATCAGCTAAGAGTTAAATTGTATTTATATTAATCCTTTTAATGCTCTATCTCTGATATTGAGCCATACAATGTGCAGATTGTTTGCCTGAAATGTCCTTTCTTTCAGACTGACAGCATTTCTAGTTTCACACTATCTTTGTTATTGCTAAACTGGGTATAACAACAACATTGTCCACATTGTGAAACAGCGAAAGTGTCCAATTGTTAGATTAAGCTTTGAACCATTGTATCTTAGAAATGACTAAAGATATCTTACTGAAATTATCTGAGGTTTTATAACACTATTCGACTCTACTTTGAGTAATAAGAATGTACAATTACTCTCCAAGCTTAACAGAAGAATCTTGATGAAATTGATCATAAACAAAAATGATATGTTCATCATTAATTAAACATATATATATATATATATATATATATATATATATATATATATATTAT
>OZ038495.1:48631013-48636013 GCA_964036315.1 Acanthosepion esculentum | reverse complement strand
TTCATACAGCCAGCTTAGGAAACTCATATAGAAAAATCCCTATAAACAAAAACATGTGCAGACACTAACAGACAACAAGATTTTAGTAAGTCGATGTTTTCACAATAAAAAAGACATTAAGCAAACAATAGTGATAATATTTTCAGGATATGCTTATATATATATATATATATATATATATATATATATGTATATATATATGAGAAACATTATGTAGATTTCAGTTTACCTATCATTATAAAAAAAAAAACTTGATATCTTGTTTTAGGTGCATTTGCCTTTATTATACAAACAAAGGAAGCACTACATAAATTCTTATTTATAAATAAATTCAAAACATCTAGGCTACAGAAACATTAATAAAAATATTTTTATGTTACTTCTTCATATGGGTTCCTTGACATTCAATAATATCCATTATTCTTCTCGACATTGATTTTCTTAAATATCTTTTGTTTTGAAGTTAATATCACTTGCAGAATTTGTTATCACTTTGCAAATAGCTTATCTGCTTCAGTATAGCTATTTTCCTTCTAATAATTGACCACAAGAGGCCTGAATGCCAAAGCAGGCAATGAGAGGGATGGTGAAATAGTTGGCAAATTCAAACTAGGAACCTGTAATGAACGTGGAGGAAAATGGGTCTAATGGTGTACGGCAAATGACCAAGTGATCACCAGCACCTGGTTTCAAGGACATCCAAGATGGATATGAACATGGAGAAGCCTAGGAGGAGAAACAAATAAAAATAGATCAACTACATAACTCTCAACAAGAGATTCAGGAATGCAGTTTTGCATTGCAAAACATATCTACTTGGAAACTGTGGAAGCAATCACTTCCCAGTGATATGTAAACTTAGAGTAAAAGTACAGAAATTGAAGAGGACTAAGGCAGCACTCAAAATGCACTATAACAGACTCTTGGACAACCTGAATTGAGGGAGGAATATATGGACAGTTTAAAGAGCAAATGTGAGGGACAAAAAGAAAATGGAAACTTCAAAGTGGGATGTTTTAAGAGAAGCTTTACTAACATTTGAGATCATCCCAGAGGAAATAATTTGAAGAGAAAAAAAATGAATGGATGACAGATGAAATTCTCAACATGAAAAGGTGACAAAAAAACCATTCCAAGACACAGAACAGCATATAGGACACAACACAAAGAAATAAGGAAAAAATGCTGGCAGGCTAAAGAGTAATGGTTCAACAAAAATTGTTACAGGAATAGAAAGAAACAAATAAAGCAATCAGATGTGCATAAAAAAATAAGAGAATTAACAAGGAAAAAGACATGCTCATCAAAAAGACGCATAAAAGGCAAGGACTGAATGTTGATAGCAGAGAAAAGACAAAATACTTCAGAGATAGAATGAATATATCGGAGAATTTTTCCACGTTGAAAGAGAATAAATGGCAATATACAGAGATACTGATGGATCAGAAATATTAAAATCTGAAGTAGAATTGTCACTAGCTAAACTGAAGAGAAACAAAGTAGCAGAACGAAATGAAATTGTAATAAAGATGCTGGCATCCTTAGATGATTTTGGCATAAACAAGATTACAGAAATAATAAATGAAATGTACAACAGTGGTGATATACTAGAAGACCTTAATAGTTCATCAAAGACATCAGAGCAAAGAACACAATATTTATGCTCAGAATAATATCAGAAAAAGAAATACAAATCCAGAAGGCAGTATACCTGCGCTTTATAGATTATGCAAAAGTGTTCAATTAAGTATGCCACAAAGATCTATTGGAACTTCTCAGCAACCTTGATAAATCTGGGAAGGATATTGGAATAATCAAGAACCTATACTGGCAGGAGACCACCTGCATATGGATAGAAAATGAGTTCATCAAATATACAAAAATAAAAAAAAGGTTTAAGACAAAGATGTGTCTTCTCATGGTACTTATTGAACCTATACAGCGAGATGATTCTGAGTGAACTAGAAGTCCTACCAGGATTCATTATTGGTGGCCACAATCTTAACAACATAAGATATGGAGGTTATGCTGTGTTGATAGTAGACCCAGAAAGAAAACTACAAAAAACTCCTACAGAAGGTAGTAAAATAAATCAAGAAGAAAGGATTAAACATCAACAGAATATGCATCGTTGTTAGCAAAAGGGATGAGCTCAAAGTGTGAATTGCAAATTGGAGATACCAGAATCAAACAAGTGCATTTAAATATCTGGAAAGTATTGTAATAGAGGATGGAAAGTGTGACAATGAAATCTGGAGGTGTAATGGGATAGCCATAGATGCATTCCAAAAGCTAAGCATAGTACTAAGAAATAGAAAATTTCACCAGAATCAAGGAAAAGAGTACTAAACTGTCCTCCTGTATAGCAGTGATTGGTGGGCAATCAGCTCAAAGAGGAAGAAGAGACTTGAAGCAACTGTGGTTTTACAGGGGGATGCTGAGTATACCGTGGACTAAACATGTGAGAAACAATGAGGCTTTAGAAAAAAATAGAAATGAAAATTAAACACTATCAGAAAGAGACTGTTGAGTATTCTGGGGCTCATAATGAGGAAAGAGGGCTTAGAAAATCAGATACTCACAGTACAAATTGAAAACAGATTGTAGACAGAGGAAAACAATGCATAACATACTTAGTGAGTTTGAGTAAATGGATGGCAGAACAGGGTTTAGGAGAAACAACAGAAAGACAAAATTTATGTAGAGCTACAAGAGACAGTAAGTTGTGGAGAGTTATGACATGTCACATAAAGAGAGATAGGTAGATATGTAATATATATATTTAAGGTGGGATAGTTCATAGTGTTACCTTTGCATGTGTAGACTGCTTTGTGGCACATAGTGTAGATGGATGATTGTTTAGTATGCATGTGTGTGTGTGTGTGTGTGCATGTGTGTGCACACAAATGGTTTAACAGAGGACAGATTGTGTGACATTGAAATCTGAAGACAAATTAGGGTAGGCAAAGACACATTCCAAAAGCTAAACAGAGTATTAAGAAACAGAAAAATTACTAAAATGTTAAGCAAAATCAGCTTTCCTATATGGCAGCTAATGCTGGACAATCTCCTTAAAGATGAAGAAGAGATTTAAAGCAACAGGAAAGTGTCTCTACAGAAGTATGCTGGGAATGCCATGATTGATTATGTGAGCAAGAATGAATTTTTAGAGAAAATGGAAACAAAAAGGAAACCAATACTTAACACCGGAAAGAAACAGTTGAGATTTCTAGTGCACATTAATGAGGACACAGGGCTGGAAAAATCTGATTCTCACAGGGCAGATTGAAGGCAAGAGGCACAAAGGAAAATTTATTAAGAGCTACAAAAGACAGGAAATTTTGGAGAGCCTTGATCACCGACATCCTAAAGGGACACAGCACGTTGAAGAAGATCTGGAGAGTTGTAGGTCATTCCGTTAATTTAGATTCTCTTGAAAATTTTTGCCAAATTGATCCCGTCTTGTTATTTCAGTCTTCAGTTATATTTTGACAACCATAACATAGTTATCTATGCTTTTTTCTATAACTGTTTTTATGGCAATTGTTCTGATAAACTTTCTTCTATCCTTCATCAATTCTATGAATTAAAGCAGAGTAATAGATTGGGAACCAGTTTTCTTCATTTTACGATTACATTTTTGGAGTGTTAAATTCAATGGTAATGGTTTCTTCTCCTTCTGGAACTCTCATACAGCTTCTTGCTTTCCTGTGAAATGCAATGTCAATTGCTATCTTTTCTCTCTTTGAATCCTGGTCTTTTAATGTCTTCTCTCTCCTAAATATTATTTCTTTCACTCACAGTAACCCCTTCGACCTTAGGGGCTTTATCACCTTGTTTCGTGTGAAATGATTTCTAAAAAAAATACCAGTATAAATGCACTGTTTAATATTCATTGACTTCTTATTTTTTACTGAAATTCATCAATAAACTGCTTTTATTATTTCTTATATTCATATTTTTGTCTTTATTTTTAGTGAATTTTTCACTTCCATCTTCTTCAGGGATACATTCTATACAAAATCAGTTCTGCAGAATGTTAATTATCTGAAAGGACTTCTGATTTTATTGCTCTACCTCTGTTTGTTACCTTCTAATTTGTGTTGGTTGACTATTTTCACTAAAGACACAACCTCTAGACCAGACATCATGTTTCTCCAATTAAGTTCTGCACTCATCACTAAGAATTACTTTTCAGAAATTAGTTTTCTGTAAAGCTTTTTGCTTAACTATTAGCCAAAGAGTTTGTACAGATTTCTAACGCAAAAATAGATCTAATCAGACACTGCCGCAAGACATTATTGTTCCATAATAATGAATTTTGGATAAAAAAAAGATGATATAAATAATTTTGACAATCCCATGGGGGCATACGATGGAGCAGAGGTGTGCGAATTAGTAGGATGCCCTTTGCTTAACAATCTAAACAATCATGTAGATTTTAATAACTATGGTTATACCGTGATGATGGATTAATTATAGTTGATAGAAGTAATCCCAGAAAATGTGATATAATCCGAAAAAAAGCTGTACTAGCTCTTCAAAAAATTCGGATTCAACCTTGAAATTGAAACTAACCTTAAAGTTACTAATTACCTGGACATCACTTTAGATTTATGAGATGGCACTGTTTCCCCATATAAAAAAAGATAACCAGGACCCACAATATTTAAATATAAGATCTAACCACCCAGTGTATATCCTAAAAGATATTTCTAAAGGTATTAGCCATAGACTATCTACCAATTCATCGAATAAAAACATCTTCGATGCTAATAAATTAATTTACGAGCAAGCTCTAGCTAAAAGTGGACATAAAGATAAGCTAGAATACATTAACATAAACGATGACAATGAAACCCAGAATAAACATAAGAATAGACATAGAAACATATTGTGGTTCAACTCCCCGTTTAATTTATCTGTAAAAACTAAAATTGGTAAAATATTCTTTAATCTACTAGAACAAAATTTCCCAAAGACCAGTAAACTACACAAAA
>OZ038495.1:48611013-48626013 GCA_964036315.1 Acanthosepion esculentum | reverse complement strand
TACATATATATATATATATATATATATATATATATATATATATATATATATATATGTATATATATAGATATATATATATATATATGTATGTATATATATAGATATATATATATATATATATATATATATATATATATATATATATATATATATATATATATATATGTATATATATATATATGTATATATATATATATGTATATATATATATTTATCTTATGTCAATACCTCATAAATAATGGACTATTCCATTTTGACCACGTGGAAAGACCAAAAAGACATATCAAAGACACTATTTCGTTTCAGTGAGAAAATGAAAGAAAGAGAGTGAAAACAGAAGTATTTAATATCTTATGTCAATACCTCATAAATAATGGACTATTCCATTTTGACCATGTGGAAAGACCAAAAAGACATATCAAAGACACTATATGGTTTCAGTGAGAAAATGAAAGAAAGAGAGGGAAAACAGAAGTATTTAATATCTTATGTCAATACCTCATAAATAATGGACTATTCCATTTTGACTACGTGGAAAGACCAAAAAGACATATCAAAGACACTATTTGGTTTCAGTGAGAAAATGAAAGAAAGAGAGTGAAAACAGAAGTATTTAATATCTTATTTCAATACCTCATAAATAATAGACTATTTCATTTTGATCATGTGGAAAGACCGAAAAGACATTTCAAAGACACTACTTAGTTTCAGTGAGAAAACGAAAGAAAGAAAGAAATAAATAAAAAAAGGGAAAACAGAATTATTTAATATCTCATGTCAATACCTTATAAATAATGGACTATTTCATTTTGATCATGTGGAAAGACCAAAAAGACATATCAAAGACACTACTTGGTTTCAGTGAGAAAATGAAAAAAAAGGAGAAACAGCAGTGTTTAACATCTGTTTCAATGAAGTGCAAAAAGTTGTCAATTTTGAATCTTTTTATTTGTACACCCTTACTTCTTAAAATAATGACCAGCATTCATAATTATGATTGTCATTGCAATATTTTGTTAAAGTTAAGCTCAAGTATTTCACAATATGATAGTGGGTATTTCTAGGAATATTTTATTGTTACAGAACTCACCAAGAGTTTATTCAATCATTAACTTAAGGAATAAAATTCATCAGAAAATTAAAATGAGAAAACTCTAAAGTTTTCACAAGTTCTTCTAGTATACATAAATAAGTAATTTAGAGATCCTGACAAGAAATAAACCTTGACTATTTACATATATACATACATGCATATATACAGGGATTGCACAAAATAATTGAAACACTTGTTAAATTCAAAGAAAATTTATTTAATATAGAGTTGGTCCTCCTTTAGCTTCACATACAGCTTTAATATGTCTAGGAATGGAATCATACAGCTTCCTGGCTTCATCAAGAGAAATTTTCAGCCATTCTCCCATTAACACCTGCTCCAGCTCTTTAAGACACGACTGTGGAGGATAGCGGCTCCTAAATTGTCGCTCCAAAATGCACAACAAATGTTCAATAATATTGATATCTGGAGATTGGGGAGGCCACTCCATGTGTTCTGGCTCACTTTCATGCTCTTCATACCAATTCTTAACAACTCGAGCGGTATGTATTGGAGCATTATCATCTTGGAAGATGCAGTCACCATCAGGGAATAAAGTCTGGGCCATTGGAGGAACATGATCTCCCAAACTGTTCAGGTAATCTTTACTGTTGATTCTACCATGCAGGGCAATTATTGGACCAAGAGATTTCCATGATATGGTGGCCCAAACTATCACTGATCCACTTCCATGATTCACTGCTGGAAGAAGGCAGTCAGGGTTGTAAGCTTCTTTGGCCTGCCTCCACACATAAACTTGCCCTGAAGTTGGGAAAAGAGAAAAACTGGACTTGTCTGAGAATATGACTTGCTTCCATTGGTCAGCAGATCCGGCATTGTGAATTCTGCACCACTTCAACCTCTTCTGAATGTTGCAAGTGGAGAGAAGAGGTTTCCTTATGGTGACTCTTCCATGATATCCAGCCTTATGGAGCTGACAATGAACAGTTTTAGTAGAAATTGGACTATTCAGATGATTATTCAACTCAGCAGTCATGTTGGCCGCAGTAGTCCAATGACTTTTTGCCATATTGCATTTCAATGCACGTTGGTCCATGTCAGTAAGTTTGCAAGTCCGACCCGAATTGCTACAGTTGCTAGAGGTTTTGTCCTGTTTCTTGAATTGTGTCATAGTTCTTAATATGGTAGCTCTAAAAAAAAAAAACAGTTCAGCAAACTTAGTGATTGTGGCTTCTGCCATGTGAGCTCCAACAATTTCCCCTTTTTCAAACTCAGAGAGGTCACGTATTTAGCTTAAATTTTACTAAATTCTAAAAATAAATAAGACAAAGAGAGTAAATTAAATAAATAAACATATTTACAATAGATATAACCTGCAATAACTAAGTTTTAGTTAAAGTTTTTAATATAATAGTGGAATTTGCACCTGTTTCAATTATTTTGTCCCACAACTATATATATATATATATATATGTATATTCTCCAACTAGCATAAATAAGTAATCTAGTCACCTTAACCATAAATATCCACCAGGATATACTCTCCTTGAAATTCTCAATTTTCTGGAAGTCTGGTATAAGGAGTACATCCCAAAAATGTTGTGTATATGTTATATTATGGCAGAATGGAAATAAAATATTTTCAATATTGGCTTTTAATACAATAATAACAGTGGACTCTCCCATTGTATTCACTGTATGAGGGTCAAGTAGCTCATTTCCTAGGAACCGACAGTCCAGACACCAGCAGATATGATTTGATTATAGTGGTGGATGCTTTGTGCAGAACCAACCACACTTTTTGAAGGGCTGAATACAGAGACCTGTTGCACTATGTGCTACAAGTTCCCCAAACAACCCTCTGGAGGTGTTGAATTCAGAGTTGTCCTTCTCCTAGACCAGTTGCCTTCCAAGGCTATAGAACCCAGTCTGTCTTATTATTTACCCATAGCTTGAGGGAGAAGAAGAGGATTAATACCTTTCCCAAAGGGTATTAGCATGTAAGTGAATGTAATGGATTTGACTGGAATTTGAACTCTGCTCTCTAATGCCCCAAACCAAGACACTATCTACTATTCCACCATGCCTCCAGATACAATAATAGCATTAGGTATAATATATTCTTGAATATCTTAGAGATGAAACATTGTCCGATATTATTCATTTAGGTTTGTATTCATCTTATTGTTTTTTTTTTTTACATTGATAAAATTAGGAGTAATAATTTCATTAATTTTTGTTAGATGGACTATTGTCAGCCAAATTTCTCACTTGTATATCTTTCATAATAAATTTATTTCTGTTTTAGGAGTAATATTAACTTGAATGTTTAATAGCAGAAGCATTGTCATCTATTATCACCTTATTATTCTCAGACTAGCATTTCTTTATTTTTTATTTTTTCAAGAATGTTATTAAATTAATCATTTTTTTAAAATAATATTCTCTTGAATTGTCAGCCAATGTTAAGTATCTATTAATTTTTGTTGCAATATTTTCTTAAATTTTCCTTGGATGTAGAATTTTCAGCATAGCCAAATATCTTCTTTTATATGCATTCATTGGCAACAACTTTTGATTACATTAATACTTTAATACATTAATACATTACTTAAATACACACTTTTATTAGGCTACATCAAGCATTGACATGTAACTTGTATATTATCATTATATTATTTTTAAATGCCATGACCTTTCATAACGTAATTGAACATGGATCTCCAATTGTTATCTGTGAATTGTCATGACTTCTTAGGAAATATAGTACTGCAGTTTTCCATTGTTTTCTCCCTGGTTTTGAATTCAGTGATGTCTTTTTACTAGACTGGCTGCTGCCTAAGTCTAGCAAGACTTGCAATTTTGTTCAAAGCTGAGAGATAAATTCATACCATTCCCAAGAGTAGTTGTGTGAAAGTGAACATAACAGACTGTGCCTAGTTTGTCAATTCCAATTTTTATTCTAATAAATATTATACTATTCACTTATCCAACAGAGCCATACTGGCAAATATTTTAAAATATGAATAACTTTTCGTGAATTGTAAAATATGTCACGCGATAATTCATACCTGATATTTTTGCCCCAACTGATTAAGTGTTTGATGAGTTTTTAATCCCCACCAAAAAACAAAATTTTCTACAGTCTGATTTGTTCTGAAGATTTGGCTTTTAAAGATTTGATGTGAGCTGATAAATCCTAAGAAAATAAAATATATGGAAATTATAAAGAAAAACAAGATAAGAGTTTGGTTAGTGAAAGTTTTGGCACTAGAAAGAAATCAAATAGCCAAAGAAAATACCAAAATAATTTTATTTCTTATCATCTGCTGATCGACCAACAAAGTCCATATTAATGCTGTTAAAAAGTTAAAAGTTATACCTGTGTTTCAGAAATAAAAATATGTTCAGATATTGATTGCTCACTGCAGAAGACTTTTATACTTTGGTAGATGTACATTATTTAAGAACAGAAATTGTGAAAGGCAAAATATTGATGATGGAATTCAAAGGTTACAAAATACTAAACAAATCAGGTTAAAAGTAGGGACTAAAACCAAAAAGACACAGAAGGTAATATAAATAAATAATAGAATATGAACAATAATTCATGTTTTAAATTCAGCAAAATCCAGAAATTATCCAAAATTAGTAATTAAAATTGAATAAAATCAATGACAATATTAGTAGGAATCAGATTCAGTGATTTGTCTTTTACAGTTTATGAACCCTTATATGGTTACTTAAAGCCAGAAAATATTTTTTAGATTGTAAGAATTTTTGGAGATAATGATTTATTGATGATACAAGTATTACTATTTAACCCATGATGGAGAAAAATGGTAGATTCATACCTTTCCTACAGGTTAGAATTCATTTGATATGTTAAAGGAATGCTTGCATAAAAAGATTTATTCTTCTATCTACCTTTTCCCCATTATGGGAATTCTTATATCCATGATATAATACTACCAATATTTCACAGATAGAACAGAATGGTTGAAAAGAAAAAGAATGACTAATATGCTTTATTCTCAGAGAGACTTTTAAATCACTAAGACATCCACAAAAGCAAAACTATATATACATATGTACACATATCCCACATGAAGAATAATATATCACATATATCTACATAAAGCAGAGTGTAAGAAGGAACAAAAACGAAAGGTCTTACATATAATATGGTGATACTCCTGTATTTGCAGAAGTCATTTCTAGGAGTCCAGATTCATCTATGTCTCAGGTGAGCACATATTCGATGAATGGAAAACGGTGAGTTTTAGGTTTTTCGAAATTGAGGAATGCAAGTTGGAATTTTATTCCATATCTAGGAAAGATCTATTCCCAAACACACCATGAACTTGCAAGCTGCTGGGGAGGAAGATTTAACCTCTGCCTGGGCCATGGTGTCAGCTGAGCTAAAGAAAGCCATCTTACCATATGATTGCTGTAAATTGAACTGAAAAATTACTGCCGCTTTTGGTGCTGTATGGAGTGATATCATTAAGCAACTGTCATGCGACCCACTTCACTTATCTCAACCAAAGGGAGATAAGGGCTTTCTGTATCTTTACAGATATAATAATAACAATCTTATTTTGCATAAAAATATGAAACCATCCAGAAAGTTTAGAGATCACAAGGATTAGTAATTAAAATAAGAAATATATGAATAATAAAACAAATGAGCAGTACCTGTGAGAATTTAATGGCTTTTTATTTAAATTCCCTGATGAATCATAATTCTTAAATTAATGATAGAATACGCTCCTTGCAAATTCTATGACTATAAAATACTCAAAAAAATTTTAATTGCCTTTTAAATATTTTCATTTAATAACTTTAATAAAATATTGTAATAAAAATTATAAGTATGAATGCAGGTTCTTATTGCCAGAAGTAAGAGGGTACAAATGACAAGGTATTTTTACATTTCACTGAAGCAGACGTTAATAAAGGAGGCACAGTTGAGTAATGGATAGTGGCTCGGATTGAGGAATTGGAGAGCCAAGTTCGAATTCCAGTTGGATCCATTACATTCACTTACATGCTAATACTCCTTCTCTCCACCCCTATTTATGGGCAAATAGCAGGATAGACTGGGTTCTATAACCTTGGGTGGTAACCAGTCTAGGAGAAGGAAAAACTCTTAATTCAAAAACAGCTTCAGCTCTGTCAGGCTATGGGTTTCCCTTCTTGTTACTTAACCTACTTACGGAGACCTTCTCTTTCTCCTCCTCCTTTAAACACATAAGCATGTTATCACAACTGCTTTCTTTTTCCTTTTTCTTTTTTCTTTTTCTTTTTTCACACTCACTGAAACCAAACAGCATCTCTGATATATCTTTAACATCCTTCCTCATGATGAAAACGGAATAATCCATTATTTATGAGGTACTGGCAGGGTGTATCATATCTGCTAAAAAAGGAACAAACAGAATAATACTATAATGGTGTTTACTTCACATCAACCTCTATGGGTTATTTAATGCCAACAAGATTTTTATTGCTGGTAATATTTTTTTTTCAAAAATGTATTGCTATTTTCAAAATATATTGCTAATATTTTTCTGGTAATAATTTCTTTCTTCAAAAATTAATTCCTGGCAATAACCTTTACAAAAATGTATTACTGGTATTAAAACCCAATTTTACACTTTCATAATGTTTTGACCCCAGTTTGGGGGTCAACTATTTGCCCATAGCTGGGACCCTAACAGGTGCTACCATCCCAGGACAGGGTGGACCTGCGAACACCAGCAATCCAAGCTCCTCAAAAGCTGATCAAAGCCTTTGCTGTTGGATGTAGTTTATCGTCTTACCAAGGACGCGGATGTAGTTTATCGTCTTTCCCAGGTCAACACTTGGTGACCCCTTTTCTTCAAGAAATAGGGGAAGCAGATAGAGATAAAAAAAAACCCCACTCACACTCTCCTTTCTTTTTTACCATGAATAATTGAACAGGAAGTGAAGAATAATGGCATAAAATAAAATGTTCATCTTCAAATGAATATCTATCCAAACATTTCAAATTATAAGACAGATTACCATGAAAAGATACACCTTTTCCTTTTTCCTTTTTTCCAAGCATTTCGCCCCAAGCAAGGAAGGGGTGCCACTGGTTCACAGGGGGTTACATAGAGTGAAGGTAAGAGTAAAACCGTGTATAGGGGGAATGAGGAAAGGATAAAAGATGAACAGTGTTCAAGACATCAGAGGATGGTGATTGATGTTCCATTTAAATTTTTGAAGAATGTAGTTATCAGGGAAGTAAGTAAATGAAAGGGAATTGCACAGGTGGGAAGTGTGAGAACTGAGAACAGAAACTGCTGGAGTTGAAGTGACAGTTACATTTAACTATTTCAAAAGTAAAAGTGTGGAACCTAGATGCCTGTCTAGTAGCATGCTTAAATATATGTAGTCGGGACATCAGGAAAAAAAAGCACAACAGAACAGTAACCATGGAAATATTTGTAGAAAAGACAGAGGGAAGCCACATCACATCGGTGAGAAAGTGACTGGAGCTGAGATGCCAGATTACGATCGATTACATTGCAGATCCTTCTTTGGATTTTGTCGAGAAACTCTAGATGAACAGCACCAGACTACATATGGCAACAGTACTTAATGCATGGACGAATGGTAGATTTGTAGATATATAGGATGGACTCTGATGAGAAAAACCTTCTGGCATGACAGAGTGAGCCAACTTTCCTTGCAGCAGATGCAGCTATTGATTCAATGTATTTCTTCCACTTCAAGTCATTCAAAAGTGTAAAGCCAATAATGTGCAGAGAGACACTCTCCTGGAGTTTAGCACCAACCATGCTAATGGTGGGCAGGGATTTATTTCTGTAGTGGCTAAATGAGGGTAGTTTCGTTTTGGAGGCATTAAAATTTACAAGTCCTTTCCTACCCCAGTTAACCACTGATTGAAGGTCCTTTTCAAGAGCAGTGGTCATGTTGACTTTGTCAGCGCTACCAGGTTTACTATTGAGACAGGTATAATGGTAGTGTCATACTGCAGAAATGCAACTTCCAGACAACTTACACTCAACTTTATAATCAAAAACTTTATCTGTAGAACTGTAAATAAACTGCAGCTTTAAATTCTACTGCAATTACACAAAGTTTATTTACTATATTAATTGTCATCATGACTAATTATAAATGCCGTTGTAAGTGCACCAGTGAAATTATAGTAATAAAATTACGAAAAATTGGATTATTAATGCAACCAATTAATAGAATAGAAAAGTTAGCACACATCAAAAATTAAGACAGCGCTAGAATGTTCAAAGAGTGCACTAGCCAAATTTTAATAATTAAAATATGAAAGATTGGGATATTTGTACAAATAATTAAGTGAATAGAAATGAACTGTCACATCTGAATTTTAGACAAGAGCAATATGGCAAATTTGACTAAGTGACACATGAAATATCAGAAGAATCATTCAAATAAAGCTTATATAGAGATAATACCTAACCTGATAACTTTAGCAAACATGAATCAAAACAAAACCTGTCTATACCTCTGAGATGAGGTATTATGATTATTTACATTATTCGGACTGTTATCCTCATCTTCATTGCCATATTCAAAATGTTTTAACCATCTTCCAGCCTTCTTTAGGGGATTCAAATTTCAAAATGAACTCTTTATTTCATCCACTGGAGTAGATTGTTCTAGTTCCATGCCTTTGTCTCAGTTATTTCCCTTTAACTCAACTCTCCAAGTGTTTTGGTTCACCCCTGCTGTAGCCTGGTATTGAACTCGCAACACTTTGGGTCTAGTCACTGGATCTAATCGATGCCTTTATCCACTGAACCATATTCAGTCCTTTCTTAACCATCCTAATGTAGTTTCTTTGTGCCTTCTCTATAAATATTTTCATAGTAATTTTTCCGATAAATTTTCCTCTATGGTACAAGAAATGGCTTGTTAATTTTAATATATTCAAAATAAAATTCTTCTCTTTTAATCATGTGTGATAACTTTTCCCACCTACATCAACATGGAAGATGCTAACTTTGAGGAGAGTGACTCCTTGCTGATGTGAAGTGGAAAGATTATATTGAATCAATTGCTAGGTCTACTTGTTCCCCATGTTGTGCTAAACAATTTTTCTTGCCAGAATCTATCTTATATATTTATAAGTTGACCATTCATCCATGCATTGAAAATTTCTCTCACATCTGGTCTGGTGCTTCTGCCATTAAGTTAGAAACTACCAAGATAAATCTGCAGTGTTAATGGTCCTTACCTAGAATCTCAGCTTCAGTCACTTTCCAACCACTGTAACTGTGCCTTTTCTATAACTATTTTCATGGTAATTGTTCTGGTGTGCTTTCCTCTTTGGTACCTAGACTTTATGAATTTAAGCATACTATTAGATTGATGGCAATGTATCATCATTTTACAGTTGAAATGGCTAGATATAACTGTAAGTTCTATGCTAACAGTTTCTTCTCTTGCACTTCTTGCTTGTGGAATTCTTTTCCATTTTCTTGCTTTCCATTAAACTTTGATCTTCAAGAATTAAAATGCTATGTTAATTGTTATCTTCGGTTTTCTTAATTCCTGTTCTATTATTGTTCTCTCTCCTTTTCTTTTTCTCATATTCTCTCACACTCCCTTTACATCTTAGGGGCTTTATTGCCTTGCTTGATGTAAAATGATTTAAAAAAGTAAAATATTTTTGAAAATTTTCTGAAGCTGCATCATACGGTGCACCCCAATAGTAACAGTCATGTTAATATTAACTCTTTCCTTCTAAGGAAACATTCAGCATTTATTGACTGAAAACCTAGTTCTTTACTCTGGCCATCAGGTTAGGATCGAAGTGTAGTAACTATTTTACTCATCTCAATTGATAATGGTAATATTAGTCATTTCTTTATATGGGAACATTCAAATTCATAGACTGAGCAGTAAGTGCTACTTTCAGTTGAAATTTATATAATCATTTTGGTAAAAAAATTCAGTAAGATAGTTTTCTCAAGTATAGTAATAATTATTGCTCTTTCTGTTATTGAAAGAGGTTTTCTTGCTAACCTTTTAGTCATGTGGCATATCAACATCTAGATTTTATCACTAATTCCTCTTCAGGTTACATGTGATATCCATTTTAGTTGTTGCTGCTATTTAATGTCCTCAAGTCCTTCTTTGTGCTTTTGTCCATAAAGTTCAAAGTTGTATGGTCCTTGTGCTTCATTTTGTTAAAGACATTTTTTGGCAGTTTAGATATTTCTAAATGAGTTTGTTGCCATGCATGCAATTCATATATAAGTGTTCATCTGATGAGGCTATTTAAAACCATGACTCGAGTTTTTAAGTTAATGTTTTGGCTCTGTAGCAATTTGTGGTGTTCTACTAAACTACTACTAACAGAGTTTATCCAATGTTCAATTTTCTTATCTCTTATACTAAATCCGTTATAACTGATCCATTGTTTAGTATTTACCGATTCAATATGTTACATACTTACACAGAAGAAATCTGGTTTTCTCAGCAGTTCTAAGTTTCTTGCTTGTTTGTTAGAAAAACACAAACATCTCAGTAAAGAAGAAAAAACAATTTCTGGATGATTTTGTATTTAAAACTTGCCTTCCATGTTTTCCTTACTTAGACTGCAGTTTCTGTTCTCATTCCAAGAAAAATCCTCTCTTCGCTTCAAATTTTCATGGCATGTTGAAAACATCCATTCAATAATAGCATTATTGATCCAAACAAGCAGGAACAAAATAAAACCAAGAATACAACAAAAAAAAAAATGACCAATCACCAAAAAAATATAAAAGGAATAATCCTGGGTTCTTATGTTGATCAGCAGAAACTCAGGTGCAAATAAAGAAAGAAAGAATATTAGTTGCATGAAGTAGATATTATTTTGTAGCAAACATTGAATATAATACGGTAGAAAAAAATAAAACAAAAACATAGACGAAAGCACAAAAACAATAGATTAAAATGTCAAAGGGCAAGTTTTGCTTTTTTGGGGGATCCCTTCTCTGCTTTCATTGCTGTTATTTTTGATTTTACATTTTTTCTTTTTGTTTTGGGCATTGTTGATGCAATCTCTGTATTATGCCCAGTATAGAAATCTTCAAGAATAAATGTATGAAAAATATTTTCCCCTATTTTTACCCCCTTGAAGCTATGTATCTTATTAGGTGGAAATAATTCCTTCATTTATATAGGTTGTTTTTCTGTAATGGTTGGCCCTTATTCAAACTTCTTTTTCACTTCAGAGGGTTTATTAATGTTCACAGAAGTTTATAACCAAATGATAATATATATATATATATATATATATATATATATATATATATATATATATATATATGTATATATATATATAAATGTATATATATATATATATACACAGAGATATATATATATATATAAATATCTATATATATATATATATATATGCACAGATATATATATATATATAAATATATATATATATATATATCTGTGCATATATATATATATATATATAGATATTTATATATATATATATATCTCTGTGTATATATATATATATATACATTTATATATATATATACATATATATATATATATATATATATATATATATATATATATATATATATATATATATATATGTATATATATATATATATATATATACATGGTGTTCTTGGGCAAGTGGTTAGAATGTTCGCTTTCCGACTAACTTCTTGATATTATCAGCCTGGGAGAGGTGATCCCAGTATGTGGCACATTTAGAAAGTGTCTGAAAACCATTTTATGGGTTGACCTATGTCTTGTGTGTGAAATTGGATAGAGAGAATTATTTGGGAGCCATTGATGGCTGTGCTAGCAGAGTTACAAGTCATTTTGACTGAAGGTTTGAGAGTACTGGCCTTTTACAAACTTTTGAACACATAAGATAATGTGCTCTCTCCCAGAAAACGTAACAGTATAAGCCACAAATGTGCTCTGCAGGTGTTGAACAAGCACAAATATGCCTGAGCAGGTGTTTGCAACAGGGATTGGTTAGCTGCTCTACTAGACTGCCACACTCAGATATGAGTGCTCAGCCCTTATTTTGGCTGTAGTTTCTAATTTATACAAGTCTGCTTGAAGACCAATGAAAGTTTAAATTCTTTTATATAATTTTTCTACAGCTTGGAACATTTTTCTGGGGAAAGTTAAATATACACTTGTCAATATTTATTTAGCACTTTCAGCTTTCAGAGTTAATTACAACAGAGAACACATTTCAATTTCTTGTCAATGGAATTTGACAGTTCTATGTAATTTGGGTTCACTGAGAAGAAAGTTTTACTCAGTTTTGCTCTTCCAGATCTTGATTTTGTTCAACACCCCTCCTCTTTCATTGTATTCATAAAAAGGTTTTTTCTCAATACTTGCTAAGTCTTTTGGCAGTTACACATTATGCAACTAGGTTTTTATCTAGGTATATGTACATATTGTTATGTTGAATGTATTATGTATAATTTTATATGTAACAGCCTAAAAATATTTTTAATTTTGTTGTTTTTAACCCATTTTAATATTAGTAAATTTAAGCTAAAAATATCATAGAATTCCAGAATTTTCTAGAGCATTTCAGTAGAATATTCTAGAGGGACAACTAAAACATATAAAAGCAACTCATTTCCAGAGTTAATCAGCCAATTCAGTCAGTCCTATTTAAACCAATTTTCCTGTTTATAGTCCAGATTTTCTTAAATTTTATGAATTATGTGCTTTAAATACCTTTACAAATTGGCAAAACAATCAAGCAATATATCATCAAGCAGTAGAAAGTTCAAATGCAAAAACAACCCGGATACCTTTTCCTTTATATGTTGAAATTTTAGACTTCCACCCATCCTGGGTATGATGTTAAACTGCATCTGAGTCCTGGGTAAGACGATAAACTATATCCAACAGCAAGGCCTCTGATCAGGAGGTTTTGAGGAGCGTGGAACCACCTCTTAATTGCTGATGTTCCCAGGTCCACCCTGACCCGGGGTGGTAGCACCTGTTAGGGTCCCAGCTATGGGAAAATAGTGAAATCCCAAGGTGTGTCCACGTCCTGGGTATGACGAAAAAATATATCCACGGCCTGGGTATGACGAAAAAATATATCCGCGTCCTGGGTATGACGAAAAACTACAGCTGCATCCTGGGTATGACGATAAACTACATCCGTGTCCTGGGTATGACGATAAACTACGTCCAACCAAAAGGCCGTCGATCCGATCAATCGGCTGGTCATGTCATGCCCCATTACATCTAACCTATCCCAAAACAACTACAACTTACAATTAACTTTCCCTCCCAAACCCAACACTAAATATACTAACACCTTACCCCTAAAATGTGATGGGAAACGATGATGTTGCCAGCTATACGCTTTTGAAACGATGATGTTGCCAGCTATACACTTTTGAAACATCTAGTAAATACTGGATCTGGCATTAAATAACCCATAGTGGTTGATATGCCATAAAACCCCAAACAAACAAACAAACAAATTAGACTTCCACATTAACATGCAAGATATAAGTTACTTTGTAAAAACTTTGCCACAGGGAAAGCTTCATGTCTGTTTATTTTTTTTAAATTTTTCAGTTATTTCTATCATTAGAATTTTACTGTAGTTTGAACTTCTTGTATTCATAAAATTGGAAAACATTTAACTCATGACTTAATCTTTTAGTCCTAATTTGAAAAATCTCGTAAATGGCACATAGGCTGTTGATAAGAATCAGGACCTGATAGAACCAAACCGAGTTGAATTTTGCATTTAGCACACACAAATTACCTTGACTCAAGCATCAGATGCCATTCAATAAAGTATATGTTTCCCTCTTATCAATGTATGTTGAACAGGTTGTGTATAGCTTCAGTCAAACTTAGTACGTATTTGAGCAGTAGTTTTTAATTTATAGAATTTTAGTTGAAGACTCAATTAAAGTTCATTTTTTAGATTCTTTTATTTTTCTGTAGATCAGAACATTTACCCGGTTTTCAGGGAGAATTTCAACATAAATTATTCAGTATCTACTGTACCCTTTCAACTTTCATAAGCTGTTATCAAAGAGTTTACATTTTTTGTCATTGATCACGTTGTATGTATGTATATGCATTCAGCTAAACTTGCTGGACCTGCAATAAAGTGGGTGTTTAATTCTGAGTATGTCTACCTGCTAGAGTGACTAGCTAATCCACTCAAGCCATTTGCATTTCTTCAACACTTACAGAGTTAAAGTATGGTTTGTACTGCAACTATACTGAGTATACAGTATTTACAGGTTCTGTGAGAGAGTGCAAAATCTAGTGTGATCAGTATTAGTTCAAGGCCAGTACACTCAGAAGCTTTAGTCATGATGACTATGTACTAGCACAAACATTGACTTCCAGAATGATTTGTCTGTGCAAATCAATTACCTGGTTTTGGCCAACCTGTAGTATGGCTTCAAGCCACTATTCTCAAAATGCCACTTACTTGACAAATCTACCATAGTGAGTGTCAAATCCAGGTTTTACTAATGAAACACTAATGTTCTAGCCACTTTCCCATGACCCCATATATATGTATATATATATATATATATATATATATATATATATATATATATATATATATATTAAAAAATTATAACATAAATATGTTATAAAATAAGTACAAAAATAGCCATTTTGTTTCAACACTTTTGGTGTCTTATCAAGTGATGGTGTTGAAATTCTACATTCAACACCATCACTTGATAAGACACCAAAAGTGTCGAAAGAAAATGGCTATTTTTGTACTTATTTTATAACATATTTATGTTATAATTTTCGAATGAATAATTATATTTTCTCTACTCTGTATTGGGAACTCTTTTAAGAATAGTATTTTTTGGTTATTGGAATTTATTCTGTATACACCAATCCTATACCTAGGTATATATATA
>OZ038495.1:48593513-48608513 GCA_964036315.1 Acanthosepion esculentum | reverse complement strand
ATGGATGTATACTTTATTTTAGGATATCACATCAACATATTGCCCAAGCACTTTCAGCCAATTCTGTTGCCATTTTCAAGGGTGTTTTTTTTCTGATGTTATTATTTTCTCTCATGTTTTTTACTGTTAAATTGTGTATATATATATATATATATATATATATACATATATATGTATATATGGATGTATACTTTATTTTAGGATATCACATCAACATGCGAATAACAGCTACATAAATGGTGTCATGTTTAAACACAAAGAATTTTGCTTTACTTTTACTTTTTGTAATGAGCCCTCTTTTAAATTAACGTTACAAATGTTAGAATTTATATTCGTTTCCTTCTCATTTCATATGGATATATATATATATATATATATATATATATATATAATGCTTTATAGTGTAATGCTTATAAATATAAAAATTATAAAAATTATTATTCAAAATAATCAATTAAATTTTCTTTTTAAAATAACTAATACTGCTAAGTAGAAAAAGAAAGATGGAATAGAACTTTGGAGAGGGTGGATTCATGGATTAGCACTTCTCTGTCTAAAACCACAAACATTTCTATCTAAAATATAATACAAAATGTGCAGTCTTAAAAAATAGATTATGAGGCTTAAGAATATAACTATTGTTTTGAGTAAATTAAAAAAAGATCGAGTTTGGCTCTCTTGGAAAGAGATAAATGCAAGACTTTGCAACAGGTTGTAGTCAGTTGACTCATAAATTGCATTTCTTCTACAAATTCCCTTTCTCCAGCAGAAAATTGAAGCAGTCAAAAATCAAATGACTCACTGGCAATTGAGACTACACACCAGCATCAAGCGGGAAGGTATTCTCTTACTTTTGGTTTAATCCTGTTTTATTTGGTAGTGGAAGAATTTATGTTCTGTTCCCAGTGAGTTGTGAATAAAAGAAATCATGATATGATGGAATACAACAAGTAATAAAATTTTGTGTAGCAGTCAAGAGTGTTGTGATAAAAAGCATGAATAATAAGATGAAGTAAAACTAATCATAATATAAGACTAATAATTTAGTGCATATCCTTCCAGAGTGATGTGATAAAAAGAAACTTTAATAATACAAATGTGGTTCCAGACATGGAAGCATTGATGCAAAAAGAAGATTGCATTGGGCACAACATTTGGTAGGAAAAGATTGCAATACATGTGCATAGGCAAAGAGAGAGTTTTGTTATAATTTATGAGTGTATTTGTCATGATAAATATGATAGCTCTCCATACCTGTAAGGTTTATTAATTAATTGGCATGACAAGAGAAATTAATTGATATGACAATAAAACTTAATTTATTCAGGTAAACACATGTCAGTTTACATGGTAAACAAAGTAATTATTGCTTTCTGATTACTTTCTTTACTTTCTTATTACTTTCCATCTCAATATTTTAGTTGATCTATTCTTCCATTAGATGTGTGGGTAGCATAATGGTTAGTGTCTCTGAAAGTGAAATTAGTGAACTGAGTTCAAATTCTAGCCAATATTGTCACTTTCATTAAAATAATAAGAATGGTATGAATCCATTCTTTTACTTCCAACTATGGGCTAAATAGAAGTGGTAATTGGGCTTTCTTGCCTCAGGGTGGTAGCCAGTCTGAAAAGAGGTAGGATCTGTTAGGTTACCTTGCCCTAGACACACCATTTTTACTATGTCTGCAGTACATGTGGTGCCTCTATGACTAACATCTTACAGGAGTCTATAGTATTTGTGCATAAATGACTGGAATATGAACTCAGCTCTCCTCATCCCAAGCCATTATCCATTAGACAAACCATGCACATCCAAGCTTACAGCACCTGGTATTTCCAAGTGGCCACTCATCTAGCCACTGACCAACTTAGGCATTTCTTAATTTTGGGGAGCAGATGAGAATTGTTAATTACATTGTCTATATATATATATATATATATATATATATATATATATATATATATATATATATATATGTTAACACTTGTCCTTGTTATTATCACAACATTCTGGCCATTGAGCTATCTGGCCTTCATCAGGTGTATATTGATCTGGGTAACCTACAGGGAATTCTGAAATGAACACTTTTTAATCCATGAAGGTAGACTTCTCATTCCACTGCCTATGTTTAGGGATATCATTTAGTTCTTATTTTCTAAAGACTCCCTTAGTAGGCCTAGCATGGAAATAAATACAATATGGGAGCCACAAATAAAGAAAGACAACTGAAAGCAAATCTTCAACAATCAAAATATGAAGAACATTTATTTAAGCATTAATCAGCAGGCAGGTTAGGTTTAAGGCTCCAAGTTCAGTACAGCAAATTGTCTCAAGTAATGCCCTAGTGGATTCAAGTGTTGGTTCATGAATTTGGTGACATTGTAGTTGTGAGTTCAAAACTCAGGGTCAAGCAGTATGTACTTGGATGCTGTGGAAATGAGCGAGCAATAACTAAACAAAATGAGAACTAGATGAGATATCCTTAGACATGAACAGTTTACCCCTGTAGATTAAATAAAGTGTTCAGTTCAGAATTCCCTGTAGGTTACTTAGATCAATATACACCTGAGGAGGGCTGAAACCTTGTGATAATAACAACTAAGATAAGGACAAAAGACCAAATATAAATAGTGTAAATAATGGTAACTCCTCATCCCAGAAATCCAGAATTGGTATTTTAACGTGATATAGCCATAAGTGTCAAGTTATATTAATACTTATTAATGACTAAAGAATATTTGATCACTGATGACAAGACAAAGATTCCCTGTTCATTAAATAAATTTATATATTGCTCTATTTCATACAAGAGGCCATTGTCTGATCAAGAAATTTGTTATGGCACTACAATACACAACCTGACAAAAGGAATATATAGAAATCTTTCAATTTCACTGCTCAACAAATGGAAACCTGATTGAAAGTCGAGATATGCAAATACCCACTTAAGAGGAGTAAAGTGTTATTCAATCCCACTTGGGCTCAAACTCTATCTAAAGCATCATAATGAAGCATTTAGCTATGTTCACTAAACCAACTGTTCACCCTCATTTGAAGTTGAATGACTTCATTCAGCACATCAACTGGGCTAAACAGTATACAGAACTGGATTTCCATAAAGTGCTATTCACAGACAAGTGTACGACAATATAATGAATGGCCTTGACAGTTGGTGAAATAGGTTGAAGGAAGAACCTAAGCCGGTTCAGTTTAAGCTACAATAAGGAGGTAAGGGGATATATTTTGAATGGAAATCATCAGTAATAAGTAGATCCGTCCCTGGGTGATGGTGTTAAAAATGACATCTTCTGCCTAATCAGAATTCCTAAAGGCCGACCTTCAGACACAGTGTTATTCAAAAGTCATTCTCATGAAGTGAATTCTCCAGTTTCTACCACATCATGTACTTAGATATGTAAGGGCTTAAAAATGATATGTTTATAGTGTGGCTGACATCAAAATTTAAATTTGGGTAACATTACATGTTTGTCAACTGAAGAAATTCTAAAATTAACTTCTGTACAGTATGGAAATTCTATCAGGAAATAATATTGCATTTCTGCTCCATTGTTGTATCCAGCTTCTCATGAGCAGTTTTGGATATCATTTCTTTGAATAATTGTTGTTGATTAAGTCAAGAGCATTCATTTTCTTTTATCTTCAAACACCTTCACATTAAATTTTGAAATGTTTGCATAAATATAGAAGATTGAAAAATATATTTATTTATACATTCAAGTGTAAACTTAATTTTATTTTATATTACACTCTAAGTTTTAAGGATATCTCATGTACACAAATGACTTATAACGCATCAAACTTTTATGATTTATCATTTGTGATTTACAATCATAGCAATATTTCTTATTTGCATATATGTATATATGTGTGTATAGCTGGCCACTCAAATTCAAGGATACCCGTCTAATACAGTGACTAGCTAATCCCTATTGCAGATGCTTTCTCAGGCACATTTGTGTTTATTCAACATGCACAAAGTCCACCTGTGGTTTATACTGCAACTATGCTGAGCAGACCTTAGTTACAGTTTCTGGGAAAGAGTGCGTTATCTAGTGTGATCAACAATTTGAACAAGGACAGCACGCTTAAGTCCTCGGCCTCGATGACTTGTGACTTTGTGCTAGACAGCTATCAATGGCACTCAAGGGTTCCGTCTACCCAATTTCACTCACAAGGCCTGGGTCAACTCATGGTATGATTTTCAGCCACTTTCCAAAGGTGCCGCACACTGGGATCGACTCCCTCCAGTCCAATAACATCAGGAAGTCTCCTTCGTGACAAATCGACCAAGGTGATATTCAAACTTGGGTCTCATGGTCAGAATGTGAAAGTTCTAACCACTCAGCCATGTGCCCTATACATATATATATATATATATATATATATATATATATATATATATATATATATATATATATATGTATATATATATATATATATATATATATATATATATATATATATATATATATGACAGGAAAAAAGAAAAAGTAATTAAAATAACTATAAATTTTTTGCAACATGCAAAATACAGCATTCAAACCTTGTTTACATAACACTGACTAATGCATGCACAGTCATTATGAGACAGTAATGAGTATCAATATTTGGATTTATCAGTATATATATATATATAATAATGCTCTAAAAGATAATGGCTACAAAAACCCAAAACTAGCTTATATAAAAAAGGAAAATGGAAAGCATAGAAAAAAACAGAAGTAGAAAAATAATTTGGTATACACCCCGATACAACCAAATGGTAAAGAACAAATTAGGACAAAAATTCATCACATTAATAGTTAAGCACTTTCCTAGAGAAGGTAAACTAAGTACGATTTTCAATAAAAATACACTAAAATTAAGTTACAGCTGTACTGAAAACTTATAAAAAATTATTAAGAAACATAATGCTAATATCTTCAATAAACACTTAGATCAAAACCAAAGAAATTTAGACAATATAAAAATAAAAATAAAAGAGATGAAGGTAAACAAAAATTATGTAACTGTAGAAACCCTCTTAACTGTCCTCTACAAAATAAATGTTGCACGGAATCATTAGTATACCAATGCAATATCTCTTCTATTGAGAATCCCGAAAACATAAAAATCTATATAGGTTGCACAAGCCATGAGTTCAAAAAGAGGTTCAATCAACATCAAACTTCATTTACGATAAATAAATACAGAAATCAGACATCCCTTTCAAAATATTTCTGAGAATTAAGAGAATCCAATAAAACACCTACAGTAAAATTAAAGTTAATAAGAAAAGCTAGAATATGTAGGTCATCAAATAACCCATGTCCTTTGTGCATACATGAGAAACTATATATTACTAAGTTTATAAAAAATAAAAATTTACTGAATCAGAGAAATGAAATAGCTATTCTTTGCTGTCATTGTCAAAAATTTTCATGAAATAATATTTAAAAAAAAAAAAAATGGGAGCTGGTAATATAAATACTTATATTTGATATGAAAAAATAATTTTAAATAATTTAAGTCATTCTATTACATTTACTTGTTTTAAAAAGAAATATAGTCTATTAGTAATTAAGAGTAAAAATATTTTAAAATTGTAGTTAAATAAAACATATTCTAACCCAAACATCCCTAGATAGAATCTTTAAGTATACAAGTAGGAAAAAATGCTGAATAACTTTTTGCCATTAATAAAAAAAAAAAACAGATGACGTGTTTAACGGATGTCAGAATTCGTTGAAAAATATACCCCCTGTCCTCCCTAAACTTAACCTCTTTTTCGAAAGTAACTCATAATTGATACAACGATAGTTAATAAAAATGAACATGCTACTGCCCTGGTCTGAATGAGTGGATTTCTCTGTATCCTTGGAAACAGGAAATTATGAATTTATATGTGCATTTAAAACTCAGTAAATTAAAAAATAAGTTAATCCAAAATTCGCTTGAATATGAAACAGAACTAATGCGTTTAATTTAATTATATAATTAAATTTGAAATTTTTAGCTTCAGTTTTTGAAACATGGTTATTACTGTGCAGCGAAAAAAACATATTTTAAATCAGTTAATTTATAATATTGATGCTCTGTAAATTTACATTGAGCACTGTTTTGTAAAAATAAAAATGAAAATAAAAAATATCAATAAGAACACTGGATTATATCAATAAGAACACTGGATTATATTACCTTACTGTTTTTATAATTTTATTTATATATACATATATATATATATATATATATATATATATATATATATTTCTATATATTTATATACACACACAAACACACACACATGGCTCTCCACAAATTCAGATATTTTGTAGCTCTTAGTAAATTTTCTTTTTTATCTCTCCTGTTCTGCCACCCATTTACTCAAGCTTGCTATGTAATTTATATGTTGCTTCCTTTTGTTCCTCTTGCCTTCAATGTCCTCTGAGTATAAAAGTTTCCAAATTATCTTTCCTCATCATGTGCTCTGAAAATTTCAACTATCAATGTACCCAGCATCCCCCTTGCAGGAGAAACCACCATCTGATCTGGTTTACTTTAAACTACAAAAAGCTTCACAATCAAGCAGGTTTCTATTTACTTTTTATAGCCCATTCCCTCATTCTGATTTTCTCAAAGGCGAAGCTGGTGAGTTTTGTATCCAAAAGAATTAACAAAGCAATCTAAAGAGTTAACCGAATTTATTTTTGAATCTTATATATTTTAATTATTTCATGTTATTTTTGGTGGATACACGTATCTGAGTTGATGCTTAATCTTATTTTAAACAGGAAAACATGAGAAAACATAAAGAAAATGTGCACTGTGGTAGGATTTGAACCCGAGTCACCCTTTGCAGGAGAAATATATGTGTATTACAATATTTTGCAACATGCTGATATGTGTTAAAATCCTCAGAGTATTTAATATTGTTGCAGTCATCGCTAACATTTTTTGTCAGGATCTGCCGATGTGCTTACGGCCATCACTGAATTTGTCTGCCAAGCTATCCATAACAACGGTGAAGCTCGTGCCATGGCCCTTGACATCTCCAAAGCATTCGATAGAGGCTGACATGCCGGCCTTCTCCGCAAGCTCCAGGGTTATGGTATCACAGGTCGATTGTTTGACCTAATACAATCGTTCCTGTCAAACCGGGATTTGAAGGTTGTTCTTAGTGGATCCATCTTCAGATCCTATCCGACTAATGCAGGTGTTCCTCAAGGCTCCATCCTAGGCCCTACTCTGTTCCTCATATTTATAAATGACCTTCCTGACGCCATTGACTCCCAAGTCGGCATCTACGCTGACGACACCACTATTTACTCCTGCCTCAAACGCAAATCTACTGAGGCGGAAAAAGCTAACCTGGCAGCCCAAATTGAAAAGGACCTCCAATCAGTTGTGATCTGGGGTGAGAAATGGATGGTTAACTTTAACGCGTCTAAAACAAAACTGCTCTCCATCAACCACCACAAGATTCCATCCCTGCATCCCATTAGAATGTCTGATGACCATCTTCTCGAGAGCCCCTCCCTGCGGCTGATCGGTCTCACGCTGTCTGCTGATCTGAGATGGAACAAATACATCGAGTCAGTTGCATCAGCCACCACAAAGAAAGTTGGTTCTCTGTGCCGAGCCAGGAAATTTTTCTCCCCTGAATCGATCCTTCAAGTCTATAAATCGACCATTCGCCCATGCATGGAGTATTGCTGCCATATATGGTCTGGGGCCCCTGCTGTTTGCCTCGGGGTTCTTGATAAGATCCAGAGACGGATAGGCAATGTGATTGGCCCTAATCTGTCATCTCGTCTGCAGTCGCTCTCTCACAGACGTGATGTTGCCTCGCTCTGCCTTTTTTACAAATACTTCCACAGTAATTGCTCTGAGGAGTTGCATTCGCTTGTCCCCAGGCCTCGTGAATTTAAACGCCCCACCAGGCTGGCATCCCGCTCCCACCCCTACACCGTGGAAACTGTTAGGTGTAGACGTCTCTTCTACTCCAATAGCTTCATGTCTCGCACATCCCGCCTATGGAACTCCCTTCCCTACTACTGTTTCCCTGACAAATACAATCTCCAAAGGTTTAAGTGTAGCGTCAATTGACATCTCCAGTTGCCTTGATCTATCCGCTTCCCTTCTCCACATCCTTTCTTTTCTCATTCCTATCTGCTCTCGCTCCGGATCTTTTGTGGCCCCCTTGCCTTGATCGATCCACTGTCTTTCTCTTCTTCCTCAACCCCTCCATTGCCACTCCTATCTGCTCTTCCTCCAACCCTTCTTTAACCCCTTGTGCGATAGTGGCCTCTGGCCTTGCTTGGGGCGATATGATTAAAAAAAGAAAAAAAAAAGAAATAAAAGATTTACAAACTCTATGTTTCATTCAATTTTGAAAAACCAGTTGACGAAATTTGAATACTTTGACAAAAACCCTACTTTGTTGTTTAGTAATTTCTTTAATTTAATTTTATAGGACTTCATGGTAAACAATATTTTTAAGAAGATTTGTTTATTTCCTTTTACCTTTTTAACAGCAAAGAATAAATTTTTAGGATTTCTTACTCCTAAGCGTGCAATTTACAACTGCCTATGTGTAAATATTTCTTTCTAGAGCCAAATTCGAACTTTTTGATGCATTTGACCATGTGATTTGTTTATAGTTCTTGCAAACACTGGATTAACAGAAAACTGGATTCTTGTATATAAAAAAGAAGAGATAGGCAATAAACAATATTACATTTTTTGTAGTGAAAGAGAGAATCACCTACCTCAGAAAAAGAGTTTGTTTTTTGTGTGTGATTTCCTGAAGGAGGATTAAAGCAAAAGTAGTTAGAAAAAATCTGCTACTTTAAATATCAAAATCTATGCTAATGTTCTTTCCTCCCCTGAATGGTGTGACCAATCAGAAAAATCGCTTGGAGAATAAAAGCCGTTGTTTTTGCTTACAGGCAGTATGAATTTTTTTCTGAGCTTGGTGGACAAATGTGCATTTCTGCTGGTGAGAAGAGACGGTTGGATTTATGACCCCATTTTGTTGTTACTACGTTGCCTGTTGGACTGTTACAACAGACTCTTGTTTGACCTGTGAATTGGCTGCAAGTGTTGTGGATGAGAGACAGAAGAAACATATTGCTGGCATTTATTGCTAAAACAAGTTGACATTTTGTTTTTTTTCTCTATGAAATTTTTATAAAATAAGTATGTGTTATTTAAATCATTAAATTATTTTTAAAATAGTGGGAGTATATTAGATAAAAAAAAACTTTTAATTTTTCAAAAAAATTAATGAAAATTTATTGTATTAAGCTATGCACACTAGTAAAACCAACTGTACTTTGTACACTGTTATGATTATCAAACTTAGTAGATATAGATATTCTATGACTCAAATTAGCCCATGAGCTATAGTTATAGCTCTCTTTATGCTAATTACTATTAGCTCAACTAATCCCATTACATCTCTCTGAATCTTTTGGATTTCCTTCTGTGTGCAGATCTATGACTTCTACTATATTCACTCCCCCTCTCACTGGTTTCATGAGTATTTCTCATTATGGGGGCCTTGATTTAATTCTCTTATTCTTGGTGTCCCATGTTTCGTACTTCAAGTCTTCCAAAAACTTTGTCCATTGTTTCCTCTGCCTTGATTTCTTGTTCAGCTACATAGTTATTCAAACTAGCTTCACTTTGTACTTCCTCGTAATTTTGGTTAGCTCTTAACTGTTCTGCATCGGCAACAATATTTTTACCATTTTTGCATATTAATGCCATGTGTGTATCCTTTTTGCATTATGAAATTCACCTTTTCCAGCTCGTTTTCTTTATTTCTTTTGTACCACATGTTTTCATTAGTAGAGTGAGACATGGTTAATGGAGCTCTAATCTGTCTACCCATTAATGCAGACGGGCTCTCCAATCTGTCAACATGTGGTATCATTCCGTAACTCAATAATAATCTTGGTAGAAAAGTTTCAATCTTTCTTGCTGAGAAGAAAATGCTTTCAATCCCATCTTTACTGTGTGGATCATTCATTCAGCAATCCCATTTGATTGAGGGTGTTAAGGAGGTGTTTTACATGGGACACAGTCAAAGCAGAGACTTTCATCACAGAATTCAGGAGCATTACTAGTTACTAATGTTTTTGGTGCTCCATTTCTAGCAAATATGGCTCTGTTTCCTTAAGCCAAGAGTGTAAATTAATGTGGTGAAAATTCTTTATTTCAGCACATTTAGGACATTTGCCTATATAATTCTCCATGTCTTGGGTGTATCCCAGCCACCATGCTTCCAGTTTTAATGGTTTTTGTGTAACGGCTATCCCACAATGCACAACAGCACATACACTTATAATTACTTCTTTTCTACATTTTTCCAGTGGTATGACTAAATCCACACTACAAATTAGACTATTTTCTATTTATAGTTTGTGCCTGGGTTTTTTTTTTTGGATGGTCTTTCTACTTTTGAACAATTACTTCATTTATTGGTCCTTATTCTAGATAAAATTTGATTTAAGATTGGAAATTGTAATGTCTCCATAACTCGTCTATTCATGGGCAACACATCCATTTCCACCCAATGCAAAACTTCATCCTCAACTTTTTTTTATGTCTTTTCTGTTTTTTATTTTCCTTTTCAAATTGTAGTTGGGACAATGTGTCTACGTGTGATGTCGTGTTTCCCTTCACATATTCTATATCATAATCAAAAGCCATTAAATTCATAGCCCATCTTAATATTTTGGATGATGTAACTTTCTGCAATTCCTTCCTCGGATGGAATATAAATTGTAAGGGGTTATGATTGGATCTCAACAAAAATCTTTTCCTAATAAAAATTGTCATTGTCTGGTCATACTTCATACAATCGCAAGTGCTTCTTTTTCAATATTAGAGTAATTCAATTCAGCTGGTATCAATATCCTGGACGGATACATCACTGGTTATCCTTCCTGGGACAAAATTGCAGATACAGACAAGCCACTCACATCTATGGTTAATGTAATGTCCTTTTTAGGGTCAAAAATGTTGACCACGAGTTTTTTAGATAGAGCTTCTTTTAATTTAATGAAGGCTGTTTGGAGTGTACTAGTCCATTCAAACTCTTTATTCTTCTTTTGCAACTCAAAAAATGCTTCATTTCTTTTGGAATATTTTGACAAGAATTTGCTGTAAAAATTGGCTAATCCAAGAAATGATACCAATTCTTTTTATTAGTTGGAGAAGATATATTTAATATTTTTTATATTAATGTTGGGTCTGGCAAAGTACAATTTTCTGTAATTTAGTAACCTAAGAATGCTAATTCTTTGCAATTAAATATACACTTATCTCCGTTTATGTCATTCCAACCTTCCTCAATTTCATCCATTACAAATTTAGTTTATTTGTTTGAGTTCTTCTTCACTGGCTGCACCTAAACATATAGCCTTCTGATAAATTATCATATGTTCTACTCTCCCCACTAAGAAATTTTCCATAGTTTTTTGAAAAATCAAGCTGGCTGTCTTAATTCCAAATTTTATGTGGGACCATCTACCTCTGGGGAAGTTTATTGTTGTGATTTCCTTAAATTCGTCATCTCTTTGAATTTAGTAGTACACATTTTTTTGACACAATTTTCGTAAAATATTTCATTCCTGCCAGAGAATGTAGTATGTTTCCTATGTTTGGAATAGGGTAGGAATCCAAACAAAATTTATGATTCACACCTACTTTGTAATCTCTGCAAATTCTAAAATTACCCTCAGGTTTTCTTAAAACCACAAGAGGCGATGCCCATTTCATTCCTCCAGGTTCTACATATTGATGAATACCTTCTTCCACTATTTTTCACAGTTTAACAACTTACCATTGGCTTTATATGAATGGCAAGCCTACGGCTTTCAAAATACAATGGATTGATATTCCTTTTTATTTTATGGCTTGCTTTATAGTCTTTTAATGTCCCAGTTTTGAGACCTCATTCATAGCATAAAGTAAACATGTGCTATTAATATTATCAAATCAGTTCATTTTTATACAGTTTACGACCATAATAGTGATGGTTTCAAATCTATTTTTTGTTTCAAAAGTGCCTTCAAAGGACCCTCATATTTTCATACATGTGCTATGAAACTGTCTTAATCTTACTAAGCTTTTCTTTAATTTTAGTTTTGATAATTTTTCCCCCCAAATTCTTTGGAATATGGGTCATTTCACTTCCAGTGTCAACTTGCATTTCTAAGTCTACACCGTTTAATTTAATATTCATGAATGTGTTCTTTTTCTTTCTCCTTTCTATTGAATAAACGTTTGTTTGACTTTTTGCATCATTGTCTACTATTTTGACGGTTCTTGCATTGGCATCTCACAATCTACATACAACTTGAAAGTGATTTTTAATTTTCACTTATTACATGTCTGTCCCCATGTTGGTCATTTCTCTCTCTTTGGTTCATGGTTATAATTGCAATATCTGCATTTTATCATTGTTCTTTTTATCACGTATCTCCATAAGCACAAGTTGCTTTTCATTTGTATTAATTTTTTTAGTTAAGTCCTCTTGTATGAAGTCAATACAAGCTTCTAAAGTCATTTGGTTTGTCTGCAACCACCCTAAAAGATGAGAGGTGTTGTACAGTCCTTTTAACAATCAGAGTTGAATTATTCTTCCTCAGTGCTTATTCCTTGTTCTCCTAGTTCATGAAATTCACAATAGCTGCTGGTATCTCTTAACATTCTTAGATATTTCATTATAGCCTCCCCAAATTCTTGTCTCAATGCTAAGAATTTGGTTTCTTCGGCTATGACCAGTCCATTCTTTGGTTTAATATTTCTCAATATTATTTCTTTGACTTCCTTAAATGCCAAGTTCTCAATTTCAGCTGGGTAAGTTAGTAACAAAATCTGCCTAATAGCTTTGCATCCCACAGTGGCCAAAATAGATCCATGATTTCTTTATGTCCTTCAGATCTTTGGTCATTTCATAACTTTTTTATTCTGGCATATTCCTCAAAGCATTTTACTCAAATCTTTACGTTTTTCGGGTTCCTCTGTGTTCAACAAAGCTCTGTCCTTTTGTTATGACGATCAAACTTAGTAGCCATAGATATTCTACGTACACCGACTCAGAGTTGCCCATAAGCTATCGTTATAGCTCTCTTTATGCTAATTACATATTAACTAAACCAATCCCAATACATACCCACTTACCTGTTTGCTCTTCTTCTCAAAATTTGGTTTGGATCAGTCAAATATATAGCTATTTTAGAGGGTGTGACAGACTAACGGAATATTATATATAGATGCAGTGTATATGTTGAATCCTGAGTGATTCAGTTTTTGAAAATGACATCCAGAAAGTCCTCAAGCAAACCAATTAAAGCCTTTGTATATTTTCATTAATTAAACTCATTTTATATCCTGCTGATTTTCAATCCCAATCACCAACTTCTGTCTCAAAGCCTTGTGGAAATCTGCATTGAGTTTTTAATCTTTTCCACTTTCCATTAATAATAATTGTCTTCCCAATCACTTTATTTGGTATTTTTCATACTCAGTGTTTTCTCAGACAATCAAGCCACAAGTAAATGTAAATTTCTCACAAATGATTCCTGCTACAACTTCTAATCTGTATTGTCCAATATATCTGTATATTTTCCAATATGGAAATAGGATTGTTAGATTATAAACTTGTGTAGGCAACCTTTTAATGAAAGGTCACATCCAGATGATCTGAAGCAGTTAATGGGGTGCTTGGTAAAAGAGAGGAAATCAGTGGGTCTTCTTCACTCAACAAGATCCACTGTACCCTAAAACAGAAACTATGATCTGGAATTGGAATGAAAGCAGTGATGACACATACCCTGAATCAGTCAGTTATGCACCATGCATGATACATGCGTAAACAATCATGTATCTTTCGATACATGACTGACGAGGCAGATTTCTTTCCTGCATTAGACTTGTTGCCATGCAAGGCTATAGAACCCGGTCTGTCCTGCTATTTACCCAAAGCTGGGGGGAAGAAGAGGAGTCATACCTTTCCCAAGGGTATTAGCACTTAAGTGAATGTAATGGATTCGACTGGAATTTGAACTTGGCTCTCCAATTCTGCAATCTGAGTTGCTATGCATTACTCCACCATAGTAGATACTGAACAATTCAAATACCTTTTCTTGGCAAAGACTATCCTTTTTAACATTGTGAACTGGACAGAATGACAAACAAAGAAAATATACCAAATAACAGGAATCATATCTCCTGAGCACCAACAGCTAAAATAGATAGTACATGTAGCAAAGAAAAAACAATGGCATATTAAAGATGCTGACGTTCCACACTACTTCAAATAAAAGGTTAGAAAGGAAACCCCCATCAATACTGGAAAGAAGGATAATTTACAGGACTTGAGGAAGCTATTTTCCTTAAAAATTGTTTTAAGAATAAGATTTTATAAGCTCCAACTGAAAGTAATACTGGCTGCTCAGTAAAAGAGTGCCAAATATTTCCTTGTAAGGAAACAGCTAATAATTACAATTACCCTAGGCATTATGGATAAGATTGAGTTATATATGAAAATATTTTATATATAACGTTGAATTACTAACTTGTAAGTTTTACTGAATTTCAATGTGTCAGTTAACACAGACACACACACAAACACAATACATATATATATATATATATATATATATATATATATATATATATATATATATATATATGTCTGATTGAATAAATTACAAACATTATATCTGCTTATTTTTATCATAATTCTTTTATATTCACAAATATTTTTCCGGAAAATATTTGTGAATATGAAAGGATTATGATAAAAATAAGCAGGTATAATGTTTACAACTTATTCAATCAGACATGCCTAACAGACAATTTGCTTTCTAAATGCACAAATATATATATATATATGTATATATATATATATATATATATATATATATATGTATGTGTGTGTGTGTGTGTGTGTGTGTGTGTGTGTGTGTGTGTGTGTGCATGCA
>OZ038495.1:48293513-48591013 GCA_964036315.1 Acanthosepion esculentum | reverse complement strand
ATATGTATGTATGTATGTATGTATATATATATATCTTTATATATATATATATTGATATTTGAATATGTTATATAAACACATTATATATATGAAGAATTATGATTCACAGAAAATAGAGACAATCAAGATGACTAATGTTAGTATAGAATGAGGTTAAGAAGGAGAAAAGGAGCATTAGAAGAGAAGAAAAAGAGAAACTGAAAAAAGAAAGAAAAGATGTTGAAGAGGGAATGAAGTCTTCGAAGAAAAAGTGCATTAGGAGGAAAATGGAAGAGAAGAATAAAAGGCGTATTAAGAGAAATAAAAAGAATAGAATATATAGAAATTAAATTTAAAGGGGCAAAAGGGCAAGAGAAAAAGAGAAAGACACAAAAGAAGAGCATTAGAAAAGTATAGAAGATGGAATGCAGTTTAAGAAGAAAAAATGAAGACTAGTTTGTGTATATATATATATATATATATATATATATATATATATATATGTAAGCAAATATGTGGATGTAGATCCGACGGTATGATGAAAAATATGGTAAAAAGACAAAAAAAATCCGAATATGCAAGTTCACAACATTAACAACAGTAAACTTGCATATTTGGATTTTGTTTTGTCTTTTTCATATTTTTCATCATATATATATATATATATACATACATATATATATATATATATATATATATATATATATATATATATATATATATATGTATATATGCACATTTCATTAAAAACGACTGACAAGGTGCTTTTATTTAGTTTTTTATATAATTTCTCGTGCGATCTAATAATGTTTTTCTTTTCAGATGATAAATTATATAAGAACTGTCCGAATGTTCTTTTTATCCGAGCGCTTTCGGCTATACATTTAGCCATTTTCAAGGATTATATTTAAACTCTTAGAATTAAAAAATAGTTTGTTATATGTATGTTTTATAAAACACGGTCAAGATATTATGTTCATGTTCAAAGTTAATATTATTAAGTGTTGGTTTGTTTGTTTTTATTAATAAGGCTTCCATTATTTTTAGCCTTTTTTTGCATGTGGATGATGCTATTATATTTGTGTTGTTGACAAGTATGTCCTGAATAGTGTCACACTACAAATTGTTTAACACACAGAATAACTCTCCACCTTTCTGACAATAGCTCAATTAGATCTCATTTAAATATTCATGGAGACCTACCGGACACTATTCGGAACATACTTGTCGACAACACTAATATAATAGCATCATCAACATGCAAAAAAAGGCTAAAAATAATGGAAGCCTTATTAATAAAAACAAACAAACCGACACTTAATAATATTAACTTTGAACATGGACATAATATCTTGACCGTGTTTTGAAACAAAAAATGAAACATTTTATAAAACATACATATAAAAAAACTATTTCTAATTCTAACAGTTGAAATATAATCCTTGAAAATGGCTAAATGTATAGCCGAAAGCGCTCGGATAAAAAGAACATTCGGACAGTTTTTATATAATTTATCATCTGAAAAGAAAAACATTATTAGATCACACGAGAAATTATATAAAATCTAAATAAAAGCACCTTGTCAGTCGTTTTTAATGAAATGTGCATGAAAGAAGGATTGCTGCCTAAATACACAAATATATATATATATATATATATATATATATATAATATTCAGCTCTACTCTGTCTGCTTTTTAAATTAAATTTTATGCACAGTGGAATTATACTGCATTTGTTCTCATTTTACCTGTATATATACATATATATATAAAATATATATACAAAAGTGAACATTGAAGTCAACACTTCGAGGTGACAGACTGTTTCATGCTAAATGCTATCATCAGCCTGACGAATGCATTTAGCATGAAACTATCTGTCACCTCGAAGTGTTGACTTCAATGTTCATTTTTATATTTACATATGTTCTATCTCTGATAATATTCACTTTATTCCATAAATATAGTATACCTTAAAACTATATTTCTTCATATATATATATATATATATATATATATATATATATATATATATATATATAATTATTTATTTAAAAATTATAACATAAATATGTTATAAAATCACTAAAAAAAATAGCCATTTTGTTTCAACACCTCCGGTGTCTTATCAAGTGATGATGTTGAACATCATCACTTGATCTTTGCCGTGCCTCTAACAACCGTAAATTTAAAAAAATAAGTTACTCCAAAATTCGCTTGACGAGGAAATGGAACTAATGTCTTTGGTTTAATAACAAAATTAAATTCAAGGGCTTTAGCTTCCATTTTGGAAACATGGTTATCACTGTGTAGTGAAAAACCCATATTTTAAATCAATTAATTTATAATATTAATGTTCTGTAAATTTACATTGAGCACTATTGTGTAAAAATAAAAATATCTATAAGAACACCGGATTTTATATTTTATATCTTACTGTTCTTTCTTATTATTTATATATACATAAATATATATATATATATATATATATATATATATATATATATATATATATATATATATATAAATGAGTGAAAGAACAAAAGAACAAATGGAGTAAAATTTCACTGTTCGTAGCATTTACTTTTTAAAAGTGCTCAATACAAAGTAGAGCAATATATTATTATTTTTTATTATAAGAGATTATAATAAAAACATGTTGAAATCACTACACAAATCTTTCATGTTTCAATATTACAATTGTACTTCTTCAGGCAACGTTAAGTATTTAGGGATTAAATGATTTTTAAGGAAATTTAAAAACAAAGTTTTACCTCTTTTCTGAAAGTTAAAGGCAGAGGATATAAGATCAGCATTAAAAATAGACTTGTGGATATATCTTGTTTAACCAATTAAATGTCAGATGTTCAATAAATAGAAAAGTAAGCTCAGTGGGTGGAGGTGGGTGAGTTATTATTCATGTCACAATAAACTGGTACATAGGCCATGATTGACAATTGCAGAAAATATGTCATGTAATATATTGTTTAAAAAGTTAGTGCTTACTTGATTCTGAGAATTTCGTTTGTGAGGATGGCATTTGGCAATCATCTGTTTTTGATCTCTGGTAAGATGTGTGTTTCTTTACTGCTGCTGGTCTCTGGGTACCCAAGTCTACCTTGTTCGTTACTCTACTGATCTTCTTGTGGTAGAAGGTTTGTTTTTTATAATGATGAGGGTTAGGATGATGAAATATCTTTCCTTTCTGTCATCACTGATGACAAGGTTATTTTTAGAATGATGAAATATCATCATCTTTGATTCAATATAATCTTTCCACTTCATGTCAGTAGAGAGCAATAGCTTGAGAAGGCAAAATGAGTCATTTTTCTGGATGTTAGCATCAGTCATGATGAGGGAAGGGTTCAATCATATGATTAATAGAGAGCAGTTTTTTGAGAATTAACAAGCCAGTCCTTGCCTCAGATAAAAGCAGATTTTATATCACTTGTGAGATCAGCTGCCAATTTGACCCGGTTGAACTGATCAAACTTGCAATTAAGACAGGATTATTTAATTGTGCCAATAGCACAGATATTGAGTTGCGAGTTGAAGCCATCAAGAAGGTCATTGATGAAAATTAAGAGCAAAGTTCATTCAATGACAGAGCCTTGTGGGGCACCTGCATTAATGCAAAAAGGTCGAGAAGAGTGGCACAACTTCCATTTCGTGATTTGATGAGAAAGAGTGAATCAGTTCAAGAATTTGTCAAGCCCTGACAAATGCCTTCAAGACATCAAAAGCAAAAGCTCTGGTATTACCATTCTTATCTAAAGCTTGACAGAGTTAAATACAGGAAAAGATGTGAAAAACACAAGAAGGAAAAAAAGAAGTAAGAGAAAAAAAGAAAGAAACAGAGATGGGGAACTAAATGAAAAAGAGCAGAAAATGAGATAAAATTATTTATTTTAAAATTTAATGCAGAATAAGGTAAAAAAAATAAGAAAGAACCTACTGATGTTCAAATATAATAAATCTATTTAAATAACTAATTCACAAACCAACTACTGAGTTAATTTTTTGTTTTGTGGATATGTATAGTGAAGGGGTAGGTGCAATGACAAATTGAAAATAACAAAAAAACCTTTCAAAACAAAAAAGAATCCAATCAAATTAATTGATAAAATAAATGAATGCAAAACAAAAATATTTAAAAAGCACTTACACTTCATTAATTGCAAATATAAGTCTATAAAAACAACCGGCCTCAAGGGAAAAAAATACATAATTTACCTATTGTGGGAGCTGGTTCAAGTAAATTATTCAAACATCTCTCACTTAACCAGACTAAAGTGATAGGGAAATGTATTTAAATAGTTGTAAAGCACATTTGAATGATAAAAAAAATGAGCTAAGAAAATATTTGAGAATAAATCTAAGCAAGAAACTTTATATTTTTTTTTATTTTTTTGATTATTGATTTTAATCAACTTGCATTTATGCACATCTAATTATTTTTAAATTCATTTCACAGTTTCTGTCTGAGTTTATAAGATGAGGAGTTATCATTGTTTACAGTCAGATACAATTTTGTAGTTATTATCACAAGGTTTTTGGAGCTTATTGTCATATCACAGGATATTATTAAATGTAAGAGAAATGGAGGGAAATAATGAGTAACTTGTATAAAAACTTGTGTAAATGGTTGGTAGAACAGGGATTAGGAGACATGCGGTGTTAGTTCTGACATAGTCTTGTTTTTCTTTTATCGAAAACTTTGGAATAAAACAAACTGACTCAAGGATATAAAATAAATAATAAGGTAAGGTGGAGTAATGGATAGCAGCTCGGATTGAGGAATCAGAGAGCCGAGTTCGAATTCCATTCGAATCCATTATATTCACTTACATGCTAATACCCTTGAAAAAGGTATGAATCCCCTTCTTCTCCCCCAGCTATGGGTAAAAGCAGGACAGACCTGGTTCTGTAGCCATGGATGGCAACTGGTCTACTGCAGAAAGAAATGCCAACTGCTTCATTCTGACATCCCGATATGTAACCCACATACTGGGCTGTCTATTTTGCTGTCAGTCTTGTATTCTGTCTTCTTCGTGTTGATGTTACTATTTTATTCATATCTATCTCTCTTCAAAGTAAGCTGTGGCTTAAGAAACTATCTCCAGATAATATCAGACTTTATCATTGGGGATAGGTCCCAAATAAAATCTGAAATTTATTGAAAAAGCTGAGCAATCCATAAGATCGACGTGAAGAAAAAAATCTTCTTACATATATGGCGATGGTTAAACAGATTATTTTCTTAGCTCATTTTTTTTATCATTAAAATGTTGCTTACAAATAGAAAAAAAACAAGTAATTGTGGAGAAAGTCTTTGCTGAAAAGTAGCAAAACACTTCTGATAGAGGAAGAGACTTGGATAGTGTAGCACTAGAGAAAATGACTTACCTCTGGCATGTTTGACATGTCTCACATATAAATTATTTCCCCTCCCAACAAAAAGCAGCTTTACAAGTCATAGACTTTCATGGGCATCTCTTTTAACCTATACAAATTTGAACTGTTACTCCATCTATAAAAAGTGCTTAAAGAGGCAAGAGATGGATGTGACTGCTGTAGCAAACATGAGACATGTGTTGTGGGATTGCTTGACTTGTGCTCCTCTGTTAGTTGAAGGAAATGGATTAGGGGAACTTTGTTACAAGATAATGGCGTTAAATTCTACCAAGGAATCCTTGATAGTAGCATAGACAGAGCATGTGAACAATGATGAAGTTTTAAAGAAAAAAATAAGAACTACAAGGAAATTTACACTTACAATCAGACTTTAGTGTAATCCAGATCTATATCCAACTTATTAATTCTAGTATAAATTGGATCTATATCTATCATTCTATTGATTCCCTCTGTAACAGTGCATCTTGGATCGGATGGGGTTGGGCTTTAGATGCCATTTCTTTGGTGATGGTTGTCGTTTGTTGCAGAAAAAATGGCATGATCAAAAAATGGACCATGTTGAAAAAAAAAACACACATCAAAAAAGTTAATGGAACCATTCTAGTTTATTCATGATCTATAATAGACTTTGGTAATGGGGAGAAGCAAGGATTGTCAATAAGTGTTCCCTCCTCATAGCACTCTCTAAGGTGGAAGCAGTTATAGCTGGCAAAGTCGTTCATCTTTTATGGAACTTGGACCCCTCCCTCTTGCCATCTTCATTAGGAAAAGTAATAAATCATAGCTTCCAACCAACACTTATCCCAGAGCAAAGTGTTTAGGCTGAAAGTGATAGGAAATAGATAGGTCTGTCTCTCCTGGGTGCTTTCAGCTGTTATGCCCAATTAAATGTTCATTCTTCCACTACCAACTCATTTCATGTGCATCATCATATATCACTACTTTGTCCTAGAAGAATTATATTCAAAATTGAGTAGCTGGACATGAGTTGATATACCATTCAAATAACTAATCACCATTTCTTGTAGATCCAATGGCAATCTTTCTATATTTGAAATGAAAAAAATATGAATAACTATTAATGACTATTTACACTATTTATATTTGGACTATTGTCCTCATATTTGTTATTATTTTGGCCATTGTACCTCCTGCCTTCCTAAGGTGAATGTTGAGCTGGGTAACTGTTGTGGAGTAGCTGAATACCCCCACAAGATGGACTTGTGTAAGATTATTTAAACAGCATTCTCTCTTACCAAGGTAGAGGAGATAACAATTAACTGTTTATTATATTAGTCTGTCTTCTCAACCGTGTACCATATTATTCCCTGGAATAAACTACTTCATATTTTCTATATGTGTGTCAGTATTTCCTATTTACAGCACAACAGTAACCAACAGGGAGTTCTGAACTGAACCCTTTGATCTACACGAGTAGATTGTTCTTGTCCTATTGCTCATGTGTAGGGATATATAGTTCATTTTTCAGGGGTACTGCTCAGTTATTGCTTGTTTGTTTGCACAAAAAGGCAGACAGAGGAAGTAAATGGCACCGACACTGAGTATACTGGAAAAATGTTCAGAGAAATCCAAGGGATTGAACTCACAGCCACTATGTCAGCAAATTCACAAACCAACATTTTAATCCATGAGGCCATTGTCCCGTATGATAATTTGTTGTAGTGAACATAGAGACTTAAACCAAAAATACCTGCTGATTAATTCTGCAGCTGCTGCTGCTGCCCATCATACTTTGATTGTTGCTGATGTTGAAGACTGTCATTTGTCTATTAGCCACTCACATATTGTATTCATTTCTATGCTAGGCCTACTAAGGAGATCCGTAGAGCTTAGCATATGCACTGATGTTTTCAAGTGTTCTTCCTTCTCCAGCATTTTTACAGGGACTGATGACTACCCTTTCCCCTCAATAGTCCAAATATAAATAATGTAAATAATGATAACTCCTAATCCCAGAAATTCAGACACATATTAATGAGTAACTATATATATATATATATATAATTATTTATTTAAATATTATAACATAAATATGTTATAAAATCACTACAAAAATAACCATTTTGTTTCAACACTCCCAGTGTCTTATCAAGTGATGATGTTGAAGGACATTCAACATCATCACTTGATAAGACACCGGGAGTGTTGAAACAAAATGGCTATTTTTGTAGTGATTTTATAACATATTTATGTTATAATATTTAAATAAATAATTATATCTGCTCTACTCTGTATTGAGCACTCTTTAAAGAATAATAATTGTTGGTTATTGGAATTTACTCCGTATATACCAATCCCACACTTGGGTATATATATATATATATATATATATATATATATATATATATATATAAGATTTTGAAATATTTCTTATGAAAACATACTATATGCTGAAATTCATATGATATGTTTATATAAATAAAAATCTGTCCTGAAAATTAATAAGATTGATTAATACCAATTTTATTATGAAAATGTTGTGATGCATACATATATCCTGGGCGTCTGCCAGATAAAATTCCAAGAATTTCATTTGACTTTGAACCATATCTATCACTTCGTCATCATAAGTTCCATGACTAAGTGTAATCATAGGCTCATTGCACAGTTGAACCCCTGACCAGGTCTCTCCTTTATGTCTTGGGTCTATGCCACACTATCTGGGTCATTTTTCTAGTTAACAATATCATTGTCATCCTTTTCTTCTGTTGCATATGGTGGTACCTTGTATGATGGCATATTTCAACATATGATGGTGGATATGAGGTCTCCCACTGGGCCTGTTTCTTGCTTGTTGGTGTCTTGCATTGCATCATTTGTGATATTGTTGATGTTGGAAATACCAAGGATGATGTTGTCACTTCTCATTTCATTATCACATATTTCTATGTGTAGTAAAAATCTGGATCAGTGTCAAATACTAGATATAAAAGCCAGGATTTTGAATGCTGATTCTCAAGGCAAGTTGGAAGGGCTTGCCTAATTGGAAAATTGGCATAGCTATAGTACAGAGTTACTTCTCTCTAAGTTGATTTGGTACTGACTACACAAAAGTAAATATCTAAACATGTTGAAGTGGTTTTAAAAATTCTTTCAATCCAAGAACATTAAAGGAACAACTTGTTTCTTTCTTCCTTTGGAAGCAGCAGAAAATAAAATAAAGCAACAAAGTGTTAAGCACCAGCTGTTTGCTGAATTCTTCATATATATATATATATATATATATATATATATATATATATATGTATATGTATGTATTCACACACAGAAATTCTTCCTTCTTTGACAGCAAAAAAAGATAAGCATCTACACCTTTTGATAACTCTCTTTTTCTATGGTTGTTTTATTCTTTTTAATCATACAACCCATATGAAGTTTGAGGAAGCTTTTTTATTTAATTCAAGATGCATTCATATTCAAGATGTAGTATAGAGATTGGCAAATCCGTCTGAGAAGCTCATATAATTCTCATTGAAAGATTTTTGTTTTCACACATTATCAGCAAGAATGTTTACTTCTACCATCGTATTAATCTCAGAAGGACATTATTTGATTAAAAGTATATATGCTTTGTTAGTTTTTAGAATTCATATCAAATATATATAAATGAACACTTTGAAATTGTTGCAGAATATTAAAGTATGTTTCAAAACAAAAGTATCTCAATCTGTTTATATCTATCCATCTACGTCAGTTTATCTCCCATTACTATATATTTATCATGCTTATAGTGAGCACCACCTATTCTAAGTAGAATATCTTCTCTCAACATAACTCATTGTTGGAATGGACATAACTCCTGTTGCTTACAACGCCACACACAATTGACTCTGAGTCTTTTATCAGGTTAACCCGATTGTCTGTTACAGTTCCCAACTATCAATCTATCTCAACCTCACACACTATCTCTCACTCTGTTTCCTATCTCTCTATAGTGATTTATGAAGCATAGCCTAAATGTGGCACAAGTTTTAAAGTATGGAGAACCCGGCAAGGATCGAACTCACTACTCAATCATAACTGATTTAGCAAGACAAGCTTGCTAATCATCTATTTCCTTAAATCTATTTATATCTACCAATTTGTTTCAATCAATACCTGACAATTGGCATATGTAGCATGCAGGTATATTTATTGTACTAAGAAAACAATTATTGAGAAATGTATGAGAAAATAAGTAAAGACATTTTTTTCATGAGATCTTTTCATCTCCTAGAAATTTCTTCCGAATTAGTGAACTGGAGAAAATAATGTTTTCTCTCTTTCAGTTTAAAAGGTGAATCTAATTGTTTTATTCTTTGATATAACTGGATGAAATTCTCCAATATACAATTCCATTGCTTTATCTCTTTTTCCTTCCTTCTTCTTAGTTGCTCAGTGTCTGATAAAAAATATCAATACACAGATATTTTCTATGTTTTACTCTAGCATAAAGTGTAATATTTTATTGCATACTATCCATTCTTTCCTCTATCAATAATATTGAAGGATAATGTCAGAAATAATTAGCGACAGAGTTATAAAAATAGTAGTGGATGCACAACTTACCCATCCATATTTTTCACGTTCAGATTGTCCTTATCTGATGATATAAAAATATTTCATTGTATGCTATCCATTCTTTTCTATAGCAGCAATGATGGCAAATAGTGTCAGGTATAATTAGTAATGGAGTTGCAAGAAATAGTCGTGCTTATACAACTTACATATACTTTATCTATTTTTCCGATTTTCTTTATCTATTCCAAGTATTTGTTTCTGTTTTTATCCTTATGTTTGGATCTCATCAAGAATGATGAATTCTAAGAAATAAAGTGAACACCCTCCTGCTATGATCTATATTTTCAAATGTCAGATTAAATTAAAAATGGTGTATTGATACTATATCTGAACAGTAGCTGGCAAATCGTCACATTCTAGCCTTGACATTGTTCAAAAGCATTTACACAGTCTTGTGAGTGATGAAATATTTTCAACCCCAAACTCTGCAATAAGGACTTGCTGCTTTTTGTTTTCCTGGTTGTTGAAAATCCTTTTCTGTAGTTTCAGTCTTTAAGAACTTAGGCAAACCATCTGAACCCTCTATCAGCCTATTAATCTTCTACCTCTTTTTGGCAAAGTATGAGGGCCTCTAATCTACCCTGAATTGGTTAAGTATCTCACTCAAAGTGCCTTCTTTCAGGTAAACTATATGGCTTTCACTTCTCTAAGTCAACTGCTGATGTATTAATGGTTATTGCTAAAAGAGTTTAAAAGCTTGGTGATGGTCAGGCTGTTGCTTTGGATATCTCAAGAGCATTTAATAGGGTTTGGTATACTGTTCTTCTTCAAAAGTTGAACGGTTATGGTATTTCTAGACAAATTTTTGAACTGAAACAATCTTCTTATCAAATTGTGAAATGAAAGTTGCTTTAAACAGCCGCTCTTCTAGATCTTTTTGCATTAATGCAGATATCTTTCAGGGCTCCATCCTTGGATGCACTTTGTTCCTTATTTTCATCAACAACTTTCCTGATGTCATCAGTTCTCAACTAGGCTTCTATGCTGATGACAACTATTTACTTCTGTCCTAATAGTAAGTCTGATCAATTCAATAAGGTCAAATTGACAGCTGATTTAAAACATGACCTAGTTTATTGTCAACTGGGACAAGGAATGATGTGTTAATTTTAATGCCTTGAAAATGAAACTGCTCATTTTTTATCATCTGAGAGAACTTTATTTACCCTGAAGAATTCCTTCTCAATAAGCCTGAACTAAAACTTGGGATATACACCAGGTGTCCTAGAAATCTTGACCCTCCAAAATTGTGTCATAGCATTGAGGCAATCAACTAAATTTGGGTAGGTAAAAAGGAAGATATGTTTATTTCCAAAATTTGTTGCAGTTATAGGGATTCACAATATTGTGTTATAAGGAAAGAATTCTTTTGATTGAAATGGCAATCTTGATATCTCCAAACAAATTTATTGTCATTATGCCACAAAGGTTCTATTCCTGCCTCATCCAACTATAAATCTCCCAGAATGAGACAGACTTATAAATATGTTCATTTGCAAATCCTAAACAAAATCAGTGTTGGGTGTAAGTACCCCTAATGCAGCCTATTCTATGCTCAGTTTCCTTATGCCCTATAACAAATTTATTATGAGAGTTAAGGGAATTGTATACAGATAGGCTGTTCTAGAGGTAGTTTTCTCCCAACACAAAACCAAAAGAAATCAAGTTATGTTCTTAAATATCCTCATTAGATCAAGACTTCCATATGAACGTCATGCATAGCACCAAACTTCTTCAGACATTTCTAAACTGACAGCTGCATGCAATCACTGTCTGTTACATCACCATGCATGTCTCTACTGTACCCCTTCTCAGTAGGATTCATGTTTATATCAGCTGACATTCAGCTAAAGGGCAATCACTCAACACTTTCTCAGATAATTTCCTTTTTGACAAAATTCACAAAAGGATAAAATGCAAAGCTGAAATCCAAAAGACTTAAAACTCAGACAGATTGGTTGATAAATCGTTCATGTGTCTAAAAAATAACTTTAAGAGAAATATGTAACCCAGTCTTTTCTCTTAAATACCAACCTGTCAAGGCTTTACAATGAAAGTGTGTATATACCAGATGGGCAGGACACAACAGAGCAACATGTGGACATCTTAAGGAGTAGGTTTTATTAAATGATAGGTTGCCGAGATCATAAATGATTCTCACTTTATAAGGATGCCTGCTTACAAATGTCATGAAGATAACAACATTTTCTCATCCAATCTCCACTGTTCAACATTGTTGACAACAGATTTTTCATTCAGACAAAGCACAGCAGTGGCATGTTTTCAACAAAAGCAACAGAACTTCCTTCAATTATACAAGAAAACAAGGAACCAAATAGTTCAACAAATACTGGTTACTGACTAACCTATGTAAAGAGAATGGTTTATGAAATATTTATATATATATAAAAATTATCTGTCTAACCCCTAAAGAGCGATGATATTTTTCAAAATTTGGGAACTATCCTCTTTTTACATTTTTTTAAAATTTGTAATTTTGCTTTATGCAATGAATACATGGTCACTGATTACATCCTTTTGTATTCTGTTGGTGAGATGTTTCATTCGAGCAGCTTCTTCCCAAGAATAACTGCTTTGTGGAACTGACTCCCAAGAGGATGCTTCCATAAACACTACAATCTTAACTTGTTCAAGTCTAGAGTTAACCATCATGTTCCCCCAAATATTTGCATAAACGCTAGCTCTTACTTAATCATCTACCTCGAGTGGCTCTCGGGCCTTGTACAGGGGAACACCATCTGGTCTGTACAATATTTATATATAAATAAAAATATCTCTCTAACCCCTAGAAGGTGATGATTTTTAAAAAATTTGGGAGCTATCCTCTTTTTGCATTTTTTTTAAAAATACAGTGTAACCCGGATATAAGAGAGTTGCCGGGACCGGATACGAAGTCTCTTATATCCGGGTTTCTCTTATATCCGGGTTTGGTCTATTATACAGTGTAACCCGGATATAAGAGCGTTGTTGGGACTGTAGAAGAAGTATCTTATATCCGGGTCTCTTATGTCCGGGTTTGGTCTATTCTGTTTAGGTAAATATGGCTCTAATTTGGGACCAGAGAAAATCTCTCTTATATCAGGGTTTCTCTTATATCCAGGTTACACTGTATATACATTAACACGGGCTCTAAAATGGGGACCAGATAAAATCTCTCTTATATCCGGGTTTCTTTTATATCCGGGTCCCTTATATCCGGGTTACACTGTATGTAATTTTTGTGAATAGTAAATAAATTTTCCAGCTTTATACATTGACTTCATGGTCACTGATTCTATCCTTTCCTTCCCTTTCAAAGATCATCTTTGTGTTTTGCAAAATCATCATATTTTATAAATTTATTTTTCATAGTATAGATGTAATAAAAAAGAGGCACTTAGATTATTTAGATAATCCATTGGAACTATAGTATGGGTTCAATGATACAAATCTCCAGTGTCTAATCACTTAAGAGGATTATACTGTCCATCACCAGACGCAGAACTTTCACCAATCATGATAAACAGATGTTTCCTCAGGGTGGGGCTGTGCCTTGAGTGCCTATGCGACTTAAACTCAACACAGACCTCAAGTGAAACGCACATATGATCCATCATTAAAGATGCTGGAAAAAGGGTTGATTCCCTGTCAGTCAGTTATGTGCCATGTGTGATACATGCTTAGGGGATCATGTATCTTTCGATACATGACTGATGAGGCAGATTTTTTTCCCACATTAGGATGCCATTTCTTTCTGTGGTAAACCAGTTGTCATCCAAGGCTATAGAACCCAGTCAGTCCTGCTATTTACCCATACCTATGGGAGAAGAGGAGGCACGGTGGAGTCGAGGAGGCACGGTGGAGTAATGGATAACGGCTTGGATCGAGGAATCGGAGAGCCGAGTTCAAATTCCAGTCGAATCCATTACATTCACTTACGTGCTAATACTCTTGGGAAATGTGTGAATCCTCTTCTTCTCCCTCCAACTATGGGTAAATAGCAGGACAGACTAAGTTCTATAGCCTTGGATGGCAACTGGTCTAGGAGAAGGACAACTCTGAATTCAAGAATTCGGAGGGTCGTTTGGGGACCATGAGGCATCCTCTGCACCAGGTCCCTGTATTCGTCCCTCCAAAAAGTGTGGATGGCCCTGCACAAAGCCTTCACCACTATAATCAAATCTCATGTGTCGGTGTCAGGCTTTCAGTTTCTAGGAACTGATCTGTCTGGCCCTCATACGTCGAGTTCGACGGGAGAGTCAAAAAAAAAAAAAATGGGAGAAGAAGAGGATTCATACCTTTCTCAAGCATATTAGCACATAAGTGAATGTAATGAATTTGACTGGAATTTGAACTCGGCTCTCCGATTCCTCGATCCGAGCTGCTATCCATTACTCCACCATGCCTCCAATGTACCAATGTTCCCGCTATTGCTCCAATAAGTACAAGACTCCTCTGGCTATCTTCTAACTTTATAAGAGACAGATCAAACCAAAAATGGAGTACTATTAGCATATATGTTCAGGAGCTTTACAGTCTTCAATTTCCAGTTTCAGTAAAGTCCAAAAGTATCCTGTGTCCTTGTGGGTGACAAGTTATTTTCCACCCTGCAAACACTTTCTCATAGACGCTTCTCTATCACCATTCCCATGGAAAGTGCTTAAATAAATACATTCCTTAGTTCCACCAATTTTAACCTTCACAGCTGCTAAAACACTCTATACTATGCACATTGTTATGAACAACTCTTTCCATTTGTATTCTCTTAGCAAGATATTTCATTCGAGCAGCTTCTTCCCCCAAAAAAAACTGCTTTGGGGAACTGACTCCCAAGAAGATGCTTTCATAAACACTACAATCTTAACTTGTTCAAGTCTAGAGTTAACAATCAAGTTCCCCCACATATTTGCATAAACTCTAGCTCTTACTTAATCATCTACCTCGAGTGGCTCTCGATAAATATATATATAAGGGGATGATTTCACTATCACTACAAACTTAACTTGTTCAAGTCTAGAGTTAACCATCATGTTCCCCCACATATCCATATAAACTTTACCTCTTAATATGTAACCATCTACTTCGAGTGGCTCTTGAGCCTTGCACAGGGTGAACATCACTATAAAAAAAAGAAAGAAGTTTATTCAAGTGAGCAATTTTGTATTAGCCATTTACTGTTATTCATTGTTGATTTTTCATATTACAAAAGTAGTTCTCAAATAATAGAATGTACCAGTAATCTCCAGGGTTAGTGCTTTGACAAAAGATTAAGCCTTGGGGTTTAACAGATCAATATATTTTACATTATTTACATTATTCGGATTACTGTCCTCATCTTTGTTACTATATTTATCACAACGTTTCAGCCATTGTACGCTTCAGCCTTCTTCAAATGTCGAAATGAACCCTTTATTTCGCTCACTGGGGTAGACTGTTCTAGTTCCATGTGCCATGTCTAATGGATGTCAGTTATCAGTTATCTCCTGTTAATTCATCTCTCCAAGTTCTCCACTTCTGTAACCAGGTTTGAACTCACAACTCTTTGTGTCCATTCACTGACAGATAATATATTTTAGACATGAATTTATTTTTACATTATTGCATTATAGTTTAAATATTTTCTCTGCTTGTTTGAAAATAAATCTTACATTATTTACATTTGGACTATTGTCCTCAACTTTGTTCTTATAACCTATCAGACACAATGCATTCTGAACTTCTTTGTGTGTCTGTCAGTCCAGATAACTTTCGGGGAATTTCAAACTGAACATTTTCCTTTAATCAATGGGGGTACAGTGTTCTCACTCTGCTGTACATATCTAGGGATATTGATATGTCAACAAACACCTGAAAAACAGCTGGAGGTAAAACAGCCAAAACATTGTGATAATAACAACATAGATGTGAATAGTTTGATTTAATGTAAATAAGGATAACTCCTCATCCTGAAAATTCAGACAGAAAAACAAATGTTTATTTCGGTTTGTCTCAGTTTTTTTTTGTTTAATTTTTTTTAACTTAATTTAAAAAAAAGGTTAGTTGCTATCAAATCCACACTTGTTTAGATTGTAAACTGTCATAAAGATTTCATAAATGTTATTTTCCAATTCAAATGAATTAAAAAGAATTTTCCTAAAATATTTTCATCATTCCCCCGCTCTTGAAAATCAAACCATTTTGTTTTGACAGTTGCAGACACTATAAAAGCATCATGTTTTATGAATGCTTCTGGTTTGACTGGGTTGAAAGTTGCTTTGTGTTTGGAAATTTAAGTCTTCCTAGTTTGGTTATGAATTGCAATCTACATGATGGGAAAAAAACAGAAATTACATTTTGTCATTTCTCATTAGCAAAAAGAAATATTTCAAGCTTTTACGTTGATTATTTACATTATTTACATTCTGAATACTATCCTCATCGTTGTTGTTATTGTTAACAATATTTCAGTCATTGTGCCCTCTGACCTTCATACTTCACAGATATTGATGGCTGTTTCCACTAAATCCAATCTGTACAAGGCCTTCAATAACCGAGTGGTAAAATTTCCTGAAGGTTACCCAAACTGACAAGTATCTGAAGATGGCTAGCGGAAAGAATGATTGCAACATTGTAATAATATTAACTCATCCTAAAAATTCAAACAGAAATTATAGATTCACTTTTAAAATTTTTTTTAAAATTCTTATTTATTAAACATATAATTTCAATCATTGTACATCTTTTTTCCTGAATTTCTTGCACATTTTAGACACATTTATCTTAATCACAATGTTTCTATTGATCTTCCTGGGGTGGGGGGTATGTTCCATTTTAGTAATATTCTGAGAATGTAGAACTAGGCTTTAATCATCTGTCGTACTTCCCAAAATCTGGGCATTATTTTTCAATGTAGCATAAACCTAATTAGCAATTAATAATCATAATACTTAACTAAAGGAGAATATTTATTTGAATACCAGAAATTATATCTGATCAATGAAAAGAAAACATTTACTTTACCTCTTTGCCATCGCTCTACCATTCCTTCATAAAATGGTTTACTCGCAGCTCCTTTCTTCACCTCCTCCCTTAAATATGTCTTGTGGGTGTTAAATTTTCCAAGCCCTGTTTCTGCATTATGCATCCCAGGAATTTCAACTCTTTCTGATTTTAAGCATAAACGTCTCTGGTGAACAGTCATATAGAAGCAAGCAAGCCAGAGTGCGAAGGAAAAATAAGCGTCTGACGTCAACGTGCAGCACGTGGCATCAGCATTTTGAAAATGGCATTACTCTCCCATCTAACGATTCCAGCAATATGTGCTGTAACGGGGGGGGGGGGTACAGTTTGGCATAGTCCAACCAATAGCAAGTCGTGCGCTTGATTGGTCGGACTGGAGGAGGCTATTTGCCTGGGTAACTGAGGACAAAAGCGAAGAACACTGATTGGTTGCTTGGCTGCAGTATTGGTCTGATAAAAGAGGGGGGCTGAAGCAGTGAGAAAGTAGAACTGTTTTATGTTAATGATGTGTGTGGAATGCAAGAATGGCAGATTGAACCAGTGGTATCTTGTACTGTACGAACGATGTCCGAGGAATAGAGACTCCTTTAACTAAAATGTCCTCGTTCCATTGTCATGTCCACAGAAAAATAAATAGATAAAAATTAATTATAATAACAAAAAATAATTATAGCAGTTATAATTATTATTAATTCATTCACTGTAAAACAATGAGAATCTACCCTACTTTTCTCCTCTACACACAGAAACATTTCTGAGGAATAGAGACTCCTTTAACTAAAATGTCCTCATTCCATTGTCATGTCCACAGAAAAATAAATAGATAAAAATTAATTATAATGTCAAAAAATAATTATAGCAGTTATAATTATTATTAATTCATTCACTGTAAAACAATGAGAATCTACCCTACTTTTCTCCTCTACACACACAAACATTTCACATTATCACTGTCAAACAAGCAATTCATATGGACAGGTCGTTAATGTGTTTATCAACAAATATTTCATCTCCTTTTCCTTTTTCAGGCCATAATAGAAATATTTATCTTTTTAGCACTCAACAAAATTTAAGGTAAGAAAAGCCCAGACTTCTTCTTGTATTAAATTATCTGGACACTCATTACACAAATCTATAAAAAAAAAAAAACATACAAGAAAGACTGTATACACTTTGCTTATTGTTTATCTCATCATTCTCTCAGATTTTGATCTATATTTGATTTACATTTGATACCAAACTCACAATTTTATTCAGCACTACTGTCTCTCATTTATCCAACACCACATAACAGTAAGTTATAAAGAATATACATTTTGTTGTTACTATCTTGAGTTTTCCCATTTTTATTAGTATTTTTGTGTATATAAATATCGGGGTTGGGGGTTAAAATTGTTTACTCAGAGTTATAACTCACTTACACAATTTCTTTTAAAACTTCTTTATGGCTTACATATTTAGTCTATAGTATTCTCAATATCCACTTGTAGAATCACATTTATGTTGCTTCAAGTTTCTCTTTCTGTAAGGAAAATGTTCAGCATTCCATGCTGCACATGAGGAAAAATTCATATTACCTGAATATAATCACAAAGATTTATAAAACTTTACATACTCAGACAGTTAATACAAATAAAACTGATAAACCTATTCAATATAGCTGAAAAAATATACAAATAAAATACAAGTAAGAAGAGAATGTTTAAAAGGGAGATAATCAGAAATTCCTTTTTTTTTCACCTCAATAAATGGCTGCATTAAAAATTAAAATTGTAAATATAAATGTGAAATGTCTCCAATTAAAGGTCATTCATAACTGATAAAAATTATCTGCACACTTTTAAATGGCAATCATTTTTTAAATTTATAAATCATTACGGTAAAAAATAGAAGTAAATAAAATGAAATACCATTTGTCATATTTCAAAAACCTTAATTGGCAAAAGAATAGCCGTGACACAACTACTTCTTCAACAGCGGCAACTAAGGTTTTATCTGAACCTTTTCATTTGCAGTTTGGCAGGTGATGATCATTCGCCCAAATGCAGTCTACTATTGCTGTGCTAGAGTGAAGTTTTTGCCTAACATGCCTGATCAGATTGAGACTATCATATGGATGTCATGCATGGCACTAAACCCATTCAGAAATATCTAAACTCTCAGCTCTATCTATATATGACCACTTTCAAAACCAATTATAAAAAATGGCTTTCAGCAAGTGAAACCTGAGGATCTTGGTAAAAATCATCCTTCTTTGAAACTTGTGGACTGGTGCTAATGAAAGAACTGAAACCACATCACTCGAGGACTAACAAGAGCAACAACAACTAAAATGTATATCCCATGTAACCCAAAGGGAAGTTAATCACATACTCGAGATGTTGACATTCCACACTACTTCAAATGAAAGAAACCTCCATCAATACTAGAAATAGAAATAAAAACTACTGGACTTGAGAAACCTATTATCCTGAAAATTGTTTTAACATAACGATTTTATAAATTTGCAACTGAAAGTAATATAAGTTGCTTGGTCAATGAATGCCAACTATTTCTTTATAAAGGAATGGCTAATATTACCTTTACCATTCTAGCATGCCAATAACAAGACAGCACAGCGAGAAAGAGACTTAGTAACTCCAAATTTGAATGTAAACCATTACTGATACACTTTTTTGATATACCAAATTGCATGCTCAAAAAAAGGGTTAATTGGCCCTTGTTAATGTTTACACTGAAGGTAACAAGTTAGTTTAGGTTGGTTGATTTTAAGACTTGCCAGGTTATTTAAAGTCAAATTTTTTTATGGGGCAACCACATAGTATTGAACTCACTACTCAGTTGTGATAGTCAATCAGACTAACCACACTAACCGTTATATCAAACCAAAGTTAAAAGCTTTTTGCTGCTAGTAATTCAGGGAGTAGTTATGACTTGATCAAAAAGTATCGGGACTGGTGTGATAAAAAGAAAATATGAACACATCGATTTTGAATTTAATCTCCTTCAAAGTAATCCACTTCTGAATCTATACACTTTATCAAGCATTGTTTACATTGAGGAAAGCATTTCTGGAACTCCTTTTTTGGGATAGAAAGCAGCTATTTCATCACGTTCTCTTGGATTTCCTCAGTGTCTTGAAATCTGGTTCCTTTCAAGTTGGTTTTGATCTTTGAAGAGGAAAAAGTCATGAAGGATGAGATCTCTGGGAAATATGGCACTTGTCAGACCGAGGGAATGATATCTTGGCCCAAAAACTGCTTCACAAGCTATGGTCACTGATGGAACCTCTATGGTGTGGTGAGATGAGCACACTCTACACACTTTGCTTACAAGCACTGTTATAAACAATTGAACTGAGTGAGAAGATTATAACTTAGGGAGTATGTGCAGCAGAGTTCCAGATCAATCTGTGAGAAGCAGCTTCATGCTGTATACTTTAGCTCCATTACCATAGAAACCTTCTTGATCTTTTTTGATCAAACATCATATGCGAAAGTGGGTTTCCATCATGAACATTGACACCTTCACCAACAATATGGTAATGGTAATATTAGACATATTTTTATATGGAAACATTATAACTATTATATATACCAACAATGGATTTCAGTTTTCAACATCACTAGATTGCACAGTAAGTATTAACTGATCATTAAAATTACAACTAGGAAGAATTTGTTGAATTTCCCGTATCCAATACATACATGGTTTAACCTTATTTAAGGTTATCCAAAATTGACTAGCCTATTCTGTCTATATTTCTGAGATGAGGTATTATGTACAGTATTTACATTATTCGGACTATTGTCCTCATCTTTGTCGCCATATTTGTCACAACGTTTCGGCCGTTGTACGCTCCGGCCTTCTTCAGGTGGTTGGAATTTCGAACCAAACCCTTTATTTCGATCGCTGGGGTAGATTGTTCTAGTTCCACGAGCCATGTTTGATGGATGTCAGTTATCAGTTATCTCCTGGTAATTTTCCCTCTGAAAGTTCTCCACTGCCTGAACCGGGTATTGAACTCACACTCTTTGGGTCTGTTACTGGATCTAACCAACGCCTTTATCCACCGTACCATGTGTCCTTGAGGAGAACTTTCAGAGAGAAAATTACCAGGAGATAACTGATAACTGACATCCATCAAACATGGCTCGTGGAACTAGAACAGTCTACCCCAGCGATCGAAATAAAGGGTTCGGTTCGAAATTCCAACCACCTGAAGAAGGCCGGAGTGTACAACAGCTGAAACATTGTGACAAATATGGCGACAAAGATGAGGACAATAGTCCGAATAATGTAAATACTGTGACTAGCCTATGTTCCAAATATACTAAACAGTAGGAACTTGAATGCCCAAAGAGGCTTAAGTTAGTTTGTCTAACTAGAAATAAGCTAATATAGGTGGAACTCTGCATCAAACCTGAAGTGCCTATATCCATTCAAATTCATCCTCCCCTCTATGCACACTTATTTTGAAATTTATCAAGTCTGCAGATACAATAACAAAAAACTTTTACATCCAAAGGAATGTTAGTACCTTTCCTGCTGGCTTCATGCTCAAAATCAGGATCAAAGACAGCATCCAACTCCCTCTCTAGAACTACCCACCTTGACAACATCATAAAGGGATCATTGGGAAAAAAATCAAACTGTTCCCTGCTGCTATTGTGCTCATAAACCTCAATGAAATGAAAAGCTTTCTTTTTTTATGACAACATTCAATATGAGACAGCCTTCATGTTGGATTTGCATAAACAAAAGAACTGGTCACACTCAAATAAAATGGGTCTCTTTCAAAGAATATATATCAACATAATAGCACTGGAGATTGCAAATGAGTCTGTCCCGCCTTGACTCTGACCTTAGGCCTCAGCTAAGCACAGATCCATAATTGAATAATATTTATTAGTGCTATTTAAAAGTACATGGTGGGTGAGAATACAGATGGTCTGTCCTGTTGAGGATGTTTCTACCATCTCAATCTTGATAGTGTTAGTCCCAGAGATTTCAACTCTGTGGCAGCACCTTACCCATTAAACTAACAAGTAGGGTTTGTGTAATATTGACACCAGCATGACAGTGATCATGCGGACTGGACTATTTTTGTCCTTGGTCTATGTGCATAATAATGTGCATGAGCACCCTTGTGTCACATCCTGCTTTAGTGGGGAGGATAGGGTAAATAACTTCTGTCAATAAAGTATCAATATAGTTACGCTGTCTTTTAATCTAATAATAAATAGCAATAAACCAGCCAACCAGAAATAAGAAAATTAAAAAATGAATCATTTCTTCTTGAATTAGGTGTCTCATTATTTATATTATCACAACAGGAATTTGTTGACATAGTTCAATGCCAGGTAGTACAGACATAAACTCAATATGGCAAGAAATAAATAAGCAGTACTAAATAAGAAATGATGAGTTATCCCTAGACATGAACTGCAGAATGAGGACAATCTGCTCATTCAGATTAAAAAGAGGGTCCAGTTTGAAATTTCCTAAAGGATACCAATATTGACAAACACTTGAAGGAGGCCAGCATTCATATTGGCTGAAAGGAATAATAGCAACAAAGATATGGACAATTGTCTAATTGTAAATAATGTGAATAATAAATCCTTATCCCATAAATTCAAACAGAAATTTTGTGTTAAATGCTCTGAAGATTACAATCTACATGTAAGTGAACTACTAATATATATCTGAGATGTTTTATATTATGATTAATAATAAAACAAATTCTGTTTTTTGATTAAAGATTCTTTTGTTGGGACAGTAAAAAGCTTTGTCTTTACCCATGCGTGGAGAGATAGATCACATGACAAAGGTGCGGTCTCTCATTGGTTGATCCTGCCATGGGCTGCCCATACAAAAAGTGTAGCACATGGAGAAGCTCCATCTTTCAGCAGGCCTTGCTGAGCAACACACTTGTGGTGTTTCCAGGCCAGACTCGATCTGTGACAGCAGCCATGAGACCAGATCTCTGAGAAACCAGTTTTCCTCTGTTCTACCATTTGGGTAACTCCGTCAGTCATTACCACCATGTTAGGGAAGGACATGTGTATACTGTATATTGTTGTATTTGTTTAACGTAAAATAAATCCTGTTCTTTTTATAAGTGAGCTTTTTGGTTATCTTGCTGATTATATTACATACCAGTGACAAGAAATCTCATACTCATAATTTCTTTGTGCCCTTGTTTTAATAGAAGTTATAACATGGTTGTTTGAAAGAGAGAACTGGTAAAATGAATTTAGGTAGTTAATAAAAAATGACTTAAAGAAAATTTTATGTATAATACTTATTACATTTGGCTCAAATTTATGTTGACATATTTTTAAAAAGATACATGTATAAAATTTAGTTTTCAAAATTTATAGATAAAAGAAAAGAAAATCAAGACTTATGGTCTCAAACCTGCCTAAATAATCTTTGAAAACAGGTGTGTTTCAAAGAGATACAATTAAAAAACCAATAGAGAAAGTAAGTTGTAACCCCAAAGTATCAAATTTCTGATTCAAATCATAGTCGATATGTGGGTATTTAAGAAATCTGGTTTGTCTGACAAAGAGAAGGGATTTGGCTTTTACAAGTAGCATGTTGGCTGGTTGCTGAAATTAAATGAAAAAGAAGAAAAAGGAAGTAGACAGTAGCTGGGTTTCGGCATTCATAAAGATGATGCCGATCACTACTATGATGCCAAAAAGAAAGACACTGAAAGAAAAAGAATGGGAAGAAGCAGAAAGAATGTAAAAGAAAAGAAAGAATTTTCTAAAAATTTAGAGAAATATACAATTATTTTTCTGTAGTTGTTTGTGAAAGTTTGTCACAAAATTAGAGGTATTAATACTGATTTTGAAATTTTAGGAAAATACAAGATTTATCTCATCTCAGTTTGTAAAATTGAACTGTGGTCTAAACAAATAAGAAACACAGCAATGCCTGTGAATTTGCCATCCTTTTCAACTGCTTTTGACAGACAATTTAATCAAAGTAACTGAACATTTTGTTGATAATAATTATAATTGCTTTTATGAGCTAAACAAAATTACAATTAGAACTTGATATCATGTCTAATTGGGTGATGCACAATGGAAAATTTTATGCAAGCTTGTTTTTTTAAAATTTTGTATTCTTTGCTATTATTATTTTTCATGTCATTTAATAAAGGTAAATTTCTTTCAAATTCCACTCCAAAGTAAGAGTCTTGTGTTTTTTCATTTGCACTATTCATCGTACTCAGAGTCAGTGATTAGACATCACCCAATCTACTCCTCTTTCCACAAAAAGTCTTTTTAATGCTACTCCAATGTCTATACAGATAGTGCAAAGCCTTCTTTGACAACATTAGTCTAAGTCTGTCACAGTTATCTGCAACTTTTTGAACAATCCAAGCAGGAGAAGGAGTTAGTAAGAAAATGATGATTTATGAGCAGATGAGTCGATGAATTATAAGAGATGACATAAAGCATTTATCAAAAGGGGTTTGGGAAATTGTACAAAGAATCATCAACAAAAATGGACTTTCGTTTCCACAATAAGATGTGGTGACAAAAGGACTGTTTTCTGCATGATACTGCTTTTTTTTTTTAACTAACTTCACTCTTCAGAATGTTTGTTTTAAAAAGGGATGATTTGAATGGGAATAAAACTTAAACATGAAAGTACATTTATACATTTTCTTTGCTCTTAAGATTTGGCTACAAAAAGAAAACTACTTGTTTATTAGATTGTTTATTTACAATATTTATTTATTATATTATTTATTAGAATCATTGGCAAGCATGGGCTAATTGCCAATTGATTCAAACTTTATAAAATAGTAAATAATAAGGATTTCCATAAAAGTAGTAAATAATAAGGATTTTCCATAAGTTCCCTTACTTTAGTAATTTAGTAAATGTTTATAATTATTGAATAAAAAGTTGTTGTCATATTGATTTCTTTATAAATTGGTAAATGATAAATATTGCATTACATCAGTTTTAATTGTATTCATCTTTAGAATGTTGTAAATATAAAATTATTCTTGTAAACAAACAATCTAATAAATAAATAGTGTTTAATATTTTTGTTGTAAATTCTCAAGAATAAAAAAATGTATAAATTCACTTTTTGTATGTTTAGGTTTTATTCTAATTCTAATCATTGCTTTTTAAAGCAATAAACATTGCTGAAGAGCGAAGGTAGTTAAAAATGGTATAATGGAAAAAACTGTTCTTTTGGCATTTATTGTGAATGTGTGAAATCCGTGTTTATCAAATAATCCAGCTACAGCGAGTGTAATTTTCCATTACATTAACTTAGTTGGTAATTCTCAGGTAGCACATTTATGATCTAATCTGAAACAGCATTTGAGATCCTCAAAGAGAACCCTAATTTACAAAATCCTATCAGGACAGACAAAATGTACTTCACTCTTGACAAGCTTGACATCTACAGCATTTTGTTATGATCTATGATGAGACACTCTGAGTAGGATTGATCATAAGTTTGTCGCTGGAGGAATTATGGTCCTGATTGGCATTAATAACCATAGTCTATGCTGTGGAGTTATTGCTGAGATAAGTTCCACAATGCAAAATAGAAGTTGGGACTCAAAGCTACTTATATACAAAGGTTACAGAAGAGTGTTGATCAGCAGGTCAATGTTAATTACCATTTTGAAAAGACAATTATTTAGTAGATCAGTAATCAATTTTTTCTACAATAATGTGGCCTGCCTTGTCTGCAGGCATTGATTCCAAGGGAAAATAATCAAGCATTGCTTATAAAAGGCAAAAGTTGAAACTGTAAACATTTCACAATATAATACTGCTTTGTTTAAACATATGTAGAATTTGAACCACCCCAGATGATGACAGAATATACCCAACGCTCAGTGTGACATTAAGGTAGCCAGGTGCATTGTTGTGTTGATCCTGAGGCTGGCCACTGAGTGTAGATATACTTGATTGACCCTATTGCACCTGTTATGTGCACAAAGGAAAATGTGTGACAAGTAAATATATAAACACTGACCCAAGAAGCAGCAAGGAAGAGAGCCTCTCTTATATTGCACATGATAATTTATGCTCCAAGTTTGGATGCATTTCCTGGCTCTGCCCTGTCTCTGTCCACACTGGCTGACTGAAATAGCAGTCCAGTGTTAAAGAACATGTAATAAGAGATTCAGTTTCATGTTTTCTTAGATCTGCACAATAATATTACACATAGTCAAATGTTTAAAGTTCATATTTATAAATGCAAAGATTAGTATTTTTTTTAATTGCGTTCACCCCAAGCAAGGAAGCAAAGCTACTAAGACACAAGAATTTACTGGATGTGGAAGAATTAGAAAACAGAAACATTACTAAGGAGAAGGAACCAAGAAAGAATAATCAGGACAGAAGATAGTGATTGACATTGTACTTAAATTTTTGAAGATTAAAGTTGACTGGAAAGTATAGACTGAAGAAGTGTAAGAAAAGAAACTGTTTGGATGCAGTTCCTGGCTCTGCCCTGTCTCTGTCCACACTGGCTGACTGAAATAGCAGTCCAGTGTTAAAGAACATGTAATAAGAGATTCAGTTTCATGTTTTCTTAGATCTGCACAGAAGAATTAGAAAACAGAAACATTACTAAGGAGAAGGAACCAAGAAAGAATAATCAGGACAGAAGATAGTGATTGACATTGCACTTAAATTTTTGAAGATTAAAGTTGACTGGAAAGTATAGGCTGAAGAAGTGCAAGAAAAGAAACTGTTAACGTAGAACTTACAATATTTGTTTTCTTGTTGGGCTATCATCTTTTTTTTACAAATGAAATGTTCAACCAGGTGCAAAAGTAGGACAATATGAAAAGTTCTTACATTATCACAAATTTTGAAAATGATTGATTTCTGATTGCAATTTACAGAAAACACCTTAGCCAGGCGGGATTATTGAGACTTTTGCTTACATGGCATTTAAAAGAGAAAAATTTGGGATACCATATGGTTTAAAAATATTTTAGTTTTCTAATAGCAAATCAACACAAGGGAGTCAATTTATGCATTATTTTTTGGAACAAGTCTGACGGTCTAGTTGACGTCTTAGCTTTACAACTCTAGAAATAGAAAGGCATATATATACTAGTTCTTTATCTGAACAAATTTGGTACAGTTATTTTCCTTTATTTTGGATGTTTAAAATTGACCCTTGAATGTAACATTAAAGTCATCATTTGCCTCTTATACCATAAATCTATATCTGTCAAGTCCATGACTATTTCTTATTGTCAAAGAAGTTTAGATGGTCGCTTAAATAAAATACTCACTTCTTTAAGTCTTCGTTTTTCTTGTTTTTTTTTTAGATCATTTCACTCCAAGCAGGGCAGTTATACCAATAGGATGCAAGGGGTTACTGGGAGTGAAAGAGAATGAAAAGACATTAGTGAGGTAAAGGACAATAAAAGAACATGATTCAAGAAGACTGAAGATTGTGATTAGCATTGCATTTAAATTTTTGAAGATTGTAGGTGGCAAGGAAGTTCCATGGACAAGACAGGTGAGAAAAGAAATTATAATAAAACATCCAGTTCCATCTAGCTTGTTCAACAGTAAAATGGGGAGACTTAGTTACCAATCTAGTAGCATGCTTAAATTCAGGCAGTCATGCCACCAAGGAGGAAAACTCATCAGAACAATTGCCATGAAAATACATGTAGAAAACCAGAGGGAAGCCATTAGTGGGAAAGTGATTGAAGTCAAGATAGCAGGTCAAGATCGATTATATTACAGACCCTTCTTTGAAAATTGTTAAGAATCTTGAGATATATAGTAGGAGTACCAAACCAGATATGACAACAATATTCAATGCATGGATGAATGGTAGATTTATAAATGTACAAGTTTGATTCTGACAAGAAAAATTGTCTGGTACAAAATAGTTAAGCAACTTTCCTAGCAGTAGATGTAGCAATTGATTCAATATAATCATTTCATTTGAAGTCAGTGGAAAACATGAGCCCAAGGAGGTACAAAGTGTTGCCCTCCTGGAGGTTAGCATCAGCCATGCTTATGGCAAGCAGAAAAGGTTCTATATGGTGACTAAATGAAAGCAGATTTTTTGGAAGTATTCCAATTTACAAGCCAGGCTAGACACTGATTGGAGGCCCTTTTTGAGAGCAGTTGCTAGTTTTAATTTGTCAAACCTATCAAACTTGCTACTAAAACAGGAGTAAAGAGTTGTGTCCCCAGCATAAATACCTAGTTGGAAAATGATGACATCAGGGAAGGTCATTGGTGAAGATAAGAAAAAATGTGAGTCCAAGGATAAAGCTCTGGAGGACCCACATTAAAGTGAAATGAACTAAAAGCTTGTCCATTCAACATGACCTTCATGACATGATTGGATTAAGCCAGATATTCATTCATAGACACCATAATCCTTGAGCTTGTTGAGACTATTTTTAGTATTATTAATTACATTTTCAATATATTAGTATAATGTTATACCTACAGTATATACTCTAGGATAAGACACACCTTTTTTTCACCAAAACTTCAATAAAAATCAGAGGTGTGACCTATCCATTCGACATCATAGAGAATCTGAATTAGACTGTGGCAAATCAGTAGTCTAGGCAAATACACAGGTCTTGTGCATAAGCAAGAGGAAGGGAGAAAATTTTTCCTGAGATTTTAATTTTACACAATTGTCTCTTCCAGCAGTACTGCATCACGCATCAAATAAAAGTGCTTGATCTGCACTGCTCATATTTACTGATAACAGTTCAGGTCTCGTTTCAAATCTCAGTAATTCCTCTAGGCAAGTAAAGTTCAAGTAATATTTAGCCCCCTCCCCCAAGGGTTACATGTGGCACAAGGCCTGGTTTAATATGGGTTTTCCGAGCCCATAGGCTTAGCCAAAAATATTCCCTATTGGAACCCGTAAGAACGGGTTCAGGGATAGTCTACCACCCCGAACGAAACTCTGCCCTTTGGCATAGCCTCGTCCGGGTTCCTCTCTGCCTGAGGGCAGAGAGTTCGACCAAATAACTAGACGTGGGGCCAAGTAAAGTTCACGTGCCAAGAGAGAAATCACAGCAGTTTATATAGTATCTAATAGGCCAATCCTCCCTGTACAAGAGGGGGATACAAGTCTATGCTCCTGCTGCGGCCACTGCTGATAGGAACAGTCCATTAAGTTGGGGAGGTGGGGATAATTGGTTATACCGGTTACAATAAAAAATAGTTAACAATTATCATCTGATTTATGACAAAAGACTATTATTTTCTAGTGATTTTAGGACTGAAATGATTATTGGTAACCAGATTTTCATCTGAACAGAGCAGACCCCACTCAATAAGCAAAATCTATGCATTTATACCCAATCACATTTCTTATGTATTAATACATATAAAGCAACATTTTGAAATAAAGGTGAATATTTGAAAATATTTAACAAATATTAATCATATTAAAAAAGGCCCACGTAACTCCCCAGATTATAGTAGAACCTATCTGGAGACCTACTGGACCCTATTCATAACATATTTGTTGATAACACTAAATATGATAGCATTGTCTACATGTAAGAAAAGGCTTAAAAGAATGGAAGCCTTATTAATAAAAACAAAAAAAACAACACTCAGCTATGAACATGCACACAATATCTTGACCATATTTTGAAAATGAAAACATTATATAAATACATGCATATAACAGTTAACAGTTAATATATTACAACCTCGAGAATGCCTAAATATATAGCCGAAAGTGCTTGGAAAAACAGAAAAATTGGACAGTTTTTATATAATTTATCTATCAAATAGAAAAAATAATTATAAGATCACATGAGAAATTTCATAAAAACTAAATCAATGCACCTTGTCTCTCATATTGAATGTAACGTGCATGAAATAAGGATTGCTGCCTAAATACACAAATATTGTTTTTGCCTTATATAAATATTACTTATTACTGTAAATCTTATTTTTAGTGGATATGCATGCTTGAATAAACTCATCTATTTTTTTGCCACCCAGATGAAAAAAGGAATATGGGTTCAATTCCTGTTGGGGTAGACATGTTATTTAAGTCTTTCAATGTCTTGGCTGGTAGACATTAATTTCACAGTTTAAAAATCAATGATGTCTACTCAAACATATTTATCCACAAAATATAAAATTTCTAGCAATATGAAATCATGTTGAATTATGTAAAAAACATTAATTATTTTAAAATTATGTATATATAATTTTCTCATGAGTTTATGTTTTTTTTAGAAATATTTATGAATTTGCATGTCCCTGATGGAGCTGTGTTCCTGATCAACCCAAATTTGTAAATAATTATATTGGATATACTATAACATGTTTAATAAAACTCACATTAGATCTTTCTGACCAGAGCTCAACTATACCCTGTCTAAAGTTATTATGCAAATATTGGTCAAATTTAAACACCGATATTTTCACCCTTAGTAAAATATTTAATTCAATTTTCGAACACTTTTAATTGTTAGTTTTGAGATATTTGGAATTTATGAAAATGAACTGACTGAACTGAAGTTAATATGCAGATTAAACTATCAGCTTAAGACTATCAGCTTAAGACCTCTGAAATCTAATAAAAGCTATTTTTCTTTTTGTCCATAATATATTTTTAAACATGGGTAAATGGAAGGATCTAACAACTGCGGAAAATAGAAAATAACATAGCTATTCAGTGAGGGAATATCCACATTGCAGATATCAAAGCAGCTGTTCTGTAGAGTGGAGGTTGCTGAATCAGCTGTGAATGGAATGCCTTGCAAACAAGTCATGGTAGAGCTCTTCTGTGGAGCAGAAATTGCTGGGGTTGACTGTGAAGGAAATGACTTTTAAATGAGTTGAGGTAAAACTGTTCTGTGGAAGGTGGCCACTGCATTGACTATGAAGAGAATACCCTGAAAACGAGTCGAGATATAGCTGTTGTGTGGAGCAGAGGTCACTGCATTGACTGTGAAAGGAATGCCTTGTAAATGAGTTGAGATAGAGTCGTGCCGGGGTTGACTGCAAAGAGAATGCTTCATCGTAAATGAGTCAAAGTAGAGCTGTTCTGCGGGACAGAGGCTGCTGCATCGACTGTGAAGAGAATGCCTTGTAAACGAGTCAAGGTATAGCTGTTCTGTGGAGCAGATGTTGCTGGTATCAACTGTTAAAGGAATGCTCTGTAAACAAGTCAAGTTAAGCTGAGCTGATGGCTTGAGTTGCTATCGATGAAGGCTTGTAGCTGGGAGAAATTGAGGTTGACATGTTGAGTTGAAACTGGATAGCCAGGGTCGTTGCTTAAGTCAGGAAGTTGTAATGATTGTTTAAATGTGCGGTCATGTTGAGTGGTGGCAGTGAAGGTGGCAATACTGGTGGTAGTAGTGATTTGAGTGGTGGACAGTCCACAACTCTGTTGTCATGGCGACAAGATCATGGCAGCAGCAGCAGCAGTGCCCTGCATGACGGCCAGCAGCCAGAGCACAACTGTGTTCTCGTCCTCATCAGAGCCTTCTTTTAAGCAAGTCTGGTAGTCCCAAGAGGCATCTCTTTTACCAGAATGAAAGTTTGCGAATGGCCACCACCAGAGTTCACTTTGTAGACCGGACATGGTGTGTGGACCACAATGTGCAGAAAACGACTTTTGTTATTTTGTCTTCTGCCTTCGTGGTGGTCACATCCGGCCAACATGCAGAATGAATCAGAATGAGAATTAATTGCAAGGGAGTATAACACAGCTTTGCAGAGATCATCAAACAATAAAGAAGGCTGTTGAAAATATAAGTAAATTGAGAACTCAAAGCAAAAGAAAAGGCTTTAAGAATTGCTTCCTCAAGATGAACGTAAACTAAAACAAGTCATAACAAAACAACCGCTTTTGACCAGTGTGCAGATCTTTGAAAAGGCTGGGAATTGAAGGTGTCAAGAAGGACAAAAGGTGTAGAATACTTTGTGGACAAAGATCTGTGAAAAAATCTCAGCCGCCTTCTCTCACTAAAGCAAATAATTTAAAGCATAAAAATTAGGCCAAGAAATACATGAAAATTGACTTTTCTAAAGTAATTTTCATGGACAAATCTTGAGTGACATTTGAAGGACCTGATAGATGAGCCAATTCAGACATGACTGCAGCTAAAAGAAGGTAACAAAGAGGTGGTAGTGTTATGGGCTGAAATTGTCTACCAAACCATTATTGAACTATTCAAAGTTGAAGCAGTTAAAATGAACAGTGCTAACTATTGCAATTTTATGAAAAAACTTTCTTTGCATGGCACAGGTCCCAGTCTCACAGTTTCAAAGTGAAGTATGTATTTATGCATGACAATGATCCTTCTCATGTATCTAAACTTAATTATTTGAACATAGAAGATTTACAGGAGAGAAGATAATGTAATGGCCACCATTATCTGAATCTGATCAAAAATCTATGATCAACTGTGAAGATGAAGTTATATGAAGGTAGCTAATAATATAGCAGCACCTATGGGAAGCAATTAAAACTACGATGTTGGAAACTGAACCTGATGAAATAAAAAAATAACACAATAAATGGATAATAGATCACTGGCTGTTATTGAGAAGAAGGGTGACTATATTAAAATGTAAAAGATTCAAAGACTAATCATCTGTGTTTGTTATTTGTTCCATTATAGGTGTTGATCAATTCTTGATGATTTTATTAACTGTTTATTTAAGTAAAATGTGATTATTTGGTTTTGCCTAATAACTTCAGACAGCAGTTTTTTAAAAGACATCAAATAACTTCAATAACTTCAATAAAACAGTGATACTCCCTAAAATTTTAACTGAGGCTTTGTTTTGTCATTTAAATTGATTGTTTTAAATTTGACAATTTTTTTCAAACCAAATTTGAATTATTGATGTTTATATGATTTGCTTAATAACTACAAACAGGGTGAAGGTCTCATTTGGATAAAAATGGAAACCTATTAAACTCTATCCTTAACATACCTGTTGATAATACAAATACGATAGCATCATCCACATGTACAAAAAGGCTAAAAATAATAGAAGCATTATTAGCAATAAAGAAAAAAAACAACAATAATAAACTATGAACATGGCCACAATGTACTGACCATGTTTGAAAAATAAACATTCCCATAACTCTAGATATATATACATAAAACAATCTATATATTCAGTTAAAAGTAAAATAAAATTCATCCTTGATAATGGCTAAAAGTATAGCCAAAACAATTTGGAAAACATTCACACAATTTTTATATAATTTATGTCCTGAAAAGAACATTATACGAACACATGAGAAATTATATAAAAAAACTCAACCATAGCATTTTCTTATTCATTTTCAATGAAACTTGCATGAAAAAGGAATTGCTGCCCAAATACACAACATATATATATATATATATAGATATATATGTGTATGTGTGTATATATATATATATATATATATATATATATATATATATGTGTGTGTGTGTGTGTGTGTGTGTGTATGTGTATATATATATATATATATATATATATATATATATATATATATATAACGTTATAATCTATATTTTGGCTTCCAGATTGGTAACTATTTGATTCTGAAGAGAAAGTAAAGAGAAATCAATAATATAAAAGAAGCCAACGCAACACAATAAAAAAACAAAAAGGCAAGCAGAAGTATTTACTTTCACAAGATAAAATTTCACAAGTTTCATAATTAAGAAAAATAAAATAACAACATCAGTAAAGATCTCTAGGCACTTTGCTTTCATGCAGGATTAAAATTAAAATTTATGAAAACGTTTGGGCCATTTTCTTATTAAGTAGGTATTTATTCTTGTCTACTGATAAGAAGTGGGTCTATTAATAACTTTATTTTTCTTTATTACATTCGATTTAGTTAAATTTATTTTAATGGTGATATCTATCATACTTAATTTTTTCTGGAACACAATCACAACAGCAGTCCCGATAGTAAAGATTAAATTCAATAGTCTGGCAGAACAGCTTGTTTCGGTTTTTGTTTTTTACTAAAGGCTCAAGAGCCACTAAAGGTAGAGGATTAATGAATGAGGTGTTTGATATGAATGTAAAAGAAGATAGAAGAAATAAAGATTATGAGGATAATAAGGATAGATAACGATAGACATTTGACATGAAGATGAGGATACTGTAGAGTTCTGAGAAGCAGACACATGAGAGTTAGTTCCACAAAGGGAAAAAACTGAGTGTAAATTCCTCCCAACAATTTGAATATAGAGGAAATATGGATGATTCAACTCTATGGACATATCTCAAGTCCTAGCTGAAGATATATAAACTGGTGGAACAAAATAATAAAACTCAACTAAATATTTGCCATGGAAATAATGATAGATTAGCAATAGGCTTGCAACTCTGTCTATATTTCTGAGATGAGGTATTATGTACACTATTTACATTATTCGGACTATTGTCCTCACCTTTGTTGCTATATTTATTATGTTTCGTCCATTGTACACTCCGACCTTCTTCAGGTGGTTGGAATGTTGAACTGAACCATTTATTTCGCTCAGATGCCATGTTTAATGGATGTCAGTTATCAGTTATCTCTTGTTAATTCCTCTCTGCATTTCTCCACTGCATTAACCGGGTATTGAACTCACACTCTTTGGTTCCTGTCACTGGATCTAATTAATGCCTTTATCCACTGTGTCATGTCTCCTTGAGGAGATAACTGATAACTGACATCCATTATATATAGTATGTGGAACCAGAACAGTTTACCACAGTGACTCATCCAAAGAGTTATGAGTTCAATACCCAGCCACAGCAGGGGTGAACAAAAACTAAATGGAAATAATTGAAACCAAGACATCCACAAACCAAAACAATCTACCCCGGTGGATGAAATTCCAAAGTATATCATCTTTTATATCTGAGCTGGAACTGTTCAATCTTCATTTTCAGCCTTGACAAATTTCAAAATCATTTACCCTATCTTCTAGGGGAAGACTTATTTTCTGCACTGAAGCTGCTTCCCCACAGATGCAACATTTGCAAGCCTACACTATTTACATTATTCGGACTATTGTCCTTATTTTTGTCACCATATTTATTACAACGTTTCGGCCATTGTACGCTACAGCCTTCTTCAGGTGGTTGGAATGTCGAACTGAACCCTTTATTTCGCTCACCGTGGTAGACTGTTCTGGTTCCACGTACTATGTATAATGGATGTCAGTTATCAGTTATCTCCTCAAGGTGACATGGCACAGTGGATAAAGGCATTAGTTAGATCCAGTGACAGGACCCAAAGTGTGTGAGTTCAATAACCGGTTAATGCAGTGGAGAACTTGCAGAGAGGAATTAACAAGAGATAACTGATAACTGACACCCATTAAACATGGCATCTGAGTGAAATAAAGGGTTCAGTTCAACATTCCAACCACCTGAAGAAGGCCAGAGCGTACTATGGCCGAAATGTAATAAATATAGCGACAAAGATGAGGACAATAATCCGAATAATGTAAATAGTGTAGGCTTGTAAATGTTGCATCTGTGGGGAAGCAGCTTCAGTGCAGAAAATAAGTCTTCCCCTAGAAGATAGGGTAAATGATTTTGAAATTTGTCAAGGATGAAAATGAAGATTGAACAGTTCCAGCACCAATATAAAAGATGATATACTTTGGAATTTCACCCACCGGGGTAGATTGTTTTGGTTTGTGGATGTCTTGGTTTCAATTATTTCCATTTAGTTTTTGTTCACCTCTGCTGTGGCTGGGTATTGAACTCATAACTCTTTGGATGAAGTCACTGGATTACTTCAAAAACGCTTTTAATCATGTGTCCTTGGGGATATCAGTGAATTAATTTTTGAGACTTATAAACCAAGGTTGACTTACAAAAGGGAAAAAACTGAAACTGAGATATCTAGAAAAGGCATGGCACATGGAACTAGAACAATCTACCCAGGTAGATGAAATAAAGCATTCAGTTTGAAATTTCAACATATATCCCCTGAAGAAGGCCAGAGTGTACAATGACTGAAATGTTGTGAATATGACAATAAGGATATGGTCAATGCTCTAAACAATGTAAACAGTTATAATACTTCATCTCAGAAATACAGAGAGAGACCTAATATTGGTATTTAGCATATTTAGGATGAAGCTATGTTTATTGAAATAAGAAAACAATTATTGAGAAATTTATATGAAAACAAGTAAAAACATTTTTTCATGAGACATTTTCAACTCATAGAAATTTCTTCCAATTAGTGAACTGATATAAAGAATATGTTTTTTGCCTTTTATATAATAAGATGAAAATCTTTAATACTATATATACTAGAGTATAGCGCAAGTTTTTATGATCAAGATTTTATGCAAAAAAATAGGGCTCACACTATACAGATGTAATATTTTGAAAATCTTTAAAAAAATCATGCATAACCAGTTGCACTATATTTATATAAGGTATGTGTTGATCTTAAATGGCATATATACGGGATGATATTTTGCACTTCATGTAGTGACAAAAGAGAGGCTGCAGAAGAGGCAGGCCAAAAGTAATGGAGCTACCATAGTCAGACATGAATGAGAAAAAAATGTATGGTATCTAAATCCCTGTATCAGATATTGTATGGTAAGGGAACTAATATTTTGTCGCATGCTATCTAATCTTTTCTGCATCAGTAATATTGAAGGATAATGTCAGAAATAATTAGCGACAGAGTTATAAAAAAAATAGTAGTGGATGCACAACTTACACATCTCTATTTTTCTAATTCAAATTGTCCTTATCTGGTCTATTCTTTCTTTTCTATATTGGTAATGATGATGGATAGTGTCAGAAATAATTAACAATAGAGTTGTAAAAAATACAACTCACATATCAGTCAGTTATGTACCATGCGTGATACATGCTTAGGTGATCATGAACCTTTTGATACATGACTGACGAGGCAGATTTTTTATGCTGTAGGTTGCCATCTCTTTCTGTAGTAGACCAGTTGCCATCCAAGGTTTTAGAACTCAGTCTGTCCTGCTAGTTACACATAATTGGGCGGAGAAGAAGACGATTCATACCTTTCCCAAGGGTATTAGCACGTAAGTGAATGTAATGGATTTGACTGGAATTCAAACTCAGCTTTCCAATTCCTAAATCCGAGCCGCTATCCATTACTCCACTGTGCCTTCTCATTTACATAAACTTTATCAGTTTTTCAAACTCAGATTTTCGTTATAAGTTTCAAGCTTTGATTTTATCCTTATGTCCCTCTTCACTCTGCATCTTATCTCTTTCAAGTTATCATCTATATGAATATTGAAGGTTCCTGTATAGTTGTGGGAATCCTTTCAACAGTCATGCTCAAATAACAAGGCCTCTGAACATACCAAGTCTTAAATAGTCACAATTTCATCCAACTGTGCCAGGCTATTCAAATCACTAGTGATGATCAAAATGACAATATACCCTTCCTAGCCAAATGAAATAATTTTTAGCAAAATGGTGGAAAATATTTAGTTTCTTATGAAAAAAACATATATTTTAACATGGCAGATCCTAGGGAAGAAAAAGTCAAATTTCACATCTGATGTTGCTTGAGGTCATCAAAATTTGGAATAGTTTTTGTGGCAATTGTGAACTATATTGCAAACAAACTATTCAATATTTTGGGATGTAAGTTAGTATGTTGAGATAATAAGATAGGTGCTGCTCATCTCCAAGATAATTTGTGGCATTGCAATTTGAATCTAATTGTTTTATTCTTTGATATAATTGCATGAAAATTTCAAATATCTATTTTAGATATTTACTACGCTTGATTTTATCTGGCACAAGGAAACAGTAATATTTTATTGCATACTATCAGTTCTTTTCTGTATGAGTAGTAATGATACAGGATGATATCAGAAATAATTGTTGACAGAATTGTAGCATTGGATACACAATGTATACAACCATATTTCTCAAAATCAGATTTTCTCTCGCTAATAATACAGAAATATTAAAATTAGTGTAGCCTGTTGCATAGAAAACGAAAATAGTGACAATTTATAAAGGACACTGAAACAAGAAATGAAATATTCATGATTAAAATGATATCAGAGAGAGCAATAATTGCTAGCATATACAGATGTCATTATTGTGCGGTCTGCGGAAAAAGCATTGGCCATATAGCTGGCATTTTTATCTAATTATCATATTTTTAACAAGAGTTCCTAAAGAGTTTGACTGATGCAAGACACCTACAAAAAATATCAATATTTATTATGTAAGGTTGATTTCAAGAAAATATATAATGTACATTGTCAAAAATATAAGTGAGATATCTTGCCAATAAACACTAATTTTATTTTGCACTGTTCAAAATTTCCTGGAGATTGCTTTCAAACATGAAACTGATTTTCACAACTCTGTGTTGACCTTGGTGTCCATATTTCTCATATTAATACATGGTCTATCCCAGATATTGAATATTTTTACCCATAAATATAACATACCATAAAACTATATATATATATATATATATATATATATATATATATATATATACATATATATATATATATATATACACCCACAGACAGACTGTTTCGCTGTTTCACAGCTCATCAGTGTGGTTAGACATCTGATTGCCTCAAGCCGGGATTGAAACCAGACTGATCAATCAGAGATTTTACCCCTAAGCCATTGGCACACAGCAGGGATGAAGGTGAATTTAGATGTATTTATTTTTAGACAAACATGCCAGTGACCAGATAACTCAATTCATCTTAATGAAGAGTCTTGCATCAGCAACAGTAATAGTGACTGTTTACAAATTCACTTTTCTCCCCAAAGAGCTCAACTGCCCCCCCCCCCCACACACACACATACATATATATATATTATCATTTATATGTGAATATATATATGTGAATTACAATTAATGAGATCCAAATAATTTACCTCATACAGATGATCATTTTGGTCATGGAAAAGTAGTTTTTCCCTATAATAGCAATGCAAATACATTTACTAAAATCAATAAAATCCCACGTTTCTTCACAGGAAATTTGTAAAGCAAAGGAAAGAAAGAAGGAAAAAAGAAAAAGGAAAGAATAAAAGGAGAGAGAGTAAGAATTGGCCTGTAATAGACGAGGAAGTTATATAGATAGAAAGGGTTAAGGAATCTAAGGTGGTTGTGGTGGAGTTGGGTACAGATAAACATGATGGCTGAAAATTGGCACTGACATAAATGTAATCTAACAACACCTCTTTATAAAAACATGTTAATATTAATCTATTCAGTCAAACATTTTTAACAATATAGTAAAAGTTAAAGTAAAAACATTTAAGTAAATTATTAATATATTAATTTCATTTAAATATAACCAATTTCATTATATCAATATAATATTAATAAATTTTCAAATACTAAGTTTATAATTTAAATTATATCATACTTATACTGATTATTTAAAAATTCTGTAAAGGATTAAATTTAAATTCAATATATAAAAAATTTAGTATTATGAAAAAAATTACATATAGAAGAAAATTCCACATAGAGAAAACATGTAACGGGGAGAGGAATATTTAAATATGGAAGGAAATTCCACATCTCAACAACAATTTCACATATAGAAAACATTTTGCATATAGGGAATATGTCGCAATAGAAAAAATTCGCATATAAAGATATAAATGAAAGAGAGGAGTGTGAGGTTTAGGTAATACTATGTTAGTTGAAATTTGTTCCTGTGGTGACACTTGGAGTGTGGGGTTGAAATAATGTTATGTCAGTTGGAATTTTTTCCTATGACGACACTTGAATACCAATTCATTCCTTTTGTTTAGTAGAATATCTTATTCTTAAATTTAATGATTTTAATTTTCTCCTCCAAACATAAATCGCCAATTTAGATGAAGATTTCATGCTGATAGTCATAGATTCTCAGCCAGAATTTTGATATAGTCTGCAGATTTCATCTTGTTGCAATTAATTGTCCAGTCCCTCTGAGCTAAAATAACCTCAAAATATCATCAAGCTGCCTCCATGTTTTAATGTTGCCACTGTGTTCTTTAGAAGGAAAGCCTAATTCTTCTTGCACCAAATCTTCTGTACATCATTATGCCCAGAAACCTCAATTTTTGTTTCATCATTCCATAATACATATTCCCAAAAGCAATATTCTTTGTCCAAGAACATTCTGGCAAAATTAAACCAACCAACAATGTAACATGTTTTGTGAAGATGGGTTCCTTGTGGTCATTTTTCATACAACACATTTCTATTTAAATAACATATTCAAAATTTTGATGATGCCCTTCAAAACAATTCTTGGGTTTATATTAAACTTGCAACACAGTTTTTGTGCAGTTCTTGGTGACAATTAATGTTTTCTTCCATGCCCAGGCAAATTATCTGTGGTGCCAAATTGTTTAAACTTCTTTATAATGGACTGTACCTTAGATTTAGGGATAGCAAGCCAGTTTGAAATAGTGCTGTAACTATTTCCTGACTTGTTGAAGTTAATAAACATCTGTCTCAAGTCAATCCTATGCTGCTTTGCCTTACCCATCATGTTGCTAATGTAAGAATAACAATGGTGACACTCTATGCACTGCATGATTTTCTTTGCTGGAATTATCACAAATATTCTACTGAATAAATAGTCTAGAAGGCTTCACTGAAAAATAATTATAGAAATTACTTGTATTTACATGAATCAATCAGTTTAAAATGACATTATCTACAGTATGTATAATTTTGTCTTTTCCTATTTTGCATAATTTTCCTGTCAAATTTGTTGTATTTAACCTGTTGTCCTCAAAATCGTGTTTTATTTTCCCTTTTTTTGTGCTTATTAACATACAAAAAACCTAGCATCATATGGGCATTAGATTCTGAGAAATGGATACAAATATTCAAAATTGATGGGTGTATGAATAATTTTGTTGTTGACTATATATATATATATATATATATATATATATATATATATATATATATGTATATAATTTGATTGTTGTTCACAGAGGTGAACACTTGTAGTTCAATCTCAACATCTTGGTAGCAGCAAAAGCCAGCAGTGGCTAGACTTACTTAATTACCCACCTATCCCAGTTTATTGGGGGCTGCTGCCATGTACTCAGGGTAGTTGCTACATTGTAGGGTACTGCTTATACTGACCAATTCTTTATCTAATGTCTCTGGGTTGCTCAGAGACATTAGATAAAGAAAGGCCAAAACATTGTGATAAATATGGCAACAAAGATGAGGACAATAGTCTGAATAATGTAAATAGTATAAACTCACCTATCAAAAAAGGAACTTTAACTTGTTAATTGAGATTTTGAATGTATTTAACAACTTATTCTGCTCATTTTCTATATAATATTTGAAATGAGGAATAACATAACAACCAAACCAATGGACACCTGAAGATGACCAGAGGGTACTTGGCTGATATATGTCTAAGATAATAGTCAAGATGAAAACAATAGTTCAAGTAAATTAAAGTATATTCTATCAAGTGTATACAGAAATGATTTAATTCATGAAATATTTTTATTGAAAATTCTCCAAATCCAGTTTTCTATAGTGAAGTATATTTTATTTAATATTGGATTTTTCAATAATGCTTTGATAATGAAAAAAATCTAACAAAATAATTTTCTTCATAATCCAAGTTACAGGGCTAACAATATCAAAAATAGCCTGTGGCTTTACTGGATTTCTTCAATATCATCTGAGATAATATTACAAGCCAGAAAGAACAATGCTGTCACTTTGAAACAATGGCCATGAAAAACTTATACCATAAAATATTCAAATCAGATTTCAAATATGTACCCAGCTATATATATATATATATATATATATATATATATATATATATATATATATATGAGTGTGTGTGTCTGTTTGTGTAAGTGTGTGCTTGCGTATGTGTGTAAATTATTTTCAGATAGAGTATATCTGTAAAGGAACAAAATGAATAAAGACAAGAGGAAAAAATATTCTTAGCCAATGCGTTTAGTCCTCTGAGGGACATTATCAGGGCAAATGTAGGATTTATTACATTGCTCATGTTTATATACAAAAGCAAGGATGTCATTGGTTTATCAAGGCTTTTAAATTTGAGAATATTCATGAATATTCATCATGTAGTTGAAAGGGCAGCCAAAAAATCTGGAGGACAAAAAGTGCCATAATTCAAAGTCAGGTAAGGCAAAACTAAGTGAGTAATATTGAAGAAATATATTTTTTTAACAAATGAATTTTGTTTAAACTGTGACTAGATTGTTATGGTTTGGGGTTTATATATATGCTGTACATTTTCAATTATTCATGAATGTTCTCAAATTTAAAAGCCTTGATAAACCAATGGCATCCCTGCTTTGCATATAGCCATATGCAACAAAATAAATCCTACATTTGCCTTGATAAATTCCCACAGAGAATGAAACATATTGGCTAAGAATAGTTTTCCTCTTGTCTTTTTATTCATATATATATATATATATATATATATATATATATATGTTCAGTACTTAGTGAAATTGGTCCTGACCAGATGTCTCAGTTTGAGTCACTTTCTCACTGATGTGACATGGATTCCCTATGTCTTTTCTGCAAGTATTTTTTTCCTGGTGCCCTGTATGCATGAATTTGAGCGTGCTGCTAGATTGGCATCTAGGTCCCAATGTTTTACTGTTGAAATAACTAAATGCAATCACCACTTCTACTCAACAGTTTATTTTCTCATCTGTGGAGCTCTCTTCCATTCCTTTGCTTCCCTGATAACTACAGTCTTCAGGATGCAATGTCAATCACCATCTTCTGTCTTCTTGAATCCTGTTCATCTTTTGTCCTTTCCTCAATCCTCTCTTTTCCCAGTCTTCTCCTTTACTCCATGTAACATCTTGTGTATTAGTGACATTACCGCATTACTTACGGCGAAATGATTAAAAAAAATATAATAAAATAACACAAAAGATTACTTGACCGAGAAAGGATGAGGAAACACAAGTTGTATTTATTATTTAACTGTTCCTCCCTCTTCTGTTTTGATATTGATCTTCATTCCTAAATCTCTGCTTATGTATACTTTATATATATATATATATATATATATATATATATATATATATATATATATATATGATATAAATTTATTACATTGGAATCGTGATCACGATCCAATTCATCCGACATACAAATTTGTAGGTCTGATGAATTGGATCGTGATTCCAATGTGATAAATTATAACCATGGAATATTAGTGTTTGAGCCTTTTATATTATATTCTTGCTCTGTCCTGGACATTGAGCTCTACCTGGATTCTATCCTTCTGGAACTTTATATTAATATATATATATATATATATATATATATATATATATATATATATATATATATATATATATATACTGATCACTAATATTATCCATATAATAAATATATATATATATATATATATTATTGTCATCCACAGACAGACTGTTTCACTGTATCACAGCTCATCAGTGTGGCTAGACATCCGGTTGCCTCTAGCTAGGATCGAAAACCCGACATATATATATATATATGTGTGTGTGTGTGTGTGTGTGTGTGTGTGTGAATATTAAGCCTGTAGCTAACTTTGTTGGATAGGTCTACAGCCTCATGCTATTTTTTTTACTGATAGTTTACCGAATCAAAGGGCCAAGAGCCACTAAGTAGAGCATACGGGAGTAAGTAAGAGTATTATGATATGTTATGCTAACCACCTCTAGAGAGCTCAATCTGCCCTATTATGAACAACTAACTAGTGAGAAAAGAGAGTCCTGGAATTTGATAATGTAAGTCCTGTAGACACCTCTTTGGTGATGAGGATCATGTTTAGCTTCCATAGCCAGCAGGTTTTTACAAGGAGTTGCTAGCTCCACATACAATCAATTTTCGAATTCAGAGTTAACCTTCTCCTAGAGTTGATTTCCAACCAAGTCTAAATAGCCCAGTCTACTCTGCTATTTAACCCAAGGGTGTGGAGAGATGTGATGGATTTAGAATTTTCTAAATAGTATTTGTATGAAAGTGAATGCAACAACCTTGGCTGAAATTTTAACCTGAAATGCCTATTCACATTTTTTCTTAATAAACACTACACTACATGCACATTCAGATATTGTTATTTACAAAAAAGTGCCTGTCTACATTTCTGAGATGAGGTATTATGTACACTATTTACATTATTTGGGCTGTTTTCCTCATCTTTGTTGTCATATTTATCACAACATTTCGCACATTGTATGCTCCGGCCTTCTTCAGGTGGTTGGAATGTCGAACTGAACCCTTTATTTCACTCGCTGGGGTAGACTGTTCTAGTTCCATGTGCCATGTCTAATGGATATCAGTTATAAGTTATCTCCCGATAATTCACCTCTCCAAGTTCTCCACTGTCTTAACCAGGTACTGAAATTGTAACTCTTTGGGTCGTGTCACTCGATCTAACTAATGTCTTTATCCACTGTGCCATGTGTTCTTAAGGGCACATGGCACAGTGGAGAATTTGGAGAGGAATTAACAGGAGATAACTGATAACTGACAATCGTTAGACATGGCATGTGGAACTAGAACAGTGTACCCCAGCGTGTGAAATAAAGGGTTCAGTTCAAGATTCCAACCACCTGAAGATGGCCAGAGTGTACAACGGCCGAAATGTTGTGAGAAATATGGCAACAAACATAAGGAAAAGAGCCCAAATAATGTACAAAAAAGTGAATTTTACAGAGATTTTTGGTTACTTTTAATTTCTTCAATAGGATGTCTCATTTGTCTATATTTCTGAGATGAGGTATTGCAACTATTTACACTATTTACATTCAGACTGTTGACCTCAGTTTTATTATCATATGCACAATATTTCAGCCATTGTACACTCCAGCCTTCTTCAGGTGATATATATTGGAATTTCAAACTGAACCCTTTATTTCGTCCACCAAGGTAGATTGTTCTAGTTCCACATGCCATGACTTTTTGTGGATGTAACAGTTTTAGTTATTTCCCTTTAGTAACTCAACTTAGGTTTATAAGTCCCCAAAATTAATTCACTGATGTCTCCAAGGACACATGGATAAAAGCATTGGTTGAAGTAATCCAGTGATTTGACCCAAAGGGTTGTAAGTTCAATACCTGGCCACAGCAGAGGTGAACAAAAACCTGGAGAGTTGGATTACTAAAGGGAACTATCTGAAACTGAGACATCCAGGAACTAGAACAATCTACCCTGGTGGATGAAAGAAAGGGTTCATTTTGAAATTCCAACATATATCAACTGAAGAAGGCCAAAGCATACAACTGATGAAACATTGTGAATATGACAGTAAAGATGAGGACAACTGTCTGAACAATGTACATAGTTTAAATAGGATGTCTCATTGTTTTTTCTTGTAGATGTGTATTTATACGCATTTGTTCATGGTGTGCGTGCATGTGTAAAGTAATGTGTTTAGTAGAAATGACATTTTTACAGGGGTACAAAATTTAAATTTAAACCAGTTTGCTGTCTTTTTTAATCATTGTTACATTTCAGTATTGCCATTTTGATAGTAATATATTTTTATTAGCTACTTTTTTGTTAGTAATTGCTTCTTTTCTGGTAGGAATTGCCTTTTAATATGTCTATTTTTATCACATGAATAGAACTAAATTTCTACTGGTAATATTACCTTGAGATTCTCAACAAAATGGAAAGAAGGGTCGGTAATGTTCTTGTTACCATGATGTGACTTCCATGTGTGTTTTAATAAAAAAATGTTCATGGCTATTGCTCTAATGATCTTTCTTCTTGGGTACCTTGACCGTATGAATTTAAGTGTACTACTAGATTTGCAACACGGTCTAATCATTTTACTGTTGAAACAGCTAGATATAACCATAAGTTCTATTCTAATAGTTTCAACTCTTTTCCAGTTTCTTGCTTCCCTGCTATCTATAATCTTAAAAAACTTAATTAATGTCAGTCACCATCTGCTGCCTTCCACAAACCTTTTCTGTTATTGTTTATCTTCCTTCCTAAAGTCATTTCATTCTCTTTCTGTAAGCCCTTAGTAATCAAAAAGTGGTAATAAACATAAAATGAAAAATCTGGTATTGGTGAATGTGCTGAAAAAAAAAAAGTAAAAGTATTTGGAAAGATCCTTAATGGAATTGGCTTACAGCCACATCATGTAGAAACACCAATTCCTGTACAATCACCAAAGTTAAGCAATGTAGTCAGTATATTAGTGGGTTAAGCAATGCAGTCAGTACATTAGTGGGTTATCACTTGGGAATACCAGGTTCTGTTAGCTTGGATTTGCCAACGATGTAATGAATAATATCTTGGAATTGTTATTTGGAAAGCTCCAATACCAGTTGTGTTCATTGCATTTACTTACACACAGATAGCCTTGGGGAAGGCATGAATTAACCACTTCTCCCTCTAGCTATGAGTTAATTAGTAAGAATTGTATGACTAAACCATTATTATCCCCAATAATAAAATAAAATTGCATATAAAACATTTAGATTTCAGTATTAAATAACCCATCAAAGTTGATAGACCATTAAACAAAAAACAACCAAGCAACTTAATGGAATTATAATAGTATGACAATTCTCTTCAAAATGTAAGCATTCATACCCACCTCATAGGATACTGATTATGAAATTAGTTTAGCAGACTATTTTTCTTCTTTTTACTGTCCACAATACTAGCCACAAGAGACTTTCAAGGTAGAGGGTTACATAATGACATTATTGACAGTAGATAAAAGTTGACCTAAGACTTAAAGTTGGTTAAAATTGTATTGATCAGGGAAAACATTTTCCAAATATTTAAATTTTTGAACTTGTTTGATTTTGGTATCTGCAATTTGTAATTTGAATTTTGGGCTCGTCCTTTTGCCAACAATCATGCATGCGATTGGAATCCTGACAGAGTCACCTTATAATACTTGATTATCAATCAAGTATTACAAATTTGAATTTGTATGAAATTAAATGATACTAAAATTTGCCTTTTTGGTATTATCTACTAATCATGAGATATATTTTTAGAAATATACAGCTATGTAAAAATTGTATCTTTTCCAAAAGTTTTAGATTTAGACTTCTTGTTGATCATGTGATGGGTCTTAATGTTGCGTATTAAAATTCTGTGCTAACCAACTGCGTGTGCACTCAGGTGTTCCTGGACTGTAAGCGTGTGAAACTTGTGGGCATTTTTGGCCAATACTGACCATAAAGTGTTAAGAAAATAATATTTATCATTTGACCGAAATACAGAAAGAAGATTGACCATCACTGAACACAGCAGTGAAAGTGTTAAATTATCTTTCAGCAATTATAATAGAGAAAAGCAAGAAGTTTCTTTTTAATCAGTGTTCATAGAACAAAAGAATTCTCTTGCTATTATGAAAATGCTTTATTACTTTGTATGTGTGCCAAGTTTATACCCACTCCTTTCACCTCTTTTCCTGCACAGTTCCAACGTCCATACTTGGTACCATTTGCTTATTTGGCACTGGCCAAAGATTTCTCATTGCCTCCAAGGAACCTCTGCTTAGAAAAAGGAAAGAAAAAAGCAGAAGCGAAAACAAACAAAAAAAATGAAATATCTCAGTTATATTCATCAATATTTCGAGTCAAGAATTAGAGCATAGATTGCATTCTTTGTTTTTTTTATTATTTGAAGACTCATAAGACAACAATTACAACTTCCTAACACACTGCCAAGAACAACTGCTCTTTCTTGTCATGTTTCCAACATGAGTCATGTTTCGCTTTTGCTCCTGCACTGATCTTGACCCCTAAATCAACATCGATTGTACAAACATGATACTCTGACTTATCGATTTGCATTCATTTGTCGCTTTGAATTATCTCCTCTTGAAACTTTAATTAATTCAACATTCATTGTGCAATGCCAGCATTTCTTAATGTTCCTTATTAATTACTCGGAAAGATAAATTAACAAAAGAAAATAGAATACAGCTCTTTTTGATTACTAATTAGTGGACTAAATGTTTTGTGTTGTCTGTCTGCCTTTCTTTTTCACTAAGACTCATTAAATAAAATAGTCTTTTTCACTCCTTCAAGCAGACTGACATATACCCCACTACATTATCATGTGTGTGGAAGGATGGGGTGGCCTCACCCATCATTCTATTAACAAGCCTCATTTTGTATAATTAGTCAGGTACCTGTACCAGTTTAGAATGAAGGAGACTGCATCTTTATCCTTTCAATCTCAACAAATATTTTGCAAGGTCAATGGTGAAACTAAATTGAACTCAAGATAGGGTGCAGCCAGGGTACTTTTGTCCAACACTGTAAGATGATGCAAAACTAAAAATATTAAACCGTAGAATAATTGGTCAAGGTTAACTGTAATTGGCTTAAATATCCAGTAAATGGAATTGACAAATTTTCACTAAACAATAAGAAAAAAAAAAAACAACAGGGTAAAATGTTACTAAGCAAACATTATATATGCAAGGCAAAATAACAGTAATAAGGCAAAACGTTCACAAAGTAAGAATGGTGTTAACACACAAAAGCAATAAAGTCAAGTGAACAATATAACAAATGAGTCCAAGAAGTGGTCCATCCTATAGGTTAGGAAGAAATCCCAGTATGCATCTGTACAATTTGTCTAGAAAGTTGGAGAGGGGAATGTTTTTGCAGTCATTCCTAAAAGGATTGGAACCATCACAAGTCATGTTCTTAAGTAACCTTCTCAGATCAAGACTTTCATATGAACCTCATGCATGGCATCAACAGTCTTCAGAAATGTCTAACCTATCATCTACATGCAACCATTTTTTCAGATCTCTGATTAAAAATGGTTTCAAGTGAATGAATCCTTTGGGTCTTAAAGAAGATAATCATTCATCAGATCTTACAGATTAGCACTACAAAATCACAAAGAACTATAAGAAAATGCATCACTTGGACAGTTTCAACAGCAGAAAATGGGTGGCACATAAGGAAAAGGGGAAATAACGATTTAATCAAGATGTTAACTTTGGACAATACCAAAAAGAAAAGGTTTAGAAGGAAACTCCTATCAATACTCAAAAGAGCTATAACACTTAATGGACATAAGAAATCTAATTTCCTGAAAAAAGATTTTATAAATTTCAACCAACAATAATGCTAATTGTTCAGTCAGTTAATTCTGAATGTTTCCTGTATGGAAATGATTAATTTCACAATTACCATTAGAGCAAAAAAAGACAGGAAGCTGTGTAGACCTATTACCATTATCTTTATTGCTAAATTACAGGAACAACTGGATTTATACTTTTGTCAAGAAAATTAACATAAAATGTTTCCAGCTACATGGGATTGCTGAAAAGTTCTCACCCTAACCAAGAAGCCCTTTCAAATGCAAATCTCATGTTTTTTATTTGGCCAGATTTTGAGAAGATTGTCAGGCCAAGAACTTTTCAGCACCTATAAGTGGTAATTTTTGATCAACTGTAGCATTTCATAGTGTAAAAATTGATAGACACGTTTGTTAATAGGAATAAGAATAAAACCAGTAAATTTGAACTTGTCTATTTATATTTGGGATTCCATTTTCTTAGTGTTCATTTTATGAAGATTTGTCTTTTACATATCATAATCCTTTCTGTATAGATCACTAGGGATTATAAGATGCAGTTAAAAAAGCAGAAAAATTCCAGAGAAACAAAGTTTATTTTCATGTATAAGAAACCTGATTTTCTTTGTTTAGCGACATATAACTCCTTATGGGACATTTATTGCTTAAGTTTAATTTTCTTGGGAGTATTAGTAATTTTCTTTACAAAAATGTATCGTTGGTAATTTTTTGCATTTTTTATAAAAATGTATTGCTGGTAATTTGTTGGCTATGAAAATATATTGCTGGTATATTTAATATAAAAATATATTTTTATATTTTCATTGTATTTTGACTCCAGTTTGAGGGTTAACTATTTGCCCATAGCTGGGACCCTAACAGGTGCTACCACCCCTTTTCACCTCTTAATTGCTATTAGCAATTAAGAGGTTATTGCATGCTCTCATAACCTCCAATCTTCCAATCAGCATCCTTTCTGCTGGATGTTACCCGATTTTAGAGCAAAGAAAATAACCAAAATGCTGTGTATGATGCTCTGTCCAGGATTTTATTTAGACAATTGATAGTAAGGATGTTTTGCGTGTGTCAGTAGGTTCTGAGAAAATCTTGAAAAACATATTTAAAATGGCTTAATTTTAAAATGACAAAACCGACTCAAACTTATTATGATATTATAAAATATTCATTTCCATTTGTTGCATTACACCATTAGGTAGCGTCTCTTTGATAAACAAATAAGTCAAATTTGACCAAATTTTGCATTCTGGAAAAAACAAGATTGAGTTCTAAATAAAGTCTAAGATACAACAGACTTTCAGACACAATTTTCGATGAAAAAAACTATGTCTTATACAATGCGGATTACGGTATGTTTTGTATCTTCTGGCTTTATGAAAGTAAAAACAATGTTTCCTGATATTACTAAACAATGTTTCAGTTTTCGGAGTTTTTATTTAAGTTAGCATAATTTAGGAGTCTTGACAGCTTTAGCTACGTGTTTACGTCTATGGATTAAGGTATGTTATATTCTTCTTCAAATTAGATCTTTCTGATTCACTCTACATGTCAGCCAGATGTCAATGCTAAGAAAACCAAACCAAAAATAAAAAAAGTCATCATCTGGGCATCATGAAACCCCTCATTAAATATCAGATACAATATAAATGAAGCCTTTCAAATAAGTTACTGCCGAAGAAAAAACATAAAAAAGATGCGTTTATGAGCCACCATATTTGCTTTTAAGAACGCTACTCATAATGACTGAAAATGAATCACAGCAAACCGTCAAGCTTCAACTAATCTCAATGTCACCACCTGTGATCTCAGTCAACTGAACTGACACAAGCATCAACATTAATGCCTATCAACACAGCCCACAAAGAGACATTCTGCTCACATCCTCTTTCTTGGCAATACAAAGAATTTCATAATAACAATTCTTTTCTTTTCCTTTTTACCTCACCAGTGATACTGGTCATTTTGTTTGTTCTGTCATGCTACCATGGAATGTTTATAACAGGCAAAACTGAATTAGATGAGTCAGTTTATTAGATGAAAAATGTTTCATTAAAGCTTTTATGAAGATATGTAAGATTTGTATCTTCTGCTTTTTTTTTTACCTCATCAAACCAAGTGACAGCATTTTGCATGCATCCTGAATTGGAAAAGAAAGTGTGCACATGACTCTTGTTTATATAAGAGAACATCATGCAAATTTTTGGTCACATTTCAACCAATCACTGACTTCTCAATCTAGATGTAAACAGGTGCTGCATGTGACTGGTGAATTGGCTTCAAGTCATTACTCGGCAAGAAAGAGAATTTCTTGAGCAGCTGCTGTATGAAAGTTCATCCCCTTAAAATTCTACAACAAGCTATTTTGGAATCATGACAGATAGGACATTTGAGGTCAAATTGATACTCAAATTTGATGGCTCAGTGACCAGACATGCATGTACTGAACGTATCGAAAAAGGGGAAATTTTTGCAATCTGTGTGGAATCAGCATGTGTCTTCTAGGATAGAAGACATGACTACAAGTCAGCTATTGGACCAAGCCCAGGCTATGATAAAGGAGAGGACTGTATCTGAGGAAATGGATGCAGCTAGCATCACACCAGTCAGAACAGCAACTGATAAATTTCCAACTGTTAAATGTTATTGATGCTTTAATTTGAATCACCTTTCCAAGTACTGACCAATTCAACGAGAAGATATAAAAGTCCCTCAGCCATGACTGATACATGCAACTATGCCTTGCTTCCTGTTTCGCAGGTTAAGCCACTTTAGTGTGTTCAGAAAAAGAAGAATCAGACAAGATGTCAGTGCCTGTCACTTCCCCATATGAGTTATGAATGAGGCAGTACCTGTCTTAAATGTCTATGTGAATGGAATCAGGAGAGTGGTAAGGGTGGACACAGGCTGCTCACAGTCACATGCAAGTAAGTCAGCCTGTCAGTCTTGGTGGGAGAAGGAGGTGGATGTACTTATCATAAATGGTAACACCCTCAAATGCAGCAGGTCTTTGTAGTGGATGGAGAGCTATTGGGTTTTGACGTGTTGCTTGGGTTTGACACTATTAAAAAGCTGGGTAGGCTCCAAATAATGGATTGAGGCAATGTACAGTTTCCCTAGTGCAGAAGAACCTAATTACTCTGCTGAATTTGACACAAACAAGAAGATACTGGTCGCATCATGGAAGTGGTAAGGTTTTCAAACACTGGAGAATTTCTGGAACAGAATGAATGAGTACCCAATACAAAAAGGTGTCAAGGAAGTGGTGGTGCAGAAAAATAAAATAAAAATGTCACTATTGAGAACTAAATGATGCACACACATCCAATGCTAACATATGTGAACAGAAACTGAGGGACTGGCAACAAAAAGGACTTAATGTCACTATCCTTGCCCTATGGCAGGCTTACCTACAAGTGCATATCCACAAGTCAGTTTGGCCCTTTCAAACTGTGATCCTCAAGGGGTGAAGATATAACCTGACACAAATGGGTTTCAGGCTGAATGTTGAACCAATCATAATGAAAGCCTCTGTGGATGCCATACTATCAAGAACGAGTCAGTCCAACATGCACCCCTATCATATATTGATGATATTTATGTTGATGAGAGCATGACTTCAGCAGACCATGTGAAAGAACACAGCTGCTTTTTTGTCTGATCTGAAAGGGTCAGGAATGGTTACGGGATGGCACTCATGTTCTTAGTCTGCATGTTGAGAGGAAAAACAGCTCACTTAATTGCAGTTGTGGAAATAACATTCAATCAGTTCCTGTGGTCATGACATGATACATCTTCTTGTGGTGTGGAAAGCTTCTGGGTCACTTTCCTGTATGTAGTTGGCTCCATGTTGCTGTATCATTTGTTAAGTACAGAACACTGTTGATCAAATCTAGCTGAGATGAAGTGACAGATGCTCCCCTTAAGGACATGACTGAGGGCATAGTGGCAAGAATACACCACAATGACTATGTACATGTCAAGTGGTGCACAAACAGACACACTTATGACAGGGCTGCATCTCTTCATGGACTCCGCATGTGTGCACTGGTGGGTATCAGATATGCTCACTGGCAAAGCCAGAATATGAACTAAGGCAGCAAGTGAGATGCTGATCTAGAGACATTTGTGTACTCTTGAAAATCTGGTCCAAGAGTAAAAGTTACTGATCCCTGTAACTATAGTGATGTCAAGTCAGAATCAAGTGGATAAACTCACAAGACTACCTCAATGATAGTACGATGTGATCAAAAAGAAGGTCGAGCCGACATGACATATATGCACTTTCTGTGATGGTGAACAAAATTTCTCCAGACCAGATAAATGCCATACATTGCCAGAGGGGACATTCTAGCTTCAGGCTAATGCTGTATTTTGTGACTGAGTTTACCCTATGTCATCCAAGGCAGACATCAGACTAGTGGCCATGAGGGAACTTAAATGTGACTGAAATGTGGACCCACTTGGGAATGGATATTACCCCTTGTAGTGGACAACACTACCTTATGTTGACTGACCAGTTTATTTGTGATATGGTGACATCTGCTTCAACAAGACTCAGGAAGTGTCACCTGATAGCTGGAAACTGTTTTTTTGAATGAGGCCTATCATCTGAAATTCTAACAGACAATGACACATTTCACAGTAATTCCTTTAAAGATTTCTTGCTTGGCTGAGGAAATGGCATAGTGAAAAGATCTCATCAGAGCATCGAGAATTACAGCAAGAAAGCACTGTTTGATAATGGAGGCAGTGTACTGGCATAATATCATGCCGAAGAATGACACATCTTCCACTAATGCACCTGCCAATATGATTCACGATTACCAACTTAATGTAAAGGGAATTAATACAACATTACCACCTGATCATTGTAAGAATCACTTCATGTACAGAGTTTAGAACAGAGTGTGGGTGAGGGCTCCAAATGGCTGGTGTAACTCCAGGTATCAACTGGGTTGTGTGATGGACATTGTAAGTCCACAAAAAATAATGGTTGACAGAATACCTCGGTATGTAAAATAGACTCTGGTACATTGACATGCGACTCTGATGAACATTTATCATCAGAAAGTGATCGGGCAATTGAGCTTTATGAGTTTGATACTTCTCCAGATGCAGAAGTTCTGAAAACTCTGGATATGCTTGATGACGTGTATTGGAGATGGTCCCATTATGACGAAGCAGCAGGGTAAAGAGACCAACTCCAGGCTCTCTAGTTTTTGATCATAAGAAAAGAGGGGAGTTTAGCGAAGAAAATGGCAACTGACCTTGTCAAACCAAGTGACAAGTCATGCGGATCCTACATCAGAAAAGAAAGAAAGCATGTAGGTGACTCGTTTATATATGGGAAAATCATGTAAATTTTTGGTCACACCGCAACCAATCCCTACTTATTGGCCTAGATATAAACAGGTGCTCCATGTGATTAGGGAATCAGCTATGAGTTGTTATCTGGTGTGAAGGATAATTTCTTGAGCAGCTGCTGTATTGAATTTTATCCCCTCGAAATTCTAAAACACTTTAAAAAATAACTCATATTTCATGAGGTTATTGACCAATTTTTCAAATCTCATAGTTGCTATTTAATTGAATATAAAACTAAACTGAAATAAAATGGGTAAAAAAAATTGGCTTACACTAATCTTTTTAAGTGGTAAGAGCTTGCCTGCCTTGAAAATCAGTATCTGAATCTAGGCACTGGCAGGACATCTGTTTCAATACTAAAGCAATTTCCAAATTAACAGGAATAAAGTATTTGGAATTAGATTCAATAAAGTACTTTTCCTCAAAGTACAGCAAATTAAATTTTGATGAGATCAAAATTTGGATAAGTAAGTGATGTAATGGAAGAACCTGGCACCTCCATGAATGATTACATTATAGGTAGACCTATAAAGTCAACTGTCTATGAGAGACGGAGAGGATAAGAGAGAGAGAGAGAGAGAGAGTGAGAGTGAAAACGCAAACACGTCCGACCTTCCAATTAGTGGCACTCACTACTAGATTGACCTGTGTGTATAACTGTACCGTATTTCATATTGTATTTGTTGTGTACAATAAACCTTTCTTCTAGTATCCACCTGGTGTTACTTATTTACAGTAATAACAGTTCCAACGAGGATTGTTGGAACATAACAGTGGCGATGAGGATTGTAAGAACGAACTAACACCAATATAGCAGTTCCAATGAGGATTGTCGGAACATAACAGTAAGTTTATTTTTGTAGAGGAATTAGCCATGGTTAATTATAATTGGCAGAAATACCCAACAAATGGAATGGACAACATTTCCAAGAAAACAATAAAAAAAAGAAAGAAAAAGAATAAGGCAAAATAATACTAAGCAAACAATATATATTAAAGACAAAACTAGGAAAAGAGAAACAGCGCAATGGATTTATAAGCCACACCATGTGGCAGCTGGCTGTCCCAGGCAGAATGGACAACGTGTGGGTCTTGACTCCAGGCAGTTTATTGATGCACTATCCACTTTATTCAGACTATGAGGTGTTGTCACAAAGCGGCCGTCAACTGACCCATATAACTTCATCTAAAACAAAGGGAGATAATTGCCTTTTGTATCCCTACAAGAAGAACACAATGTTCAAATGGACTTTACTGAATTACAGTAAGAAATGTAGGGGAGTTATAATGAACCCTCTTACATTTATATCGACAAAAATACTCATAAAAATGAGAAACAACGAAACAAGTATTATTTATTATCTGGTTGTTATGTGGTGTTGGAGACAAGAGGGAGAGTAATACTGAGTAAAAGTGTGCATTTCAGGTTAAGTGTAGATCAAATATGGATCAGAATCCAACAAAATGATAAGATAAAGATTAGTATGCAGTATTTCTTGTATGTTTTTTATAGATGTGTGCAATGAGTGTCCAGATAATTTAGTTGGAAAATACAAGAAGTGTCTAGTGATTTATTACCTCAAATTTCTTTGAGTGCTAAGAGATAAATGTTACTATTATGACCTGAAAAAGGAAAAGGAGCTGAAATATTTGTTAATGCTTGTGTCGATGGCCTGTCAAACAGTGAGAATGTCATATATTTGTGTGTGTAGAGGAGAAAAGAGAAATTGATTCTCATTAGTTTAGAATGAGTGAATTAATCATAATTATAATGATTTTAATTATTTTCTATTATATAATCAATTTTTATTTATTTATTTTTATGGACATGTTAGACTATTTGAAGTCCAGGCTTTTAGCTAGACTTGCCCCTGATCTCTTGTACCAAACAAAATAAGTATTTCAGTCATGAAGCAGTTTTTAATGCTAACAATATTTTGTCCTAGTTTTTTATTAAAGTTTAATTTCAAGTTAAGGTTAATTCTTTTTTAATACTTTTTTTGTTACACCTCAACAGAATTGATGGAAAAGAAGCCAACAGTAACTAAATGTCTGTTATCCATTTTATTTTGAGTCCCTTGAGTATGAAGGATTATCAGAAATAACATTTTAATGTATTAGACTTTAGTGGTTTTGTGTGCGTTAGGACATCTTTCTGAATTATAGTTTATTCACTTTTGCTAAGTGCTCTTTTGCTGTTACTCGGTTCTGTTCTTGGAGGGAGATAGCAAAACTGGACAAAGCCTAAAGAGTTAAGGTAGCAGACACAAAACCAAATTGAAATACAGGGTGAAAAACGAAAGAAAGAAAATATAAAGAAAAATGAAAGATCTGAAAACATTATCATAGAGTAACAGTGCCATACTGAGAAGAGTGCCCAGGAGGTGAGAATGACTCAAAACAAACTCCGATACAAGAAGAAATAACACCAGTTCAAATTAGAAGAGAAATAAGGCCAAAAAAGAATTAGATAACACATTTCCCTGAAGAAGGCAACTGAATTAGAGTGTCCAAAAAAAAAATCATTTAAAAAAAGGAACAAAATAAAGATTGTAAAAAACATATCACTGAACATTAAGAGCCACTCATCTCAAAATATCAGACAGAAGTTGTTTCTTTTTTGAGCTTTTGGAGATTTGTTAGGATAAAGAATGATTACTTTTTTTTCTTTTTTTAAGTTAAAGGCTGAATTGGAAAGATTATAAAATGGACGAATAGTTTATGGTGAAGAATGTTGTTCATACTATCTCCATTACTTTGTTCAATATTTCTTTTACTCTCTAATATCCAGATACTGGTCAAGTGTCTGCTTAACCATATTTATTCTTGCTTTTACTCAATATCTTAATACTGATCAAGTGTCCTCTTTAAATTATTTAATCTTTTACTTGTTAATATCTAAATATTGGATAAGTGTCTCTTTTACGTCATTTAATCATTCTTTACACAATATTTAAATACTGGTCAAGTCTCTCCTTTACCCTATTTATTCTTTCGTTTACTTGTTAATATCTAAATACTTGTCAATGTCTCCTTTATCTTATTTAATATTTCTTTTACTCTTTAATATCCAGATACTGGTCAAGTGTCTCCTTAACAATATTTATTCTTTCTTTTACTCAATATCTTAATACTGATCAACTGTCCACTTTAAATTATTTAATCTTTTACTTGTTAATATCTAGATATTGGATAAGTGTCTCTTTTACATCATTTAATCATTCTCCTTTATCCTATTTATTTTTTCGTTTACTTGTTAATATCTAAATATTTTGTCTCTTTTACGTCATTTAATCATTCTTTACACAATATTTAAATACAGGTCAAGTGTCTCCTTTACCCTATTTATTCTTTCGTTTACTTGTTAATATCTAAATACAGGTCAAGTGTCTACTTTACCCTATTTATTCTTTCGTTTACTTGTTAATATCTAAATACAGGTCAAGTGTCTACTTTACCCTATTTATTCTTTCGTTTACTTGTTAATATCTAAATATTTTGTCTCTTTTACGTCATTTAATCATTCTTTACAGAATATTTAAATACTGGTCAAGTGTCTCCTTTACCCTATTTATTCTTTCGTTTACTTGTTAATATCTAAATACAGGTCAAGTGTCTACTTTACTCTATTTATTCTTTCGTTTACTTGTTAATATCTAAATACAGGTCAAGTGTCTTCTTTACCCTATTTATTCTTTCGTTTACTTGTTAATATCTAAATACAGGTCAAGTGTCTACCTACCCTATTTATTCTTTCGTTTACTTGTTAATATCTAAATACAGGTCAAGTGTCTCCTTTACCCTATTTATTCTTTCGTTTACTTGTTAATATCTAAATACAGGTCAAGTGTCTCCTTTACCCTATTTATTCTTTCGTTTACTTGTTAATATCTAAATACAGGTCAAGTGTCTACTTTACCCTATTTATTCTTTTGTTTACTTGTTAATATCTAAATACTGGTCAAGTGTCTCCTTTACCCTATTTATTCTTTTGTTTACTTGTTAATATCTAAATACTGGTCAAGTGTCTCCTTTACCCTATTTATTCTTTTGTTTACTTGTTAATATCTAAATACAGGTCAAGTGTCTACTTTACCCTATTTATTCTTTCTTTAACTCAATATCTTAATACTGATCAAATGACCCCTATTTATTATTTAATCTTTTACTCATTAATATCTAAATATTTGTCAAGTGTCCCTTTTACATTATTTGATCTTTTACTCATTATTATCTAAATACTTGTCAATGTCTCCTTTATCTTATTTAATATTTCTTTTGCTCATTAATATCTAAATACTTGTCAAGTGTCTCCATTGCATTGTTTAATCTTTCTTTTGTAGCTTGGCCCCTAAGTACTTCCTGTCATGCTCTATATCTCTACAAGAACCAGATCAAACCAAAAATGAAATATTGCAGAGATGTCCAGTCCTCATTTTCCAGCTTTGACAATAGTTCAAGTCTTTACATGGCTCTGTAAGTGACAAATTGTTTTACACCCCTTAAACCCTTTCCAACAGCCATAACATTGCTAGCATCTCACTGCTCTATAGTTATTTCCATGGCAGATGTTTGGTTGAACTACATTCCCTGGTTCCACTAGTCAAGACCCGCTGTGTCACACACACTGAGTTGACTCATCTTCATTCCCTTCCTATTCCATTGGTAAGTAGTAAATTCTACTCAGACGGCTTCTTCCCAGACCTGTCGCAATGTAGAACAAACTCTCAAAGGTATACTTCCCTGGTCACTACAATCTTAACCACTTCAAGCCAAGGATTAATCATTAATACATATCTTCATAATAAGCAATCTTCACTCTTTTCCTATGTACCTAACAATATCCCCATTCAGTAATCTTCTACCCAGAGGGTCACTTAGAATTTGTAATATGTGAAGAATAGTAAAAAAAAGTAGAAAAAAAAAATGTCTTCTTTACCATGTTTAATATTTCTTTTACTCCTTGATATCTAAATACTCCTGTGTTTTGGTTTAATCCTTCTTTTGTGAATATCTAAATACTGGTGAGCTGTCTACTTAACTATGTTGAAACTTAATTTTAGATATCAATCTATAGCATGGTTTCTCAACCTAGGCAATATCACCCACTGTTGGTCAATTTCGACTGCTGGGTGGGTAATATATATATATATATATATATATATATATATATATATATATATATATATATACACACAGAAATCTATCTATCTATCTATATATATATTTATATATATATATATATATATATATATATATATATATATATTGTGTATTTAGGCAGCATTCCTTCTTACATGAGAGCTTCATTAAATATGATAGACAAGATGCTTTGATTAAGTTTTTTATATAATTTCTCATATGGTCTTCTAAGATCATATGTGACATTATAGAAAAAACTTAAAGCACCTTGGCTGTCATATATATATATATATATATATATATATATGTATATGTATATGTATATGTATAGATAGATAGATAGATAGATAGATATAGATATATATATATTATTTATTTTAGGATATTAAAACATGTTAAAAATCGCTACTTAATGGCAATTAAGTTTCAACACTACAAATATGTTTCCTCATGAGCCTTTTAAATTAAATGTTACGTACAGTGGAATTATATTCCATTTGTCATTTAGCTGGACATACTCACACACACACATATATATATATATATATATATATCTATATATATATATATAGATATATATGTATATATACATATATATATATATATATATATATATATATATATATATATATATATATATAACTTTCAATAGGGGCTTGCATGGTCCAGTTACTGAGAATGATCTCATTGGGAGTTCTAAACTCCTAGTATGGCCACTGTTGGTGACATGGTCAAAGATGAAGACCCAGATTAACTGCAACCAACCCCAATGACCCCATTGGTAAATCAAGTGGATGATGATTGCAAAAGATCTCAATGGTTGAACCAGCAGATGAAAAGTGCTACACATGATGGAGATGCTATAGAAAGCATCCCTCAAAATTATAACAGAATCAGCAGTGATCCGTTGCAGTTCCATAATTAGATTCTGCATGTCTCATTCCATATGTGCTGCAAAAGAAGGTCCAGAAATCAAGTGTGGGGGTCATTTCCTGGCAAGTTGAGGTCCACCTTAAACAAATTCATGCCACCAGCACTTTCTTTTGCTCTGATTTTCGTTCACATTCAACCAACTCTTGTAAAACCAAATGGCAATATGGAATGGAGAAAAGGAGCCGGTTTTGGTGAAATTGGAAGCTTCTAGTCATTAATCTGCATGTTAGCTGTGAATAAAGGAATTAATCAGCAAAGAAAAAATTAAATTCTTGGATTCAAGATGAAGCTGCCACCAATAATTTTCAATGTCTAAGTTTGCTTTCCTTTATTTTTTGATATGGTATTAGCAGCAATTGCTGCATAAGTCAACATTATTTGTTACCTCACTTTGCTATTTTTTAGTCAGTTTATGAAACAATAACAAATTTTTACCAAACAATTTTGGTATGCTTTTAAATGTTTACTATACTTGTGGGCAATATAAAATTTTTCCATGTGAAAGTGGAGGATGGCACCATAAAGATTGGTAAACCATGATCTATAGTCACCTTTCCTTAAACTTTATAAAATTTAGGTAAATACCATTTATAAAATAATTTATATAGCTGTTAAAAATATAAAAATTATGTCATTTCCATTAATTTCTGTTTCTTTTAATTATCCTTGCAATGCATATTTTAACTTAAATAATTTGTTGCAAACATTCAATGAATATTTTTAAATCTTGTGCATGAACACAACATAGATCAAATGATATAAAATGATAATATTTTAGATTTAGTAAGGAATTTACTATAACTGACAAAGAACAACACTGAAAAATACAGTTCATTGATCTGTTTTCTATGGCTTATCATCCTTTTGATTAGTTTTTCTGAGATAATGATTTTGTGATACAAGTCTTACTAATTAACCCATAGCTGAGAGGAGAAGAGATCGGTTCATACCTTTTGCAAGGGTATTTATATGTAAGTGAATATAACGAATCCAACTGGAATTGCAACTTAGCTTTTATTTATTTATTTTTTTAAGCTATTCAACCCAGGAAAGGCTGGAAGCCACTAGCACGCAAGGGGTTACAGAGGATTTGGAGCAAGAGCAGATAGGAGTGATAGAGGAAAGGATGTGGAGAAGGATAGTGGATAGATCAATGCAACTGGAGATGCCGATTGACGTTACATATGAATAGTTGGAGATTATAGTTGTCAGGGAAACAGGAATAAGGAAGAGAGTTCCACAGTCGTGAGGTGCGAGATATGAAGCTATTGGAGTAGAAAAGACATCTACATTTAACAGTTTCAACAGTGAAAGGGTGGGAACGGGATGCCAGCCTCATACGACGCTTGAATTCATGGAGCCTGGGAACCAGCGATAGCAGCTCATTGGAGCAATTACCATGGAAGTATTTATAAAAGAGACAGAGAGAGGTGACGGCATGTCTGCGACAGAGAGTCTGCAGACAAGAAGCCAGATCAGGGCCAATTATATTGCATACCTGCCTCTGGATCTCATCAAGAACCCAGAGACAAACAGAAGGGGCTCCACACCATATATGGCAGCAATACTCCATGCAAGGGTGGATGGTTGATTTGTAAATTTTGAGGATCGATTCCGGGGAGGAACATTTCCTGGCCCGGCACAGGGAGCCAACTTTCCTTGTGGTGGATGAAGCAATTGACTCAATGTATTTGTTCCATCTCAGGTCAGCAGACAGCGTGAGACCAAGCAGCCGCAGAGAGGAGCTCTCGAGAAGTTGAGTTTCAGACATTCTAATGGGATGCAGGGAAGGATCCCTGTGGTGATTAATAGAGAGCAATTTTGTTTTGGAGGCATTAAAGTTAACCAGCCAATTCCTGCCCCAGTTCACAACTGATTGAAGGTCCTTTTCGAGACGAACGGCCAGGTTAATTTGGTCAGTGACACTAGATTTGTTTCTGAGGCAGTAGTAAATTGTGGTGTCATCCGCGTAGATGCCAACTTGGGAATCTATGGCATCAGGAAGATCATTTATCAATATAAGGAACAGGGTAGGGCCTAGGATGCATTCATGGGATAGGAGCTGGAGGAGAATCTGTTGAGAACAACCTTCAATTCACGGTTTGACAGGAATGATTGTATTAGGTCAAACAATCGACCTGTAATACCATAGCACTGTAGCTTGTGAAGAAGGCTGGCATGCCAAACCTTATCAAATGCCTTGGAGATGTCAAGGGCCATGGCGCAAGCTTCTCCGTTATTATGAAGAGCTTGGTAGACAAATTCAGTGATGGCCGTAAGCACATCAGCTGTAGATCAGGCAAAGCGGAATCCATATTGCTTGTCTGAGAGCAGATCATGTGATGTAAGGTGGTTAACAACTTCGATGTTGATTAAGGCATTGAAGACTTTGCCGAAGAGGGGTAGGAGACTGATAGGACAGTAATTAGAAGGGTCGGAGGGGTTGCCAGCATTCTTAAAGACAGGAACTATCGATGAGGACTTCCAGCAGTCAGGAAAACAAGATTCCTTGAGGCAGTAGTTGTATAATTTAGAGAGGGCGGGTGCCAATTCAGGAACACATTTCTTCAAGACAATGGCTGGTATCCCATCTCCACCCATAGCCTTGTGGGGGTCTAGATTAGAGATAATGCCCAATACCAATGACGGGGATATGTGTAACCTGCTCAAAAGGGCTTCAGTTCTGAGAGGGAAGTCAGGTATGGGTACACCGGAAGAGTCGAGCGTTGAATTGAAAGAAAATTTCCAAGCAAAGCATTCAGCCTTGTCGGCAGAGGAGGTCAGGACCTCAAACTGGTTTAACAGAGGAGGTATAGAGGGTTTGAAATTGTTCAGAACGCTCTTGCAGAGACGCCAATAATCCTTGGAGCCGAAATTGTGACATGCGATGTGTTCCTTCATCCGAGCAGCAAATAGGACACGCTTACACTCGTTATGGACGGAGGCAAAGAGGCGTCTATTGCAGTCGGACATATCGCCATGAAATAGGTGGAAGAATGGCGGCTGAGCAAGCAGCGGAGAACCACAGGGAGGGGCGCGATTTGACCTTGAATTTCCATGAGGGGATGAAAGCGTCAATTTCAGCTTTAACCCAGGATGAGACCTCTGAAGCACATTCTTGAACAGGGAGCTTAAATACAACATCCCAATGGACATCGCGAAGGAAATCACGGAACGAGTCCCAGTCAGCTTGTTGGTAGCAGAACGAGGTTTGGGTGGTAGCAGGCTCTTTGCACGGGGTGGGGTTGAAGGAGATGTTAATAGACACTACCACATGATCAAAGTTACCAAGAGGGCAGAGCTGCATGGCACTACAAGATTCGGGGATGGAGGTAAAACACAGATCGAGAAGAGAGACCTTACCATCCTGGTTATAGGCAAAATGTGTGGGGAAGTCAACTATCTGCGTGAGGGATTGAGAAACTGAAAAGTTAATTGTGTGTATGCCTGCGAGGTCAGTAGTAGCATTCTGAAGCCACTTGTTATGGTGGGCATTAAAATTGCCAAACACAAATATGTGAGCATACCAGTGGAAAGAGAGAGCCTTGTCTATATCTGATTAACAGTCGTTACCCACTATATCACCCACACATATAATCGTAGGGTACCTAGTATTCTCAAGCAGTTCCCCATCTACATATTGACCAGAAGTGACATAGGGAACTAATGTTTCAACATAATATAGCCATAAGCCTTGAAAAATACAGAATTTAACTCAGTAGTAGATATTAACAGGTTGTATATTCCCCCTTTAGTTTAGGTTTATTCCTTGATATAATATATTGCCATTTAAACTAAAGAATTTTTTCAAGTTTACCTGGTTTATGATCAGAGGTTTCCTTCTCTTATGTTGAGTTCTGACTAAAGGTAATGAGCCAAACTCACCTGATAGTCACAAGGTAATAAAGATTTGATTTCAGAGTTTTATTTTTCCTAGATTGGTCTTTATACATTTTAATTTAAGATTTTATTATGACTATAAGTGCACAACTAGATTGGCAGCAAGGTGTCATCGTTTTACAGTTGAAATGGTCATGTATGTTCTATGCTAACAATTTCTTCTCCTGCACTTCTTGTTTGCAGAACTCTCTTCCAGCTTCTTGCTGTCCTATTTAATTCTGATCTTCGAAAATGTAAATGCAATGTCAATCATAATCCTCTGTTTTCTTAATTCCAGTTCTTTTATTCTCTCTCCTTAATGTTTTTTTTTTCTCATTATTTCACACATGGAACTTAGTGGCATTATTACCTTGCTGAGAATGAAATGATAAAAAAAAAGGTAAGAAAGTCTCTAATCTGCTGTGCTATTTTATTCACAGCTTGTGGAAGATGAATGTTTCCTTATAAAGCAACAGATAATATTACCATTACCATAGAATTTCTCATTAGTTCTATCTTAATTTCATTGCTGGTTGTCATCTTATTCCAAGCATGTACATGCCATAACACTTTGACCAACTTAATCTTGCCTTCAAATGCTTTATGCTAGTTTCTTAGCTGAAATACACCCATTCAGTCCATGGTTTCAAAGGGTATACATAGTTTTATCCATTCCCCTCCTCCTAAGAATAATCGTCAGTTCCATGATGCACATTAATAGGGTCACTTCCCAACTGAGCACTTAACCAGTTCCCTTTCACATATCTGGGTTGAAAGCCAGAGAGGTATACATTCATTCATCATGTCAGAGCTCACCCATCACTAGTTAAAATGATAGCTAATGTGCTTCAGCTTGAAGGCTAAAAAATAAGCTAAATCAGGGGTGCGTATTATGCACAGCTACAAAAAATCTTTAAAAAATTGCTGTAAAATAAAATAAGAATTATCATAAAACTAAGTTAAAATAATATTATTCTATGTTTAAAACCATATTTTAAATAAGGGTAGGAAATGCTGGCCGTAATGAAATTGGAGAGGTACAATTTATAGGGTTTGATTATCAAAGAATGGGTGCGTATTATGCATGAGTAGAAGCATTTTCTCACACTTTCAGCACAATTTTTGGTGTGTGTGTTATGGATGAAGGCGTATTATACATGGGGAATTATGGTAGGTCATAGATACATGGTGATTGATTACACTGGATGAACCCTCTGCCCTGGCTGTCGACTTCAGTCTAGAAAGCCCTCCAATCGACAATGACATGTCATGATCACATTAAATGCATACTAAGCTATGGAGCACAGTCTACTATATTGTGCTTGATTGCTGTTAACTCTGCAAGAAGGTTCATGTGTTTTTTTACCAGTCTTTTTTTTTTTTAACTCCCTTGGGTGTGTTGCCATGCTCATCACCAGAACAGCCTTGTGAGGGAATGGTTTTAGTCTCTGATGACTATGCAGCCAGTTGCACTGGATTACATTGTGCTAGGAGCACTTACAGAGTGACCTGACAATATTATTATTATTATTATTATTACATTATAATAAGTATTATGCACTTATTTAGGATTTAGGTTTAGACTTTTGGTTCCTTCTAAAGTCTTTTCATTCTTTCACACCCAAGTAGCCCCTTGTCACTTTGTGGCATTATCGCCTTGCTCAGGTGAATTGACAAAAAAAAACAGAAATCATTAATAATTTATCAAGCAGTCTTCTTTGACTAAGTTTTTATTTCCTCGGTCAGTTTCTGTTCCATACTTTGCAGCAGCCTTTTAGAGTAAATATCTTGGTCAATTCAAAACGTTTGCATTGTGCTACTAATGCTTTTGCAAGGGTACAAACTAATAAAAGAAAAATGGAGATGTACTCAGAGTGGGCTAATTTCAAATCTAATAGACATTAATGGCCTCAAAATGGAAAGAAAAAAAACTTCGGATTGTAGCATCAGATAAAGATTATTATTATTACTTCTTCCTCAAAATTCCAACACATTTTCTTTATACAGAATTAGTCTCTCTCATTTCAGTCTGACAACACTTACTATAAAGCATCAAAATGGCTTGTGTGTAGCTTTTCCATTTTGTAACTCCCATATATATTAATCATTTTGATGCAAGCAAGGTAATAAAGCCACTAAGACACAAAGGTTTACAGAGATTTAAAGAATCTTAGAAAATGTTATTGAGAGGAGAGTGTAGAAAATAAAGGACCAGGATTCAATATGCACACACACACACACACACACACACACACATATATATATATATATATATATATATATATATATATATATATATATATATATATATATATATATATATATAGTAATGGTAATATTAGCTGTTGCTCAACAAGGAAACATTTGATATTTATTGACCAAACAGCTAGTACTGCTTACAGTTGAAATTTATAAAATCTTTCTCTTAAAACAATTTATTAGGAAAACAAGTCTAGTAGGTGTTTTCACTTTCAAGTATTGATAGGGGTTTCCTTCCTAACCATTTAGTTAAGGTAGTGTAGAATGTCAACATCTTTATTATGTCATTTTCTCTTTGAGTTACATATGCTATCCATTTTAGTTACTGCTGCTGCTGCTGCTGCTGTTGTTAATCCTCAAGTGATGTTGTTTCTGTTATTTGGTGCAGTTCTTTGTTTATGAACCTGTAGTGCCATTTCACAATTTTCAAAGAGGGATGCAAAAGTAATGGTAACATTAACTGTTTCCTTATGAGGAAACATTCATCATTCACTGACCAAGCATTTAGACCTTTTATTTGTTGAAAATTATAAAATCTTTCTCTTAAAACATTTTTTTAGGAAAACATATTTCTCAAGTTCAGTAGCTGTTATAGCTCTTTCCAGTATTGATGAGGGTTTCCTTCCTTGCCTTTTGTTTGGGTTATATAGTGTTTTATATATATGTAGATTATAGTACCAGAGTAGAATTAGCATGTTATGGAAATCTTTCTTTCATATACCATATTTGTTCAGGATGGTGGTAATGAAGGTTCTTCACAACTTATCTTTTGTTGATTAAAGTAAGTCTTTCCCTCGCCTTTTTCCATTTGTGGCCCTTGTTCTGCCATCCATTGACTCAAGTATGTCATTATGTTACTCACTTTTTCTCACTTTTTCTCTTGCCTTCAATATGCCCTGTGAGTGTTGCATTTTCCAAGCCTTTTTTCTTTATCATATCACTTTCATTTTTAGAGATAGTTTCCTAGTATTTCTTATTCTCCTTATAACTTGTTTCTCATATACTATAGCCATGTTATTCTTAGCATTTGTTGGTGGAATCAGATTTCTGTTGCTCCAAGTTTCTTCTCTATCTCTGAATAAATTGTCCAGTATCACACAGATGATTAGATAATGCATAGTAGTTCAGCATTATTTCCTTTGTTTATGATGACATTTTCTGATCCACTATTTACATTCAAACTAATGTCTTTATCTTTGTTGTTGTTATCACAATGTTTTGGCTGTTGTAAAAGAACAATAAAGATGAAGACATTATCTTGTTTTGTTCTAATCATTTCACCCCATGAAAGGTGATAAAGCCACTAAGGCACAATGGATTATAAAATGTGAAAGAATTTGAGAAAAAAACGTTACATTGAATGGAGCCAATAAAAGAACAGGAAATAAGGAGAGTGATAACAATTGAATTTAAGTTGAAAGCAACTGGAAAGCAAGAAGCCAGAAGAGAATTCTGCAAGCAAGAAAAATGTCAGCATAGAGCTTATGGTTACATCAAGCAATTTTCATTGTAAAATGACGAACGTAAATAATACAAATAAATTCAGATATTCTGATCTCCTAATACTTGGCTTAATTATGACTTGCAAAATTTGATACTTATATATCAAAAATACATTCACAGTGTAGTTGAAAGCTTGTTTCTTTGTTAATTCTGCTGTAAATTTGACCTTCATTTCCTGCCATATATAGTTTGTTATTTTGAGCTGCAAAGGAGGCACTTCTGGCCAAGTGTGTCGGCTTCTGTCATGCAGGATTGTCAACCAAAATCAAATTCACACAAATGGCCTTGTCAAACTCTCTTTGATTCGCAGCAATCTCTGCCATTGTCACCTGGGGAAAGAAAGGGAATAGGGAGGCGGGATGGCAATCCCGATGTGAGCAAGAGCCGACAACATAGTTGGTCATGTGCTAGATTCAGTTAAGTTAGTAAATATTAGTTTTATTTTTTTCAACTGGCACCAGTTCATGCCATTAATGTTAAGTCATGTCTTATCATTTTCCTTGTGCATGAAGACATTTGAGGCAATAGAAATAATGTTCTACAGAAGGATGCTGAGATTTCTATGGAATAAATATATGAATAATAACAAAGTTTTAAGGAAACGAAAAGCAAAAAGAACACTTATGTTTAGAATCAAAAAGAGTTGAAATTTCTAGGGCATATAATGAGGAAAGGAGACTTAGATGTTTTGTCATTCCTAGGAGACATTGAAAGCAAGAGAGAGAAAAGTAGCAAAGAACCATTGTAATGAGCTTAGTAAATGTTTAGCAGAACAGAAACTAAGAAGGATAACAAAAAGATAAACATTATTAAGAGCTACAAATAATAAGAAGTTTTAGGAAACACACGATCACCTACATCCTGAAAGGCATAAAAAAGTACCAATTCTTTGAGACAATGTAAAAGAAAACAGTATTTCTAATGCTAATCTTCGAGGTAGGCACACTATAGCCATTTTTGCGATTGTTCTGACAAGTTTTACCTCCATTTTTCTCTCTATTTGTTTTGGTACCATGAAAAGCTAAGCCTGGATAATATCATGAAATGTCGAGATCAGTTAATACATTTACAATTTTTCGGCTGGATACTTAATTCTTGTATTGTTACGCTGTAAAAATTCCTGATAATCATTTGCAGCAGATAATTTAGATATCCATCATTTTAAAATGAAAGGGAATATACAACTTAAATAGGAAATATGTTGAAATTGGAAACTTAAAAAAAATGTCCTTGTGATAATTTTGGAGATGTCTAATGCAGATCAACACTGTTGCATAATTAATTTCTATTCAACAGAAACACTTTTAGTAACGAGAAAAATCTCAGCTGTGGAAAAAAGAGATTTCTGCTGTTAATATTCAATTTGAATCTCTTGAACAAATACACAGTATGCACAAATGAATAGTGGATAAATCAATCTGTTGCTTGACAGAGTTAGCTGAATTTGGATCTGATATTTTCACTCTACAAGTAATATATATGAAGTATTCAGTTAATAGAGAGTATTTAGTTAAGTTGATTAATATAGGAGATTATGTTGACAGAATAATACTTGTGCTTTTTCGTTTTTTTACTTAAACAAGAGACTTGATGATTAACCCAATATAGAGAGAACTGTGTGGTGGCTGCAGACTTTGCATATTTCCCCATTGTTGACAATGGCTGGTTTTCCATTTTATGAGTTTGAGTGCTGATTTTTAAGTATATATAACATCCTGGCATATAACAAAAATTCATTAATATATGGAATTATGCCAAATTGTGATAAAAATATCAATATCTATATTTACATGATACTAATAATAATACAACTGAAAAAATATATGAAAATTAAGAGTATTTAATGATTTTCAGGCTAGCAGAACTTCTGCCAAAAAGTGCTCACTAGCTAACTAGATTTATAATATTCAATAAAACATGAAAAATTAATGTGGCTTATCTGGTTTACTGACTCAAGAGCTTCACATCAAAACATTCATCAGGGTCAGAATACTTCTATTGAACTATCACATCTCATATTTATACTCTTTGGAACAAATGAACTCTAATTCTAACTTATAAATTCTGAATTTAAAATTCTTAAAACACTAGAAATATTATATTTAAATTTAGAACCAGTTAATTTTATATATATATGTATATATATATATATATATATATATATTGTTGTGAGACCGATACTTCCCTACATCATGGACTCTTCCAGTACTATATTATTATGTGAATCATGGGAGTAGTAGCACCAGTAACGCACAGCCGCGTATGATACCAATATCAGACACCACTGGATAGTAAGCTCTGCTTACACTATTCTTTGTAACTTTTCTGTTTAATATATCTTTCTTACCTCTAACCCGCGTTCCGTGTTTTCCTTCCGTGGCCCCTACTTCAGGTCCACATCATATATAGATATAGATATAGATATATACATATATATATAGGTAGATATATATATATATTATTAAATGGACAAAGTCCGACAATTATTTTAAGACTTTTAGATTTACACATTCTTTTTATAGATACAAATATTTATGTAAATGCTCTGTTTATAATAAACAGTATTAAACAACATTTACTGGCCTGAATGTCCAAGGAGTGTTCGGTTAAAAAGAATGTATAAACATAAAAATGTCTTAAAATAATTATCGGACTTTGTCCATTTCATAATGTGTGATGACATTTGTTTACATTTGGATATGCCATGAGCAGATATGAATGTATGTGAGAGAATCATGGAAGATTGTAGTTTAAAGACAGTAAAATCGACCTTGCTAACCGAACGCTCCTCTGTGGCCCAATCAGTTAAAGGCACGTCAGGCTATATGGCAGTTCTGTATAGGATACAGGTTTGATTCCTGTTGGAGGACAAATATTTTCTATGAAAATATCTCGGACATTCAGGAGGGTAAATGTTGTTTAATGCTGTTTATTATAAACAGAGCATTTACTTAAATATTTGTATCTATAAAAAGAATGTATAAACATAAAAATGTCTTAAAATATATATATATATATATATATATATATATATAGATAGATAGATAGATAGATATGCACTAAGCTATAGATATGCTTTGAATTTTTTATTTATTCTTTATTTTATTCTTTTTATATAATTTTGTCATTATATCAAATTTCTAAGTATCATGACTTAATATTCAAACTTATAGTTTATGTATTTGTTTCATTCTAATTCTAAAGGTAAGTGACCTTTTTACCATTTTCTATAAAACTTTCCCATTTATCATATGTTCTCTCCATGATATTCTCAGGAATCCTTCTGTAGCACTATATTTTCGTCTCTTCTTCATCTGTGAAGAAATTTTCCAGCATTCACTATTGTATAGAAGGATTGATATTATATAGCAGTTCAGCACTCTTCTTTATATTTAATGAAATTTTCCTATTTATTTATACATTATTTAGCTTTTAGAAAGAATCTTTCACTATTCCAATGTGACTTCACATTTTAATGTCACATTATCTGTTGTTCTTTAAAACAATTTCCAGATATTTAGATTTCAGTATTTGCTTGATAAAGATGACTGAAATTTAAGACATTTAAATATTTTGCTCTCTGATAAAAGCTGGAGAAAACAGAGTTGAATATTTTATAAAATTAATGATGAAGATGCATATATGATAAAAGAAATATGGTCATAATAATAATAATAACTGAATTTCAGTCATGTTTTATCCTAAACACCCACTTTGCCGAGAAAAATGGAAAAGTAGAACACATCAAACAATTATAAAGTTAAAAAAAATTCTGCAATACAAGATGGACCTTGAGTCAATTCTTTAAATCTTAAAATATCAATTGTCTATAAAGAAAGAAAGAATCTGTTCAAACAATAAGCTGTTAAAGAAAATTTACTAAATAAATACAAATCCAGACTGCATGGCCAAGTGAAAACAACAATGAAGCTATTGTGAGAGTGCAAAGGAAGAAGGAAGGAAATAAAAGAATGAGTTCAAGCAACTGGAATTCTATCTTTTTTAGTGGGGATGGCTTTTCACTTTAATGATACGATAATTGAGATAATGCTTCATTAACATCATCTTGAAAAGAATTCAGAATAAATATGCTATTGTCACAATTGAACTGAATTAAACTCCTACAAACACAAATTATATATATATATATATATATATGTAAATATACAGGAATCTCTTGATTAGTGTGAGTACTGTGTGCATTAAAAGATATGCATTAAATTAATATAAACAAAATTAACAAGCAAATAAAATTACCCATTTTCCAATTTTAAATTTTAGAAAATTTTTAATAAATCAGTAACTATAAAAAAATCAATTTTAAATTACTATGGTTACACTGAAGAATATTTTACTACACTAATCAAGTATGATGCATGCACTATTCAAATTTCAGCGGACTAATCGAGGCATTTCCTATATATATATATATATATGAAGAAATATAGTCTTAAGATGTGCTATATTTATGGGATAAAATGCTCAATATCAGAGATAGAGCATGTGTAAATATAAAAGTGAACATAGAAGTCAACACTTAGAGGCGACAGTCTGTTTCATGCTAGATGCAATCATCAGGCCTGACGATTGCATCTAGCATGAAACAGACTGTCGCCTCCAAGTGTTGACTTCTATGTTCACTTTTATATTTATATATATGTGTGTGTGTGTGTGTGTGTGTGTGTGTGTGTGTATGTGTGTGTGTGTGTGTACATATATATATATGTAACTTGAATTTGGTGTATTAGGGCCGCAGACCATTATTTAAACATATATTGTTAAATAAAATGTATAATGAATGTCTATTATGTTTGATCATGAGCCATTCTAAACTTCATATGGTTGCTTTAATGAAACAGCTTACTAAAAAAATAACCAAATGTTGGAAATCTTTGTCTTTATATATATATATATATATATATATATATATATATATTTTAAATAAAAACAGATTGCTTTAAGGTTCCATATAATAAATTATTTCATCACAGCATGAGCAATATAGAAAGAATTATTAGCTCACATAATAGTAAAATTTTGAAAAATCTACATATAAACCAAGTAAAGACTGATTGTAATACATCTAAAATGAGATCATCAACATGCAGTTGCAGGACAAGATCAAATTGCCCAGTTGAAGGACTGTGCTTGGCAGAATATGTGATATATGAGGCAACTATTTTCCCCAAAGAAAATATGGAGCAAAAGAAGAATTACATAGGGATATCGGCGGGTATTTGGAAGAACCGATTCTATAACCACCGCCAGTCCTTCAAAGATAGACATAAGAAGAACCAAACGGCACTGTCAAAACATTATTGGAATTTGTTGGATGGTGGCTTAACCCCACAAATAATGTGGAAGATCATCTCGAGAGCCAGAACTCCAATAAATTTCAGAGACAGATGCGATCTGTGTCTAAGAGAAAAGATCTTCATTATAAGGCATAAAGGTCCGGATATATTACTGAACAGTCATAATGAATTAATCTTTAAATGTCGGCATAGGAACAATCTAAACCTAACAAAATATATTACTTGATCTTTATTTTTGCTCTTGAAATATTATTATTCACATGTGAATATGAACACATAACTGTATGCATGCCTAAATAAGTTTTTTTGGACTGAAACAGTCATACGTTTTTTTTTTTTTTGTTTTTTTTGTTTTTTTTTACATGTATATGTATATTTGTTTATATAGAAAAATAGGAATACATCTGTATAGTTGTGGGTTGTGAAAAAATATATTTGTGTTTGGCCAATATGAATATTGATATGTATGTATAGATACGGGTAGGTATATAGATAGGATATATAGGTGTATATGTGTATGTATATATGTGTGTGTACATGTGTATATGTATGTATATGTAGAGATATGTGTATAAATGTGGGCATGTGTGGATACAGATATGTATGTATGTATATATATATATACATATATGAATAGATAGATAGGTGTGTGTATGTGTGTATGAGGGGATGTGTGTGTGTGTGTGTGTGTGTGTGTGTGTGTGTGTGTGTGTGTGTGTAAATATGTGCCTATGTGTATATGTGTTGGGTGTATGTAAAAATGTTTAAAAGAAGAAAGACTTACAAGTATTTATTGATTTTTTACCCCACTTACAATACTTACAATATTGTTTTCTTAAATGAATTACATTTTAATAATCATTATTAATGATAAAATATTTAGATTTTTTGATGATTAAATACTAAAGTTCTCACCTAATTTCTTTCTTAGAGAAGTTTCTTTAGGAAATTCTAGTTGCACCCCTATATATATATATATATATATATATATATATATATATATGTGTAAGTATACGGAAACATCTAAGAAGATATATGAAATTACCCATGTATATCAGTACACGTGTACCTGTATAAGTGACTGCAGATGTGAAAGATCGTATGTGTATGAAATTCACATAGATGTGTTTACAATATATGATGGAGCATGATCTCTAATATTGCGTTAAAATGCCACTCCATATTAAATTATTAATACTAAATTTTAAGTAATAGAATTTACCAATGTAAAAATAGTCACTAATCAATCTCATAAATAAAATTCAAACTGATAAAGATATCACCTTAATAATCACTTACTACGAACTAGATGTAAACTTATATTTTAGAAAAAGTTTCTAGTATTTTAATGTAAACTCTATATTTTGTAATCGACTATTTCACATTAAATCCCCAAAATGTACGTAATAAGGTTTTTTTAAAAAACTGTAACATAATTAAATGGCTTAGACTGTTTAAACTGAAAAATTTACGAAATCTCAAAGCAAAGAAAAAAAAACAACGCCTGTTCCAATAGAAGTTAATGACACTTTTTTACAACTTCTTTCTCTTTTTTCTCTCTTTTTCTTTTTTTCTTCTTTTTCTTTTTTCTTTTTTCTTTATATACTACTTTGTCCATCGCACTTCCTTCAGCGAAAATTAAATTTGAAACAATAGAAATGTTACATCTAACTCAATGCTGTCTCTCTACGCCCCTACACTGCCCCCACTTCGTGAGTTTCCTTATTATTGCCCATCATAAATGTGTAAATTTATTTTCATTTTTTCATTTCAACATTTGGAAATAAATCTGATGATCCACTGTCCTTTAAAAGGGCTGTGGTGAAATAATTTATTATATGGAACCTTAAAGCAATCTGTTTTTATTTAAATTATTAGCTCTGATTTACATTGAGCTCTCTGGATTCTATCCTCATTGGGTCTTCCCATACGGATTACCTAGTTTTTCGTAAACTAAATATATATATATATATATATATATTTATATATATGTGTACATACATATATGTGTGTATGTGTGTATACATATATATATATATATATATATATATATATATATATATATGTCTGTGTGTGTGTGTGTGTGTGTGTGTGTTTGAATCTCACCATGCTCGATTTGTCAGGAAGTAGACTTCTAGATGGAGGATGACCCTGTCCTCAGTGCCTTTGGAAAGTGCCAGGAAACCAAAACCATGGGTTGACCCAAGCTTTGTGAATGAAACTGGGTAGAAAGTCACAAGTTATTGTGACCGAGAGTTTGAGTGTGCTGGTGTTGTTCCGAGTGTTGATCATTCTAGATAACATGCTCTCTCCAAGAAACTGTAAGTAAGGTCCGCTCAGCATAGATGCAGTATAAACCACAGGTTAGCTCTGTGGGTGTTGAACAAACACAAATGTGCCTGAGTGAGTGTTCGCAACAGGGATTGGTTAGTCACCCTAGTAGACAGGTCTCCTCAAATATGAGTCGCCAGCTATTATCATTATATATATGTGTATATATATGTGTGTGTGTGTGTGTGCACACACACACAGATATAGATATATATATATATATATGTATATATATATATATACATATCTATATATATATACATATCTATATATATATACATATATATATACATATATATACATATATATATATATATATATATATATATATACATATCTATATATATATACATATCTATATATATATACATATCTATATATATATACATATCTATATATATATACATATATATATATATACATATATATACATATATATATATATATACATATCTATATATATATACATATCTATATATATATACATATATATATATATACATATATATATATATACATATATATATATATATACATATATATATATATATACATATATATATATATATATACATATATATATATATACATATATATATATATATATACATATATATATATATATACATATATATATATATATATACATATATATATATATATATACATATATATATATATATATACATATATATATATATATATACATATATATATATATATATATATATATATATATATATATATATATATATATATATGCTAAGTTCTATGCTAATTGTTTCTTCACTCACGCTACTTGTTTGTGGAACTCTCTTCCGGCTTTTTTCTTCCCAGTTAACTTTGAGCTTCAAAAATTTAAATGTCCATCATTATTTTCTATCTTCTTAATTCATCTTCTTTTATTGTTTTGTCTCCTTAATAATGTTTTTTTCTGATTCTCTATCACTAAGAAATTCCTTGCATCTTAGTGGCTTTACTGCATTGCTTGGGTTGATATGATTAAAAACAAAATTACTTAACCAGAAAGTTGTGAATTTAGCTAAAAATAGCACCAGTGGAATGAGAAGAAAAAATGGCATAGCTAATTTTGCATGCTTCTTCATTATATTAATTCACTTAAATGTCACCCACTCCTAAAACTTGTTGCTTGGGTGATCTGCCTCTCCTTCCCACTACAAGATCTTTGGGACTACAATTTTTGCTATGAATTTATGGCTGTTATTATTTATTTTTATCAGAAGATCTTTGCAAATAAAAAATTCCGAATTACTACTTCACAAGATAAAATTGTCGTCTTTCATTTCCTTTTTCATAACATTTTATGCCATGATATTTACCTCATGGCTTACATCAAGAAGGTATTTTCTATTTTAAAAAAGATATAAAATGTAAAGAGCTATAAAAATTCCATGAAATATAAAAATCTATAATAAAAAGACATAAAAGATTCTTTAATTGTGATCATCAAAAGAAACAAACACACCTCACCTAATCCGACAAGAATTATTTTCTTATTTTATCCGTCTTAGATGAAAACAAGTTTGATTTCAATAATATATGTTCATCTTCCTTCCTTTCCTGACACAAAATAAAAGAAAAATGCAAAATCTTGACATTTACACAAATTATTTAAATTAAATTTCATCAAAATTTAATATATTTCCCTCTTCTCTTGACATTTCTTGACAAAATTCCCTTAGACTTGAAAGGCAATATAAGAAAAAGATATACTCAAGATCTCAGTGAAATTGCCCTTGACCCACCCCAAAATAATTAATTCAAAATAATTAATGGTTAAAAGCCAACAACAAAAAATAATATAAGGAAAGTTAACATTTGATATGCCATGAGCAGTTATGAATGTACGTGAGAAATTCATGGAAGATTGAAGTTTATAAGCAGTAAATTCGACCTTGCCAACCGAACAATCCTCAGTGGCCGAATCGGTTAAGGCACGTCAAGCTATATGGTGGTTCCGTATAGGATACAGGTTCGAATCCTGTTGAAGGACGAATATTTTCTATGAAAATTTCTCGGACATGCAGGCCAGTAAATGTTATTCAATACTGTTTATTATAAACAGAGCATTTACTTAAATACTTGTATCTATAAAAAGAACGTTAAACATAAAAATGTGTTTAAATAAGGAAAGATAAATAATTATATGGAAAATATGTATTTTTGAAATGTTTTATGGAAATACAGTGTAACCCGGATATAAGAGAAACCCGGATATAAGAGAGATTTTTATCTGCTCCCAAATTAGAACCTGTGTTAATGTAAAAAAAAGAGACCAAACCCGGATATAAGAGAAACCCGGATATAAGAGACCTATCCGGTCCCAACAACTCTCTTACATCCGGGTTACACTGTATCAAGAAATTTTTATGAGTTCAATATTATATGAACAGGGTAATCAATCTCACTAGGTAGGTTATCTGTTGTTTTCCTGTCATTTTTTACTTCAATCTCTCATGTGAGTATCGAATTTTCCAAACACTCTTTCCTCATTATGTACCCTTGAAATTTCAATTGCCTCTTTCTGATGTTATGTATGTGTACATTTTGTTTGCATTTTCTCTAAAATCATTGTCTTTGACCATATGTTCGGCCACTGGAATTCTCAGCACCCTCCTGTAGAACTACATTCCTGTTGCTTCAAGTTTCTTCTTCATCTGTGAGGAGATTGTCTAGCATTCACTTGCTATCTCAATTCACCTTTGGATCACAGGGTCTCCCTTTTTGCCCTGATATTTAAATTGTACTTGTTTGATTTTGGTATCTCTAAATTGTAATTTGCTTGTTCAGCTGCTCCTTTAATTTCATTGAAAGCATATGTCTCCACCACAAACTCAAAGTCATATTGAGTTTACTCATTAGGACAGCATTTACCCCACTGGTGTATGTATGTATGTAAGTATGTATATATATATATATATATATATATATATATATATATATATATATATATATATATATATATGATGAAAAATATGGAAAAGACAAAGCAAAATCCGAATATGCAAGTTTACTGTTTTAATTTTGTTTTACTGTCGACGTCAGACGTTTCGGTCTAGTAGACCATCTTCAGGACATGTTTATTGGAAACATATTTATATTTAAGTTAACATGAAGAGACGATAGACATAAGACTTCATGTTGACTTAAATATAAATATGTTTCCATATAACCATGTCCTGAAGATGGTCTACTAGACCGAAACGTCTGACGTCGACAGTAAAACAAAATTAAAACAGTAAACTTGCATATTTGGATTTTGCTTTGTCTTTTCCATATTTTTCATCATACTGTCAGATCTACATCCACATATTTGCTTACATATATATATATATATATATATATATACATGTGTGTGTGTGTGTGTGTGTATATGTGTGTGTGTGTGTGTGTGTGTGTAATGAGATGAGCTTTTGTTCCATTCTCAAGCAGTGTTGAGCAACCTTAAAAAAAATGATTTTTTTCAAAGGTTATTCAACATCAATTGCGCTTTAATTTTAAGTTTAATTAAGGTTAGGATTTTGGTTCCGAAATATGGTAATTTCTGCGTTGTGATGAATACATATATTTAAATAATAATATTATAATATTATGCTCTGCTCTGTATCGAGCAGTGGCTTTAAAAATAAATGCTAAAGAACTGTGGATTATAAATCTGAGTGTTCTTTCTTTTTATTTTGATATATATATATTAATATATATATACAATTAGTATATGTGTACATATGTATAGCTTAATACATATAATTCAATCTCGCTATCTGTATACACACACACACATATACACACACACAAAACACGCATACGCACACACACACACACACACACATATATATACACATATATATATATATATATATATATATATATATATATATATATATATATATATATACATATAGCATAATGAGAGGTATTCTAAATCAGTATAAATATTTCAATAGTTAAAATATTTCTTAAAAAAATTTCTTTAGATATGGTAAAAAATCCTTTTTAAACAATAACCAAAACACCAGATGTCTGTTAAAGAATCAAACACAATCGCGTTCCACACCATGTGTCGTCCGAGTCTAAAAACAAACACACAAACACAGTAATTTAAGTACAACACACATACGAAGAAGAAAAAAAGAAAAATACTGAATTCTAAAATTAGACACATATAAACTAGGGGTAAACAAACACGTGGATATTTTAAATCTACATAAATATTTCAACAGTTAAAAATATTTTAAGAAATATTTCTTGAGTTATGGTCAAAAAACCTTTTAAACAACATTTAAGACACTGTCATCAGTCTTCCGCCAAAAATTCAAACAAAGTCGCATTGCACATCACGTGACATGCACGCTTCACGACAAATGCTGTAAACAAACACACAAACACAGTATCTCATTTGATTTCTGAGGAAAGACCTAGGTGGTCTGAAATATCAAATAAATAAATATATACAAAAACACAGAAATAAATACTTTCATAAAAAAAACACCCAATTTTGTTTCATTTATTTTATCCAGATATTATATATATATATATATATATATATATATATATATATATATCCGATGCGTTGAGAACGAAAGTAATATATAAATTCCAACATTCGCAGCGTTAATTAAAAAAAGAGCTTGATACAGGTAGTAGAGCAATAATTAACTATTTATTATAATTTTATCATATAGACAAAACCATTTTAAAATAGTAAAATGGTTTTGTCTATATGATAAAATTATAATAAATAAATATATATATATATATATAGATATATATATATATATATTGAGTTGTATGGATATTAGTTTGTAATCCTGGATTTCAGGCTTTTGCTTTCATCAGACAATCTATCATAGATATTGATCACTTTTCACTAAGTACTGAACATATATATATATATATAAACAGTAAGATTATTTGTCCTTTCAAAGTTGATGCCAGTATCAAGATAAATGTAAGAAGTTATAAATTCTTAGATGAGATGTTTTCCAGGGTTACAGGTAACAACCAAGGAGGTCTACACTGAAAAGTATATTCATGCAAAACAAAACAATGGTCCTTCACATTCTGAAAACTGACTATTTCCCAATTAGCCAAAAATATGTTTCCAAGTCACCAAATTAATGGAATACCTTCTGTAATCTCTCCAGAAACTGGAAAACTTGTGTTCCATCAAAAGAAAAAAATTGAGGCCAGAAATGGAGTATTATTGCCAGAGTTGATAATTCCTCACTGTCCAGCCTGAACTGAGTTCAAAAGGGTTTGCACAGCCTTGTGGGTGATGAACAGTTTTCCACTAAACAACCCCTTTCCCAGAGCTTCTCACTATTCTATTACTATTTTCATGGCAGATGTTGGTGTTAGCTACAGTTTTGACTCTAACAATCAAAGCCTTAACAGCTAGGACCCTCTGTGTCACATACATACACCGTGTCATATTATCCTCATTCCCTTCATACTTCAGTGGTGAGGAGGCAGACAACATTTTCAAGAACTGTTGCATTATGAAGCAGACTCCCAAGAGAATGTTTCCCTTTTTACTACAATCTTGGCCTCTTTGAGTTGTGGGCCAACTTTTATCTATTCAACATATCCTCATGATATATCCATAGCTCCCTCCCTGTATACTCTTATACCATTCTCATTTAGCAAACCTCTACCGTGAGTAACTTCTTGGCCTTATAGTTGAACAATATTAAAAAGGATACAATAAAAAGTATTTAAACAATGAAGATTCCTGAGAAGCAATAAAAACATCTCCAAGTAATCTTTGAAACAGTTGTGAATTCAATAAAAATCAATGGTTGAAAGACAGAGGAAAGTTATAGACAGTATTTACATTAGTCGGACTATTGACCTCATCTTTGTCGCCATATTTGTCACAACGTTTCGGACACATGGCACAGTGGATAAAGGCGTTGGTTAGATTCAGTGACAGACCCAAAGAGTGTGAGTTCAATACCCGGTTAAAGCAGTGGAGAACTTTCAGAGGGAAAATTAGCAGGAGATAACTGATAACTGACATCCATCAAACATGGCTCGTGGAACTAGAACAGTCTACCCCAGTGATCGAAATAAAGGGTTCAGTTCGAAATTCCAACCACCTGAAGAAGGCCGGGGTGTACAACGGCCGAAACGTTGTGACAAATATGGCGACAAAGATGAGGACAATAGTCCGACTAATGTAAATACTGTACATAATACTTCATCTCAGAAATATAGACAGACTCCGAAAGTTATAGAATGTCCCTTTTTTTATATAAGCAAAATTTATCTAGGTATATGGAATAATGTGTTAATCAAATATATGTTGTCTAGATATTTTGAATTTATCTATAAATAAAAATGCATTTGGCCATTTTTTTTTGCAGTAAGGTTCACCCTGTACAAGGCCTGGGGGCCACTTGAGGTAGAAAGTTATGTTAAGGGGTAGTTTATAAGGATAGGGAAGGATAACTGTTAACTCTAGACTTTAACAGGTTAAGATTGTAGTGATTGGTGAAACATCTACTTGAGAGTCTGTTCCACAGGGCAATGTTTCATGGAAAGAAGCTGTTTCAGTGGAACTTACTTATTGTTGATGGAATATGGAGGGAATGTGGGTGGTCTCCTACTATGTAAATGGCATGGTGGGTGCTAGCTGTGAAATTTTGTTTGCATCATAAAACCTGACACTCATTCCTAAAAACAAGTTATTATTAATATTTGTAAAAAGGATAGATATTAGAAGCTGAAAATCACATTAAATGTTGTTTATGTAAATATATCCTGAAAATGTTATCAATGTTGTTTGGTTAATACCACTTTTATTGTGAAAAGATTGAAATAAAATCTAAGTGTAAGATGATACTTTGTATATATTTGTTATTTTACTTGTTCAGTTATTATATGTCACAGAAGTAATTGCTATTTATAAATTGCAGACTTAACCAATCACTTTACATTTTCAACCAACAAATATTGATTAATATTTGAACTTGTGAGTAGTATTTACCAACATTAGTAATCGCGAATAAAAACTTAAAACATTATTTTATCCTATTTCAAAAAACCTTCGTTCCAAATCATACAGAAATATTTTATTTTAAAAAAATAAGCCTAAAAAGTAAAACTTATCTATTTTCTTTGTTTTCAAAAGATGAAGAAATTGGTCAGATCTGCAAATAAAAAAAAAAACAAACTCTAATAATGGAAATACTTTGTCTTGGAATCTTCAAATATAAGTTGCATTTTTGAAGAAATGGTACATTTTTTTCGTTTTAAGTGATAGATAAAAAAAGACAATGATTTTATCTGAAGTCATTGAATATAGATGTCAAAGAAAATAATTTTTTTCTTGAACTGTTCAAGCAACACATAAATCATTTACTATTTAATTTTTTACTCTTATTCTGTTTTAAACATAACTCCCTAATTTTCATGAAGTTATATCAGTAAAAATATATATCTCAAAGTTCTCGACAAAGTCCAAAGAAGGGTCTGTAATGGCATCTTTACTTCAGTCACTTTCTCACAGCCATGACAATACTTCCATATATATTTTTTATAAATATTTTCATGGCACATCTTCTAAGGAGATTTCCTTGATACCTTGACTGCAGAAATTTAAGCATACTATTAGATAGACTACTAGGTTTAATCATTTTACTGTTGAAATCGCTAGGTACTATTCTAATAGTTTCTTTTCTCACACTTTTTGTCTGTGGAAATCTTTTCTGATTTCTTGCTTTCCTAACTTGCAATTTTAAAAATTTAGATGTAACATCAATCACCATCATTTGTCTTCCTTTTATTATCCTATCTCCTTAGTAAAATTTTATCATTTTCTTTCATTCCTCTTGCATCTTAGTGGCATTATTGCCTTGATTGGGGTAAAAGCATTAATATTTTATTTTTTTAAATGATAAACCATAAATATTTGGAAAATATAACTGAGATGAAAAAAAAGTCAGACAAAGGAAGAAAATTAAGTAAAAAAACCTGACTCATATGGTGTTTTATCTATATCGTTTATTGAAAATAAAGAATATTTGCAAGAGTGTCTTATGTGCATTAGGCTGTAATATATTTAAGCAAATTATATTTAGTTAAGAAGAACAAATTGAAAACCTATAACTCGTTTTCTAAATTTTTAAGATGATTTTCTATTTATTGCTTGAAATGTTAGGGCATCTGAAAATGAATTATATTTTATTAGAAAGAAAGTAAAAACAATTGTAAGTTAAATCTATTTAATAATATTTACTATCTCAGGGGTTGAGTAAATAGAGAAAAGTCGAAATATAAACCCAATGAAACAAATGAAGATGAAAAAAATAGACTGAATATTATTTTGAATAACTAAGTCCTACTAGGATTTATTATTTATTTTTATATTAGCAATCAAAGCTACACATCATACTGTACTGATGGAAGACGCAGAAAGAAAACTACAAGACCTCCTAGACAAGCTAGTTAAAGAAAGTGAGAAGAAAGAAATAACTATCATTTGTATGCAGGAGAATAAGTCTGGGATGTGAGCTACAGTTGGGAAATGTCAAAAATCAAGCAAGTAAAGAAGTTTAAATATCTCAAAAGTGTTAAAGCAGAAGATGGAAACTGTGACACAAAAATCCAAAGGCACATTTGACTAACAAAAGATGCTGTAGGGATACAAGAGGCAATTATCTCCCTTTCAATGAGATAAAGTTATGAGGGTCATGTGATAGCTGGTGAGAGATGTCAGGGGAAAGAGTGATGAAGACCAATTACGATGTAAAGCCCAGTGAAAGAGGATGTCCCTAGCTCACAATGGCATGTCATACAGGAAAAACAACATGGCCTCGCCAGGCTCATAGAGAAACTGCTGTAACTCCAGTTTTCCCTTCTGGCAATATTACAATTATGACTCTCCTTCTGTTACTTGTTGTTGCAAACATGTTATAAGTTTTCTGTGTGGGGCAAATACACACACACATGCACACACACACACATATATATAATTTAGTGTTAACTTAGCATTGTAACAGTATCTCTGAGAACAAAGCATGATTGCCATTGCTTTTCCTTTTAGTTATTTCATTCAGTCTGTGAAATGCAGTGTTATTATATCAGGGATATAATGATGCCCATAATAGGGGAAATTTAAATGGGAGAATAAACCTTTCTTACAATAGCTCTCCCATTATAATGTCTTCCAAAAACTAAAAAAAATATTATGAAACAGGAAAATTTTGTTAGAAACAAATAAAATACTGTGAATGAATGCTGGACAATTTCCTCCTAGATGAAGATTAGACTTGAAGCAACAGAGATAATGTTCGACAGAAGGATACTGAAAATACTATGAACATAGAATGTAAGCAATGATGAAGTTTTTAGGAAAATGGATACAAAAAGACTGATACTTTGAATTAAAACAGTTGAAATTTTTGTGATACATAATGAAGAAATTGGATAATTTGATAATTACTGAATATGCTAAATGCAAGAAATCTATCTAACAAGCTCGTGTAAATGGATAGCAAGACAGGTAGTAAAAGGGATAGTAAAAAACAAACATTGCTAAGATCTATGAAGGATAGGAAGTTGTTGAGAGCCATGATTTCCCATGTCCTAAAAGGATATGACACATTGAAGAAAAGCCTTGTAACAATTAAAATAACTTTGGAATAATTTTTTTTAATTAAAAAAATGTCTTTATAAGAAACATAATATTGCAATTCCAAAATTGGCATTAGGATAGGAACTCATGGCAATGGAAAAAACATATCCAAGATATCTCCTTAGATACAAAATGGCTAAGGTTAATTCACACTTAATTCACATCTGACAGATTATCAACTTTTATTCAAGCATCAGAAAATTGGTATCATTAGAAATGAACAAAAGAATACTGAACTGTAATGTAATATGAATGCTAGACAATCTCCTCACAGATGAAGAAGAGTCTTGAAGCAACAGAAATGTGGTTCTACAGAAGGATGCTGAAAATACTGTGGAGCAAACATGTAAATGACGACAAAGTTCTAAAGATAATGGCAACAAAAAGGATACATGCTTAAAATCTGGAAGAGATAGTTGAAGTTTCTGGTATGCAAAAGGAGGAAAGAAAGCTTGGAAAATTTGATACTCCAAGAGCATTGAAGGTAAGAGGGCCAGAGAAAAGCAACACATAACTTAATGGTAAGCTTAAGACAATGGATGTTGGAGCAGGGTTTAGGAGAGATGGCAAAAAGACAAAAGTTATTAAAACCTACAAAGAACAGGAAATTGTGGAGAACCATGATTACCAACGTCCTGACGGTTTTTTGATTGATTCATTCATTTTCTATGGTTTATTAACTCTTTGCATGTTATTTAAAGCCAAAAAATATTTTTTGATTGCAAGAAATTTTTTGAGATGATAATGGTTTAGTGTGAAAATCTTACTAATTAACTCATAACGGGGGGGGGAGAGAAAAAGTGGATTTATACCTTTCCCAAGAGTATTTGCACATAAGTGAACATAACAAACCCAACTGGAATTAGAACTTTGCTCTCTGCATCCTAAAGGGACAATGTGCATAGAAAAAGATTGTTAAAAATATATCAGTATTTAGGGAACATCAACATTCTCCTTGGCTAAGTGATACTTGGAGTCTGAACCAAATATGGATTACCTGAATAAGGCATCAGCCGGAGAGACAGACATAACAATAGAAGCAGTAAGTAGAAATATTCTTATGATGATAAGAAAGCAATGGAAATGTTCAACGTTCTGGGTTTTACATAGCATCAACTAAAGACTGAGCAAAACACAGAAGAAATAAAAAAAATCACTAAAAGTATATTTGTGAACAGACATTCTGTTGGTTGAAGGGTTTTCTGATATCATCTATTAAAAAGGAAAGAAAGAAAAGAAAGCATTTTTGGTCATTTCCTATTTAGAGATTGAAGGTGATCTCTTAAGTTCTCCGGTTTGGTTATCTCCCCTTGACATTCGGTAGGAGAAAGTGAAAATGAAGAGAAAGAATAAATGAGAGTAAGAAGTTAAAGAGAATGAACAAATCAAAGAAAGAGTGAATAAAATCTGATGAAGGGTAAGGTTTGTGGTGGGGGTAGTTAAGAAAACAAAAAAAAGAAAACTCTAGGTAGCAAGAGAGTTGAAAATAAAAATAGGTGAGGAAAACAAGTAATAAAAAAAAAATGAAAAATGCTGAAGAAAATCCTAACAGATTCAAAATAAAAAATAAACAAATGAAGCGGCAAATTTTGGATGGGAGATGTTTTTGGTTCCTGAAGGAATTTCAGACATTTTTCCTTCCTCTTTTATACTGAATACTTTACGTAGCTTTATTTATGACAGAAGCTGAGAAAAGCCAAAAAGGTTTTCTTTCTTTGCCATGTCTTTTGACAGTTGGATCCTTTATTATGCAACCATATTGAACGTGTCATGCAGTACATTAGAGAGAATTTAGAGAAATATGCAGAGATGGAAACTCTCAATTTATTTTTTGTCAGAATTAAAAGACCTAGCTTCCTTAATGCTTCCAGCAGAGGAAAATAGAACCTAAAGAAACTGTCTGTAAAGAATAGAACCAAATTTGGATTGAGCAGATACGTTATGTCTTAAAACATCAGAAAGCATATCAAATGGTTAGTACAAAGGTTTCATTAAGTTTCTCATACACACACACACGTCTATTTAAATGTATATACTTAGATAAACAAATCAATGTTTTTTTACACAATATAATTTTTAAAATGATCTCTTTCTTTTTCTGAGTACTTCCTTCGGTGATGACTAAAAATCATATACCTCGTCATGCTTGACTGCAATCAGAATTATCCTATGGGACAAGAGTCTAGTGGTTTAAAGCTTTGATTCATGAATTTGGTAACAGTAATTGTGATTTCAATTCCTAATGAAAACCAGTGTGTACTTGGACTCAGAAATGGGACAGACATTAACTGAGCAGTACTAAATACACACAAGATATCCTTAGACATTGGTAGTGGAATGAGATTAAACTCCCCTAGGAATTGAATAAAAGGATCAGTTTGAAATTCCCTGTAGGTTACTCAGATTAACATACACCTGATAAAAAACAACAACAGAATGAGAATAATACTTTGCATATAAATAATAGAACTTTTAAAATTTCCTTTTGTAATTACATGTCAAGCAGATATACCGATCCACCCTTATATATATATATATATATATATATATATATATATATATATATATATATATATATATATTATAATTTTATTATATAGACAAAAACAGTTTACTCACTACAAAGATGCAACTTCGTTTCGGTGCATTTCAATTGCACTTCAACTGGTGAGAACCAAAAATGGTTAGGAAATTGCATCTTTGTAGTGAGTAAACTGTTTTTGTCTATATGATAAAATTATAATAAATAATTATCACTCTACTATCGGTATCAAGCCCTCTTTTGAATTAATGCTGTGAACATTAGAATTTATATATTACTTTCGTTCTCATTGCATCGGATCTATCTATCTATCTATATCTATCTATCTATATATATATATATATATATATATATATATATATATATATTGTGTACTTGGTTAGCAATTCTTTTTCACATTTCATTGAATATAAAGGACAAGGAAAATTTTACAAGTTATTTTATTCAGTTTTCCTCATGTCTTTACAGTTTTTCTTTTATGAAGCCCAAGATTTTATACACATTTAGTCCTAAAAGAAAAACTGGAAGGGTAACTGGAAATGAAACTGAATAAAAAAAATTGTCTACTTCAACCATGGCCTCCAGACGACTTCTTAATCTTCTGCAAATCTTCTGGATGATCTCCCTGTTTAAGTTGGTGAATGCTGCCATAATCCTTGTCTTCTATTCATCTTTGGTGATACTAGGAGTTTTCTTTGGTTTTTCACTCACCTGAGCACTAAACATAATAATCAAGTAGATTGCAGTCTGGGGAGTTAGGTGGCCAGATGTAAGGGGTGAGTGATCACAGAAATTGTTTGAGTCATGACTGGGATCTACTGCTTGTGTAGCATGGTGCAGAGTCCTGTTGTCAGACATAGGGTCTTCCAGTAGCCACCCTCTTGACCCAGGGCAGCACTACCCACTCAAGGCACTTGATGTAGGACTCTGTGTTGATTCTGAGGTGCTGTGGGAATATGAATGGACGCATAAACATTGCCATCACTAGTGATCACTCCAAACAACTTCATAATCACTATTAGACTCATCCAACTCTTTCCAAATCCTCTGCTCTGTCCACCCAAACACTCTGAAAAGTTTGTAATGGAGCTTCTGGCGAGAATGCCAAGCATCACAGCATTCTGTTTCCAAATTTCTGGTGGAGTGAATTGTGTCATAGTGTTCTTTTTCTCACCAACACTGTCCAACTGACCCTAGTATAGTCTGCATTTGACAAAATAAAAAACAAACAACACTTATGTGCCAATTTAAAAATATAAAATGGCGACAATTTAGCAATCGCATATATACAGATACAGGGTAAATGTCAACAAGAATGCGTGGTCTATCAGGCAAAAATTTACAAGGATATAGACGATATAAACCCTAAATTATATATAGGAGCTACTCAGGATACTTTTAAAAAAATATATTATAATCACATGAGTAGTTTCAAAAATGAAAAAACTAAACATAGCACTACATTATCTAGCTATATATGGAAAATCAGACAAGGTAGCAAAGACCCCATCCTGAAATGGGAAATATTAAAAAGATGCACCAAGTATAAAGCGGGCCATAAGTTCTGTAAGCTATGCACCGAGGAAAAATTAGCTATAGCATTATATAATAAACCATATGATCTACTAGATTCTAAAACCGAGATCCTTAACAAATGTAGACACAGAAATGCTTGGTTACTGAAATAAGCCTCTCTCTCCCGATTGTAGCGTTATCGTTATTGTTTGTGTTTTCTTAAATATCTCCTCTCATTTTAGTTAGTTAAATAAATCTATAACCCCCCCCCACTCGGTGTTGCTTTTTATTTTTCTCTTTCTTTTTTCTTTCGTTTTTTTTCTTTTTTTTTTCCTTGGTCACGTGGTGTTGTCTTGGTTGTCGTCTATAATTACGCCGTTTTACTGTTGCCTCTTTAGCCAGCCGACCCTAACGATCTGCCTAAGTGGAACCTTGGTAGGTTTGTCTGGCTCATTAGGTTTGACTAAATATATATATATATATATATATATACCTACACAGCTGGTGAATGAAAATAAAGAAAAAATATACCTTTTATGTTATTAGATGGAACTCACTACTGAGAAGGATTTTGGGCATTTCCTACTCTCTTTAGAACTTTTAGGCATGGTCTTGAACTTTTGATCAGCTAGTATTTAGTCTAAATTCTAAGCATGCAGATTTTCCCTATTAAATGTTAGAATTTTTGATTTGTGATTTGTTCTTTCTAATTTACATTTTTTTTAAGCTCTACACAAATAAGTGGTTGAATCTAACAATGCAAACATTATATTTTTTCATTATTTTCCTTGGCATCTGTGTTTGTGTGTGTGTGCATGAAAGGATTATATATATATATATATATATATATATATATATATACATATATATATATATATATATATATGTATGTGCATGTACATATATATGTGTGTGTGTGTGTGTATGTGCATGTATATTGAGAGACAGACAGACAGAGAACAATGTTTCACTTAACAATGGTTTGAAATTAAATGCTTGAAAAAATGACTTGCTTCATACTGAGCAAAGAATAAAACATTAGACATTAGAAAACAAAATTCTTGTTAAAAACTGTAGTATCTTAAAATAGTTATGACCATATCTGAAAAGCCAAACTATTCTAACTTTCACAGTTACCATTGTAAAGAATATGATTTTAAAAACTTACTATGTTATTTTGGTTCAATGTCTTGAAACCTATAAGTACTATAACTGAAAAATCATTGTTTATTGATATTTAGTATGCTCTTTCTACGAGTGGCTTGTTCATCCTCTGAAGTATCAGTAGGTGGGTGGGCTTTCTTCTATGAAACCCATTCATGCCACTTGAGGTATCAGAGCTCAAGTGTTCCTCATAATCTTCAACACAAGACCATGTTATGATTTTAAAAACTTACTATGTTTTTTTGGTTCAATGTCTTGATACCTAGAAGTACTATAACTGAAAAATCATTGTTTATTGATATTTAGTGTGCTTTACTAAAGTGATCTCAAATATCTGATTGAATAACTGTTCTCTCTGACAATGAATATGACTTTAAATGACAGAGGTGTTACTGCAGAAAAATTGTTTCAGATAATACATATTTACTTATCAGTAAACTTTAATGAACTCTGAATATCAGCAGAGTACTCCTGAATATGTGTTCAGGATAGATCCATTAATGGGAGAAATAGATCATACCACATACTCTCCTGCCTTATTCTTACAGAGGGAAGAAATCCTGGAATCAAGCAGGCATCTTTTGCTGTCTGCGTGGCTGTGGCAGATTGCCAAGAGCATGATGAGGTTCTTGTTCTTTCTACGAGTGGCTTGCTCATCCTCTGAAGTATCAATAGGTGGGTGGGCTTTCTTCTGTGAAACACATTCTATTCCACTCGAGTTATCAGAGCTCAAGTGTTCCTCATAATCTTCAACAGGAAATCCTGTTTCTGTTTCTCCAAAGTTAGTTAAAGCTGAGGCTTGTGGGTCATGATTCATCCCTTGCTGGAGCCAAGTCTCTTAATGAGATTGTGTCTTCCTGTCCATTGGAGTAACTGACACTGGGGGTTGCCGCCTAGATGCTCCACTTGATCCACCAGTGGTTCATTCTTATTCAGCTGCATGTGTCTTTTTAGTAATATCACTCCCAGTTTCAAGAGCCCAGATGATATGGCCACTCGAATTGATCTTCTTCTAGGAAATAAGAAGAATCATTCATCGGGTGTTGTGTTATTGGCTGGGCATAGCAGCATTCTAATTGCATGCAGGATCTCTGGGAGTAATTGTTCCTAATTCTCAAAAGCTACTACTTTATCAGCAGTTGCTACTTGAACAGTTTCCCAAATTATTCCATTACCTCTCACACTGGCTATTACCTTGATGGTTATATGGGATTGTTCTACTTACGGCTACGCCATGCTCTTACAGAAATTGCTGTACACACTCAGGTATAACTGAAAGCACTCTCTCTAAATGAATATATGCGGGTAGCCCAAAGATTGTAAAGACTGACCAAAGTGCTTGTATGAACATTATAGAGGATGCATCAGGGCAAGGTATTACAAAAGAAAACCATAAATATTCGTCAATTGTTGTCAGCATATATTTGTTAGGAAATTTTGATGGAAGCCTTCCTTTACAATCCATTAAGATTCTTTCATAGAGTTGCATGGCTTTTATGACCTTGCTGGTGTTAGCAGTGTAAAACCTAGGTTTATTTACACAGTTTGGTGATTTCTTTCACATCCTCTGAGTAGGGAAGGTTTTTGATTTTTTTATAACACCTGGCATAGCCTCGTCTGGGTTCCTCACTGCCCGGAGACAGAGAGGTTGACAAGCATGGTATTCACAAACATAAAGTTTTGGCAAACTCAGTATTTACCCAAGTTCTCCCCACAAGGCGGGATGTGGCACAAAACCATTTTTTTATGTGAGGTGTTCTGACACTGTAAGCTCAGGTAAAAATTCCCCCATAGACCCCGTAGTAATGGGGTGAGGCTTGTCTACCTGCACAGACAAGACTCTGTCCTTCAGCATAGCCTTGTCTGGGTTCCTCCCTGCCTGAAGGTAAAGAGGTTGACAAGAAGAGTATTCGCAGACTCAGTGGTTGGGCAAACTGGTATTTACTCAATCCTTTCCACACAGAGGGATATGACAAAAGGTTGTTTTTTATGTAAGGCGATTCTGAGCCTGTAGACTCGGGCAAAAATTCCCCATTTGACCCTGTAATAATGGGGTCAGATTTGTCTACCTGCCCAGATGAAACTGCCTGTAGGCATAGTCTCATCTGGGTCCCTCTCTTCCTGGAAGCAAAGTGGTTGACAACAGTATTCGCAAACACAGAGGTTTGGTGAACTCTTCATGTCAGCAGAGTTCTCTTGAATCTATGTTTTCAGGACAAATCCATTAATAGGGGAAATGGATCATACCATTTATCTACTTTATCTACAGATGCTGAGAATAACATGGACAATGTCCGTGAGCAAAGAGGAAGTTTTTAAGGAAAACAGGAACAACAAGGAAACCTCTGTTTACAATCAGAAAGTGATAGATGACATTACTGGGACACATAGTGAGGAAAGAAAGCCTTGGGAATTTAACACTCTCAGTAACATACTGAAGAAAAGAGTATCTGAGGGAAACAGTAATTAAATAACTTAAAGTCATTGAATAGCCAATCAGAGGTAAAGAGATGGCAAACGGTGAAAGATTATGTATAACAACAAAATTATGGAACTGCATAGAGCTTTGTACTGAAGGAACATGACACATAAAAGAATATATTCTTACAAGTTTCAACAATACTCACTTATGAGTGAATATAATTCCAAAATAGTATTATGGTTTAACAATAGGCTATAATCTGATAACTTTATGGTTCTTCACAATTTCCTTTATAGTTTTTAGTAAATTTTGTCTTTTCACTATCTTACTAAACCCTGTTCTGCCAAACATTTACACAAGCTCATTAGGAAGGTTATGCATTGTTTTTCCTGTTCTTGTTGCCTTCAATATGTCCTGCCAATATAACATTTTCTAAGCTGTCTTTCCTCATTACATGCCCTAGAAGTTTCAACTTGTCCTGATGTTAAGTATAAGTGTCCTTTTTTTTTTTACATTTTCTGTAAAATTTTGTCATTGCTTACTTGTTCATGCCATGGTATTCTTAGCAACCATCCTATCTCCTTAAGTCTTTTCTTCATCTGTGAGATTATCCCACATTCACTGCCATATAGGCAAACTGATAGTACATAATAGTCCAGTACTCTTTTCTTTGTTTCTAATGATATTTTCCTGTTTCCTAATATTTTGCTTGACTCTTGGAAGGTATTTTTCACTATCCCAATGTGCCTTTGGATTTTGGTATCACATTTTATGTCCTCTATTAAAACACTTTCAAGATATGTAAATTTTTGTACTTGCTAGATTTTGTATCTCCAATTTGTAATTCACATGTTGGGCTCTTCCTTTTGCTAACAACCTTACATTCTGTCTATCTTCTATCATAGTTTTTTCTTGCTTTCCTTCACTACTTTCTGTAGGAATGCCTTTCGGTATGTATTCATTGTGTCTGGTTTTCTGCACATAAACACACTGAGAGTGCTCCCACCTGTCTGAGAAAAAACTGGTGTTATATTGCTCTCCCAGTCCCAGACACACACTGACTATTGGTAATACCCACCTAGTATCATTCATATGGAAATAGTTAGTGCCACTTACTGTAAGTACAATGTCTTCCTCAACAACCCATTGTGAAAGATGGAGTACTGGTGGCTCAAGAGAAGCCACATGGTTTTGACCTCCTGAGAAGGATGAGTGACCATATGCTGGCTTTCACATTTGTCTATGGGCAACCAGGCAATGAAAAGTGGACTCTTTTTGTGTTGTCTAGGATGGACATGTTATCTATTGACTAGCTGCTTGCCTGAACCAGGATGATTATGTGAAATGAGGAGATGGAGGATGTTGTGGTGGCAGCAGTGGCCTGGCCAATGCAAAGCATGGAAATTGATGTCAGAAAGATTGTCTGAGTTGAGAAAAAATATGAAAGATAGCAGAGTGTCCTCTGTCAGAGCTGGTGTGTAAGGAATATAACAAGGTTAGAAATATGGTTGGATAATGGCTGGTTCATACCATATCCTGAGGAGGCGCTTGAACCACCTAAGGGTCTAGTTCCACTGATGGCCATTATCCAAGAGAGCAAGAAAAAGCTATGTCTTGTAATGGATTTCAGAGAGTTAAACAAGTACATAGATGCATTCATAGCAAGTGCAGTTGTGCATGTGTGAACAAGCTAAGGGAATCTACTTCCAACTACCCATCACACGTGGATGAGTCATCGGCATCGGTTGCAGTAGATCATTGGTCCCATGCCAGTTGGAGGTCTTTAACAAGATATGACACACCATCAATCAGGACATATTATGGACTGATGACTCCAGTGAGCCTCCCGGTTGCAAATTTGGAGGTACATCAGTTCTGGGGTGATCTTACCCACACCATATCTCCAACTTCAGAGGAAGAGTCAACCGTGATTTTTGTGATGTCAATCAACACTTGGTGCCACTTTTGTAATGTCAATGAATATTTGTTGCTTTTGTACTGTTTGTTGTAGTAGAGATTTTGTAATCACTGATAAAACTATAGTAATGCAATAACAAACAAACACATAAAAAACAAGTACATTTGGACAGGAAGAGATAATAATAATCCTCTTACCTTTACAAGAGCCAGATCAGAGTTAAAATGGAGTACTGTTGTCATATTTTAAAAAAAAGTGCTTCCTTATTGACATGGCAGTCCCTGCAGACTGCAATGTAAAATATATATATATTTTTTTTGTCAGTGGAAAGTGTCATGATGCAATCTCTAACCTTAGGTCTCTGGTTGGGACCCGGAAAGAAATGTTTACATGCCAGAAATCAAAGGAAATAAAAATAATAATAAAATTAGAAAGTTCAAAGAGGGAGAAAAAGTACTAATAGAGAACAAACATTTTAATTTAGTGATATCAAAAGTTAAAACAGCTTACGCATAAAAATGTGTTCAGAGCAAATCTACTATGATGAATTGTATGGAGTCACTTAAAGAGGAGTCTTATACAGATATAATCAAAATTCGCATCTGAAATGCAAGTATTATAAAATAGTATTAGAGATGATTTCTTTTGTTTTCCCTATTTTTAGTTTTTAAAATAATATGGTAAACTTTTACACCCATCTCCCTTATTGACCCAATGTTCATAATCAATTCCTCCCTTACTTCAATGCCATTGCACAGTTGACTACTTAAAGAGTATAAATAATAGTAGGGGATGAGATGGGTATAATAGTAATAAAATAATATTTATGCCATTTAAAACTGTAAGGATAAATTTATTTTCATTATAATAGGCAACGGAAATGAATTTCTAAAACACATAGAATTTGCATTAATTTTAAGATAGTGTCAAGAAAATCTAAACCAAAAAAAAGTCCGGAGATGGTGCAGGATGAGGAAAAGAGCAAAAGTACTTAAGTTGCAAAAAAATATTTCCTTCCATGATGTAGCTTGATTGTCTGATAACTTGCATTGAATTACAAGAGGAGCGAAAACAGGGCGGAAAAAAGATTTCCTTCAAAACAACTTCAGGGATCACGTGGTAACAGGTCATGAGACCCTGTAACTATAAAAAAAATAGTTAATAGGTAACAGCTTTTAGTCAACAAGAACAAACAACACAGGTAAGTAAGTAGTACATTACTTTTAGTCAAGAAGCAACAACCCAGGTAAGTAAGGAGTACGTTACTCCTTCCCCTGACTGAACCATCAATTTCTTCACAATAGAAAAATTATCATTACTCAGTGATTATACCTCTTTGTGTTAATTCTTTTGATTGGACAAAAGTTTTTTTTTCCAGCATTCCTTTCTTTTACATTTTTTTTATAATGGAAGTTATGAGTGGAGCCTCCCTGATTTTTGTTAGTTTTCAGGCACAAATTAGTAGGCTCTAGTCCTGCAAACTTCTACCATTTTTGGTTGGGTTCAGTCTTATTCTTCTTACTTAAGGGTTGCCTTCTTGTTAGTTGAGAGAAAAATATAGAGAGAGAACATTAGAGGGAGAGAGAAAGAAAGAAAGGAGAGAAGGTTTTTAAAGGAAAAGCACATTTATTTGAATTTGAATTCTTTTTATTTTTGTATATATATTTTGTTTTTATATTTTAATCTATTTTTATTTTTATCAGAACTCACTACTTCATAACTGGGTATTGTATCTCTTCAAGCTTGTTTGATACAAACTTACTGAATATGGTGACAGAGACAACATCAAACGTTTTAATCATCTAGCCATATTATCTGTCAATCATTTTTTTTCTTTGCCATATTGTTTTATATACCAAATATTGTGGAAATAATATTCTTAATTCATTCAAATTTTTAGATGAAGCATTTTCATTATACCTAATTTTTACTAGTTTACTTTCCATTCTTTGTTACATATAATATTTAGATTCTCTCTCCATTAATTAGCATCAATTAGAAATAGAGAAATTTCTCCAGACAAGATTTAAATTTTTTTTTTCTATCTATGGATATCTCTTTCACATTGTGTTGCTAAGTTAGCCATCTAACTAGCAGATTAAATAAAATACAATCATATGAGTTACAACTTTTCTAGTTGCTTTTTCCCATGTTGCTGACAACAAAATAATAGTAGACATTGTAGTATTAATATTTAGATAGTTATGAATTAATAATTAAATACATATGGTGGCCCGAAAGTCTTATCACCCCTACATAATATGATTTTCTATTTCAGATGGCTGACATGGTGGGCTTAAACAAGTGGATAGCAGAACGTAGTGTTGGGAGGGAAGTTGGCAGTGGTATGAAACTTATTGAGAGCTACAAGAGATAGGGGAGAGCCATGATCACCTATGTCCTGAAAGGACACAGCACATAAAAAGAAGAAACACATGAGCTATGTATGTGAATTTTTTTTTTTTTTCAAATTGAATTTGGAATACTAGACAGGCAGAAGAACTGTGATTGCTAGAGTTAAAGAAAGACAAATAGAAGCAGAAACAGGGGTAGTGATAGAAGAGAAAAGAGACATTCCAAATGCAATGAAGAATTAGTAAAGGAGTCAAACATCACAGCCCAAATACTATTTTCCTTTTTGTTCAGTTCTATGTCAGGAATCGGTGAGTACAAGAAGTTCTATGATCTTGTTCCCTTAATTTGAACCACAATATATAAACAAAAGAGAAATGTAGATGTAATTAAAGTGTTTTAAAAGTATTTTTGCTTTTACAGACTTTTACTGCAAAGCTTATTTCATATACACCACTATAATAATTAATATATATTAATATCATTAATAATTTGAAGTATCAAAAGTACTTTAACTTTTTGATCTTTTCTGTTAATTCAACTCAAAATATTAAGAATTTATATTTACTAAAGTTCACACCAAGTTCTCCCAGAATGAGGCCCTTCCATTGCACTATGGTTGGGCTGACCTTTGTGATCACCCCAAATATGGGTGACTCTGGTGCTCTTTTTCATTCTGAGGGTTGGAATTGTTGCAAGGCAAGCTAATGAAATTTTGATTTAAAATTAAAAAAGAATGCCAAAAATTTAATAAAACCAAACTTTGATTTCAAATTTCTAATTTCTAATTTTAATATTTGCGATAAGTAATTTTACATTATTTGGGGTGAATTAACAGAAAAGATCTGATTTTTTTTCCAGACCTATTCTCCAAAATTTATTTCATGCACACCTAAAGATCAGTTTATTATACTATTAATATTATTATTATTATATACCATATACACCAAAAGTTTCAGGACATTCACTGGATTTTGAGGAATTGCCTAGAAATTGAAGGTTGTGTGCCTTTTTCAAATCTAATTTATTAGTTCACTTTGGTCCATTCTTCCTGAATGGTTTTATCATATATTCAAAAATAAAAAGAATAACAAAATTAATCCATTAATGTACAAAGTCTCCTTAAAACTGTATCTCTTTTTGGCTAACCTATCATGCTGGCTAATGGTAATATTAGGGCTGGCAGAATTAATTTAAGGTAAACACATCTCTAAAAAATTGGATGCCATACATTAATGGGTTAAATAGATTCAGTGTCATATTTTTTTTGGTAATTTGTGTGGATAGGAGTGCAAGATAATAGTTAACCCTAGCCTTGAACTGGTTAAGATTGTAGTGATCAAGAAAACATCCTCTTTGGAGTCAGTTACACAGAACAGTGGAAATTACTTCTCACTGATGGAATAAAGAGGGAATGTAAGTGGTTTGCTATGATGTAGGTAGCATGCTGCATCCTTGCCATAGCTTAGGAGATACTTAAAACAAAGTAATTATTAAATCCAGAGAGTGACTCTAAAAGTTTGGCCTATAGTATATATATATATATATATATATATTTATATATTTATATATATATGTGTGTGTGTGTGTGTCTGTGTAAGGAAATAGAAAAATAGGAAAGAACCATTAGGTTAATAATCCAAAGTTCTTTAGTATATTTAAAAAAAAAAAAAAAACAGTACCCGATACAATAGTAGAGCCTATATTATAATTATTTTTATTAAAAATATGATTCTATCACTACATAAGAGTTCTCATGTTTCAAAAGCAGAAGCTAAAAGCTTCAATTTCATTTATAGGAATTAAATGAAATTAAAGCAGCTAGTTCTATTTCATCCTCAAGTGAATTTTGGAATAACTAATTTTGAAATTTACGGAGTTTTATAAGCATATACATTTGTAATATTAATTTCTATGGATATGGAGAAAACTAATCATCATTTTCATAAAGTTGTTAAAATTGCTTACAGAAATCTGGAAGATGATGGAAAGGAAACAGTATTTAACTGTACTGTCCACAAAAAATTTAAGCTTTTCAAGGTTTTTAACTTCACCCTGGTTAAGATGTGCATGACTATCAGTTGTTGACTATGATGCTTTAAAATACAAGTTTAGAGAGGACCTAATAAGCATCCCTTTTATACTTTCATTAGAGGTAAGAATAGTTTTGACTCACTCTTATATTGAAAATATTTTAGATTCTTCTGGTACAGTTACCATGTTCTTTGTAGCTGCTAAATTTGTCACTGTAAAAATATATTTTTTGTATAGTCAGTACTAAGCAATTTATTTTGTTTTGTTGATTTTTATTTATTTATTGCTTTATGTTTATTTCTTGAAGATTTCAGTTCAGTTTTCAAAAAAGAGCATCTTAAATTCATTGCATTTACCTTCTTGTAAAAACTGACTTTATTCACAAAAAAACACAAACAAGACAACTTGTTTTTAAATTAAGTTAAATCCCAGATGATAATTTTTTGATTTTAAAATGAACTGTGGTAAAAACTTATGAAAATTGATAAACATGAAATTGTTTTCAGTTCCAAACATATCAGCAAAAAGTTAAAATAAATAAAACATGATATGAAAGTACTCCAAACAAAATAATAACTTTTCTTGACTATTGTTCTTTCTTTTAATACTGAATTCACCAAAGAAAATTAAAAAAAATAAAAACACAAAAGCAATAAATCAAAACCCAAGAGAAAAATGACAAAGGGAATAAGAAACATAAACTAATAAGAAAAGACCAAAAAACAGACACCTACCTGTATAAATGTACACACACATATATACATATATATAAGAAATATAATATATGAACTCAATATATCAGACTAATGGTAGATAAATTCTGTAACATGTTCCATACTTCAAAAGAACTTCATTGGGCTAAAATGTCCTTATTGTTGGAATTATATATAAGCAGGAAAAGACAAACAAAAATGTTGGCTATAATTATACATGAGGAGGAAACACTAAAAATGTAGCTGTTATGAATAATCAAGAGTGGTCTCCCCTGGTTTCGTTACTCTCCTCTTTGAGAGAGATATTTCTCTTTACTGGGACTATAAGAGGACACTATATGTGAACATTATATTCTCAGTTGAATAAAGCTTTCTTAAAGCCTACGCTTGTGTACTTTTGTCATTACATTAGCAACGTTAAACTTTAAATTTCTGGAATTTGATGTGTTCAGACATACAGCTTAGTAAACTTCATTCATCTTTTCAAAAGTTTGGCAGTTGTTTTTATTGATGTTGTCTTAAAATATCTCATTGTGATATCAGTAGATTTGTTCTGCAAGTTGAAATATCGTATGATCCTGGACATAGATCTAGTGTGGGAAACTCAGAAATCAGTGCAATTTCTGCACATTTTTACCTTAGTAAACTACCTTCACCTATAATTAAAAGTGCATCCATTAAGTCAATATTATTCTCAGATTCATGATGATGACTTACTAATGCATTGAACATGTTGTTTTGTGAAAGATTCCTTTTGTGTTCATATATTCTTTTATTTAAATTCCTGGAAATCACACCTACATATTTCCTGTGACATTTATTACAGTTTATAGCATAAATTCCTGCTTCAGTTTTTGTTTTATATTAATTAAGTCTTTTATTGTTTTCAAAATAATTGCAACAAAATTTATATTAAATTTAGATAAATTCTTTTCAATTGTATTTGCAATTGAGTTTGTCTAGTTTTATTTAGATTATTAAATAATTTTTCTTACTTTCATAAATTTCATGGGCTTTCCTCTTTGCAATATAAATGAAATAATTAGAATATTGGAGTTTAAAAGTATTTTAATTTAATTCTCTTCATGTACATATTGTTGCCTACAGTTTCTAAATGTTCTTGAATAAAATTAAAGTTTGTTGTTTTTGTTTCACAGCAAATCAAGATCTATGATTTATTTAAACCCGAAATCTAAAGGTTTTGCATGCAATTCTATAATTTCTTTGGTGATAACAATGGTTTTAGTGATACAAGTCTTACTAATTAACCCATATCTGGGGACAGAAGAGGTGGATTCATACATTTCCCAAGGGTATTTACACATAAGTGAATATGATAAACCCAACCAGCTCTCCGATTAAAAATTCTAAGCCATTATTATTTGCACCAGCCAAACATTGAAGCTTACAGCACCTTGTATTCCCAGGCAGTCACCCATTGAGATACTTGCCATGCTCGATGTTGCTTAAATTCAGTGATCATATGGGAACTGCTGTTTCAAGGTGATATAGCTGTAAGCTTAGATTTAGTTTCAGATCATTATCAGTATGGTTTAACATGATGCTGTGGAAAGGTAATGTATTGTTTGCTTCTGTTTCATGGGTAAAAGATTGTATGTTTGTTATTTTTTCTTTATTTATAAGATCAGATAATATTGTTTTTGGGAATATAACAATGAAGTAGGTACCTCTGTGAAAATGCTAAAAAATCAGCATACCATAATGAAAACATAGTTTTATTGTCAAACTCCCTGTGTAAATTGTGCACCATTATAACAAAAAAAGAAAAAATATAATATACTTACTAATATTATTAACTGTTCTCCGTAAAGCACTGTAGATCCCTATATATTTGTTTCCATTTTCTTTTCTTCTGTTGCTAGGGAATGTATGGAGAAACTGACTGTTGATCAGACGGGAAAGGAGCAGAGTACTTACCTTGTGTTGTTGAAATGCTTACTAAACAAAAGCTTGTTATTTTCTGTACTAACCCTTTATAGTTACATTGGTGACTTGACAGGGTTACCATGTGCTTCATGACGTTGCATAAGAGGAGAGCAAATTTATCTCTTTTTCATTATTAAATTTACCTTCCATGTTATCAAACAGTTATACATTGTGGAAAAGTGGTAATATATTTTGCAACTCAGGTAAGTGCTACTGCTTGTTTTCCTTGACCTGACCAGTCTCTGTTCATTTTGGGGATCTGGAGCATTTTCTTGACAATATGTTGATCAGTGATCCAAATTTTTGTTTACAAAAATCATTGTTAAAAGTGAAATAACATTGGTTGCGGGAGTGATGAGTCAGCAGATTTTTATACTTTTATCTATACAGAGGATTAAGTTAATTTTTGGCTATACTAGGTGTTTTTAAAAAAAAACACAGAAATTTGTGCTTAGGGATATAACATCTAAACTAGTCATATTAATCCCCCTTAGTTTTTCAGACACGTTACCTGATATTTTTATATATGAAAAGCTACAGTTGCCAATTGGATTTTCATATAGTTCTGCTGTTTTGTTTCTATTCAACTTGTCTAATGTTGATTTCACTTCAGAATTTAATTCATTATCCTTCGATATTTTTGTGTATTGTAGGTTTTCTCACTTTGCGGAAGAGTTCTCCAATGTATTAATTTCATTTTGAAGTATTTTTTTGCTCTTGTGGATCCTGTTGATGACCAAGACATTTCTCCTGTTATTTCTCTTATGCTTTTATGCATATCTGATTTATCTGTGTTATTCATTCTTTCTATTTCTGTACACTCTTTCTTGAATCATTTCTATTTTGCCTGTCTGCATTTGTTTTGAATGTTTTTGTGCAATATCCTATATTCTGTCCCATATCTTGGCATTGTTTTTTGTCTCTTTTTCCTCATGTTAAATTTCATTTGTCATCCACTCCTTTTCTTTTTTTTTCTTTTACTTTTCTTTGGGATAATCTTGTTTGCTGATGTTACTAATGCTTCTTCTCTTAATGTGACCCACTTCGAATTTCCATTCACATTTAATTCACTGTATCTGCTTTTAATGCTATGTCCTTCAAATTCAGTCCTTTCTGGATTCTGTCATATTGCAGTTTGGGAGCTGCTTTGGCCTGCTTCAACTTCCATAGTTTTACTCTAATGCTATATATCACTGGAATGTGGTTGCTTCTGCAGTTGGCACTTGTCTATGTTTTAAAGTGTAAAAGTGCATTCCTGAATCTCTAATTGATCATTATGCGGTCGATTTGGTTTTTGGTTTCTCTGTCTAGGCTTCTTCATGTCCAGAAATGTCTTGGGTGTTCTTGAAACCATCTGTTGGCTGCTACCTGATCATTTCCCATGCACCAATGAAGTCATTTTTCTCCAAATTCATTACAGGTTCTTATGCCATATTTGCCTAATATTTGACCATCTTGCTTTTTCCATGATTGGGCATTCATGTTTCCGATGATGATTTCTTGTGATTTGCAATGAGCCTTGGTATTGTGTAGTGTATGGAAAAATGTTCAATTTCATCTTCTTCTGTTCCCTTTGTTGTTGGGGCACATACTAATACGATGTCTATTTTAAAAGGTTTCACTTTGATTTTAACTATAAGAATTTTATCAGTTGATAGTCACCCAGAATGCATTTCTTCATATCTTGGTTTAATATGTCGTACTCTCCACTTATTTTTCTTTACATTTTTATATATGATCTTGTGTTTGGCACAGAAGAAATTTCCATTGCTTGCCAAACTAATTTCACATAGGCATAAAATATTAGCATTTAGATTATTCATTTTTTCACTTTCTGTCTATATTTCTGAGATGAGGTATTATGTACACTATTTACATTGTTTGGACTATCATCCTCATCGTTGTTGGTATATTTATCACAATGTTTCAGCCATTGTACACCCCAGCCTTCTTCAGGTGTTTGGAATGTTGAACTGAACCCTTTATTTCAGTCACTGGTATAGACTATTCTAGTTCCACGTGCCATGTCCTCAAGGACACAGTTGATAAGGACGTTAGTTAGATCCAGTGACAGTACCCAAAGAGTGTGAGTTCAATACCTGGTTAAGACGGTGGAGAACTTGGAGAGGAGAATTAACAGCAGATAACTGATAACTGACATCCATTACACTAGGCACATGGAACTATTACAGTTTACCCCAGTGAGCAAAATAAAGGGTTCAGTTTGACATTCCAACCACCTGAAGAAGGCCGGAGCATACAATGACCAAAACATTGTGATAAATATGGCAACAAAGATAAGGATGATAGTCTGCACAATGTAAATATTATTCCTTTTTTACTTTATATTTTCTAACTGGCCACATTAATTTAGTTTCTTGATTTTCCATGTCATTAAAAGTACTTTTTGTTACAAGTTCACACACATTAACAAAAGAAAAATATATATTTGTAAATATGTTTTCCTTATTTTGTTTTTTGTCTTTTTTATGGTTTAAAAATTTGCTTTTAGAGATGATCTGGAAATGATTCAGAGATTGAATCCTTGACAAAATATATAAATGAAAATCAAGAATACAATGATGAAGATAAGTATAAGAGATGTAAAAAAAAATTAACTTATTATTTTTTACTGTTTTTTAGTTCAAAAGATTAAAACATTTCTTCAAAATTCGAGTTCTCATCCAAAGTAGCCTTACCTTTTTAATCTATTAAAATTTAAGTCAATGTATCATTCATATTCACAACTGGATTGGGTTTCAATATATTAATGAGATAAAAATTCTTTTGTTCAAACTTCATGATTCAGTTTTCTATTAATACAGCCACAGTTCGGTCAAAATATGTTATTCTCAATGATTATTTATATTTCTACAACTCATTGAGCAAATACAATTTTTTTTAGTCTACCCTTCTGTCAATCTGACCAAAATTTGATCCACACTTTTTATTCCCTTTTAATATTTGTTTCTAATCTAAGTCCTTTAATTTAACCTCCAGTTTAAACTGATTTGATTTACAATTTGATTAAAAGATGTTATTCTCATTTATTATTTGTATTTTCTCTCAAATTTTTGTACAAATACAAGTCTTTTGTCTGACCACCTATCAAAATATGGTCAAAGGGATTATTGAGATTTGTTTTATTTTTTTGTTAAGCCATTCTTTAAGCACAAGTCATGTAATCTGACCTCCATTTCTTTGATCTTAAAATCCAACAAAAATTCAACCCAAATGTCTAATTTAGATTTTATTATTTGCTAGCATTGTCATGATGTTGTCAGATTTCTAATTTATTTAATCCAACCAAATTTTATCAAACTTTTTCATGACTATTTACTATTTGTGTTCCTTTCAATTCTTGTTTGAAATATAAGGTAAATGTATAAGTGGATCAGGTGTGTTGTTTAGTAATCTAACCTCTAGATTCTGTTGGCTGTCATAAACCTGTTATTTCTCACTTGCACCTAATTCCCTAACGATAGTAATCATACTTGTATCAAGTAAAATTTCAAAAGAATAAAAGTAAGAGACTGATAATATTTGTTCTTTCTTTAGTGGCTGACTCATGTTTATTAAACAAGAATACCATGTTTATTGTTTGAGTTTAAGCATTAATATTTCACATTAATACTTTTGAACCAGTTCCTGTGTCTTTTTGTCATTATCACAATATATCATCTGTTGTATCCTCTGAACTCCTTTGGTGTCTGACATTTCTGCAAGGTGACAGACACTGAAGTTAGGTTGGAAGGTACAATACTTGATATATTGTGATAAAGAGATTAGAAGGCAAGGAAAATAGTTCAAAAGAATCAATATATAATAATGTCTTTAAAATAAAAGAAAAAAGTTTCTTAGCCAAATTTGATACACTTGTATTGTGAGAGTTATCCCATCTTGTCTGCCAGGACACACACTAGGTGGCAATGTTTTCGAACTATGAAAGGAAAAGACTCACTTCTTATTTTTGCTTACCCAGAAACAGGAGTTGGTAGGTAGCAGACATGACCAATCTTCCTTTTTGTGGGGACTTAATCATCTTAAAAAAGGGACTATTTAATTTCAAACAAACTACCATATTTGATGACATATAAGGTGCACTTTAAAAAAAAATATCTTTTAAAATTCCCCGACATCTTATAGATTTAAAATTCACGATAGTCGGCCAAAATTAGCTACCAGACATTTCCTATTAGCTTAGACTTTAGAATAACTTTTATATACCTATTGTCATTATTTAAAAGGCTAGTATGCAGATTAAAAGTGTTATCATTGATAATATTCATTATACTAATTTCATCACATTTAATATTAGTACTTTCTTTCACTAAAATTACATGCAATAAATTCAAATTATATATTTGTTTCATTAATAATTTTCTTGCAAAAACTCCCACTTACACTGGTATAAATAAAATCAGCTATTGATTCAATGTATTTCTTCCATCTCAGGTCAGCAGACAATGTGAGAGTGAGCAGTCGCAAAGAGGTGCTCTCGTGGAGTTGGGCGTCAGACATTCTAATGTGGGCAGGGATGGTTCACTCTGGTGAGTAATAGAGAGCAGTTCTGTTTTTGAGGCATTAAAGTTAACCAGCCAATTCCTGCCCCAGTCCACAAGCGATTGGAGGTCGTTTTTTAGACAAACAGCCAGGTTAGTTTTGTCAGCAACACTAGATTTGTTTTTGAGGCAGGAGTAAATAGTAGTGTCGTCCACATAGATGCCTACTTGGGAACCTATGACATCAGGAAGATCATTAATGAAGATAAGGAACAGAGTAGGGGCTAGGATAGAGCCTTGGGGAACACTTGCATTCGTGGGATAGGAGCTGGAGGAGAATCCATTGAGAATGACCTTCAGTACATGGTTTGACAGGAATGATTGTATTAAACAATTGACCTGAAATTCCATAACCCTTAAGCTTGCGAAGAAGGCCGGCAGCCAAACCCTATCAAATGCTTTGGAGATATCTATAGCCACAGCAGGAGCTTCTCCATTATTATGAAGAGTTTGGTAAACAATTTCAGTTATGGCCGTAAGCACATCATCTGTAGAATGGGCAAATCGGAAACCATATTGCTTGTCGGAGAGCAGATCATGGGATGTAAGATGCTTAACCACTTCGGCTTTGATTAAAGTATCGAAGACTTTGCCAAAGAGTGGTATGAGACTGATAGGATGGTAATTAGAAGGGTCAGAAGGGTCTCCAGAATTCTTAAAGACAGGAGCAATTGATGAGGACTATCAACAGGCTGGAAAACAAGATTCATTGAGGCAGTAGTTATATAATTTGGAGAGGGCAGGGGCCAGTTCAGGCGCACATTTCTTCAGAACAATGGCTGGTATCACATCTCCACCACTAGCCTTGTGGGGGTCTAATGTAGAGATAATGCCCAAATCCGATGACGGGGTTATGTACAACTCGCTCAATAGGGCTTCAGTTCTAAGGAGGAAATCGGGTATGGGTACACCAGAATAGTCGAGCCTTGAAATGAATGAAAATTTCCGAGCAAAGCATTCAGCCTTGTCAGCAGAAGAGGTCAGAACCTCAAACTGGTTGAACAAAGGAGATATAGAGGGTTTGCTATTGTTAAGTACACTCTTGCAGAGACACCAATAATCCTTGGAGCCAAATTTGCAAGATACTATACGTTCTATCATTCAAGCAGCAAATAGTGACTTTGCTTCATTGAGGACATGCTTACACTCATTACAGGCAGAGACAAAGCGACATCTATTACAGTCAGACATGTCGCTACGATATAGGTGGAAGAAGTGATTCATATGGGCAATGGCAGATCAGCAAGCAGCGGAGAACCAAGGGGAGGAGCATGATTTGACCTTATATTTCCTTGAGGGGATGAAAGCCTCGATTCCAGCTTTAACACAGGAGGAGACCTCGGAAGCACATTCTTGAACGGGGAGCGTAAAGACAACATCCCAGGGGACATTGCAAATGTGTCAAAAATGGTTTGTGAATGTTTTATTCTTTTCTTAGTGGCTTCATTGCAATGCTTGGGGTGAAATGATTAAAAAATAGTAGAACGACGTAAACAGAGCAGCAAATTAACGCAGTAAACTGACAATTAGAGTAGATTGGTGAATAGGTCGGTGTAGTATACTGCAGTAGATAGGTTCACCTATTATCTGGTTCACTCTCCTACCCTGTCTTTTAAACAAGATTCAAGGTTTATCCCCTGTTTACTGTTTAGGATTGGTTTTCGACTTCTTTCTAAAACCTTATCCTTCTCTTTTACTCCCAGTAGGCTCTTGCATCTTAGTGGTATTACCACCTTGCTTTGTGGAAATTGATTCAAAAAAATAAAATTTACAGCAGACATATGCTGGAAATACTAAATTATAGTAGATTGGTGGAGTAGACTGTAAATTGCATTAAACCGGTGAATTAGACTGGAGCAGTACACATTGTGACAGTAGATTGTAGGGTGCAGTAGGTTGACATGGCAGTGGGAATATAAGCCATTTCCCTACAAGGAAACATTTGACATTTATTAACAGAGCAGCCATTATTGCTTTTGGTTGAATTTTATAAAATCTTTCTCTTAAAACTCTTTTCAAGAAAATAGGTTTCCCAAGTCCAGTAACTGTTATTGCTCTTTCAAGTATTGATAAGGGTTTCCTTCCTAACCTTTTATTTGAATTAGTATGGAATGTCAACATCTTGATTATGTCATTATTTTTTCTTAGAGTTATGTGTTGTCCATTTTAGTTGTTGTTTCTGTTGGTAGTCCTCAAGTGATGTGGTTTCTGTTATTTGGTACTGTTCTTTGGTTATAATTGTATAGCATCAGTCCACTATGTTTAAAGAAGGATGTTCTTTGCCAAGACCCACAGGCTTCACTCATTCAAAGTCATTTTTAGTCATTGATCTTAGAAAGCAGCTGTATACAGCTAACAATTTCTGAATGGATTTGGTGCCATGCATGGCATCCATATGAAACTCTCAATCTTGAGAGGCTATTTAAAAACATGACTTGATTTTTCATGTTGATGCTTTTGGTTTTGCAGTAATTTGTGGTGTTGTGCAAAACTACCTCTGGCACAGTTGATACTAATTTGTTATGCTTTTGTTGAAGTAGGTGATGCCCTATACCACTTCCAGGTTTGCAGGGCAAATTAAGGTAGAAAGTAGGTAATAACGACTTTTTTTTTTATAGTAGCTGTTTCTCTAAATGAAAACATTTGACATTCATTAACTGAGCAGCCAGTACTGCTTTTAGTTGAAATTTACAAAATTTTTCTCTTAAAACAATTTTTCAGGAAAATAGGCTTCTCAAGTCCAGTAGCTGTTATTTCTCTTTCTGATGAGAGCTTCCTTCCTAACCTTTTATTTGAAGTAGTGTGGAAAGTCACTATGTTATTTTTCTCTTTGAGATACATGTGCCATCCATTTAGGTTGTTACTCTGTTCAAAGTCTCCAATGAGGGCTTTCACAGAGTTCTGTGGCATTTGCAAAACAGATAGCACATTAACTTTTGGAAAACCACTTCTGAATGAGAGACCAGACCTGTAGACTCTATAAAAACAAGGTCTTTAGCTACTCATGAGGTTTTATTGTAGGTTTGCTGATGTTTTAGTTTGAAAAGATTGCTGTTTCTACACATGCAGATGTACACATTGTGCTTGTCATAAATCCATGAACATTTTCATATCAACTTTAAATCTTTATAATTCAAAATACAAATATATGAGTAGATATTTTTATATTAAGCAAAATAATCATTCTATGAACAGAGAAATTTAAATTGTCATAGAAGTTCTCTTGATACTTTAAAATCATTTCTTTTTCTTTTTTTTTAACCTAACAAACTTGTGTAAATAATGTTCACCCTGTACAAGGCACAGGTCCACTTGAGGTATAGGGTTATGTTAAGAGGTAGTTTATATGGATAGAAATGGGAGATAACTGTTAACTGTAGACTTGAACAAGTTAAGATTTTAGTGACCATGTAAACGTTCTCTTGGAAGTCTGTTCTACAGAGCAGTGGTTCACAGGAAGAAGCTGTTTGTGTGAACTTAGTTCTCACTGATGAAATACAGAGGGAATGTGGCTAGTTTGCAACTATGTAATGGTATAGCAGGTCCTAACTGTGAAGTTTAGACCTGGCAGAACCAAGGAATGTAGACCATCTGAGCATATTCCATGGAAGTAGTGATAAAGCATTGAGAGGTTTGCCACATCTCACCTGTGAGAAAGAATTTGGAGAGTGAAAAATAATTCTTCAGCAATGACTTGGAGACACTTTTGAACTCTATCAAGACTGGATAGTGAGGACTGGGCAGTTCTTGCCTAAATATGGCAAAAGTGCTCCATTTGTATAAACAATGTTTACAGGAAGACATCTGTTCTTTGAATTTTATTTTGTCATTATGCTAAGACCACTAGAATTTTCCACATAGAACTGAACGTGAGAGAAACATTTGAATGATTTTCTAATGTTTATAATAATAAAATGAATTCTAAAAACTTACTATTTTTTTCACTTCTTTAAATAATTTGGTACAGTTTTAAAAAGATCTAATTAAACAGATTATTTTGACTTATTTAAATAAATCCATTATTTGTTTTTAGTTCCATTCAAATAATTTGTAGCAATATGAAAATATACAGTATTTTTAATTACAAGCATTGTGCTTGTAATTAAAAATGCTGTAGATATTTTAACTGAATTTTAACTTGGCAAATATAAATTCTTTCTATACAAACAGAATGAATTTAAAAAAAAACTTTACAGACAAAAGCATTGCTTTTATATTTATATATGAGAGTTTTATATATTTCAATTAAAAATGAATAGCAGAAGAAATATTAAATTATGATTTTAAAAATTGGTATGCAAATTAAATTTTACTGCTAATATTATAAATGCATTTTGTTAGTAATATATATAAAAGACCGATTGCTGCTTTGTTACACGTTATCAGTATGGCTTTTCTTCTCAGCCTTCACAGTACCTGCTCTTCATGTCTCTGCTGTGTTTCAGTCTTTGAGGAATGCCTTGTTTTAGGGAATCCAACATGGTGACAGACCCCCACCCCCACTCACTGCAATAAAGACATATGGTTGGTAAGATACTGATATAGAGATTGCAATGACAAGGCAATAATTCTCTTTGACCAATGTATATTAAAAGACCACATGTTACATTTTGCTACCATTGGCAGGAGAGAATAAATAGTGTTAACATTATAGGTTGGACTGTTTTGTTCTATCTGCTGTAAGTGGAGACATGCAGATATAATTTATTCTTATGCAAATTTATAAAATATAACTGAAAATTCTCAGTAACATCTCCAAAGGAACCAGAAGAAAACACATTCTTATTCTTAATTTTTACAATATTCATCTTTAGAGGAACATGAATAACTTTTAGAATGGTGAATGTTTTAAAACAATACTTACTCATACAAATTCATATGTAGATAAAATATATCTGTAAGAAGACAGTATGAATAAATGCAAAAAGAAAGCTTTTTTGCCAACACGTTTTGTTGCCTGAGGAACTTTATCAAGGCAAATGTAAGAATTTTATTTTGCAACATGTATTTATCAACAGAAGTAAAAAATATTAAGTTTTCAAAATTTTTATATATTTTAGAATATTTTAGAGTGTTCTTAAATTAAAAAATTTTGAAAATTTAATATTTTTTACTTCAGTTTATAAATACAAGTTACAAAATAAAATCCTTACTCTTACTTTGAGGTCTCTCTGGGGATGAAATGCATTGGTAAAAGAAAAGTGTTTCCTTGTGTCTTTATTAATACTAACTATCACAATATAGATTTGAATCAGCTCAACAAATGATGGCATTTTCACCTAAAATTGCCTTTTGGTTCTAGAATATTTTAGTTGATAGAACTAATCTTATTGATGGACACAATCATAACATTATAAATTATACATACGGTGCTGTTCATGGCAGACTCAAAGGAAATTAAAAGAACTTGTAGATAAGGTAATAAAGAAAAGCAAGAAAAAACTATTAACTGTAAGACTGTCAGCCAAAATGATGGCACAAGATGTGAGCTACTTAGTGAGAATATCAGAATCAAGCAGGTGCCGAAATTGAACTACCTGGGTAGTGTATTAACAGACGACAGAAAATGTGACAGAAATTTGAAGCACATAAGAATGGTATAAGAATGACTTTTATAAATTAACCTACATATTAAGATATTGAAACCACTGTTAGGTCATCTACTAAGAAAGTTGGTTCCATATACGGTCCAGTGCTCCTGCTATTTATCTAAAGCTCCTTGATAAAATCCCAAAAAAGAACTAGCAATATTATTGGTCCTGATCTAATGGCTTGGCTTCAATCATAAAGTTGCCTCCCTTTGCCTTTTCTATAAATACTTTCATGGTAATTGTTTGGATGACTCCTCACTATGGTGCCTACACTCTTTGAATATAAATGCAGTATTAGACTGGCAATGAGGTCTCACCAATTTAATAATAATAATATAATAATATTAAATAATAATATCTTCTTTTCTCACACTTCTCGCAAATTAAGCAAAGACTTAAAGGGACAAATATGTGGTTCTACTAATGAATGTTAATGTAATCATGGATAGAACCTTATACTTACAATCAGAAAGAGATATATGAAGTTTCTAGAACTCATAGTGATTGGTTGGTTGTTTTGGGTTAGCAGTGTATTAACCCAAATGGATTATTTAATGCCAAAATCTAAATCTGAAAATTAAAACTTTATAATTAATTCCGGAGAATGACGTTATTTCATGATTAAATCATAATTCCTTAGCTGCATATTTTTTTAACAAATCTTAAAAAATGATATGAGGAGTGAAAACTTCTTTCTTCTTACATGAAATGAGATTAATCATAGCAAATTGCTTTTAATTTTTTTTGACAATCTATGTCATGTTTTCAATTTTACACCATAGCTCAATTCGGTCTCATTTAAATACTCATGGAGACCTACTCGACACTATTCATAACATACTTGTTGACAACACAAATATAATAGCATCATCTACATGCAAAAAAAGGCTAAAAATAATGGAAGCTTTATTAATAAAAACAAAAACAAAACAGCACTCAATAATACCAACTATGAACATGGACACAATATCTTGACCGTGTTTTGAAAATGAAAGCATTTTATAAATACATACATACAACAATCTATTTCATGTTAACAGGTAATACATTTCAAACTTGAAAATGGCTAAATGTATAGCCAAGAGCGCTCGGATAAAAAGAACAATTGGACAGTTTTTGTACAATTTATCATCCAAAAAGAAAAAAAAATGATCACATGAGAAATTGTATAAAAAACTAAATCAAGGCACCTTGTCTGTTATATTCAATGAAATGTGCATGAAAGAAGGATTGCTGCCAAAATATACAAATTTTAAATTTTACTATAAAAATATATTGCTGGTAATTTCTTTATAAAAAATATATTTTCATGCTTTTTTGTGTTTTGATTTTACTTTGGAGGCTTATTATTTGTCCATATCTGGAATCCTAACAGGTGCTATCACCTGAGGTCAGAATAACAGCAAAACCTCCAATCTCCTTATCAGAGGCCTTACTATGGATCTAGCTGATCATCATGTTGACGATGAACACATAATGAGGAAAGAGAGCATAGAAAATTTAGCACTAACGCTTAATGAAAGCAAGAGAAGTAAGAAGAAACGGTAAATAAGCTACTTAATGAGTTTCTTTTAATGGATGGCTAAATATAGGAAAAGATGGAAAGTAAAGAGTCAAAAGTGACTAAGAACATCAAAAGACAAGAAGTTGTGGAGAACAGTGACTACCAATATCATCTGTTAAAATATGATCAAATTGTTTATTTGCATTTATTTTTTATTAATATATTATTCATGTACAAGATGTTTAATCTGATCTGCAATTGTTCTTTAGTCTTACATTCAGGATTCTATATTTTGTTAATTGTTATAGTATACCTACAAATAATAATGGGTGTGTCCCCATTCACATAAACACAGTAGTAAATACTGTATGTTGATCTGCAGTTGGGGATTCATTGTGGAATTCACTTGATTATTTCTAGCAGTTGACTACTACTTCTATATACATATATGCGTTGTTCTTGTCTTAAGTATTATCATTCATTACCAACCTTCGTGCGATTATTCTATTCAGTAACCTTCCCTAGGTTACAACATTTATGTAACCAGTTTTATTAGAAGATATCAATTAGTATTTGCATTTCTACATTTTCCTTAAATAATTATTGTTAACTCTCAGTAAAATCACATCTGTTATGCCTCAATTCTCTTTATCTATGAGGAAATTATCTAGCATTCATTGCCATATAGGAAGACTAATATTACATAACAGTTCAGCACTGTTTTCTTTGTGTCTAACAACAATATTACAGTTACTTAATACTTTGCTTAATTTCTGTCTTGCGTTAAAACACTTCCTAAATATTTAAATTTTTGAACTTGCTTGATTTTAGCATCTCCAACCTTCATAATCCAACTTTTTACTATAATGACAGTTTTAGCAAAAGATCCTATTCTTGATTATTTGCATTTCTACCGAATTATTATACAAATACAAATCATTCTTTCTGACCTTCTGCCAATCTGAGAAGTGTGTCATGTTTCTTACATTAAACTGGATATAGACTGCTCAATGACCCAATGCAGAAGGCAAAAAACGTGTCTCTGCGCATCATGGCTCAATGCATGTTTTCGGTATTTAATGATAAAATGAACTTTATATATTGACCAGTAGAAATAACTCCCACTAAAAGACACAGACTGTGATTTGAGGCCGAGATGACTGATATAAATTCCTTGATTCAACACCGCAGAAGACAGAGAGAGAGAGAGAAAGAGACCTGGCTGAGATATCAACATGCAGAGGTTGGTCAAAAATGCTGCAAGAGGACTGAGACTGAAAGCGATACCTTTCAACTTTCATCCTTTCACTGCCACCGTCTTCACAAAACATCAGCTGACAGCCATGACTAACATTTTTCCTCTTTTTTCTTTTTTCCTTCCCCACTCTACCAGCCAACCAGTAGTATGCTGGCTTTGTATATATGTAAATAAATTATACATTTATTTACCCCAAATACGATGTATTCCTTTTCCTTGAATTTACATTTGCTGAGGTGAAAAAGAAATTAACTTCTTCAGCAGAAACAACAACAGTGACAAGTTCTGCCTTCCAGGTTACTCATTCTTTGTTTCCACAACAAGTGCAAGAGGAGAAACTAGTAGCATAGGAATTATGGTTGCAACTAGCAATTTCAACAGTGAAATTATGAGACATAACTGCCAATCTAGTACTGTGCTGAAATTCCTGAAGCCATGGTACCGAAGATGAAAGGTCATTAGAACAATTACCATGAAAATATTTATGGAAAAGATACATGGAAGCTACGTTGTGAGGAAAAAATAACTGAAACTAAGATGAGATGTAAAGTCAGGACCAAAAATGTTGAAGATTCTTCAAACATCACAAAGTATAGAAACAAACACACACTCTGACAATATTCCAGAGTACTGAGAATTAGATTTTGATATTTAGATCTAATGTATTTTAGATATTATTTTAGGGTTCACTGGTAATGCAATATTCTTCTTCTTGGGATTTAATGCCTGAAAGAATTTAATGATGAATGTGTAGATGGGTTAGGCAATAATAAAAAAAACTAATTTTACAATCTTAGGCACAGGAAAAGATGAGGATTTTTTACCTAAAAAAATTGGTAAAACTGCTATTTGCTCCAAGATTATACTTTGGTTCACATCTAAAATGAAAATAAATTTCAAATTACATTCCTTTTTTTTTATTGTAATGTATTTATTTCTATTTGTTGATCTGTAGAAATTCTGGAAGCTATCTTTCATTATGAACTCTTTATGGTAAAATCAGAAAAATGTTTTCGAAGCCCAAACTTTGTTGTTTTTATTGTTGTTGTTGTCACACCATTGACTTTCTGATATTAAACCAAAAAAAAAATATGAAGAAAGAACATTCCCTGAAAAATAAAAACTGAAGGTCACAATAATACAAATAAGAATTTTATTTCTTTAACAAGAGAGAATTCACTCAAAAGAGGTGAAAAATTAAAAAAAAAAAATGAAAAAATAAAGAATTTAATCAGGAGTTATTTGCCCTTTAACTAGTAACCATGTTATTGATCTTCAGGCTTGAATCAGCAGCAGCTGAAGACTGGCCTCAGTTTACTTTAACAGAATTTGCCATTATGATTCAACCAACCAGTAAGCAATTGAAAACCTGTGGAAAATCCCTCTTGAAGCCTAGAGAATTTTATTTGTATCTCAGACAATTCTGATGAATGCCTTCTTTTCATGGCAAAATATTTTGGACTGAAAAACAAACAATAATAAGAAAAATGTTTCAATTGATCTACTTTGCATGATATTGTTCTACACTTGATTTATCAGGAGCAAATTTGCCTGATTTTCCATGTAGAACTGAGTTTTTATTGTGTGATATGCATATAACTCTGTCGATGGTTTCTGCTACCATCTCCAAACTTGATCCTCACAAAGCATGTGAACTTGATAGTATCACTGAAATGTGTCCAGGAATTGGCTCCTGTTCTGTCCAAGCTCTACAATAAATGCTTTACTGCTTCTTGCTTTCCAGATTGGCGTTAATCCTCTTCTGTAGTTTATGTTTGGAAAAAAAATTGGTTGTGACTGATTAGTCACTGGCATTGTAGACATAACTGATTTTGGGAAACTTAGTGGAAGAATGATAATTGGCTGGTATATATATATATATATATATATATATATATATATATATATATATATATATATATATATATATACATATAGATATATACACACATACACAAGATTGATTAAATAAAAGCAATGTCTATCTGTTTAATATTTTATAGTATTTTTCCAGTTGTATGTTAATTGTATTTTGGGACCAGTTTTCAATAGATTGCTTGAAGTTCATGTCCTATTGGTTTATTCAGGTTCTTTCAACTGTCTCCTTTGTTTTCAAGAACCATGTAGTATCTGCATGGTAGGCTACATCCTGGTATTCCTCAGAATGTGAAAAGCTTAAAATTGCCAATGGTGATGTCATGTATAACAATTAAGTGAAGCGAGACTGCACCAAAAAGAATATATATATATATATATATATATATATATATATATATATATATATATATATATATATATATATATATATATATATATATATATATATATATACACATATGTATATATATATATATATATATAATTATATGCATGTTAAATATTTCATACATATTTCACTATATCATCTCCTGTGGTATAAAGTATTTTATTTAATCTGAGTTGTTTATTTTGTATAGTAGCTTCTAGGATTTTGAGTCTTTCCTTACATTGGGAGCAGTATAGTTTTATTGGTCTCATGATGATAGTTGTACTTTGATTGCTCATGATGTACTTAGTCAGTATCTGCACTAATTATATATATATATATATATATATATATATATATATATATATATATATATTTATATATATATATATATATGTTTATATATGTTTATACCATACAGTTTTTAATTATGGGTGGATCTAAAGTTATTTGTCATTTCTATAATGTGAGTCATTCTTTGATTAGCAGTGTATTGGCCACCTGAGAGGGGATGTCTTATTTTAAATGACACAAACTGCTGATGAATCAAGACATAAAACCTTCACTGAGGACGCATTCTGATACATCTAGATATGCTCATCAAAATCTACTTGCTTTTCTTGCTAGTAACACATATATGACCTATATAGTAAGTTTTAAGTACTGCCTTTCTTTTTATTTTTACCTAGTCGTTTTCTTTTGGCAGTTTTGAAGTTGTAAACTTACATGACATTCCAAAAAATGGAGTTGGAATTTAACGCACGTAATAAAGAAATAAAAAACATTCAATTTTATGTAAAGAAGAAAAGTACAAAGTTCTGAACATTCTGTTTGTATGAAACCTATTTGCTTAAAACAGAAACGGGAATTGCATTAAGTCTTTACCATGAAAAATTTCAAGTTGGTAACTTGAAATTTTTCAAACTGGTAGAATCTCCTTTAATTTAAATGTTTTTTTTTTGCTAAACACAGGGTCAGACTAAAGCAATTTGCACCTGTCGACACTAAAAAAAACTTCCATGAACATAAAATTAATTTTAGATTTTTAAGCATCTTGCCTATGAAGAAATGTGTCCTGAATTCAGAATTTTCCTAATGGCAATTCAATAACATTATACTGCCACTCACATATCAATGCATATATTTAAGACTGAAGCAAAAATTCACAATGTTAAATTTGCACAATGTTAGGGAAATCATATAAATGTCTGCTTGCTTCATGATTACCAATTTTTGAAGATATATACTTTTTAGTAACTGATCGATTTTTTTTTTTAGGTAGTGAATATTGCACAAGATTTTTTTTAATATAACAATGATATTTTCCACATACAAGTTCCACTATTTAACCCATAGTTGAGGGGAGGAGATAGTTTTATACCTTTTCCAAAAGTATTTGCACATAAGTGAATGTAACAAACCAGAGTGGAATTTGAACTCAGCTCTTCAAATTCTCCTTCCAAGCTGCTATCTGTTACACCACCCACACATCCTATAGTTAGAAAAAGAGATTAGTTGATCATGGAAACAGTGAAGTCTCTTCAAACAAGAAATTGTAATGATGACTATACAGTGAATTATGTACATTTAACAGCCACATATTTTATTGCCTAAACAAACTTAAGAGAACAAAGACAAAAAATGATGAATAAAGTTTTTGTGTGTGTGTGCACGTAAGGATGACCTTTTACATATGTTTATGTGTGCAAAGATTTTGACAAACATGTTAAGAATAGTTCTTTGTTGGTTTGTTAGAATTATTGTTTGAGTAAACTTAGGAAATTTTATGCTGCGTACTATACTGTTGCATTCAATGTGACATGTTGTTTCCCCGTGGTCACAGAGGCCTGACAGGAAAAACACGACATAAACTCTCTTTAAAGCATCATGTGGCTAAATAAAAAAAAGAGTCAGACTTTGGCACTTTTCCTTTATATACTGCTTTGGCAGACACTGCTTTGGTGGACAAGTGGGATATTCTCACAAGCTGTTTATTTATTTTTGCATGTTCTTCAGAATTGTTTGCAAAAGAAGCAATAATTTTGCTCCATTTAGGTAAAAATAAGAGTCCAGCAGAAGCTAGACAGTTAGTTACTCAAACTAATGGTGATATACAGTAGGTGCAAGCATGTTTAGGAAGCAGGGTCTGTGAAATTTTTTAAAATAATTTGATCTTAAAGTTGAAAAATATTCTGAAAACTTCAAAACTTGAAAACTGATAGACTAAATGACATTTTAAAAGTTAAAAGTTAATTTACATTTAAAGGTGAATCTATCAATTGTCATCTGTTCTTTACAAAGAGGTGAATTCAGAATTGAGGAAAATTAATTCTATATAAAACAATTACACTGAGTTTGTAAAAACATTGCCATCAAATAATAAGATTGATTTTCTAGAACTTAACCTTTTGCAGGTTATTTAAAGCAAGAAAATATTTTTAGATTGTAGGAAATTTTTTCTTTATCTTTTTTTGAGGTAATGATTTTAGTGATACAAGTCATAATAATTAACCTATACATGGGGGAAGAATAAAGGGATTAATATTTTTCCCAATCATATTTGTGTGTAAGTTAATATAATAAATCCAACTGGAATTGGAACTCACACCTTTATATATTACACCACTGCACATCTAAAATAATATGGCCATAAGCCTATAAAATAAAAATTCTGTGGAAATTCACTTAGTTCTTCATTGAAAGATCAGGTATACTACATGTGGGTCAGAAGACAGTTTTGAAAGTTGGCATCATGTGCGATATGTATAGGATTGGAAGTGCTTTTCACTCAAAAATACAATAGCCACTCAACAAAGGAAGAGGTATGTAGGATATTGTTATGATCAAGGTTAGAAAATAGTTGTAGTCTGTGTGCCGTTTGTATATTCTTTCTTTGATTCCACAGTTTATGAGATTCATATACTCTTCATGTGGCTGACATTTATTGTCAGTAAACATTCTTGTCCTAATATCATGGCAGAGTAAGTTGGGAATTGTTTACTGAACAAGAATGGTGGAAACTGAATGTACTTAGGAACTTTAAACAAGTATATCACAAAAGCTTTTCAAGAAAGAGATGAAATCCATTCTAGAATTAACCATAAGAAATATATTTTCACAACATGTACATTAGCAAATTGGATGTCCAGTTGACACAAAAGAAATATTAATATTCTAAGAAGGAAAATCAGTGTGTAGTGTGATCTTGCAGTTACATGATGTGTAGTTGTACATGGAATAAATCTATTGCCATGCACTGCAGTTAGGGAATAATTCTGAGTAACATTTATCTATTGTCATTTCGGGTGAGTCATTGGGTTTATCCTACTGTGTGTCTGTATTTAGGGTCTCCAGTGTGGATCCTGTGAGGGAGTCTAACGCTAAGTTTAGAAATGGCATTTTCTGATTGGTTGGAAAATGTGTTTTCTGTTTTTCTCACAAATACTGGTTGTCACTTGCTGATGTCTCCCTGGATCCAGGCAACTGAACAAAAGTGAATTTCTTATTTGACTACTGAGGAGCAAACATGACTGTTTTGAGTGGAGAAGCGAAAATAGTGTGATAAGAAAAAAGAAAAGTACACTGAATGAACTAGTATAAAATGATAAACAGCCTCGGGAAGCTTTTAAGACTTTTGTTTTCTGTGTTGATTATCAAACATCACATTCCATTTCTGTTGATGCAAAATATAGATATTATATTTCTATTTATTGTCTGAATATACATTACTCTTATATTATTATTATATTATATTTCTGTATTATTATATATTACAATATTATTACATATTATTGAATTATACATATTGTTGTATTATATATAGTGTATTATTAGATTATATATATATATATATATTGTATAATTACATGTTATTGAATTCTCTCTCTTTCTATATATATATATGTATGTATATATATATATATATATATATATGATTATGTATTAATGAATTCTATATATATATTATTACATGATTATGTATTAATGAATTCTATATATATATTATATATATATATATATATATATATATATATATATATATATATATATATGTATATTTATATATATAAATATAGATATAGATATAGATATAGATATATGAGGAAAAATATGGAAAAACAAAAAATCCGAATATGCAAGTTTACTGTTTTTAATGTTGTTTCAATGTCGACGTCAGACATTTCCGTCTAGTAGACCTTCTTCAGGACATAGTTACTAAAGCATATTTAAAATTAGACTATATTCAAGTCAACATGAGTTTTAATAACTATGTCCTGAAGAAGGTCTACTAGACCGAAACGTCTGACGTCGACATTGAAACAACATTAAAAACAGTAAACTTGCATATTCGGATTTTTTGTTTTTCCATATTTTTCCTCATACTGTCGGATGTATATACACATATTTGCTTATATAGATATATGTATATAGTGTTATTACATATGTAACAGGGTAATCAATATTGGGTGTGGTTATTATTTTCCCCATTTTTATCATTTGTTGACTGTAATGCGGTTGATATTAATGACAGAAATTAAAATGCATAGACGTACAGCAATATAACACCAATAAAAAGTTTTGACATATGTTGATATAAATAGCAAAAACTTGTATTTTCTTTTTGTGATGTGAATTACAAAATATTTGTATGGTGTGTGTAAAAATCTTCTCAGTGTCTCTTTTGCTTAAGCGTCATTGATTACTTGGTTTGGTTCCGAGAATTTCGTTTGAGATGATGTGTTTGAAATTGTCTGTTTTCAATTTACCTGGAGTGTTGGCAGACATGTGTTTCTGTACTTCTACGTGTCTGCTCAACTACTGACTATTACTATGGGTACCCTAGTCTATACTACTCTACTGACTCTCTTGTAGTGGAAGGGTCATTTTTATAATGATGAGGGTACGATGATGACATATCCTTTTTTTCTATGATCACTGATGACAAGGTTATTTTTAGAATGGTGAAATATCCTTATATTTTTATGATCACTGAAGGCAAGGTTATTTTTAGAATGGTGAAATATCCTTATATTTTTATGATCACTGAAGGCAAGGTTATTTTTAGAATGGTGAAATATCCTTATATTTTTATGATCACTGAAGGCAAGGTTATTTTTAGAATGGTGAAATATCCTTATATTTTTATGATCACTGAAGGCAAGGTTATTTTTAGAATGGTGAAATATCCTTATATTTTTATGATCACTGAAGGCAAGGTTATTTTTAGAATGGTGAAATATCCTTATATTTTTATGATCACTGAAGGCAATGTTATTTTTAGAATGGTGAAATATCCTTATATTTTTATGATCACTGAAGGCAAGGTTATTTTTAGAATGGTGAAATATCCTTATATTTTTATGATCACTGAAGGCAAGTTTATTTTTAGATTGATGAAATATCTTTATATTTTTATGATCACTGAAGGTAAGGTTATTTTTAGAATGGTGAAATATCCTTATATTTTTATGATCACTGAAGGCAAGTTTATTTTTAGATTGATGAAATATCATCATCATTCTGGTCCTTAACAGAAGTTCCCCCATAATAATGGAGTGTCTTAATAATAAATATAATCATCATCATTTTTCCATGAAATGGTTCTCCCTGAAGCTGTAGTTCTAATTGGTAACTTTTCTTTTGCTGTTATTTTTTGCTGCAAATTGTCATGCATTTTATTTTTATCTTGTTTTTCTTTGTTGAGCTTATCTATATGTTTCTGTTTCATTTCTGCATAAGGTTTTAGTCTGTCTACTGAGACTTGAGTATGAAAATTATTGTTGTTTTTGATTAGGAAATATTTGCGTGTTCACTTAAAGACTTCATAAGGACATGAATAGCTTGCTTCTAATGACTTTCGAACACAGTCTATTCTAATCCAAACTTTATCACAAGTCTGAAGCTTATCTAAAAGATAGGATTTTTGTGATTTATTTGATCTTTTTGAAACATCTCTGAGATCAAATTGTGCCATCGACTTATATAGTTCTCTCATGAAATTTTGAGTTACAGTTTCTTCATTTGCAGTATCTATGATTAACAGTGGTATTAACATTTGTGTGCTTGTAACAGCATAAAAGGGAGAAAACCCAAAGCAGTTTGGGATGCTCCAAATTCCCAGCAGAATTATTGGCAAAGCTGAAATGCAAGATACCTTTCGATCAATAAAAGCTGTTTTAATAGTTCTATGTTCTCTTTTAATCAGACCATTCCATTGAGGATGATAAACTTTTGTGCATAGTCAATAAAAACCAATAGTTTTTGACAATTCTAAAAGCAATTTGCTTTTGAATTGTGTACCCCTGTCTGTTATAACATGCAGGGGAACACCAAAGTGAGTAATCCCTGCACTAACAAAAGGCACAGCCACATTCTATGCTGAAATGTCTGACATGGATTGTGCTTCTATCCAGTGACTGGTTTGATTGATGCAAGTTAGAAGATATTGACATGGGCTGATATAAGGATTATTCAGGCTTTTTGCTGGGGGCAGAGGCCTTACTATATCGATGTGTACACTATGAAACCTTGTTAACAGTATTTCCAATGTTTCTACTGGTGACTTGATGTGCTTGTATACTTTTGCTTGTTGACAGGAGGCACATGCTGCACAAAGTTCTTTGACGGTTTTATCCATATTTGGCCATAAAATCTAGCCTTCGTCAACTTAATGGATGATTTAATTCCAGGGTGTGATATTGAATGTATACTGTCAAACATGGATACACGCAACTTGTATGGTACAAAAGGTCTTGATTATGATGGTGATGTGTCACACAATACAAATTGGTTATTTCCAGGTAGGCTGCATTTCTTTAAATTTGGGAAGGATTGGATTTCAGTCAGATGCTTGTGACTCAGCAAGTGCTGGTAAATCGCAAACATCTACTTGCACAGCAACTGTCGAGTGTGAGGGTTAGACAATCAGCAACTATGTTTTGATTACCATTTACATGGGCTATATCTGAAATGAGTTCCATGAGAATGTGTAACTGTCTCTGTTGTTTATCTGATTTGACTGGTTTCAAACTGTGAAATGCATCACATATTGGCTTGTGATCGGTCAGCAGTAACAATCTGCGGCCTTCTATAAGGTGATGGAAATGCAATAGTGACAAATATGCTGCTAAAAATTCTCGGTCAATGGCTGAGTACCTGGGTTGTGCTTGTGATAGTTTCTTTTGAGAAAAATCTTATAGATATTTTGGGGTTCCATTTATAACCTGATTTAATGCAGCACCTAATACATATTTGCAGCTGGTTGCAATCAACTGGCATTGTGCACATTTAGGTTGAAGGTGAGCTAATGCTGTTAATTCTCCAAGTGTCTTGACAATATCATTGACGGATTGTTTTTCTGAATCATTTAATGTAAATGATCCTTTGAGTGTTAATCTCATTCTTTCAGACAAGAGCAAGACTAGTTTGGCAAATTTTGGTATTAGTTTTTGGTAGAATCCAACCATAACCAGGAATCTCTGAAGGCCTTTTACATCCTTAGGGCAGGGAAAGATTCTATTTCTTTTATCTTATTTGTGGTAGGTTTAATGCCTTCTTAATCAATTTGAAAACCTAAGAAATTTAGGGAAGTCACATTGAAAACAGATTTTGAGGTTGATATTTTTAAATTATTCTCATGTAAAATTTTAAACACTGTGTCTATATCTGTTTTGTGAGAGGCTTTGTCATCACTGAAAATCAAAATGCCATCTATATATTTATAAAAACACAATCAATGTCTCTGAAAATTTTGTCCATATATTGCTTGCTGGAAAGTCACTGATGTGTTCTTTAACCCAAATGTCATATATTCATAATGATAAAGTCCAAATAGAGGAAATCGATGTTTTTGGAACATCATTTGGGTGCATCTTGATTTGGTGGTAGGCTGAAACTAAGCCAATTTTAGAAAATCACTGTTTATTTGCGAGTTTTGATAAAAAAGAGTTAATATTTGGTATTGGGCATCTGTCACTTAGTTATGCTATTTAGTGCACAATAATCTCCACAACAGTGATATCCTCCATTTTGTTTTGGAACCAAATGTAGTGTGCTTGTCCATTCACTCTTGGAAGGGGAGATAACTCCTTCGTTTTCAAGTTTTTTAAATTCTACTTTCGCTTATTCCTCTTTTTCAGCAGACAGCTGCCTGACTTTTTCAAATACCGGAGGATGGCTTCCTGTTTCGATTATGTGCTATACATTGCAATATTTTTTACTGGTATTTTTGTGTGGTGAAATAATTTCCACGTATTTTTTTCGGAGGTGGTTTGGATGAATAAAGGAACTTCAACTTTGTTGATCACCAGATTCACCAGAGATGCTGTTGTTAGATTTAAGTCCTTTTTTTGTAGCAGTCAAAGGGTCGTAAATTGTTCTGTTGCTGTAGTCTGTTATCAACCCAAATTTGTTAAAGAATTCTAATCTAAGGAGTGGATTGGCGATGTTTGCGTTCACAAATGTCCAAGTAAAGGATCTTCTTAAACTGAACACCATGTTTCTTGGGCCATCTGCACCAAAACTTGCATGCTCTGCAAAATACAGATGTGTCCTGCATACTCTGGGTCGCTATTCCTGGTAAAATGGCCAAATACCTATTGGCACAGCATTGTCTTGTTTGTGGTTTTCACTGTAGGGTTAGTTATTGTAGGATATTTGCAGTTGTTTACTCTTTTGATTAACGGATGCTGTTGCGTTTACATTGTTTGAGAGTATGCAGCAGAATCAAGCCAAAGATAAGACAAGAATAGTGTAGGTTCATTAAAGACACTGGAACAAGGAACATGATATTCATGCTTAGAATGTTATTGGAAATACAAATGCAGAAAGATGTTTACCTATGTTTCATAAACTATGCATTGGTCTTCAAATAAGTACGCCACAAGGATCTGCTGCAATTGCTCATCAACCTTGATATATTCGGGAAAGCTATTAGAATAATCAAAAACCTATACTGGCAGCAAAGAGCATGTATGCACAAAGAGAAGGATTGCAGCAAATATACAAAAATAGAAAGAGGTTTAAGGCAAGGATGCCTCTACTCACCAGACCTATTCACCCTATACAGTGAGGCAATTCTAAGAGAATTCGGAAATCCTACTGGGATCCAACATTGATGGCCATAACCATAACAACATAATATGCAGATGACACAGTACTGATAGCGGAAATTAAAAACATCTCTATAACACACTAAAACATATACATAATGCACACATTTAATTAAGCTGAAAAATTGAATCATCCTTGATAATGGCTAAAGGTATAGATGAAAGCATTTAGAACTATAAAACATTTGGACAGTTTTTACACACTCTCTGTCCAGAAAAGAAAGCTCTTGTTCGAACACAAGAAAAATTAAATAAAATGATTAACCGTAGTACCTTGTCTGTCATTTTGAATGAAACATGCATAATCATCTGAAAAATACCATTTATGACATAAAAATGTCATATGCAAATATATATATATATATATATATGTGTGTGTGTGTGTGTGTATTGAGTTGTCAGGAAAGTTCGTGTTGATTTTTAGTCATTAATATTCCAAGACATTAGAACATATTAAATTTATTGACAGGTATAATATGCTTACATTTCTAATTAGAGTCCATTTCAAACTATCTCTTGAGAAAGAAAGTTTAAAATTACTTAATTTGTGTCAATTTGAATCATTGTGAAAATTGAAGATTATAAGGTGCATTTTAGACATTTGATGCTTTTTTACTGTAAAAGCAAAAATGCCTTTCAAGTAACAAAAAAGATATGTGCTGTGTCTGGTGAAGGCGCTTTAACTGACAGAACTGTACAGAAGTGTTTCACTAAGTTTAGAGTTGGTGATTGTAGCCATACTGATGAAGAATGCTCTGGTGGACCCTTCCCCTCACTACAGATGATGATAAACTCAAGATAATTGGCAGAAACACTAAATTTTTCAAAATCCCCTATCCATGAGCTATGATGTTTTGGGTAACACATTATGTGAGTGAAAAAAATCTTTACATTACGTTTCATCTGGGATTTGCTGTATAAATGCAATGAAAATGCACCTTTTTTATACATAGGAATGGATTGTTTGCAACAATGTTCACTGAAAAAGATCATTAGGTAAGTGACATCAGCCAACATTAGCCACCTCAAAAGCAGGTCTTTTTCCTAAGAAAGTTTCTAGAAGCTTACTGTGCATTTAATAACCAATCAGATTTCAAGAAATGTTTGAAAGTAAAAGAAGGTTTACTAAAATAGCAATTAAAACAAAGTTTCTGAAGCTATGGCAATAATAAACAAAAAGTTTTACGATATTAATGCGGAAATTTTATCTCAGAATATTCCTGCTATGAAATGTGAGTTTGGTATCACATTTATCTGCAGAGGAAATGGAATTGGTATAAACACTGACGGAGGACCTTTCTGTTTCCTTTGCAGTTATGAATGTGGAAACATCATGAAATCATTTTACCTGTATTCTCTCCAACTTCTAGATAAGGTCTCATTATTGTCTTGTTGCAATGTTTCATAGTTGGACAAAATTCTCATTAAGATATATAGGTTGTATAACACAGGGGTTGGCAACCTTTTGCTAACTATGTGCTGACTTAGGGCTTTAAAATCATTCAGTGTGCCAATAGCACACATATTTTTATACAAGTCAAGGTCAATATACCTGTTCTCCAATAGATTTTATATAGTAATATATAGTATATATACTTCAGTATATATTAATATTGAAACAGCTAAATATCTTCTTTGCATTGTAGTAGTTATTGGTTCAGAATTTGTAATGTCATATGCAGCTGCATGCCATTAGAAATTTCCTGGCATGCCACATGTGGCCCACATGCCATAGGTTGCTGACCCCTGGTGTAACAGATATTCATGCCAAAAGTGAAATTGGTAAGCCAAGTTTAAATTCATGGTTAGTCTGTTGCAATCACTTTTACAAAAATTCCCTTGGGAAAGGCATGAATCCGTCTTAATTCTTATCAATAACTTCTTTCTTAGACGGGTGAAAAATTTAATGCGTTTTTTTTTTTCTCTCCTCTGATAGGTTTTTGTAATTATATTTTGGCTGATTAATGGTGATTGGGAACTAGGAAAATAAAATTTATATTTAATTTCCACCATTGTAAGATTCAGTTTGTTTTATGTTATTTATTTATTTTTATGGCTTTTTGCCGCTAATGTTTTTATGCACTTAAAACTAGGCCTAAAATAACTAAATGAAAAAAAGTTTCTGCCAAGCTAATAAGAATTAATTAACAAAAAAGAAAACTGTCCAAAAAGAGAAAAAAATATACAATTTCTGTCTTTTCTATTATTAACACTTTAATTCTTAAAACTATGATGATGATGATAATTATCATCATCATGTATATTCACTAATAGTATGCTGGTGAACATCATTGGGGATCAAATGCCTGCATTCCACCTCATATCCTCTAATGCTTGGACTTGCTGACTCCTCAGAGACTCAAGAGAATAGTGCTGTATCAATGGCCAGCTAAATAGAGGCGGTGTCTCAATAAATGACCATAGAGAAGGCAAGAGGAAACCACTCCACTATCAATTTCAAGAAATATCATGGCATTCTTCAAACAAAATATGAAACCAAATTGCATAAAGGGGCTTAAGTCTATGGGGATTAACACCTCACCTGGTAAGGAGCGACATGTGCAATGTCATCCAGCGACTGTTAGCATAAATGTAGTCAAAGAAATAAAATTTTGTGAAACTGATCCCTTGCCTGGAAAAGAGCAACAGGTGTCCACTGTCCATCATCCAGGTAATAGCCAACACCTGGTTCCAAGAACATCAAAGATGATTATAGACATGGAGAAGCGGAGGAGGAAAAACTAAAACCCAAATCGACTACATAACTATCAACAAGAAATTCAGGAATGCAGTTGTTCACTGCAAAACATATTCAAGTGCCATTATATGTTATATGTAAGCTAATAATGAATCTACAGAAACTGAAGAAGCCTAACACAGCACCCAAATTGCAATGCAATAGCTTCCTTAAAGACCAGGACTTGAAGAAAAAATATATGGACAGTGTGAAAAGAAGATACGAAGGATAAAATAGAAATAGTCACTTGAAAAGGGACACATTAAGAGAAGCTTTAGTGACATCCGCAAACAAGATCATCCCAAAGGAAAATGGACAAAGAAGAAAAAAATAAATGGATGACAAATGAGATTCTTGACATGATGCAACGGAAACAGCAAACAATGCCATGATATGGAACGGAATAGAAAAAAATAACACAAAGAAATAAGGAACAAATGCAGACAGATTAAAGAAAAAATGACTTAATGAAAAATGTGCAGAAGCAAAAAGAATGAGTATCACAGATAATAGAGATATGCATAAAAATATTACTATCTGTCTATATTTCTGAGATGAGGTATTATGTACATTATTTACATTATTCGGACTATTGTCCTCATCTTTGTTGCCATATTTATTACAATGTTTCAGCCGTTGTACACTCTGGCCTTCTTCAGGTGGTTGGAATGTCGAACTGAACCCTTTATTTTGCTCACTGGGGTAGACTGTTCTAGTTCCACGTGCCATGTTTAATGGATGTCAGTTATCAGTTATCTCCTGTTAATTTTTCCCTCTGAAAGTTCTCCACTGCCTTAACCGGGTATTGACCTCATACTCTTTTGGGTCCTGTCACTGGATCTAACCAACACCTTTATCCACATGTGAGAATGTAGGATGCCCATGACAAATTAAGACCCACTAGTGATTTACAAATGAGGCCGCATATGGAGCAAGAGTAAGGATTGTGAGATGAAATCACTGTTAGATTGGCTGACCTTTTAGATCTTGCCCTTGCTTCTTGAAGATGATTCAGACAAGCAGATTATGTTGATGCATATGTGCATGAACTGAAGATGATGGAAATTTTAATTTTTAATTTTTTTTTATATATATACTAGCAGCATGGCCTGGCGTTGCCTGTGCTTGATTCAAAAATTGTATGATTCATACAGCAATTGATATCACTTGACTTAAAATATTTTTGCCCTTCCTTGCCTTTAAAGAAGTGCCCTTTGCCATGCTGATCTTGCTACATGCCTTACTTCTTGTACACTGTGATTTTTTTCTAAACTCTATACTAAACATTAAATCTGTTACGAAAAAAAGAACTAAACAAAATGAACACAAAACGATCAGCTTAAAAAAAGACTTGTAACTGGAAAAACCGAATGAAAAAAAAATGTTAACAACAAATAACTTTTCACACCCAACCCAGTTCTACAGAATCAGAATCAACGTTGAGTTTAAGCAAGCGAATGAGCCAATTGGAGTAAAGTGCCATGCAGATTTAAATTTTACCCACTTGTGACAAATGCAGCTATCGATTTTTTTTGCATGCTAGCATGCTAGTTAACATTTGTGTCAGTCAGCTGTTGGCTCACACGCTGGCCAATAGAATCTTCCTGCCTATTTGTGGCAGCCAGCTATAGGCTCTCACTCTGGCCAGTAGAAAATGGCCACAAACTACATGAAAACTGCCGTAGAAGCATGAAAAAATCGATTATTTCCACTATCGATGGGAATTGGGAAATGCAAAGTCAGTCTTGGCTTTTTCACTAAATTAGAGCATGTGCATGCAAATTTTGGTAAAAATCCGTCAAAAATTGCGACCATACATTCGTTACACACACACACATATCCTGCCTTTTATAGATAGAGATAATCTAGTTGATTTTATTTAGTTTCTATTTCTTTTGTTTCTCTCACTTTTGTTATTAGATACCCAACACTGATAATAGAAGATCTGTCAGGAATGGTGAAATGTTGTAAGAGCTGGGGTGCAAATTTACTGTGGTTGACCTTGTGATCAAAGCACTTTCTAAACATTTGTTTCAGTGAAATTTTTTCTCCTTTGATCAGAGTAGCATTTTTTATGTCAAAATTGTCGTCAGTCTTAGTATGGTGAGCAAGTAATGTGTTTGATGTATTGTTTTGTAAAATATCCTTTCTGTGTTCATAAAATCTTTTATTTAGATTCCTATTTATTTATAATGACAATTATTACAAAGGGTTGAGTAAACTCCTCCATCAGGTTTTAGCTATTTTTTCTCCTGATGGTGGCCATGCTAGCCGAAACTAGTTGAGGAACCTCACTGAAATAATAAAACAAAAAAAGGGTGTCTGAAAATTTTAATTTTTTGTTGTATCCTGTTGGCAGCCTGATGATTGCATTTAGCATGAAACAGTCTGTTGCTGCTGAGTCTTGACTTCAATATTCATTTATATATATATATATATATATATATATAACAACTGAAAAGTTGCAAATTAAAAAACACTGAATGTTTTTTTTGTGAAAGTATTTATTTATATTTTTTATATATATATATATTTGATATTTCAGATCGACCCCAATCTTTCACCAGAAATAACTGTTTTCAGAAGTTTGTTTATGTGGCTTCTCATTATGCTATATATACATATATATATATATATATATATATATATATATATATATATATATATATATATATATATATGTATTAATGTGTAGATGTGCTTTAAGGCAAATGCAGCCTTGCTTGGTTGTGTTGCTCTCTGTAGCCTGTTTTATTTAAGTTTTCTCAAATTCAAATTGTGTGTTCTATCCAAATCAGGGTATCCACTGAAAACAATATTTATATATTGTTGACAGAATTTGTTGCCAAGTATTGGAATTCCCATCAACATTTCCTTTGATTCAAAATGAATCCCATTCTAGATCAGAACAGATGCCCACAGCCACCACATGATAGGTTAGGAGGCTGCAGGGGATGGAGAGCTCTGGCTTTTCTTTGGGTTCTCTTTGTCTCTTCTATTTCCCTTCTGGTGTTTTAAATGATGTTATTTTTTCATTGTTCTTCTCCAATTGGTTCTTTCTACTCATTCTGTCTCCCAATTGACCGGATGGATTTCCGTCCCCAGCAAGGTGTTTTTGAGAGGATCCTTGAATCAACAATGTGGAGCAGGAGAGATGTTTGGAGAAAGGAACTTGAGAAGAAAAGTCTTTGAGTACAAAAGCCTTGGCTGTGAAATGTCTGAGGTGGCCCATGGGTCACTACTCTATGGCACACACACTTCTGCTGACACTGTCCACTACAGTAAACATGGGCTTGACAAGCAGGTTCATGATAACAGCTTGCATCATGCCAACTTGTTCCTGTACATAAATATCAGCTTGACTGCCTGTCCACCAGGTGCCTTCCCTGAAACCTTACCAAGATTACAGCTCCTGACAGCATTACATTCAGGTTCCGGAAGATGCACAATCTCCTCTGCCACAAGAAGATGATGATCCACAGCTGAAACATGATAACAGCAACAATAATTGAAACAATTGTCTGAATAAAAATAATGTAAATATCTATCTATCTATCTATCTATCTATATATATATATATATATATATATATATATACAGTGGGTAGCAAAAGTATTTAACACATTTTCGAACAACAGCACCAACTGTACTCACAAGCAAATTCAAATCTTGAGCGATTTTTCTATATCCCTTACCATCTTTGTGATTCTTTATCATCTTCTGGCGCATGTTGTTCGACAATTCTTTTGTTTCACCATTTTCTTGCAGTAGTGGCAACAGAATAGCTGCAGTGTCTCAGAGCTGTTATCTAATAGCCAGTTGAGTGTCGTGCAGTACTGTCATTGGTCGACATATCACATCATATCAATATGGGTAGGAATCATGACGACACGTCTCTTCTAGCATAATATTTGCATTGGTGTTAAATACTTTTGCATATGGGTTATTTTATTTATTGTTAATAAATGTTTCTCAAAACAGTGGTTTTAAATTTCCCTTCTATGTTTTGATCGACAATATCCGTTTAAATATTTCCTATCAGTTTCGTGGAAATTGATCTGTTATTTTTTGAGATATGTAAGAAAAACAAATGTGTTAAATACTTTTGCTACCCACTGTATATATATATATATATATATATATATATATATATAAATTATTATCTATCTATCTCTATATGTGTGTGTGAGTGTGTGTGTGTGTGTGTGTGCGTGCATGTAATATAATATATAAATTAGGAACATTTTGAATTTAAACTTGTAATAGAATATCCTTTTATTTAGTTAATCTGGTCTCTATTTTGCACCCTACATTGCTCCCTATTTTCATTAAGGACCTTCTCGATGTCATCAGTTCCCAAGTAGGCTTCTATGTGGATGACTCTACTATTTACTCCTGCCTCAATAGTAAATCTGGTATCATTGACAAAACTAACGTGGTCACTGGTCTCAAAAAGGACCTCCAATCTGTGGTTGACTGGGGCAGGAAATGGCTTGTAAACTTTAATGCCTCCAAAATGAATCTGCTCTCTTTTACCCACCATAGAGAACCCTCCCTGCCTCCCATCAGAATGGCTGATGTCCAACTCCTCCTGTTATGCCTGCTTGGTTCCACGGACATGAGGTGGAACAAATACATTGAATCAATAGCCTCATCTGCTGCAAGGAAAGTTGGTTCCCTGTGTTGTGCCAGAAAGTTTTAAAATCTGAGTCCATCCTTCAAATCTATAAATCAACCATCCATCCTTGCATGGAATATTGCTGTTATATATGGTCGGGTTGCCCTACTGTACATCTCAAGATCCTTGACGCAATCAAGAGACGAATATGCAATATGATAGGTCCTGATTTGGCATCTCATCTACAGTTGCTTTCTCACAGACATGCCGTGGCTTAATTCTGTCTCGTCTACAAGAATTTTCACAGCAACTGTTTTGACAAGCTACTTTCGCAGGTTTCTAGACTGCATGATTTAAGTGAGCTACTAGGTTGGCATCTTGGTCCCACCTTTTCACTGTTGAAATAGTTAAATATAATTTAACTTTTTCATGCAACAAAAACAGACTATCATTATTGTTTCGTCCGTGTATTGATTGATATATTGAAATGTAATTGTCATCTTTGGTAATGGCTTATGTAAGCCGGAATCTTAGATTGGATTTAAACATGTATCAATATGGTGATTTCCTTTCGTCTTTCAATGATAATGTTATTAAGCTTATCAGAGAATATAAAAGGAACTTACTTAAAATAAATAGACAAAACTTGTCTATATTATTTAATGAAACATGCATCAATATATATATATACTACAGTGGATTATTGGATACCAGCTTGGATAGAGGAATCAGAGAGCCCAGTTCAAATTCCAGTTGAATCCATTAGATTCACTTATGTGCTAATACCTTTAGGAAAGGTATTAATCCTTTTCTTCTCCCTCAAGCTATGGGCAAATAGCAGGACAGACTGGGTTCTATAGTCTTGGATGGCAATTGGACTAGGAGAAGGACAACTCTGAATTCAAAACCTGCGGAGGGTTGTTTGGGGACCTTGTAGCATGTAGTGCGCAAAGTCTCTGTATTCAGCCCTTCAAAAAGTGCACAAAGCCTTCACCACGATAATCAAATCATATGTGCTGGTGTCTGGGCTGTTGGTTCCTAGAAACTGAGCTGCGTGACCCTCATACGTCAAATACAATGGCAACATATATATATATATATATATATATATATATATATACACACATATATATATATATATATATATATATATATATATATATATATATATATATATATATATATGTTAAAAAGAAGAAGGGTACAAAACCAGAAACCTGTGTAGCAGAATTATGGAAAATAGAATATAATATTAGGTCATCCCATAAGTTCTTTTCGAATTTTAACTTTTTGTTAAAATGAACGAAATTTAAAGAGTATTTTATAATGTCTAATAGAGCTGAACATTATTTTCATGTTTAGATGCATTTAAACTGATCAAATTTTATTTCAGAGAATAATAAAATTAAATTTTGTTTTATTAAAACCCTGCTAACATGGAAGTACCCAAGAATCATTTGAGGCACATAATGCTTTATGAGTTCAAGAAAGGAAACTCAGCAGCCGAAGCAGCTAGAAACATTCACTCAGTTTATGGAGAGAAATATGTGAATGAAAGAACTAGCAGAAGATGGTTTGCAAAATACAGAGGTGGAGATTTCACCCTTGAAGATGAAGATCGAACCGGACGTCCAGTTGAGTTTGATGAAAAGCTTCTTGAAGCAGCCCTTGAAGAAAATCCTGCTTTATCAGTTGAGGAATTGGCAGTGTTTCTCAGTTCAAGCCATACAACTGTTCATCGTCATCTTCAACAACTTGGAAAAGTTCCTAAACTTGGAAAATTGGTGCCTCAGGAATTGTCTGACAACAACCTCAAATCCCGAGTTGACATCTGCTCTTCTCTTCATTCTCGCCAACTTGTTTCACCTTTTTTGGATAGACTTGTGACTGGCGATGAAAAATGGATCTTTTATCGAAATGTTAAGCATCATAGACAGTGGATTGGTAAGGGGGAAGGACCCCAGCCACAGCCGAGAAGAGAACTTTATTGGCAAAATGTTCTTCTTTCAATCTGGTGGGATTGCCAAGGAATAATCCACTTTGAATTCTTACCACCTAATGCAAAAAATTAATGCTCAAATATACTGTCAGCAATTAGAGCGTTTGAACAAAGCTTTGAGGAAAAAAGACCTGCTCTAGTGAATCCAAAATGGGTGATGTTTCATCAGGACAATGTGCGACCACGCACAGCAAGAATCACGTCACAAAAGATCGAAGAACTTGATTGGGAGAAAATTCCTCATCCACCTTATTCTCCCAATCTTGCCCCTTCAGATTACCATTTGTTTCGTAGCTTACAGAATCATTTGGAAGAAACAGTTTTTGTAACACAGGAAGAGTTTAAAACTGACATTTGTGAGTTCTTCGAATCAAAGCCAAAATAATTTTGCAGTAATGGAATTAGTAAGCTTGTTAATAGATGGAAGAAAGTCATAGATAATCAGGGAAAATACATTGTTGATTGAATCTGTAATTAAATGTAACATTTGGTCACTTGTTTTCTTTATTCAAAATTCGGACAGAACTTATGGGATGACCTGATATATATTTTAAAATAAAAATCCACATTTCAATAAAAAATGTTTGCGGTTTATCTTCTCTTTAAAATATACACTTTTCTTTCATTGGACAACTATAACCGCTTCCATATATATATATATATATATATATATATATATATATATATATATATATATATATATATAAATATATAGATATATATATTAGATTGGTGCAAAAATAATGTGTTTTCTCACATGAAGTTGAATGTCAAAAAACAACATTATTTTTGCACCAACCTAATATACACACACACACACATTGATATATATATATATATATATATATATATATATATTTATCAATGTGTGTGTGTTTGTGTGTGTGTGTGTGTGTGTGTGTGTGTGTGTATTTGTATGAGGGAGAGACAAACAGGTAGAAAAAGTTAATTTATTTTAAAATAAATCAGTTTCAATATTTTAAACAAGGAGGCATTTTTATGAATAAATCATTATTAGAAAAAATGTTTTTTCTGGATTTATTTTTGATTTAGAATATTTCTAGTCTCTTTCATATCAGTTTGACAGGAAACGTTTATACAAAGATGTGAAAAGATTATACGATATATAGAAAAACAGTTCAAAAATATAAAAGTATTTATGTTGAAAAAGAGGAGGGAGATTCTGCTTAAAAATAATGTTTAAGTCAAGCAATATTAAAAAGAAAATCAAATAAAAAGAAAATTAAAAAGAAAAAAATATCACTGTTTCCGAATCAGAAAATTTGTCTGATGGTTATCTCGTAAACATTTTACTAATTCACTGTCTTTTTATTCACTTTGTGTCCATTACTCTTCTGTAAAACTGTACAAAGTTTTCTATTTCCAATTCCAAATCCATACCTTTTTCACTCCTTTTTCTGGAAACCCTCCCTAATCGATTATATCTTCAGTGAGGTAGCTGTATTCAATACACTTGACCAATTTCAGGTTGGTGGAACTATTTATAACAATAGTTGGAGATTTTGAATTCAGAGTTGTCCTTCTTCTAGAGTGATAGCCACCCAAGGATATAGGTTCCAGTATGCATTGCTATTTTACCCATAGCTGGAGGGAGAAGAGATGGATTCATACCTTTTTATAGGGTATTTGCACATAAGTGAATGTAACTAATTCTACTGGAATTTGAACTCTGCTCTCCAATTCCTCAGTCCAAGACGGTATTCATTACTCCACTGTGTCTCCACTGTTCTATTTACTTTTTAATAATAACGTGGGTAAGTAAATAGCATCAGCTCAATGTTTGTTTCACTATGAGAATTGCTGACAACATAATTGTGAGTACAATCTCTGGCCTAGACAGTGTGTTCTTGAACTTAGTAGAAATGGTCAAGCAATAACTGAGTAGTACTAAAAACAAGAACTAACTATAGATGACATCCATCAGTATGGACAGTGGATGGAGAACAGTCTACATTAATTAATTAAATCTCTCTACAAATCTACCATTCGTCCATGTATTGAATAACGTGGCCACATCTTGTCTGGTGCTACTGCTGTACATCTATATTGATAAAATCTCAAGAAGAATCTGTAATGTAATTGATCCTGACCAGGCATCTTGACTTCAGTCACTTTCTCACTGACGTTATGTGGATTCCCCCTGCTTTTCTACAACTATTTTCACGGCAACTGCTCTGACAAGCTTTTTTTCACTGGTACACCAACTACATGAATTTAAGTGTGCTACTAGTTTGGCATCTAGATTCCACCTTTTTATTGTTCAAATAGCTAAATGCAACTGCCACTTCTACTCCAACAGTTTCTTTTCTCACACTTCCCACCTGTGGAACTCCTTTCAATTTGCTTTCTTCATAAATACAATCTTCAAAAATTTAAATGCAAAATCAACTGCCATCTTCTGTCTTCTTGAATCCTGTTAATCTTTTGTTCTTTCCTCAATCCTCCTTATTTTCAGCCTTCTTTTTCACTTACACTCTCTGTTACCCACTGCGTACTAGTGGCATTACTACCATGTTTGGGGGTGAAATTATTAAAAAAAAAATCCAGAATTTTGTTTAAGCTACTCAGATCAATATACACCTGAGGAAATCTGGAGGACACAATGACTGAATTGTCATCGAAGCAACATAGATGAAAACAATAGTCCAAATATAAAAAGTGTAAATAATCCAATGTATTTTTCAGCTTTAACTAATCCACAAAAGGTTGATAATCCATAAAAAACAAACCAATCAATCAGTCTATTGATCAAACTGTATTACTTATAGCCATGATAATGAGTAAATTTTAAGGAAAATGGAAACAAAAGGGACAATTAGAATCAGAAAGAGACAGCTAAATTCTTTGGGACACAGAATAAGGAGAGAAGTCTTGGGAGATTTGATACTCACAAGGATATTTTGAAGGCAAAAGGGGACAGGGGAATTGTGGTAATAAAATAAACACATCCCATCTTACTTGTAACCATCCATCGCAATAAAATTAACATTTTTCAGCACTAAAGCAGAATAAATGCAATAAAGCTTCATAATCTTCTGAGTTGTTATTATATTACAAGAAGCACAAGTTTAAAATGTTGGACTTGTATAAATGGGTGGAGGAAAGGATGTTAAAAAGGCAAACATTATTAAGTGCTACAAAAGTTAGGAATTTGGGGATAGCCATATTTGCCCGTGTCCTGAAGGGATACTGCATATAGAAATAGATTGCTTGAATTTTAATCTGACCTCTTTTATTGTACCATAAGCAATCTAAGAGACACGAGGAAACATATAATACTAACACTGACAATTTTTTTATCTTACTAATGAGAGAGTACTACATTTTTCTGTTTCTCTTTCTCTGATTATCTGCCTTTGTTTATGTTATGAATATATTTTTCTCTTTTCACTGATGCAGACTACACACATTGAGTTTCCATTTATTATAATTCATTACATATGAGGATAAACTATTTAAATTTATCACATGATTTTTTATTCCATTTAATAAAAAATGCAGAATATATATATTTTTTGGGAGATTAATTTTTTTGGTATATTTAAAAGAAATCATAATTCTTTTTAGCTTATTTTGTTTTTTTTTTGTTTTTTTAGATACTGAATTTATAGAAGTTAAATTTGTCTACTTTTTTTTACTGGTTGACATTACTACCACAAATTACATATTTTTTAGAAATTCTGACATACAATTCTGGTAAGCACACCTCAAAATGAAACAAATTAGTTCATTTTAGCTTGTTAAATATTCAAAATGTCTGCACATGAGAGGAAAACAGAATTTTAAACTCTCATATTCTCTCTTCATTTAGAGTTTTGGTGTAAGCATCTTCTAAGGAATCAATCGATCCTTTATCTGACATCTTTTCTTACTACTATAAACATTATTTTTTGTATATTCACGTTTGAGTATATGCTCTGTTTTTTTAAATAGAAGAATTACATCTTACATTTGTGTAATCAATAGTCTTAATAAACAAAATGACTCTCTGAGGATACCCAAATTTGATTGGTTCCTTAGGAAGTACTATGATTATTTTTTTTTTTTAAAGCTTTTCACCCCAGGCAAGGCTGGAAGCCACTAGCACACAAGGGGTTACAGAGGATTTGGAGCAAGAGCAAATAGGAGTGTTAGAGGAAAGGATGTGGAGAAGGATAGAGGATAGATCAAGGCAACTGGAGATGTCGATTGACGATACACTTGAATAGTTGGAGATCATAGTCATCAGGGAAACAGGAATGAGGAAGGGAGTTCCATAGGCATGAGGTGCAAGATATGAAGCTATTGGAGTAAAAGAGACATCTACATTTAACAGTTTCAACAGTGAAAGGGTGGGAGCGGGATGCCAGCCTCGTAGGACGCTTGAATTCATGGAGCCTGGAAAAAAGCTATAGCAGTTTGAATATGAAAATATGTCCAGATACAAGCTTTTGAGACAAATAATTGCATCTTGTGAAGGTGTGACATTCTCTGTGTGTAAAGTATACCAGATCACACTGGTCTCACCTACAAAGGAGGACAAAAGTTCTAACCCTGCAGGAGAGGTCATTTTCTTTATTAAGTCTCACAATTGCTCAGATCTTATTCATCTATGTGAAAGATTATGCATTGTTTGTTTCTGTTTCATAAGTAAATTCTATCATACATTAAATATTTGGTCTTTTTGTCATGTAATGTTATTTTGCAATGATATATCAATAAAGCATTATCAATATATTCGAAATCTGTTGTTTCAGAAAATACATTGACGAGAATCAAATTCAAGAAACTTTAAGAACAAACAAGCTAAAATTCTGTTAGGAGGTGATCCTATCATTCCTTGTTCTGGTGTCTTTAATAAAACCACATTGTTCTTGTCTAATTTTGCCACATACTCTATTCATTAGAGTTAATATAAGTTATTTATGTGACTCATTAGGCTGATTGTCTGATGGAGTTTGCATTCATTTGCACCTAGCTTCTTAGGCAGTGCTATGAAATGGATCTACTTAGGTCTTCCAGTATATCATCACTATCATATATTTCATTATGCATGTAATTTTGTCAATGCCTAAATCATCTAAAGTTATCAGATTTCTATTCTGATTTCATCTGGTCCATCTGCTTTGTTCTTGTTCAATTTGGCCAGTGCAAATTTCAATTCAGATTTTGATATTTCTGGCCCTCTTTCATCACGGAAGAGTTCTCCAATGTATTCGCTCCATCTTTGGAGTATGTGTTTCCTTCTCTAATATCAGTTTCCAGTTCTTGGATTTTATGCATCTTGCTGATCATCATGTCTCTTGTGCTGTTCTCCTATTTTTTATGCATATCTGCTTTATCTGTGATGCCCATTCTTTCTATCACTACACAATCTTCATTGAGTCATTCCTCTTTTGGTTGCCTGCATTTGCTGCTGGTTTATTTGTGTAATATCTAATTTTCTGTACCATACTTTGGCATTGTTTGTTAAGACACGGCGGTGGAGGATAGGGGCTCCTAACTTGTCGCTCCAAAATGCACCACAAATGTTCAATAATATTGATATCTGGAGATTGGGGAGGCTACTCCATGTTTTCTAGCTCCCTTTCATGCTCTTCATACCAATTCTTAACCACTTGAGCGGTATGTATTGGAGCATTATCATCTTGGAAGATGCAGTCACCATCAGGGAATAAAGTCTAGGCCATTGGATGAATATGATCTCCCAAAATGTTCAGGTAATCTTTGCTGTTGTTTCTACCATGCAGGGCAACTATTGAACCAAGACATTTCTATGATATGGCGGCCCAAACTATCACTGATCCACCTCCATGCTTCAATGTTGGAAGAAGGCAGTCAGGGTTATAAGTTTCTTTGAGCTGCCTCCACACATAAACTTGCCCTGAAGTTGAGAAAAGAGAAAAACTAGGCTCATCTGAGAATACAACTTGCTTCAATTAGTCTGCAGGCCAGGCATTATGATCTCTGCACCACTTCAACCTCTTTTGAATGTTGCTAGTGGAGAGAAGAGGTTTCTTTACAGTGGCTCTTCCATGATATGCAGCTTTATAGAGCTCACGATGAACAGTTTTAGTAGAAACTGGACTATTCAGATGATTATTCAACTCAGCAGTCACTTTGGCCGCAGTAGTCTGATGATTTTTTGCCACATGGTGTATCAATGCACATCAGTTCTTGTCAGTAAGTTTGCAAGTCTGGCCCGAATTGCTACGGTTGCTAGAGGTTTTGCCCTGTTTCTCAAATTGTGTCATAGTTCTTGATATGGTAGCTCTTGAAAAATCAAACAGTTCAGCAACCTTAGTGATCGAGTCTCCTGCCATGTGAGCTTCAACAATTTGCCCTTGTTCAAACTTTTATCTTAAATTTTACTAAATTCTATAAATAAATAAGCCAAAGACAGTAAATTAGATAAATAAATGTATTTCCAATAGATATAACTTGCAATTACAAAGTTTTAGTTAAAGTTCTTAATATCATAGGTCTTTGAAATATAGGAGTGGAATTTGCACCTGTTCCAAAATATTTTGTCTAACCCCTATATATATATATATATATATATATATATATATATATATATATATATATATATATGAATAGATAGATAGATACTATTGTTCACTCAATACTAGACACAGTAAGAGCTATTCAAGGCAGAGGGTTACTGAATAATATTCTAAGTGTGTAAAGGGAGGGTGTAAGAAGTGTCTATTATGAGGATAGATAACAATTGACCCAAGACTTGAAGAGGCTAAAATCCTAGTGTTTGGAGAAGCAACCTCTTGGGAGCCTGTTCCCCAAAGTGAAAGTTTTAAGAAAGAAGTTCTGTGAGTGAAACTTCTTCCTTACCAATGGAATATGAATGGAATAAGGATCAGTGTATGTGACATGCCTGTTCCTAGTTATGAAAATAAACAGTTGGATCAAAAGAAAGTAGTTTGTCTGAACATTTGGAATTAAAATTGTGATAGAGTAGTGAAAGGTTAGTAAAGTTTCATCTTTGGCAAGAAAATAATTTTTCATCCACAAAGCTGTGTAAATATTTTTTTTTAAACTCTGTCAAGGCTCTATAGTCTCCTATATGTTGATTTTTTTTATCTGTTATTCAAGCTACATTTTTATATTCCCTGTCACAATTGCATAGTATATTATATATTCGATTCATATTTATATTTTTCTCTGAAAAAGATGTAACTTGGATGGAAATTATGGGCATTAGTTTCACTGTGAAAATGGTTCCTTGATTTTCTTTTGTAAGTCAGTCCTCCTCAATAGCATAACCTCTGTAAATTTAGAGTCTGTCCTTATATCTGAAGCTCTTGGTGTTAATTGAAACTGCTGTTCTTTATGAAGATAAAGTGTACATGGTCCAGTTAATCCTGCAGTGCCACTGCTTATAACTTTTAATTGATGTGGAATGCATAATCCTTAGATTAACAGTTTATTGCATTAGAACATTTCTATTATCTCATGTCAAACATATTCTCTTTATGCTACATGTATATAAGAATGTGAGTAAATTAAACTCCTTGAATTAACTTCTTTTAAGGGGTTCTTTGGTACCATTTTTAATCTGACTCTTTTGAGAAGAGTCACTTCAGTAGGATGCCTGAAATTGTTTTTTTTTTTCTGTTGGTGCAGCATTTTTCCGATGTCTAATATGACAGACATTTTCTCTTTTTATTGAAGTGAAAATAATTCAATAATTGAAATCACAAAACATCATAATTTTATTAGTAAGTATTTTCTGGCAAATTTATGTTGATGGCCCTTTTGCAAATTGAATCTTAAAGTATGAAAGTTTAGACAAAACTCTTCCAATTATTTCATGCTTTCTTTCTTATCATTTTGTGCTTTCTTTTTTCCATTGCTTTACCTCTAATACATTAATTGGCATTCTCTATTTGTTATGTTGCTTTCTTTTTTCATCTTTTTTCTTTTGTCTCTCTTTGTGTCTTTTAATCATTCTTTTTTCTTTTATCTTCCATTCCTTTATCTTTCATTCCTTTTCCTCCTTTCTTTTTTCTTCTTTCTTTTTCTCTCTTTTTCTTTTACTTGTTTCTTCTTTCTTTTTCTCTCGTTTTTCTTTTTCTTTCTTTCTTCTTTCTTTTTTCTTTTTCTGTTTTTCTTTTTCTTTTTCTTTCTTTTTTCTTTTTCTTTCTTTTTCTCTTTCTATTTTTCACTTTCTCTTTTTTTTGCAATCTCAGCGAACACTCGTTGCCTCTTTTGTAATGTCAACGAAATACTTGTCACATTCATAATACTTGTTATAGTAGAGACTTTGTAACCGCAGATACAACTGTAGTAATGCCGTTAAACAATACCAGTGTCAGACGCCTTCGAATAACACTCACACTAATAGTACTTGCTTGATAATACTCATTTGAAAAATAACCACCGCATAGTGATCCGAATAGTAATCTGTTTAGTGATCACTTAGATGTCATGCTAATTCCCATATATATACATTTCCTTTACCATCACGTGATCCACTTATTCAAAATGGGATCGCCTGTGTTTACTCTCTGGTGATCTGTGTTCAAACGTAAGTGTCAGCAGCAACACTTGATTCCTACATAACACTTTCTCTCTTTTTCTATTTCTTTCTTTCTTTCTTTCTTTTTTCTTTCTTTCTTTCTTTCTTACTTCTCTCTCTCTCTCTCTCTCTCTCTCTCTCTCTCTCTCTCTCTCTCTCTCTCTCTCTCTCTCTCTCTCTCTCTCTCTTTGTGGCCTGTAATCATTCTCATTCATTTTCTGTATTTTCAGTGTCTTTCTTTTTCGTTCACTCTTTCTTTTCCTTTCACTCTCTTTCTTTCTTTAATCATGTAATTATTAATAATAGCAGTAACATAGGCTAATTCATGAGTAATCTAGTTGAATATTTACTTCTATAGATTGGTAAAAGCCTAGGTAAATCCTGGACAAAATTCTGATTCTCCCCACTTAAATGTTTAGTAAAACATAATTTTCCCATACCGAATCATCCTGGTCTGTCTGTATTAAGTGAAGTTTAATAATAATAATAATAATAATAATAATAATCATAACAACAACAGCAGCAGCAGCAGCAGCAACAACAACAACAACAACAGTAGTAGTAGTAGTAGTAGTAGTAGTAGTAGTAGTAGTAGTAGTAGTAGTAGTAGTAGTATTGAAATATAACAAAGCAACTCATAAAGATTCTAAGAAAACCCCTGACTGGGTATGAATGGCAATCTGTTGATAGCTGTAGAAATAATTTGGTTTTGACAGAACTTTATTATAAACAGAAACCAAAATCTGAGACTATGAATTTTAAGTGTATCATTCTATCTTGGTTATATCAAATCACATCATGATAACCAAAGATAAAATATCTGTTAGGCAGTAAATGGTAATGTTCCAATGGTTGTCAGGGAATTAAATTGGAAGCTGGTAAAATATCTGGACACTAATATTGTCTACGAGGCTGGCATCCCATTCCCACCCCTTCACCGTTGAAACTGTTAGATGTAGACCTCTCTTCTACTCCAATAGCTTCATGTCTCGCACATCTCGCCTGTGGAACTCCCTTCCTTATCCCTGTTTCCCTGACAAATACAATCTCCAACTATTTAAGTGTAACGTCAATCAACATCTCGAGCTGCCTTGATCTATCCACTTCCCTTCTCCACATCTTTTCACCTTTCATTCCTATCTGCTCTCGCTCCAAATCTTCTGTAACCCCCTTGCCTTGCTCGATCCACTATCTTTCTCCACATCCTCTCCTTTACCACTCCTATCTGCTCTTCCTCTAAACCTTCTGTAGCACCTTGCATGCTAGTGGCTTCCAGCCTTGCTTGGGGTGATAAGCTTAAAAAAAAAAAATTAGTATAGTAGATAAAGAAACTGAATATAGAATAAGTCACACTAGGTGTATTTTTGTCCAACACCACAATTCTACAATAGCAAAACATTAACTTAAGAACTTGTCATGTTCTTAAATAACTTTGTCAGATGTAAACTCTCACATCAATGACATGCATGGTATCCAGTTCATTAAAAATGCCCGAACTGTCAGCTATATGAAACTGTTTTATTATATCAATGGTTTGAAGAGGTTTCAATCACATGAACCCAATAGGTCTTAAAGAGGACTATCTTTCATCCAACTGCTTCTACAGAATCACAAAGAACTTTACAAAATAACAGAAGTCATATCATTTGAAAACTTTCAAAAGCAACTACTAAAATTGATATGGAAGTTGAAGAGAAAATAACTTTCAACACGACCTGAAACAAAAGTTCAGGAAGGAACCCTCAACCCATCAGTAATAGAAACAGTCATAACAAATAGTGAACTTGAGAAATCTATTTTCCTGAAAATATTACCATTACACCAAACTGAACTAATTCTAATTTAATCACTATTTTGATCAACAATATATAGTGCTCTCAAATCTTATCCGTTTTCTTGTTAGCATTAACATGACGTGAAAACTTTTATGTTTATTAACATGTTTCCTTCTGGTGTCAGTTTAAACTGACACCTACTTTTTTCATTCATTGTGACAGTTTTGCATAAAGTTCAATTTTGTTTTGTTTTTTATTTCAGCTAAAAACTTGGAAATTTCTCAACATATTTCAGTGAAAGATTTATTTTCCCAAATTATAGTTTCGAATTACTTTGTTACATAAATCCATTTCTTTGGTGTAATTTATTTTAATACATATAATTCTGACGAATCCTTCAACAATGTATTCCCCTTCATTGTTTATGACCTCCTGCCAATGATGCACTAACTCTTAAATGTCTTGATGATAGAAATCACTAAGTTTTGAAATTCATCAACCCATGTTTTATGCTTCGCATCATTGTTGAATAAAATGATGATAATCTAAAAGGGACTAAATCAGGAAAATATGGTGGGTGTGGCAGAACTTCCCAACTGAGCTCTCCAATTACATTTTTCTAACATAGGGGGAAAACATTGTCATGTTGAATAACCACACACTGTATTCCAGCTTAATTACCTCTTCGAGCCTGTTCCTTTGTTCAACAGAAAACTTGACTTTGGTTGTTCTAGACCTTACCCATTGAGTGAAGATGACAAGGGACAGTAACATGAGAGTTTGTCATCTACTAAGCTAATTCCCTAGTGGCCTAGCATGGTTCTTATTTAATTGGCATGTGCATTTGGTTCTTATCAAATTGAACCAGTTGGCCAGAATGCTGGAAGTCTGTGAGTTTGAATATCTGCTTTTTGAAACCTGGTAAGTTTTCTGTTTTCACTTAAAAAAAAACTATAGTTTATAGTTTAGATATATGAAAAAAAGATATTTAATGTAATGAGCTTCACAGCAGCTTAATTTAATCTCTTATTGGGGTATTTTTTGGTTTAGCAGATTAAACACATGCTGACATATTGAAAAAAGAAGGTCCAAGTTCAAACTGACAGTAATAAAATACAATAAAAATGATTTTTAAAAATTTAAAAGAATACATTTGAGTGGAACACAGGTAAAAAGAAAAATCATAAAGAAAATAGTGTAAAAAAAAAAATGAATAAAAAGAATAATATCATCTCAGAACTACTGACATTACAGAAAGAACTAAGAAATTATCAACTAAAATAGTATGATAAAGGGAAAAATAACCACGGTCTTGCTTACCAGTTAGCAGCTCCATTTCTGAATACAGTCCAAAATCAGCCATCAGGAGGAACCATAACAGCCAGTTTCGGCGCCTTTTCCTCTACTGTATTCTGCTATGATGGGGCCTCTCCATTGTAGAGGTTTCTTTTGGATTGGTGCTAACTGCTCTTTATCACCATCAATTGTTTTCCAACCAACTGTCATCATTACACTTTAACCAGATGAAAAGTGATGCTTTTTTCCGCTGTCTCCTGAAGATCTGCTACCACATTTTTCACAAAAAAGATGAAGATACTAGTTAAAATAATATATAAGATAATGAAAATAAAACATCCCAGAACAAAAAGGATGAAGGCATTAATTCAAAAAAATATATATTAATGAAAGTACATCAGTTCGGAACTATTGACAGTAACATATATCACAAAAAACAGTTACAAAAGCAATAAAGATAATAAAATAGATCATCTAAGATCATCAGCAATACAAACAAAATTTACAATAAATCATTTAAAACATTGTGTAAAAAAGAAAAAAAGATAATGATAATAGTTTAAATGATATATAGGATAATGAAAATACTTCCTTTAGGAATTTTAAAACAATCACTCTCTTGCTTCTGACAAGTTCAAACATTGTTTAACTTTATCATAAAGCAAGAATTAGTGATAAAATGTATGATTATTAGTATAGTTATTGCCACATAAATCACTGTCAGGTCCATGTTTGTTCAATATATTTTTTTCATTAAATTCTGATAGAAATGAGAAACAATAAAATCCCTGACCTTGGTTTGAAATTCATTGAAATTATTCATACATTTTATAACCTGTTTGACATTTATACAAAATAGAATTAAAAAAAAATATCTTTGTTAAAAAGCTCACAGTAAAAGTAAAAGAAACCCCATATACAGATTGGCAAAAGGAATTGATCAAAAGATAAAGGTGGGGAGGATGTTTCGTTGATCTTCCTGTTCAAGTGATCTGCACAATGTGTTTTTAATTGATATAAGGATGCTCACATCTCGAAGCTATCGAAATTAACAATGGAAGTACAAAATGAAAGAACTTTTCGAATGAATCCAAGAGAGAAAGCCCAATAATGAAAAAAAAACAGTTAAGGACTTTTACTCTAGATGCAGGTCACCATGACCATTTGGTGCTGTATTCACCAGAAAAATAGATCTTACCAAACACAAGCTTTTGATTCATGCCTATCTATTTCCATTAAGACATAATATCTTTCTTCCCTCTGGGTTATCTCGCCTCCTGCTACTAACAACAAAATCTCTGCTTTTCTTTGTTGTTTCACTCACCAGCATCTTGAAGTCTTTCTTTCTCCTCTGGCAATTTGTTTTTTCCATCCTCATTTCAACTCTCAGCAGTGCTTTTCCTTCCTCTACAATCATCAGCATTTAGTTTTGCTTTCATTCTTTCAATATATTTTCTCTTTCTTCCTTTTTTAGTTGATGTCTTTATCTCACAATCTTTCTCTTTTTTACACAGTAATTCTAATTCCTTTTTCGTCTTTATTAACTCATTCCTTTTTCTCTATTTTCTTTGTTCCTTTGTAATTCACTTTTTTTATTATTCTTCTTTATTGTTTCTTCTTCATTGTTTCTTTTCCATTCATTTCTTCTCTTTTTCTTCTGTGTTTCTTCTTCTTTTCTGCTTCTATTCTTCTTCTTTGTTGCTTCTTTCTTTCTTCTTTTCCTCTTCTATTATTCTTCTTTTCTTCTTTTCTTCTTTCCTTCTTCTTTTCTTCTTCTTTACTTCTTTTCCTCTTCTATTCTTATTCTATTCTTCTTCTTTTCTTCTTTTCTCTTTTTCTCCTTTTCTCTTCTCTTCTTTTTGTCTCTTCTCTTCTTTCTCCTTTTCTCTTCTTCTCTCTTCTTATCTTCTCTTTTCTTCTCTTCTCTTTTCTACTTTTCTTCTTTTTTCTATTTCTTTTTCTTCTTTCTTGACTTTTCTCTACTCCTGTTAAATGCTATCTTTTTCTTCATTTATTTCTGTTTTTCTTTAGCTCTTTACTTTTTTCTCTTATTCTGTCATTTATCTTTTTCTTTTTTCTTTTCCTTAATCAATTTTCCCCTATTTCTCTCTTATGTTTCTCTCCCTCGTCTTTTTGCTTTATTTTTTTTTTACTTTTGTTTCAGTTTGTTTTCCATTTTTCTCTTTTTCCATTATTCAGTACTTCTAGAAACTAAACTATCTTTTTGATACATTCTTTTTCTGTGTTTTTCCACATCATCCTTCATGAACATTATTCTCTTTTGTCCTCCATCATGACTGCTCATAGCACAATATATATATATACAGGGGTTGGACAAAATAATTGGAACAGATGCAAATTCCACTCCTATATTTCAAAGACCTATTATATAAAGAACTTTAACTAAAACTTTGTAATTGCAGGTTATAACAATTGGAAATACATTTATTTATATAATTGACTGTCTTTGGCTTATTTATTTATAGAATTTAGTAAAATTTAACATAAAAATACGACATCTCCAAGTTTGAAAAAGGGTAAATTATTGAAGCTAGCTTGACAGGAGCCTCGATCCCTTCGGTTGCTGAACTGTTTGGTTTTTCAAGAGATACCATATCAAGAACTATAACACAATTTGAGAAACATGGCAAAACCTCTAGCAACCGTAGCAATTCGGGCCAGACTTGCAAACTTACTGACAAGGACTGATGTGCATTGAAACACAATGTGGCAAAACATCATCAGACTACTGTGGCCAAAGTGACTGCTGAGTTGAATAATCATCTGAATAGTCCAGTTTCTACTAAAACTGTTCATCGTGAGCTCTATAAAGCTGCATATCATGGAAGAGCCACTGTAAAGAAACCTCTTTTCTCCACTCGCAACATTCAAAAGCGGTTGAAGTGGTGCAGAGATCATAATGCTTGGCCTGCAGACTAATTGAAGCAAGTTGTATTCTCAGATGAGCCTAGTTTTTCTCTTTTCCCAACTTCAAGGCAAGTTTATGTGTGGAGGCAGCTCAAAGAAACTTATAACCCTGACTGCCTTCTTCCAACATTGAAGCATGGAGGTGGATTAGTGATAGTTTGGGCCGCCATATCATAGAAATGTTTCGGTTCAATAGTTGCTCTGCATGGTAGAAACAACAGCAAAGATTACCTGAACATTTTGGGAGATCATATTCATCCAATGGCCCAGACTTTATTCCCTGATGGTGACTGCATCTTCCAAGACAATAATGCTCCAATACATACTGCTCGAGGGGTTAAGAATTGGTATGAAGAGCATGAAAGGGAGCTAGAACACATGGAGTGGCCTCCCCAATCTCCAGATATCAATATTATTGAACATTTGTGGTGCATTTTGGAGTGACAATTTAGGAGCTGCTATCCTCCACTGTCGTGTCTTAAAGAGCTAGAGCAGGTGTTAATGGAAGAATGGCTGAAAATTTCTCTGGATGAAGTCTGGAAGCTGTATGATTCCATTCCTAGACATATTAAAACTGTATGTGAGGCTAAAGGAGGACCAACTCCATATTAAATAAATTTTCTTTGAATTTAACAAGTGTTTCAATTATTTTGTCTAACCCCTGTATATATATGTTTGCATTATATGTGTGTGTGTGTATATATATATATATATATATATATATATATAACTTTTTCCTGTAGACATAGGGATTATTCCTTTCTAGTAGCAGACATAGAAAACTCACCCAAATCTTTGTTTACAAAGCCAAGCCATAATGATATATATATATATATATATATATATATATATATATATATATATATAATTATTTATTTGAATATTACAACATAAATATGTTATAAAATCACGACAAAAGTAGCCATTTTGTTTCAACACTTCTAGTGTCTTATCAATTTTGATTGGTCACTCTAGCTTATGTAACAGCGTTTACTCCTGGCTAAGGATCGTTGATTAATTTGAAACTTTTAAAACCATTTATTCTATATTCTACATCGATCACTTGATAAGACACTAGAAGTGTTGAAACAAAATGGCTACTTTTGTCGTGATTTTATAACATATTTATGTTGTAATATTCAAATAAATAATTATATCTGCTCTACTATGTATTGAGCACTCTTTAAAGAATATTAATTGTTGGTTATTGGATCTCACTCCGTACTTACCAATCCTAAACTTGGGTATATATATATATATATATATATATATATATATATATATATATATATATATATATATATATATATATATATACTTAAAAGCTGGCTCCTGTGGAGGGTTTGTGATTGGGCCATCATCACAATAGGTACGAAAGACTAGATGTGTTAGGCAACAATAAACTACAGAAGAACTCAAAATTGATCACTGCATTTAATTATTGCATTAATATTTAAGCTTACCTTTTCAATGTTTAACAATAATTCTTCTGACACGACTTAATTTAAAGACAATCTGTTATATCCAGGTCCTTACTTTCTCTACAAACAATTATTTTTATTTCATGGGCAACTTTTGCTGGATTTTTCAATTAATTTCGATTATTTGCAAATTTATTTCCAAGTTATAAAAATTGTTTGCAAAAAAAACAAAACATTTGTCACAAAAAATCATGTAAAAAATAAATTGATGAAAACAATTGCAGTAATGAAAACATGGGAATCCCAAATTTCAGGACTGCAGGTCTGGATCTGGCCGGGGATGTTTTTAATTTACTCATGGAGTCAGCTTAATTTCAGAATGTTATGATATGTTGGCCTCTGGACTCTTAGAGTAAAGTTGAAAAAGTGCGATACACTGACATTGGAATTTATTACATAGAAGGAGATGAGCTATTGAGAGTTGTGTTCCTTTGATTGAAAAGTGTAACACAGTGACACACTGACAGTGGCATTTATGATATATATATGTGTGTGTGTGTGTGTGTGTGTGTGTGTGTGTGTGTGTGTGTGTGTGTGTGCATGTGTGTGTGTGTGTGTGTGTGTATATATAGTAGGCTGATGAAGGAAATTCAAGAGATAAAAAACAACAAAAATAATACTGATAATAGGACTAATAATATTTATTGTATATTGGTAAGTCTTTTGACCAATTGTTTGGTTCGTTGTTGTGTTTTACAGCATATCAACCTCATTGGGTTGTCAATGTGGACAACTTTTTTTCCTGGTAATATTTTGTTTTGTCAAAGATCTATTTCTGGTAATATTTTTTTCCTCAAAAATGTATAGCTGGTAATATTATTTTAAAACATGTATTGCTGGTAATTTTTTTTTTTCAAAATCATATTGCTGGTAATAGTTTTTTTTTTTCTTCAAAAATTTATTTTTGTTAACAGTTCTTTTACAAAGTATCTCTGGTATTAAAACCCATTTTTACACTTTTATAAAGCTTTTTACGTCAGTTTCGGGATTAACTATTTGCCCATAGCTGGGACCCTAACAGGTGCTACCACCCCAGGTCAGGGTGCACCTGGGAACATCAGCAATTAAGAGGTGGTTCCACGCTCCTCAAAACCTCCTGATCAGAGGCCATGCTGTTGGATATAGTTTATCGTCTTACCCAGGACGCGGATGTAGTTAATCGTCATACCCAGGACGGAGACCAATTGTAAATATGATAAAAAAGATGCTAAAAATCAGAATTTTCCTACATTCTTGTGTCCTTTTAGAATGAGAAATATATAAAAAAATGTAGTAATCATTGGTGGGGGATATTTCTCACATATGATGAGATCTAGTAATTTTATGTTAGTTGTTTGCTTGATCAAGGTTGTAAAGGGTTCGTAGAATCCATTTTGTAAAAACTGTATTCATTGAATATGCCTAAATTCTTATTTAAATCTAGAATATGTGAAAATACACTAATATATTTACATATTATAAAAAACATGTGGACAATCTATATATATATATATATATATATATATATATATATATATATATTTATGTTAATAAAAACACCGATCAAAAAAAAATAAAAATAAAAAAATAAATAAATATATAAGATAAAAAATTAAAATAAAAATAAATAAAAATAAGCAAAACAATTTGACCCAAATAAATAAACAAATAAACGACTTCTGGTAAAATAACCGCGATAATAGACAACCCACAATAAGCCATATAAAGAAATTTTTAGTATGTTAATAAAAACACCGATCAAAATAAAAAATAAAAAAATAAATATATAACATAAAATATAAAAATAAAATTAAATAAAAACAAGCAAAATAATTTGACACAAATAAATAAATAAACGACTTCCGGTAAAATAACCGCCAAAATAGACTATCCACAATGCACCACTGACCTGTATATATAAATAGCCGAGAAAAATAACAGCACTAGTTGCCTGACGATTGCATCTAGCATGAAACAGACTGTTGCCTCTAAGTGTTGATTACTATGTTCACTTTTATATTTACACATGCTCTGTCTCTGATATTGAGCACTTTATCCCATAAATATAGCACACTTTAAGACTATATTTCTTCTATATATATATATATATATATATATATATATATATATATATATATATATATATATATAAACAAACAAATAAAATTAAATCTTCATGTTATATTTTCCAAGATGGAGTTGTGTGGTTTTCAGAGCCACTTTTCAGGAACTTTTTGTAAAGATATATATAATACATGTCTGTATGTGTATCCCTGATGTCATATTTTGTATGCAAGTGAATTATTCCATAATATAATTGACATTAACCAGCATAGGTTAGTCAATGTATTAAAATATATTTAGATTTATCTGAAAATATAACCTGTCAGTTTCAGAAGCTCTCATCTTTAAAAGTGTTGGTAATAATGTTTTGGTAGATTTCATTTTTTTTAATTATACAAAGGGCAACATTGTTTTTTACTTAACAATAAATCCCAAAGATATAAAAACAGAAACATATATTTGATTAACACAATATCGCTTACCATTTTCATTGATGTGATGTGTCCCTTCAGGACATGGTGATCATGGCTCTCCACAATTTCCTGTCCATTATAGCTCATAGAAAATTTTGTCTTTTTGTTAATTCTCTTAAACTCTGTTCTGCTAAACATATATACAAACTTGTTAGGTAGGTTATTCGTCATTTTCATCTGTTCATCTTGCCTCCAATATGTCCTGTGAGTGTTAAATTTTCCAAGCCTTCTTTCCTCATTATGTACCTTTGAAATTTCAACTATCTCTTCCTGATATTAAGTATAAGTGTCCTTTTTGTTTTCATTTTCTCTAAAACTGTTGTTGTTCACATGTTCAGTCCATGGTATCCTCAGTAACATTCTGAGAACCACATTTCTGTTGCTTCATGTCTCTTCTCTATCTGTGAGGAAGTCGAAATGAAATATCCCCTAAGGATGGAAAGGAGAACAATTTACACTTCTTTCTTTCTATGTGCAGTGTCCTTTCAGGATGTAGGCAATCATGGCACTCCACTTCCCCCTATCCCTTGTAGCTCTCAATAAGTTTTGCTCCTCTGCCAACTCACACAGACTACGTTCTGTCATCCACTTCCTCAGCCCGCCAGATATGGCATGCATTGCTTTCTGTTGTCTCTCTTTCCCTCTATTCGACCAGTGAGTATCAGATTCTCTAGGCCCTCCTTTCTCATTACGTAGATTGAAAAAGGTTACCAAGTATGAGGACAGACACTTGAAGAAGGCCAGAGAGTACAAGAGCCAAAAAATTGTGAGTAAAACAACCAAGACGAGCATGGTGAGCAAAGATAATGATAATTCTTTAACTCAAAAATTCTGATATCCTTGATAAAATCCAAAGAAGAATCTGCAATGTTATTGGTCCTGACCTGGCATATCAGCTTCAGTCACCAGTATAATGTGATATCTCTGTGCCTTTTTGATAAATCCTACCATAGTAAATGTTCTGATGAACTCTTCACTATCGTACATAGCCTCTATATATATGAAAGAAGCAATTGAAATCTCTGGGGCACATAATGAGGAAAGAGGGCTTAGGAAATTTGACACCCAGAGGATATGTTGAATGTAAGAGGACTAGAGGAATGCAATACATAACCTACCTAATGAGCTTGTGTATACAGATGGCAGAACAGAATTTAGGAGAAATTACAAAAAGACAAAATCTAATATGTACTACAAGGGGCAGGAAATTGTGGAGAGCCATAATCGCCCATGCCCTGAAGGAGCATGGTACATAGAAACTTTATTCAATTTTGTGTTACTTATTTCTTCCAAGTATCTAACTTCTCTGCATTACCAAGCACAGGGATTGAATTCTCAACTACCAGGGAATTAAATATTTTTTACCAATACTTTGATCAACTAGACCATGTGTATTTTTGACAATTAGAGTGGTGTAATTTTGGAAGCTAACACTTAATGTTTTGATCCCAGTCACAGAATCCTATGAATGTTCTGATTCTGATGGAATTTTTGTTTGAGTGAGTCTTCTTTCTTAATCAGATCTCAGATTAGCATTCATTGAAAGGATTTTCATTGTCTAACAGTTAATCCTTTCAGTCATTTAATCCTTCAAGGATTAACTCTGTTATTTTGATTTAATTCCACAAGACTTACATCCATATATTGTCAACAATACTATGCTTCAATATCTCTCCTTAACATTTTGATATTCCTCAAATTTTATTTTTATGTATGGAGTTGGTTCTTTCTTTGTATTCTTTGCCACAACTGCATGGGATTGAATACATTCTATTCCTAATCAATTTTTTCTTTTTGATTCAGGAAGATATTTAACTGATTTTGAATACTCTCCTGATGTTTTATAGATCACAAAGACCTTGAATCTATATACAATCTGTGACAAATATTTTTATTGTCCTCAACTTTTCTGTACATGCTTGTAGAATTATGCCTGTAGGGGTATTTGTGCACTATAAAATATTGGGACAAGCAACAAAGGTTGTCAGATTTTATTACTGATTAAATTGACCACACAATTATATTCAATATTGATAGTGTGTTCTCATGCTTTGTCTATATGATGATAAAGTAGGGTCAATTAAGAAATAGATTCTGGATTTCATTAACACTTTCAATGCCAAAACTGAAAAGTACTCAATAACATTCATGTTTCAGGTAGTTGCTGGGTTGAAAGTAGATTCTGAGACTCTTAGAATAGTTGTGTATGAAAACCTGTGCTTTACATCATACACAGGGATGCCAAAGATCCTCATGTATTTTAGGACTATGGAAAGATGCCAAAAAGTGCTCAAGTACCTCAAGAACTGTATGGAATGGTAAAATATAAACTAATTTGAATACATATGTATCATATAAATGACATCATGCGTAAAACAGTTTACAAAATTGCAAGGATCTAGGCAACAAAATTTTGTCTACAATACTGAAATATAATTCTTGATGGTTCTTGAAAATTGTCAGTTAAATCCAACAAAAATTGTTTATATATATATAAATATATATATATATATATATGATGAAAATGTGGAAAAGACAAAGCAAAATCCAAATATGTGAGTTTACTGTTTTTTATTTTGTTTTTTGTTTTTCTGTCAACGTCAGACATTTCAGTCTAATGCAGTTGAAATGCACTGAAACCAAGTTGCATCTTTGTAGTGAGTAAAATGGTTTTGTCTATATGATAAAATTATAATAAATAAATAATTATCGCTCTACTATCTGTATCGACCTCCTTTTTGAATTAACGCTGTGAACGTTGGAATTTATATATTACTTTCGTTCTCATCGCATCAGATATATATATATATATATATATATATATATATATATATATATAGTTTTATGGTGGTTAAATGAAACAGTCAAATATAAGCTGGCATGTACACATATGCTGGTGTGCATACGCAGGCAAGCAAATAAATAATTGTCAAATTTATGCATGAGGTGTAAACATAATAGTGCTCAACGTGGTTATACAGAGCAAAGATATGTATTAATTGGTGTATATATACGTGTACCTACGTTTTGGTATCCAACTATAGTTTTGCTTGTTGGTGTTCATGAGCTGGGATCACCACCCAGAAAAACTACAGTCACACATCAAAATATAGGTACAAATATATGTACAAATTAATATATATATATTTTTTTTGTCATCCACAGACTGTTTCACTGTTTATATGTATATATATATATATATATATATATACTATGCTATACTATGCCCAAAAGTTTCAGACCTACCCTGTGAATTTAATAATTAATAACTTTGATACCTTCTTTAGATTAATTAACTCATACTCAACTAGGCTACTGTAAATATTTAATCCATTAGCATGGTATCCATTTTTTAAGGGAGAGATTAACTAAAATTTAATATCTTATATTTCAATGAGTACCAGTAGCCAGCAAGGTGGATTAGGCAAAATAGGCTTAACAATAATGGTTTAATTTCGTTATTATTATTATTGAGTATATAGTAAAACCCTTCAGGAGGAGGAGGTCCTTCCTGCTCAAAGTGAGCTTGTAAATTAGATTTGAAAAAGGCACAGAACATTCAATTTTCAGGTAATTTTTTTTTAATCCAAAAGGTGTCCCCAAACTTTTGGCTTATAGTGTATATACATGCATATATGTAAATATAAAAACAATATTTGGTATGTTAGTTTTGGTAGGTGATTATTATAGAGGAAAATTGAGCCTCAATAGTACCTCTCTCTTACCTGGTACTTTAGCGCACTATACTTAGGAATTATCTATCAATCTCTACTTTTTTTATGATTCTATGAACTCTTCATAAGAGTTCACATTTGTTTATTAATCTGTTATTTCTATATCCTTCTCCTTTTGCGTTTCTCAGAGGGATTTTTTTTTACCTACACCTAAAGCTGAAAAAGAAGGTACAATGCTGGAAGCTGAATATAGAATGCATTGTGGAATATTCTACAAAATTATTGAAATGAGGGAATCCTTTCCTTCCCATATTCCTTCATCCACATTTGCACAGAGAAAACTCTCTGCCCTAAAGAGTAATCAGCAGAGCGTCAGCAAATGGTTCCATACAAATGCATTGCTTCAGGTGCAACAAGCACCAGAGTTGTTCTGCTCTACATCGATATTAATCCTTCCTTTTGTACAATCCACAAAATCTTAGCCTCTTTAGGAACTCTTTTTCCTTCTCCTGTTCTTATTTCTCTTCTCCAAATTTTAGGTTTCGGCTTTCAGTTTTTGCTTTTGCTTTTGAAAAAAATGGCATTTTTACCAACCACAAGAATTATACACACACACTTGTGTATACACAGAAATATACATGTAGATACACAGGCATAACTAAAGTAAATAAACATCATTCTTAAGACATCATCATTTATTCAGTTAGAACACTTTGTGTCTCTGTGGTCACCACTCTCCCTTGTTGTAATTGTGGTTCATGATGATTCAAGTCAAAATAGTGCAATGGCTTACCAGTGACTTTTGAACCAGGAATGTTGGTTAGCCTTTTCTCCTCTGCCTACATTTTTAAGATAAGTCATCATTTCTTTTTCTTCTTCTAGGACAACATTTCTTCCTCTTGACAACATTGGAGATCATGACTCTCCACAATTTCCTGTCCTTTATAGATCTTAATAAAGTGTCTTGCTTTGTTATTCCTCCTAATCCCAGTCCTGCTAACTATTTACCAAAGCCCATTAGGTAGCTGATGCATTGCATTCCTTTAGTCCTCTTATCTTCAATATGCTATGTGAGTTTCAAATTTTCTAAACTCTCTTTTCTCATTATGCACCCTGGAAATTTCAACTCTCTTTTGCTGATGCTAAGTATGTGTACATTTTGCTTTCATTTTTTCTAAACATTGTCATTGCTCACATGTGCAGTTCTTTAAAATTAATGCTGAATGTAATAATGGTGATTAATATTGAAAAGCAAATAAATTAACAAAAAATAAATCCAAATAACTGCTTGATATTCATCTCTAATCAGAGCTTAAGGGGAAAAATTTGCCAGCAACTAAAAATCAACATCTCCAGAGATAAAATGTTATATTATAAATATGTAAACATCAAAGGTTAATTATACTGAAACTATACAGCTACTTCTACTGCTTATAGGAGGTGGCTGGAAGGACTTAAAATAAATAGATTATAAAATCTTAAGTGAGATTCTTCAGTACTGAGAACATGTCTAGGTTATAGGATGTAGCACATTGATAGTTGTTTAATAAAGACTCAACTGTCACTGATCCAGATGTATTAACACACATGAATGAAAATTGTCTTTCCAATTCCAAACTATAAATCTTTCTATCTATACATCCAGCATCACAGTAAAATTCTCAGATGTTAAATTTACCAAATCTTTGCCTTTGTCATATCTAAGCAGATTTGTTGGAAAATGCAAAAGAAATGTAGAAAGGTTTGAGACAATTTCTTTATATTACAATCTTAAATGGCCCAGATACGTTCAACAGGTTTTATGAAAAAAGACTGTCTGACAGTTGAACTCCTTCATGTTCCTGATGTTGTTGCCACAAACATAGCTAAAGGGGAGGTAAAAGAATTTGGTTTGAAAGAATATGAACAGGTGAGAAAGGTACATATTATATTTTCTGGGATAAATAACAGGATGCACTGCTGGAGAGTGAGAAATTTGAAAGCGGCTGCACATATATATTGTCTTGTTGGTCAAATGCATAAATTAGGCTACTGTAGATTTCAGTCCTTTTTTTGCCTCATAAAGGTGTTGGAATTGACTCCATCCATGGATGATGACCTGGTTTTGTTTGCATTATTACTGATGCTAAAATATACTGTATATTAGTGGCGGTCTTTCTGTTAGAATTTTCTGAGTAAATATAATATTATTTACTCTATTCTTATGAATTATACATCTCATGAAGTCTGTATTACTTTTGATGTAGCTCCAAACCATTAAACTCTCACAACCAAATTTTACTCTTAGTTGTATATTTTAAATTGGTATTCAAACATATTTATCTTGCATTAAAATTCTGTTCTATTTTGCTTTTGTCACTATATATATATATATATATATTTAAAGACATTTATGATATGTTTAACGTTCTTTTTATAGATACAAGTATTTAAGCAAATGCTCTGTTTTATAATAAACAGTATTAAACAACATTTACCGGCCTGAATGTCCGAGAAATTTTCATAAAAAATCTTTGTTCTCCGACAGGAATCGAACCTGTATCCTATATGGAACCATCATTTCACGTGTTTACATTTGATACGCTAGAGCAGATATGAATAGAAGAGATTCATGGAAGATTTAAGTTTAAAGATAGTAAAATCGACCTTGCTAACCAGACGCTTCTCTGTGGACGAACGGTTAAGGCACATCACGCGAAATGACGGTTCCGTATAGGATACAGGTTTGATTCCTGTCGGAGAACGAAAATTTTCTATGAAAATTTCTCGGACATTCAGGCCAGTAAATGTTATTTAATACTGTTTATTATAAAACAGAGCATTTGCTTAAATCCTTGTATCTATAAAAAGAATGTTAAACATATCATAAATGTCTTTAAATAAATTGTCGGACTTTGTCCAATTCAAAAATATATATATATATATATATATATATATATATATATATATATATATATATATCATATATATATATATATATATATATATATATATATATATATAATGCCTATTATTGATAACAAAAGTCATTGGTTTATAAATGGCTTCCTATATTTAACACTTCTCGTTTTCACTCTCGCATGGTCATGTGTGATGTCATGGCCGCGGTGTGATTTTTACTTCCGGCATCTTATATGCACGAGTTTGTCGTTGCTTGGAAATCATCCAGGCAAACAAAATGGACTATCATTGTTGTTATGTCCGTGTATTGTTTAATTTATTGTAATGTAATTGTCATCTTTGATGATGGCTTATGCAAGCCGAAAGCTTAGATAGGATTAAAAAACATATATCAATATGGTGATTTTCTTTTATTTTCAATGATAATGTCATTAAGTTTATCAGACTATATGAAAGGAATTTGATTAAAATAAATAGACAAAACTTGTCTTTATTATTTAATGAAACATGCATTAATATATATATATATATATATATATATATATATATATATAGAGAGAGAGAGAGAGATAGATAGATAGATAGATAGATAGATAGATAGATAGATAGATAGATAGATAGATATTTTTTCTTGCATCAAAGTTTATTGGTGAGTTTGCTACAAAATGGGATTTAGCAAATAACCATAAAGCTTGGAAGGGAAGTTCTTCCATATCCAAAGTATTTTGCCACTTTACATACAAAAATAATCTTTATATTCTTTAGCTAATAAGCCAAGTACCATCTTGAATTGGTGCAGTACACTCTTCCTGTTTCTGTCCCAAATTTAACCAATTTTGGTAAATATTTTTTATTACCCAAGAATATTGTTTCCTTATTTATTTCAGAATTTTCTCAGTGAAAAATCAATGTGTAATAAGTTGGCAGAAAAATGTTTCAAGTTCAAATGTTATGCAAAAAAGACAACACAACCATATGGGCAAAATAAAAAGGCTCATTAAAAATAGCTTAGAAGATACTGAATGACATATAAACCTAAAGATGGCTAGAAAGGATGTTGAATGAAATATTGCAATGAAAATAATGTGGAAATGATATTGGTTGACTAAGAGAATCCTTTAACAGAAACTGTTTATAATTTATAAATTCAATGCATGACCAAAGTTTTGTGATCAGTGAGATGATAATTTAATATTTGCAGTATTTGCCAGATATTATATCAATAATATTTGCCCTTTGACAAATTATCAATAAATAATGAGCGTTTGAGAATTTGAAATTGTTTCTCGATCAAATTAAACAAAGAAAAATTTGCCGCAAACAATCAGGTAGTATTTTCTTTCTTAAGAATGCACTGTGTAACCATTTTGAGCTGTTGAATTTTTTATTTTTATTCACATCTTCTTTCTTTTCAGACTGCAAAACTATTTCATGCAATAAAACAATGATGTATATACAATTATGTGATCAGTGTGATATGCCTAAAAAATATAAAGTGATACACAAAAGTATTGGATATGGATATTTTCAGACTGCAAAACTATTTCATGCAATAAAACAATGATGTATATACAATTATGTGATCAGTGTGATATGCCTAAAAGATATACAGTGATACACAAAAGTATTGGATATGGTTTTTTTAAGAAAATTATATTTTCTATTATTGGTACTAACCAAAATCTTAAGGTGAAGAAATTACATATTGAATATATGTTCTATATAAAGAGGAATTTTTTTTTTTAATCATTTCACTTCAAGAATCTATAAATAGATAGAATATGCATCTGACCAGATGTGAAGAGCAATATTTGATGCATGGATGAATGGTAGATTTATAAAGGTGTAAGATACATTAAGGAATTAAAATCATTTAAAATGAGCCCAGTGAACCAGCTTTCCCAGTAGCAGACATAGTACAAAGTAACCAAAAAGGTTCTGTCCGTTTTTAAAGGAAAAAAAGAAAACGCTTCACAGTATGTATAACTTATATTTAGTCTTCAAAATAAATGCCATTGGCATCCAGCATCTTCTACCAACGTGTCTCCAGCTGTTCAATGTCCTTGCGGTAGAACTTGGGGGGTTTTGATGCAAAGAAGTCCATGAGGGCAATGCACAAGTCTGCTTAATTGGTGAAGGATTTCCCATGAAGATGATTATCCAGGGAGTGGAAGAGGTGGTAATCGGATGACACAAGGTCAGGTGAATAAGGTGGATGGCACAAAGTCTCCCACCCAAGTTGCTGTATGGTATCCCTGACCACTCGTGCGACATGTGGTCTGGCATTGTCATAGAGGGAAAAGCACACCTTTGCGATTCACCAGTGCTGGCTCCTTCTGGCACAATGCCTGTTGCACAGGTTTCAATTGCTGCAAGTATAGGTCTCCATTGACCGTTTGGCCCGTTGGTAGCAGTTCATAATGAACCACTTGACGACCTGTCCACCAGACACAAAGCATAATCTTGTGTGGGTGCATAGGCGGTCTTGCGGTGTGAGGGACAGCATCCTGAGGTGACAACCAATGTCTGGAATACTTGGCAGTTTCATACAGAACCACATTTTCATCACTGGTAAGCACTTGATTGAATAAGGATGTGGTACAGTGGCGAGAAAGCAGCGATATGCAGGCTGCCACTCATTGTCCCTTGTGGACCTCCAACAGTGTTTGCGGAACCCACTTGCTCAGTTTCCTACTTCCGGCTGTCTGAATTTGAAGACAATTGCTACACGCATTTCGTATATATTTCAACTTCATTCAATGACTAATCAAAAAACGGACAGAACTTTTTAGGTTACCTTGTAATTGATTCAATATAATTCATCCCCTTTATATCAGTGGTAAACATTAGTTCAAGAAGGTGCAATGGAGGTTAGCATTAGCCATACTGATGGAAATAAAAAAAAAGGTTTTTTATGACAATTAAAAGAGAAGTTTTGTTTTGGAGACATTATAATTGAAAAGCCATGTCTTTCCCCAGTTAACAGATTAAAGGTCATTTTAAAGATTAACAAATTTTATCAGACTTAGAATTAAAAAAAGTGTAATTAGAAGTCATCAGCATATATACGGAGAGGTGAACTGATGACATTAATAATTGATAAAAATTAGTAACCAAGTAGGTCCAAGGATAGAGTTCTGAGGGATGTCCAAAAGAATATAAAAAGATTTAGAAGACTGGGCATTCCAAACAACTTTCATATTGTGTTTTGATAAGAAAGATTTAATTAAATCCAAAATTTCTTCGGAAATACCATAACCCTTCAATTTGTGAAGAGGACAAGCATGCTAAACAATGTCAAATGCCTTTGAGGTATCGAAAGCAACAGACTGAGCTTCACTATTCTTAACTAAAGCTTGATAAACTTTTTCAACAACATCTATTAACACATCAACAGTTGATCTAGAGAAACATTAGCCTTACTTTTTATCTGAAAAGAAGAGCCTTACTTTTTATCTGAAAAGAAGATGCTTAATCAATTCAGTCTTGATTATGACTAAAAGAGGTAGAAGATAGAAGGATCATATGGTTTGAATGAAGTTATATGCAAATCACAGAGGACAGTTCTACTTCATTTTAAGTGGTAAATCAGGCAAATATACTCCAGATGAGTTGAGAGTAGAATTGGAAGAAAATTTACAAGCAAAGCATTGTGCTTTATCAGTAGAATATATTAAATTGAATAAAGAGAGGAGGAATAGAGTTCTTACACACTATTAGAGAAACAAACTTGTTCACATCTACTGTAGCCCATTCTGTTAGTGAATAAAGACTTAAGTATATTGGAAAATTGCTTACAATTATTATAACTGGACACAGAGAAGACCTGTGACTGGAACTATCACATTGTTATAGGCAGAAAAACTGATTCCTGTAGCGTTTAAACAGGCAGGCGTGAACCAAGGAAACGTTTCAGGGTTGAGTATATAGTTTTGAAATGGGATCTTATAAAATAGGTTTTGACGTCAATCCCAGATAATTTTCAGTCAGAGTACACATAATTGTATGGCATGATTTTGATAAGAAGTAATGTGTATGGGTAAATATATGTATGTGTATGTAGGTATATATGTAAGAGGGTATGTAGGTACGTATGTGTGATGTACAACATGATTTATTCCAATGGGTTTCTCAGTTTTACTTACAGAATTTTGAAAATATATTATTTAGATCATTTATTCTAACTTTAAATTGTCTTGTCTTTAAATCACCCACCACTTAATAATATAATCCACTAGCAAAAACCTAAATTCATTTATATACCACTAAAGACTTTGGCCATAAATAAACTCCCACCCCGGCCCATATTCTTGTCACCAACCCAGTCTCCTTAAGTAGCCCCATACATTTTCACCGACTGCTATCTAAACTAAAAACAACAAAATTAATTCTGAGACAGTCAGTCTAAGGGTGAGGAGGACCAGTACTGGCCTGAAATAGACTATACCCACATGAGATAATTTTGGAATTTTTGCTGTATAGTATATATATATATATATATATATATATATATATATATATATATATATATATACACACACACACACACACACATATATATATATATATATATATGCACCCACAGGGTGTGGTGGATAAATTGTCGTCAAAATGAAAATAACTTTGACATCACATTTTAACAGATATATTTACCAAAATTATACAAAAATATCATGAAATAGTAAAGAGTAAATTTATTCAATAAAATCGTCATTGGCTTCAGCCACTGTCTCCAGTCTCCTTGTTTAAGTTAGTAAATGCTGCCATAATACTTGCTTTCAGTTCATTTTTGGTGTTACAAAGAGTTTTGATCTCTCACTGAATTGTGCCCCACATTCAATAATGAAGGGGATTACAGTCCAGGGGTTTACGTCAGATGTAAGGGGTGATGTGGTTGCAGTAATTGTCTGACAGTCATGACTTGGTTCTCCTGCTTTTGACATTACATTTAAATGTTTGAAGATCAAACTTGATTGTAAAGCAAGAAGTTGGAAGAGAGTTCCACAAGCAGGAAGTGTGAAAAAAATAAACTGTTAGAATAGGACTCACATTTACATCCATTTCAATTTTAAAAGATCAGACCTTGGAACCAATCTAGTAATGCACTTATATTCATAGGTATCATAGTGAAAAATTGTATGTTTGCTTATATTCCGGGTCTACTGAGTCCATTTTGAAAGAAACAGAGCAAACAAATTTTCTGGTGAAGAAATAGTTTTCTTTGTCAAATTCTATGTAATTGATAAATTTGGGTAATATCTCAAATATTTATATTTTTCATCATTTCATTCCTTCATTTGCACTTCTCATATCTCAAAATGAAAATAATAGAGGCTTTGAATTGAAATAATAAGTACCTATTAGAGTTTTCAGTTTCTACATGAAAAACTCATTATTTTCTTGATTATTTTAATATCAATCAACATAAGCACTTATGATACAATTGTTCATCTAATTTAGCAATCAAGCAAGTGTAGGTCAGTTTTAGCATTATTTATATCTGAGCCACACTTTAATATATATTGTCTATATAGCTTGTATAACCTATTCTGAGATTGATTTTTAATTCAGATTTTATTAATATTTCAAGACAATTTCTCTTTTTCCCTTTTGTGATTTTTGTCTCATAAAAATAATTTTTGAACAGTAAAATGAAAATTAATAGAATTTGCATTCAGTAGAGATACAATGAATTATAACCTCATGAAATACTTTATTTTTTAACTATATTTAATAGAAATATATGTAATATAAATAGTTATACCTTATATACATTTATATTTTATGAAATACTTCATTTATCAGTGCTACATTTTGTCTTCATCACATTCTTTCTTTTATTTTGTGCTATGTGCCTTCAAGATGTGTGCAATCATGGCTCTCCACAGTTTTCTGTTCTTTGTAGCTCTCAGTATAGTTTGCATTTTTGCTCTATATCCTAATCCCTGTTAATCATTTGCGCAAGCTTGTTAGGTCAGTTATACCCAGCTTTCCTTTGTCCCTCTTGACCTTAGTATTTTCCAAGTCCTCTTTCCTCAGTATGTGTCCTATAAATTTCGACTATCTCTTTCTGTAGTTATGTATAGGAGTTTTTCGTGTTTCTATTTTCTCTAAAACTTTGTCATTGTTCACAGTCCATTATATTCTCAGCATTTTTCAGTAGAACCACATTTTACTTGCCTCTTTTTCTCTGAATGTGATTGTTCAAAATTCACTACCAATATTTATCAGATTTGAGAATAGTCTGCAACCAGAATGTTTATATCAAATATCAGTTGAAAGATTAGAGGATAATCTGCAATCACAAAGTGTGTATCAAATATCAGTTGATTTAAGAATAGTCTGTGACCAAAAAGTGTCTATCAAATATCAGTTCAAAGATTCAAGTATAGTCTACAACTAAAAAGTTAATATCAAGTATCCCGTCAGTGATTTGAGAATAGTCTGTAACCAAAACATATGTATCAAAAATACAGAATCATAGTTTAAACTCTTGAAAATAGTTTAAGAATAATTGGACAAAAATGCAATGTTATTATTAAAATCTAAAAGAATATAAATGTTAATGAACTGAAAAATTTTAGCTTAAAAATAAAATAAAGAGTAATGTTTAGTTTGTATTTTATATATATTTAAATTGTTTTTATTATAAACATTTGATTTAGTAAAATAAATTACATTTGAAAAATATTTTGCAGATAAAATCTTTTTAGTTTTAAATTATTTTCTGACATTTGGCATCTTTACTATTTATGCTTCATAATTTTTTTCATTGTTTGTAATGTACAATTTGAGCAAATCATATTCAAGCCATTTCATTTTTGATACTGTTTAGCTAGTATGTTTTACAAATTTATTTCAGCATGTAAATAAAACTGAAAATTATCACATTGCATTTGACATTTTAACCTGAGTTATATATATATATATATATATATATATCATTGAAAATCATTGACAACATACTTTTGTTAAATTTTTATTGTATGTTCCTTGAATGAAAACAAGAGATTTCTTTTCAGATTTTCTGTAGAAAATGTTCCAATGATTGTTCATTCCAAACACTTTCAGTTAATATATTAACTATTTAAAAATATTCAGTTATGTTAATGCAAATGGTGTGTAATGGTATAGGTTTTATTTCTGAATACTGCAAGTATATTATGGCCATGCTCATAACTGATGTTGGTAAAGAGTTGTCATTTTATTTTTTATAAGATCTTCAATTATTTTTAGACATTTTTTTTACCTCTGTCATTGGACAGGAATAGTTGCTTAATTTTACAATTGCATTATATTTATATAAGACCAAAATCTTTTCTTACATTTTGTAGATAATGTTCAGTACTAAATAATCATCTGAAAAATAGCATTTATGACAGAAAAATGTCATATGCAAATATATATATATATATATATATATATATATATATATATGTGTGTGTGTGTGTGTGTGTGTGTTTAAATTTAACTATTATCGTTATTGTCACACATTATTTTACAAATCTAAGAGTAATGTTGATATTAGCTGTTCCCTTATGAGGAAACATTCAGCATTCATTGAACAATGAGTCAGTGATACTTCCACTTAAAAATTATAAAACCATTCTATACAACAATTTTTCAGGAAAAAAAGATTTTTCAAATCGCCTGCCATCACTCTTTCTAGTTTGGATGGACGTTTCCTTCCTAACATTCTGCTTGAAGTAAGTGGGAATATCAACATCTTGAGTATGTCATTTTTTGTCTCCATTTATGTGTGTGATGCGATTTAGTTGTTATTGTTGTTTAAAAGTCCTCAAGTGATGTGATTTCTGTTATTTGGTACAGTTCTTTATTTGTAATTCAGTAAAACCAATCCATGAGGATTGAAAAAGTATGGTCCTTGCAAAGATATACAAGCCACATTCACTATGGTTCCATTTAGCATTGAGTAATTCAATAATGAATTCAAATTACCCTCTCTTGACTATAATTTCTCATTGAGAAATAATGAAGAATTTTTCTTTTCAAACCATTAAAAATAGAATATTGTAACAAATGTTAATATAGACAGAAAAAGTATAAATTAATGCAACTTGGTTTCATAATTGGGAAATGATTTTTCCTTCGTTATGGTAAGAGGCAGGTATACTTAGAACCAATGCTCTGTGTTACTATAAAATTGGCATATCTCATTACAGACGAGTGAAAACATATTGCATGACTGATTATTATACATAGTCACAGTGCTTTATATGTCATTCAATTATATATATAGATCAAACAAATAATTTTGAATCGATAAATAATTTAGCAAAAAGTTATTTTTTAAAATTACAAATTAGCAACAGATTGACAATAGTCATATTAAATAGAATCCTTCTTAAAGTATTTAACTGAATCAAAAATATTACTACTACATATAAAATCCAAACAAGGATCTTCAATATTATTCATTCTGACATATTGGCTTCAGTCAATTTCCCATCACCATGTTGTAGCTTCCCTGTGCCTTTTCTATAAATATTTTCTTGGTGACTGAAGAACTTTCCTCGTTGGTATTCATTTTGTAAATACTCATTGGGGTTAGTTTTTAGAATTGTTATTTTATTCCCCTCCCTCCACAGACACTGAATTGTAAATATGGGGACTAGTTAGTATTTTCATAGAGACAGTGGGGTATTATGGTGGTTGTAGTAAGAAAGGTACGTATGAATGTGTTGTTTTGGTGTAAGGAATATTGTTTGTACGATTGGGTCAGTGTTTGCAGTTAGCTAAGTTATAGTTAAGACAGAAGAAGACCGTCCTTTCCCCAATCCCCCCTTCAGCCTTGTGCCACATTTCTGTAATTTACACAGAATAAATATCACTTTCCTCTTTGGTAGCTTGACTTTGGCAGTACTAGTGTGGCAGTCAAATTTCATCATTTTACAATTAAAATTGCTACATGTAACTATGATTTCTGTACTAATAATTTCTTCTCTGGTATTTATAACTTATGGAACTCTTTTCTGGATTGTTGCTTTCCAGTCAACTTTGAACCTCAAAAATTTAAATGCAATGTCAATCATCATGTTCTGTCTCCATGATCCTGTTCTTTTATTGTTCTCTCTCCTTAATGATGATGTTTCTCAAATTCTTTCATTCTTAGTAACCCCTTGCAAATTAGAGGCTTTATTGCCCTTCTTGGGGTTAAATGATTAAAAACAATCAACCTTACTACATAGGATGAGTCCTAAAGCATTTATGTTCAAATGTCATGAAATGTGAAAAGTCAAAGTACTTACCACTCAGAAATTAATGTGAGTGGCATTTTCAAGAATTGTTTCTTAAATTATCATAGCAGGTTGACAAAAACCCTAAGATTAACTTACCTCCATTTATTTAGTAAAATGTTATCAGGATTTTTTAAAGATCATTCATTTGTTTTTGTTGTTTTTTTGGAAACTGAATATTTTCACAATATTTTGTGAAGTCTCAGTCCAAAAAGCTATATTGAAACTATCATGTAACAAAATTAAAAGCCAAACTAAGATGTCTAGAATTTTCAGTCTACTTTCTCCACCCCAGGGAATTAAGATCAAAGCTTAGTATTTTATTTACCTTTCTAATTAATTGTCTTTGAAATGTGCTTCTCAGTAAGCATCAATAATTCCTCTCCTAAATTGTTTTGTCAAAATCCGCTTTTGTTAAGTCATGATTCATAAATAACTCCAGAAATGTAAGCTCATTCTTTCTCTTATTCATTCTCTTTCTCTTTGTAAAAGCATTAGTGGTTGGTTAGTGCTACCATTAATTAGCATATGTATAGGCTTGCTACGTAAGGTAGTAGCAATGTTACTTGTACTGTTGAAAGTGGTACAAGCAATATCACATAGTACTCACTGGCAAAGGAGTTCACTCCTTTGCCAATATTACTATATGAAGCCACAAATCTAGGCAGTACTTCTCCTTTGAGAGGGTTTGGGTTTATTACCTTGCATTTGAGGCATCAAATGGCCTTAGGAATTTTTCCATGGTACTGCTGATAAACCCACATTAAACATGACCTTGTGTCACATTTTTTTGTCTCATTAATGCATATCTAAATACTATGCTTGGTTGTTTTGTTTAATGACATATGAACTCCTTATCCTTGGGTCATTTAATGCCAAAATTTAATTTTCTTGGGATTTTTAGTAATATGTTATTTTACTATCAAAATCTGTTGCTTGTATTTTTACTAAAATAGTAGTTTTATACTTTCATACTGTTTTGATCCCAATTTTGGGGTTCACTACTTGCCTATATTTGGGACCCTAACAGGTGCTACCACTCTGGGTTAGTGTGGACATGGGAACTACAGCAAGTACATCCCTATGCAAATTAATTGAAACAACTGCTTTAGTTTCCTTTCTTTCATCATTCGGTCAGTTTTAGACCCACTGGAATGACAGGGTCTAATCGATATCTGTTTTTGCCTCAGGTTAGGTCATTTGCACTGGTGTGCAGTAAAATGAATCTATTTTCAGGGTGTATAATGAGATTTGTTTGGCTTTGAAAAATATTGCATCAGCCGTGATGGCATCAGATTTTTATCATGCCCAGACACTATTGTGTCAACTGTTGATTAGTTGTCCTACAGCCATTGTCTGTGATGGACATCACTCCAAGGAAGTATGCAAAGATTGTAGCACTGCACGAACACACTGGAAAGCCTTACCAGTGAGCAAATCAAAGTACTATAGACTGGCCCCGGAAACTCTCTTGATTTAAATCCAGTTGAGAATATGTGGTCAATCTTCAAAATCCTATGATCAGGGGCCTTGCCGCTTGATGTCATTTATCATCATACCCAGGATGAAAATAATGTCACTTGAACTGTAGAAGCAATAGTAACTGCATACGACTGTATTCTAACCCAAGCCCTACTAGAAACATGATAACAGTAAATAACTCTCTTACTCATCATCTCTTTTTTTTTTCTTGGTGGCCAACTGTATTTTGATCCACATATTTTTGTGTTGTCATATAGTGAAAGTGTGAAAAGATATCACACAGTGAAAATGTGTCATTTGGCCAGATGAGATGAAAGTAGAGCTTTGTATCCACAGAGATATTGCCTATGTTTGGAGAATGAGAAGAGAGTTATATTATCCAAAGGACACTATCCCATACCGAAACACTGTTGACGGATTATAATAATGTAGGGATGCTTATTTTTCTTCTTTTATGTGCCATGTCCATTCAGGATGTAGCTGATCATGGCTGTCCACATCTTCCTGTCCCTTGTAAGTTTTAATAAGTTTTGTCTTTTTGATATTTCTTCCAAACCTTTTTCTGCCATCCATTTGCTCAAACACATCAGGTATGTTACTCACTGCTTTGTCTGTACCATGAGTATTAGGTTTTCCAATCCCTCCTTCCTCATTAAGTGCCAAAGATACATCAAATGCCTCTTTCTGATGTTAAGTATAAATTTCCATTTCGTTTCCATTCTTTCCAAAACCTTATTGTTCCTCATATGTTTGGCCCATGGTATCCTCAGGTGTGACAAACTGGGAATCTATTGATGGTAGAAGAAATATATAAATCCCATAGAAAATCTGTGATATAAACTGGAGACCAGAGTTCATGCCAGAAGATCATCAGATCTAAGGGAACATGAATGACATACCAAAGAAGAACAAGAACATGTTAAGATTCTTCAGAAGGACCTAAAACTTGGTGTCAGCTGTTATTCAGAAAAATAGCATAGACAATTGACTATTAGCAATGGGGAGGTGGGGTTTAAGAATTTTCGACCCTGGCATTTTTTGAGCTTTGTAAATTAAAGTTTTTCTTTATGTAGGATTAAATGATATAAGCTTTATAAATAAAACTAGTATATTTAGAAATGCCATGTTAAAAATTCTTTTCTCTGTTAAACTACCTTTGGGAAATAATTTAAAACAATTAAATTTTCATAGAGAGGTCTAACAATTTTGGCCTTAATTATATGTTTACTTCTCAGGAATGTTATTTGGAGAGGCATGGAATCACCTAACTCAGTAAGTGAGTTTGGCAGACATAGTGAACCAGAACCTGAGTCGAATAGCAGAAATGGTGAACAGGACTTACCTTATTCTCGGCGAAAGAGAGTTTGTCTTTGTCTGGCATTTAGGACTTCAATTTGAGACAAAGTGAGTACATCACTCCGTCAAAAGAGACCCTTCTTCATTGTCCCACAAGAAATTAGTTCATTAGCAACTGCATATAATATTAGATGGAATCCTGAGGAGGGTCATCCATGCGTGTTAGTGCCCCATTCAGTGGTGCCCGTATGTCTAGTATGTTTATCATCCAGACAGGTGATTGGTGATTTCCCATTATAAGTAGACCATCGTGGAGATGAGAGATGACTCTCTCAGAGTATATGTTATAGCATACGTACAGTTGTGACAGGAGGAACAAGTGACAAAGCAGATACAGAGAAAAGAATGAAAAAATAGCGAGAAACTGGTGTAGAGGTGAGAAACGCCCAATCTGAAATTATGTCCCAAAAAAGAGTTGCTAATTTCTTTTGACCACTGTGAGGTCAGGGCAAAGGTTTCCAAACATGTGACTATAGACTATTTAAACATAAAACTTACACAAGTTTTGTTAGTCAAGCCAAATATATAATTTAGAATGTATCTAAAAAGAAAGAGTTCAGTCAAAATTTAATTGATAATAAAAGAAATATTCTTAAAAGAAATATTACCTACCACAAGTCACTATGAAAATATATCCTAACCCAAATACTGGGTTAAGAAATATTTTCTGCTACAAACTCAGAACATCTAAACTGTAGGAAGAGAGGGAAAGGTAATGATAATATTATCTGTTTCCTTCTTAGGAAATAGTTGGTGTTCAGTGATTGAGCAGAATGAGTTTGATACTTACAGTGCAGATTAATGGCAAGAGGGAAAGAGCCTCCTATCTAAGTAGCTTTTGTAAAATGGATGACAGAATTGGGGTAAGCAGGAGATATTGAAAACGGGCAAAATTTGCTAAAGCCTACAAGGGATAGAATATTGTAGAGAGTCATGATCACCCCCATCCTGAAACAACATGGAAGAATGCTCAATTAAAAAGTAAAACATGGAGGATTTTCTCACCAGATTTATTTAAACTTGTAACAGAGGATAGGTTCAATCTGACAAGAGACCCATATTTGGTTGCCTGTGCCTCATTAAGCACCATGAGTTATGTCCCTTCCCACAATTGTCTGTTGAGAGAGGACATTCTACTTAGAGTAGGTGGTACTGACAAAATTTGCATATAAATGATACTGGGAAGGTATTAGCCAACAGTCTGCATACATCTAGGACAGAGAGTACTGTATAACACCAGCTTTTTCTCAGTCGAGGTGAAGTGCACTTAATGTGCAGAAAACCAGACAAGGTGAACACAAACCTCTATGGGGAGGGAATCCTAAGAGTAGTAGAAGATCAAACAGTATTTGTTATTGGCAGACATAATCTTAACAACGTAAGATGTGACAGTGTTTATGGCGGCTTGAGAAAAAAAATTGAAAGAACTATTTGACAAGGTAGTAAATGAAAAGAATGAGGCACCAGGCAGAAGAAATAAATAAAAATATATAACAATGGTGACATACCAGAATACCTTAGTATATCAATTTTCATAGCACAACTTAAAAAAATAGTTGCAAATGAATGCAAGCTCCATTGGACAATCAGCTTAATGAGCCACATGACCAAGATAATAATCTGAATACTGATTAATAGAGCATGAATAAGAATTAGACCGGAAATAGGACAAGAACAATGTGGCTTTACCAAGGACACTGGAACAAGAAATACCATACTTATAATAAGAATAATATTGCAGAAAGCAATAAAAATGGAGAAGAATGTACACTTGTGTTTTATCGATTACACAAAAGTATTTGATAAGATACAGTAGAAAGATCTATTCAAATTGTTTGAAACAGTAGATGCATTTGAGAAGGGAAGGATATTAGAATAATCCACAACTTATACTGGGAGAAAACTGTCTGCATACAGATAGAAAATGAACTGAGTAGCTACACAAAAATAGAAAGGGGAATAAGACAAGGGTGTGTCTTCTCACCGGATTTGTTCAAACACAACAGAACAATGGTGTTGGAGACCAACCATAACAGGATTTATTATTGGTGAGCATAATATTAACAATATAAGATATGCAGATGACACTGTGTTGATGGCTGACTCAGAAAGAAAACCTCCTAAACAAAGTAGGAAAGTAATGTGAAAAGAAAAGACAAACCATCAACTATAAAAAGACATAAAGTGTGGTTGCCAGCAAGATAAAAAGCCCAAGATCTGAATTACAAATTGGAAATGTCAGTATCAAACAACTAGGTTGCAAACAAGGAGAAGGCTTATACTTAACACCAGGAAGAGGCGGCTGAAGTTTCTGGGATATAATGAGGAAGGAGGGCCTGGAGAATCTGATATTCACAGGTCAAATAGAAGGAAAGAGAGATAAGGGAAAACGTGTGACATACCTGGTGGACTTAAGCAAGTGGATGACAGAATGTTCTGGAGGAGATGACAGAGGGAAGGAACTTGTTGAGAGCTGTAAGAGATAGAGGGAGGTGGAGAGCCATGATCGCCTATGTCCTGAAAGGACATGGCACACAAAAAGAAAAGAAAAGACGTTTAAATATCTGAGAATTGCTTTAACAGAGGAACAATAGTGTGGCAGTGAAATTCAAACACTTTGGATTAATGAAAAGTGCATTCCAAAAATTGAACAAAGTACTTAGAAAAAGTAAAATTTTCTTAGAAACAAAAAGATATTGCTGAACTGTTATGTTATATCAGTTCTCTTGTGTTGTGTTGTGTTGGTGAATGCTGAATGCTGAGAATTCCACAAATGGAGCACATAAGCAATGAAGAAGTCTTAAGGAAAATAGAAAAAAAAGAATACTTATACTGACAAAAAGAGACAGTTGAAATTACTTGGATACCTAATGAGGAAGGAGAGCTTAGAGAATTTGATACCCTGTAGGGCAGATAGATGGCAAGACAAGGCTGGCATCCCGTTCCCACCCCTTCAACGTTGAAACTGTAAGATCTAGACGTCTCTTCTACTCCAATAGCTTCATGTCTTGCACATCTCGCCTGTGGAACTCCCTTCCTTATTCCTGTTTCCCTGACAAATACAAGCTCCAACTATTTAAGTGTAACGTCAATCGACATCTCAGCTGCCTTGATCTATCCACTTCCCTTCTCCACATCCGTTCACCTTTCATTCCTATCTGCTCTCGCTCCAAATCTTCTGTAACCCCCTTGCCTTGATCGATCCACTATCTTTCTCTACATCCTCTCCTTTACCACTCCTATCTGCTCTTCCTCCAAACCTTCTGTAACCCCTTGCATGCTAGTGGCTTCCAGCCTTGCTTGGGGTGATAAGCTTAAAAACAAAAAAGAAAAAAAAAGAGGGACAGAACCACCAACCTGAGTAGCTTATGTAAAATGGATGGCAGTATGGGAATGGACAAACTTTGCTAAGGGCTACAAGAAATAGAGAGCCACAATTGCCCACATCCTGAAACAACATGGCACATAGAAGAAGAATGCATGGTTGTCAGCAAGAGATAGTCCAGTGTGTGATCTATGTAATGGGGACATCAAAATCAGCTAGTTCATATTGAGGGGTCTCCCCTTTTTACGCAAATGGACTCACCCGAGGTATACATATACTACTACCAGTGAATACCTGGACAGTCTGTAATAGAGGAGGGTAGCACAAGAGTCACCATTAGCGAGCATGTAGACTCAGTAAGGAGTCATACCGCGATACTTCAATACCAATACTGTATATATATTAGTACTACTAACCTGCATTCCTGGATCTACTAACCCGTATTACCAGTTTGTATTATTATGTTAATACATTTATTTTCCTTATCCATTCCTGGTGTTAGTTATTCATTGATATCAGATTCATCCCAGAATCCACAACAGTTCAGAAACTTAATTATCTACATAGTGTAACAATAGATGATATAAAATATAATGCAGAAATCCAATGACTCATAGGAATAGAGAAACATGCCTTCCTGAAATTAGGCAAATATTAAAAGATATGAAAAGGTTATGAGAAACTGTAGTGAACATGTTGGTACTGAAGCAAAAGAGGCCCCAGATCACATTCAGACATGTTTGTTAACACCAGTTACATCTTGGTTTTCCCTGTTAGCAGCAGGACAGCTTAGAATATCTTGATATGGGCTTCTCTGCAAATAGTCAAGATTCATGTCTTTGTATGATGCCTCATGCTAAAAAAAGCAATGGTAAATCCAGCAGTCAGTGGTTGGCACGACACACTGTCTTGTGAAGTCAGGCCTGTGGCTCTTTTGTTCCTAAAGTTGCTGTGGTTTCCAAAGCAGTGTTATTTTTGTTACCTTCAATATCTTTTCCCTCTCTGCCTATTACACCATAGTTGCTGTGAGAGCAATCAGTTAGGTGTTTCCCCACAATCCCAACACGCTGTTGACATACATCGCAACAGAAACAAACAAAAGTGTGCTGAAAAGCTATTTAATATCTAATCTCCTATAAAACAGTTAATGCCTGACACTTTATTCACACATAAAGAACTGGTTTAAAGCAAGAGAGATGCTCTACTGGCGAATACTGAGTCTATATGCACAACAAGGAGATGAACAGCAAGTAATCTGAATTATTTTGTTCTTCCTCTACAAGGCCCAAGAGCCACTCGAGTTAGCTGGTTACAGAGTAAGAGGCACAGTTTATGGGAATATGTGGGGAAAATGACAGTTTTTTTTTGTTTTGTTTTTTTAATCATATCACCCCAAGCAAGGCCGGAGGCCACTATCACACAAGGGGTTAAAGAAGGGTTGGAGGAAGAGCAGATAGGAGTGGCAAGGGAGGGGATGTGGAGAAAGAGAAAGACAGTGGGTCGATCAAGGCAAGGGGTCCACAAAAGATCCAGAGCGAGAGCAGATAGGAATGAAAAATGAAAGGATGTGGAGAAGGGAAGTGGATAGATCAAAGTTGATACTAGACTTGAACAGGCCAAGTTTGTAATGATCAGGGAAGCTTCATCTTAAGAGTTGGTTACACAAATCCTCAGTTCATAGGAAGAAGATGCTCAAGTGGAACATATATCTTACCAAAGGAATATAAAAGGAACCAGAGTTATTCGCTACTATGTGTGTCACATGGTTCATGTTTAAAATTAGAAAGAGCCAGTTGAAAAGAACCTGGAGAACTTAACCCTCATAGGATATAGTGAAGGCAAAAAACCTAAAATTTCTGTGATGCACAGAGAAGAAAGAGGGTTTGGATTTGAATGTCTGATTTGTTTGTTTGGCGGCATACCAACTACTTATGGGTCATTTAATGCCAAAATTTAATTTTCTTGGGAGCTTGAAAGTAATAAAAATATGTTATTCCACTTTCAATATGAATATATGGTATATACTCAGCTTTTGTATATATACGTGTTTGTTTGCGATGTGTGTTTTATGTTGTGGTTTTATTGAAATTATATTTTTGAATAGAGTTGGATTTAAAAAGTTATCAGATATTATATAGCTTAATGTTATGAAAGTTGTTGGCTGTTTGATAGTATTGCAAATGGATTTCGGTGAAGTCACTACAATTTGTTAGTATGGGTATATTGATGCTAATTTTTTATAAAAAATGTTTACCGCATTCCTGGATCTACTAACCCGTATTACCAGTTTTGTATTATTATGTTAATACATTTATTTTCCTTATCCATTCCTGGTGCTAGTAATTCATTGATATCAGATTCATCACAGAATCCACAACAGTTCAGAAACTTAATTATCTACATAGTGTAACAATAGATGATATAAAATATAATGCAGAAATCCAATGACTCATAGGAATAGAGAAAAATGCCTTCCTGAAATTAGGCAAATATTAAAAGATATGAAAATGTTATGAGAAACTGTAGTGAACGTGTTGGTATATTTTGGAATAGAGTTGGATTTAAAAAGTTGTCAGATATTACATAGCTTAATCTTATGAAAAGTTGTTGGCTGTTTGATAGTATTGCAAATGGATTTCGGTGAAGTCACTACAATTTGTTAGTATGGGTATATTGTATTTAATTTTTTATAAAAAATGTTTTGGTGGCATTTTTATTATAAATGTATTTTTATACTTTCATAGACTTTTGTTTTTTGGGAGGAGTTCCCTATTTTCCCATAGCTTAGATCCTAACATTTGCTACCACCCAGGTCAGAGTGAACCTGGGTACAACAGCAATTAAGAAAAACCTACAATCTTCTGATCAGAGGCCTTGCTGCTGGATGTAGTCTACCATCATACCCAGGACTAGAGTGCTTGGAGAATCTAACACTTACTGATAGAAGAACAACAAAGAAGAGGCATAGTTAAGGGTCAAGTTTCTTTTAGCAACAAAATACAGGGAAGAGCCACTATCGTACACATTCTGAAAGAACATGGCACATAAAAGAAGACTGGTACTAAACTAGAACAACTTGTTGCCTGTGACCTGAAGAAAATGGTCGTCGCCAAATAAACTTATTGCCCCAAGAAATGCCATGAAGGATCCTGTCCATATTCTCTATAACACTTTCTATCCTATCTGTCATACAGATGTATCTATATCTGTTTATTGTTCACAACATCTATATTCATCTAATTATGAATTGACCAGTCATGTAAACATCCATTAACCTATTTTAGCTTCATCCGTTCATATATCTACCACTAATACACATTCTAAATATTTATTTTATAACTAGTAAAGATTTTTCATAATTTAATAGCTTACATAATCTAATAATTTAATAATTTATTTCAAGCAAGTAGCAAATATTATATAATTTAATTAAGTGAATAATAGATTACATTTTTTATTTATTTTATTTTCTTTAATCATTTCACCCCAAGCAAGGCATAAATGCCACTAGTATGCAGAGAAAATATGAAGAGTGAAAGTGAGGGAAAAGTCTGGGTATAGGGGATATTGAGGAATGGATAAATGATGAATGGGATTCAAGAAGACAGAAGATGGCAGATGACACTGCATTTCAATTTTTGAAGATTGTAGTGTACAGGGAAGCAAGTAAATGGAAGGGAGTTCCATAGGCGGGAAGTGTGAGAAAAGAAATTGTTGGCATAGATGTAGCAGTTACATTTAACTATTTTAACATTAAAAGGGTGGGACCTAGATATCAATCTAGTAACAAACTTAAACTCATGTAGCTGGGGTACCAGGAAAAAAAGCTCACCAGATGAATTGCCATGAAAATATTTGTAGAAAAGACAGTGGAAAGCCACAACACATCTGTGAGAAAATGACTGAAGTCGAGATGCCAAGTCAGGTTTGATTACATTGCAGATCCTTCTTTGGCTTTTGTCAAGAAGCTCAGAATGAATAGCAGGAGCACCAAACCAGATATGGCAACAGTATTTAATGCATGGGTGAATAGTAGATTTGTAATTGTGCAAGATGGACGAGAAACATTTAATTAAGTAGATAGTTAATATAATTCACTTAAGCAAATAATGACTTATATAATTGTATTTCATAATTTTATAGCTTATTTCAAATGAATGAATCCTCTATGTCTAAAAGAAAACAATCATTAGATCTTATTAATTGGCACTTCCCAAATCATTAACAAAAAACATTACCAAATAACAAAACCACATCCCTAGAATACTTCCAAAAGCAGCAACAACTAAAATGGATAGTACACATATCTAGAAGGGAAAAAAAATTGTTTAAGTAAGCTGTTAACTTTCTACTCAATCCTATACAAAATGTTAGAAAGGAAACTGCTATCAATAATAGAATGATTTATAACAGTTAGTGGACATGCAATGCTTACATTACAGAAAAAGATGTTTTAAGAGAAAGATTTTATAATTTCAACTGAAAGAAACACTAAATCTTTGGTAAACACAAGGAAAGTTGGTTCTCTGTGTTGCACCAGAAAGTTTTTCTCACCCAAGTCCATCCTTCAAATCTATAATCAACCATTCACCCTTGCATGGAATACTGTTGCCATATATGGTCTGGAGCCCCACTGTTCTTCTTAAGGTCCTCAACAAAAGCCAGAGATGGATATGCATTGTGATTGGCCTTGATCTGGCATCTCGTTTACAGTTGCACTCTCACAGATGTGCTGTTACCTCCCTCTGTCTTTTCTATAAGTACCTGCTACATTTGCTAGTTCCCAAACTGCATGAATTTAAATATGCCACTAGATCGGCATCTCAGACCCACCCTTTCACTGTCGAAATAGTTAAATGTAGCCATCTCTTCTACTCCTATAGCTTCATGTCTTGCACTTCCCATCTGTGGAACTCCCTTCCTCTTACTTGCTTCCCTGATAGCTATAATCTCCAACTATTCAAATGCAATGTCAATTGACATATCCAGATGCCTTGATCTATTCCCTGTCTTTCTCTTCATCCTTTCCTCTTTCATGCTTCTTTACCCTTGCTCCCACTGTCTGTAACCCCTTGCGTGCTAGTGGCACTCCTGCCTTGCTTGGGGTGAAAAACTTTAAAAAAAAAATGAATGACAAATGTTTTGTCTGTGGAAACAGATAATCTCATCATTACTATTTAATTCTCTAGAATAATTAGAAAGACATTCTCTCAAAGAAATAATCTGATAGATTGTCAAATGAAGTAAAATACTACTAATAATAATACTATTATTATTATTATTATTATTATTAATATTATTATTATTATTATTATTATTTGAAAATAAATTAGTGACACAAACCAATGTAAGAACAAAAGCAGTTATGGAATTTCTTCTATGTGCCATGGTGTTCCTTCAGTGTGTTGCCGATCATGGCTCTCCACAATTTCTTGTCTTTTGTAGCTCTTAATATAATAAATTTTGTCTTTTTATTATCTCACTTAAAACTTGCTCTGTCATCCATTTACTCCAGCTCTCTAGTTATGTTATATGTTGTTTTCCTCTACTCGTCTTGTCTTCAATCTGTCCTCTGAGTATCAAATTTTCCATACACTCTTTCCTCATTATGTGCCCTAGAAAATTCAATTATATCTTCCTGATGCTAAGTATAAGTCTCCTCTTTGTTTCTATTTTTTCTAAAACCTTGTCATTGCTCACACGACCAGTCTGTGTTTCTAAGCATCCTTCTGTAGAACCACATTTCTGTTGTATTTAATCTTTTCTTCACTTTGAGGAGATTGTTCAGCATTCACTGCCATATAAGAGAACTGCTATTATGTAACGGTTCAGTAGTCTTTTCTTTGATTCTAATGACATTTTTCTGTTTCTTAATAGTTTGTTTAGCTTTTGGAACTATCTTTCACTATGCCAATATGTTTTCAGATTTCAGTATCACACATTATGTCCTGTGTTAAAACAATTCTCAGATATCTAAATTGTTGTACTTGGTTGATTTTGGTATAACCAGTTTCTAATTTGTATGTTAGGCTGTTCCTTTTGCTAACAGCCATGTATTCCATCCTCTTGCAATTGATGTTTAGTCCTTTCTTCTTGCTTTCCTTTACTATCTTCTGTAGGAGTTCTTGTAGATACCTTTCTATATCTGACACAACTCAGATACACACCAATCAACTGTACTGTTTCACACCTTTCAACCTGATTTTTAAAATGAATGTTTAATATTCATGGACACTCTACAGCTTTATTGTTCCACTTCATGACAGTTCAAAATAATTTAATTCTTTTTTTTATTTTATTAATCTATTTATTTACCTGATAATCACATTCTTGAATTCTATTGTTTCCAGCTTCTCCTTCATACATCGCTTGCAATGTTTTCCTCTGGTTTTCTTCATCTTTTCATTATATTTAATTCTACTATTGCTGTTTAAACTTTCATCTTTATTTCCCATATATGTTTTGGCAACATAGTGTTATTTTTTTCCCATACATATATATATATATATATATATATAATATAAAAACCGAAAGCCAAAAAGATATAGTGTAACAAATAAATAACAACAAGTATAATAAATCGATCTAAATACATCCAAATATATAAATAAACTAACAACCGATTACGATAAACTAGCCGGTTAAAAAAACAAAATAAAACAAAAACAAATAAAGATAACCAACCTAAATAGATAAATTAAAAACTGTTCCCACCTAAATAATAGTCAGAAAAAAACACAAATTCAACAAACAGATTTAATCAATGACAAATAAACAAATATATAAGATAAAAAATAAAAATGAAAATAAATAAAAACAAGCAAAACAATTTGACCCAAATAAATAAGCGAACAAGCGATTTCCGGTAATGACGGCCATTATAGACTACCAACAATAAGCTATATAAACAAATTTTTACTACGTTAACCAAAAACACCGATCAAAATAAAAGAATAAATAAATAAATATATAAGATAAAAAATAAAAATAAAAAAACAAACAAAAAACAAGCAAAACAATTTGACATAAATAAATAAACAAATAAGCCACTTCCGGTAAAAGTAACCGCCAAAATAGACTACCCATAATGCACCACTGACCCTTATATAAATAGCCGAGAAAAATAACAGCACTAGTCGCCTGACGATTGCACTAGCATGAAACAGACTGTCGCCTCTAAGTGCTGACTTCCATGTCCACTTTTATATTCACACGCTCTATCTCTGATATTGAGCACTTTACCCCATAAATATAGCACACTTTAAGACTATATTTCTGTATATATATATATATATATATATATAAATATATGAAAAGTGTATAAATGACATGTTTTGCTGACCTCTGTTGGTCTCTGCTTCTTCAGGCTAAAATGAAAGACAAAACTATGTGCAATGAAAATATCTTGGGATCTTTGAAGATAAGAAGGGCAATAAATGAAATTATCTTATCAGATCTGACAACCAGAAACCAGAAAGTGGTTTTTATCCTCAAAAATCCCAACACATTTTGCTTATAGACAGTTTGATCTAAGAGAAGCTGGAGACCAACAGACAAGTTGTTTGTAATTTTTTCAACTTTGTCTTGTCTTATCTTGACCTTTGTTTCAGATACAATTATACAGCCTACACACACACACACACACGCACACACACACACACACACATATATATATATATATATATATATATATATATGTACTCATTATTCCTTTTTTAAAGGGTTATAGCCACATCATATTAAAACAACAGTTCCCTTATGATTACCAAAATTAAGCCTAGTCAGAACCTAGATGGTGACCATGGGGGAATACCAGGTGCTGTAAGCCTGGATGTGCAGGTGGTGTAATGGATAATGCCTAAGAATTGTTAATCTTCTCCCACAGATATGAATTAATTAGTAGAACTTTTTATCAGTAAATCATTATAAACTCCAAAATATTCTTACAATCTAAAAATATTTACTGGTTTTAAATAACCCACAAAATGTCGATAAGCCATAAAAAAACAGTTCCAATTTCTGTTGGGACTGGTATATTCACTTATGAGCAAATACCCTTGGCAAAGGTATGAATCCACCTCTTCTCCCCCTAGCTATGGGTTAATTACAAAGACTTGCATCATTAAACCATTATTATCTTCAAAATAAATTCTTAGAATCTAAAATACTTTCTGGCTTTAAATAACCTGCAAAGAGTTGATAAGCTGTAAAAAACAAATCAAGCAATCAACCCATCTTTTTTTTATGGTCCTGCATATTCTTTGAATGAATTTATTTAAATACGACATTTTTATGTTGTGTGTCAATTAGGAAAGATTTCCAAACCATGAGAAAATTCAAAAGAATAGAAACAAATTGGAAACTAGAGAATGTAATGCTGTTTGACTTAAAGATATGTATGACTGTTTTTTAACTCTGTAAATTACATTTCATCTGCTTACAAACTGAAAACCAGATAAATTTTTTTCCAGTAAATCTGATGGCATTCAAAAACTGTGTCATGCTTGAAAAATGGAGAAAGCAGACAAACATTCTCATGTATTTTTGTGACATTTTAATTTGTTTAAATCCAGTTTTTCTTTGTCTTAATAACATGTATTTTTTTTTATTGAAACATGCTTTCAAATAACTTTCCTTTGTGGTTTATTATTTATTAAAAATAATAATGATAAACGATGGACATTCACTTATCCTTGTTATTTCTATTGATAATCAGGTTATATGAATAGAGTTAAATGTACCAGGGTGGCTTATTGAACAAGCTAATATAACGTGATACAACTGAGAAAAACAATACTAAGTATATTAATATCTGGAGTAAGAAAAGACAAAGGAGATAAAGAAAAGCTATTAATTATGTCTGACTAATAAATTGGCCTTAGGACTTTGTTTCAATGAATAATATGTTGTCTCTCAGTAATGCTTGTGTAATGAGGTAGAGAGATTTTTATATCACTAAGATATACACAAAACTATATATACATATACAGTGCTGTTGACCCCTAAGATAATATTTAAAATGATTGTCTCTTTTTTCCAGATAATCAATAAATCTTAATTAAACTATATATTCATTAAGAAAAACCTTTATTAAATGAATTACAACCACTTTCGAAGATATTTATCAAGCTGGAATAAAAATATTGATTAAAAATTAGATGTACAAAAGTAAGTGAACCCTTACATTTACACTCTGTATTTTTGTTTTACATGGTTGTCAGTGCAAGTAAATTTTTGTGCACATATAAAAATCAAAATGATATGTGTTCATTTTTGGGTTAACCTGTGTATACTGCAGTCAAATAATAAAACACATTGTGTATGCAAAAGTGTGTAGGTATAGACTAAATTTTAAAAATATATCTGCAAAGATCAAAAGAACTTACTGAAGCTTTAAAAATTGCATAGTTGAGACCTATAATGATTGAGAAGGCTACAAAAGCGATCAAAACAATTTGGAGTGAACTTCTCCACCATGCAACTAATTATTTATGAATGAAGGCCTTTGGTATGGCAGCATCACAATCAAGAAGTGGCCGTCCATGAAAAATAAAAGCAAGAGCAAGTAGACATCTACTTTGGCAAGACCAGGAAAATCCTTCTATGACCTTTGCAGTTCTCCAATGCTCACTGGCCAATGTCGGAATCGATGTGCATACATCTACAACATGACAGAATCTGATTAATGCCAATATTCATGGCAGAATGCCTAGAAAAAGCCACTACTTATGATTTAGCACAAACATGCTCACCTCAAATATGCCAGAGCTCATATTAATAAGCTAGAAACATTTTGGCAAAAGGTTTTATGGCCAAACGAGACCAAACTAGAGCTTTATGGGAGGAACAATAGGTGGTTATCTCGCAAGTTCCTCACTTTTCAGCCTTAGTAGATTTCCCAAGCATTCTCATAGCCTTGTGTGTGATGAATTATTTCCCACTTTACAACCCCTATCTCACAGATGAAACATCACAAGCCTCTTTCTACTCTATTACTATTTCTATGACAAATGTTCTAACAAGCTATATTCCTTTGTCCCACCAGCATTTAAGTTCACAGATAAGACTCACCATGTACACCGGAAGGAATCATTCCCATTCCCTTTGTATTCTGATAGTATGAAGGAAGACAGATTCAGCACTTGTTTTTTTGTTTCTGAGGACATTTTCCAGTTTCTTAATATTCTGCTCAGTTTCTGGAAGGCAACTTTTCCAATTCCTATGCACCTTCAAATTTCAGTGCCACATTCTTCATCATATGTTATAACTCCCCGAGACAGCAATAATAAAATGTGAAACCTCACTTTTGTATGGTTGAAATATATTCAGCAGCAAAATAAAACCATGAGCTGTGTCCCTTCAGGACATGTGCAATCAAAGCTCTCCACCATTTCCCTGTATCTTGTTGCACTAAACAATATTTTGATGCTTTATCATTCAACTTTCTCCCAACTCTACCATCCATTCTCCCAAATTCATTAGGTAGATTACTTGCTGTTTCCCTCTACCCCTCCTAACTTTAGTATGTCCTTTGAGTGTTGAATTTTCCAAGCCCTCCTTCCTCAGAAATTTCAAATGTTTCTTTCTAATTTTAACTTTTTAGTTCCTATTTTCTTCAGAAGTTTCTTATTTGTTGTGGTCAGGACATTCTTCAAATTCTTCAAATCCATCTGTACAACCCCATCTCTACTGCTTTGAGTGTTTTCTTCATCTGCCCAGCATTCACTGACATACAGGAGGATTGATATGACATAGCAGTTGAACATTCTTTTCTTTGTTTCCAATTAAATTTTCCAATTTCTAAATACTTCATTTAGTTTCTAGAAGGCATCTTTCACTTTACTAATATGCCTTCAAGAACTGGTAGAATTATGTATTATCATTAGGATAATGATTCATGCATTTGTCTAATAATTGCTACCTAAACATTTTCTCACATGTTCTCAAAACTGAAACAAACATAAAGAAATGTCTATTTTTTCTTCATAATCTCATATGGATTTAATGTTTCTCTCTTACTTTCAAAGGAGAATTTTAGAGCATTAATATTTGTATAGATCCAATATATTACTGTGCCCCTGAGGTTGAATGGGAAAATTTTGCATTGATAAACTTTAATTTAGAGACATTGCTCTCTTTTTAATCTAGATCTAACAATCCAATGAAAATTCAGTTAAAAGGTAAATAGAGAAAGAGAACCCAGTTGCAAAGTTATCAAATTTAAATTGAATAATTCTTGTTTTGACTTAAACATTAGTAGAAATATGCACTCATCCCCATATAAACCTTAGCAAAATAAAAACAACTTTTTGGATAAAAAATATCATGACAATATTCTCTGTCCCCAGGGAACATTAGGATTAGCTTAGAAAAATATCAATATCTTCTGACAGAATTTCTTTAGGAAGACAAAAATGAGCGGGGAAATAAAATTTACTCAAATTTAATAAGGAAAAAATTTTAGCATGACAAAATCTTCTTCATAATCTTGCTAGAGATTCAGCTCTATACCACATTAACAAAAATGAGTAAATCAACATATTGTTGAAAGTCAGAAAACATGGAAGTCAACAATATTTGATATTTTTTATATTCTATATGTTGTGTCTTTTCACAATCTATGCATTCATGGTTTTCCACAACTTCCTGTCCTTCATAGCTCTTAATAAATATAGTCTTTTTTGTTATCTCTCCTAAACCTTGCTTTGCCATCTATTTACTAAAACTCACTAGGTAGGTTATGTGTTGTTTTCCTTAATCTGCCTTGTGAGTATATGATTTTTCACACCCACTTTCCTCATTATGTGCCCTAGAAATTTCCATTATCTCTTCTTGATGGTATTCTTAACAGCTTTTTGTAGAAAGAACCACATTTTGTTTGCTTCAAGTTTCTTCATCTTTGAGAAGATTGTCCAGCATTCGCTGCCATATAGTATGGACTGATATCAAAAGTTCAGTACCCATTTTTTCTGTTTCTTAATACTTTGCTTAGCTTTTGGAATGCATCTTTGGCTATCCCAATGAGCCTTCAGATTTCATTGTTGCACTATCTGTTCTCTGTGAAAATATTTCCCAGATATTTAAATTGTTGTACTTGTTTGACTTTGGTATGTCCAGGCAGAATGCAAGGTTGCTAGCAAAAGAGACTGAAATTTTTTTATATTATGGTTTTTATTATTATATTGCACACTATAGAGAACTATAAGAAATATCAGGAGTTATTATTGGTGGTCATAATCTTAACATTATTATTGGTGGTCATAATCTTAACAACATAAGACATGCAAATGATACTGTGTTGATGTTTGATTCAGAAAGGAAACTTGAAAAACTGCTGAAGATTGCAGTGACAGAAAGCAAGAAGCAAGGATTATCAGAAGATAGAATGCAATTCCATTATCTAAATAGATAGCCAAAGGTGAGCTATATACTGAGATTGTTAAAATCAATCAGCTACGGAAATGAAAAATTTGTAGTGATGGAAAATATGGCATAAATCTGAAGGTACAGTAGAATAATGAATGATGTCATCTCGAAAATAAACAAAGTATTAAGACATAAGAAAACATCATTAAATACAACAAAAGAGTACTGAATCGCTATATAATATCTAATTTTTTATATGGCAGTGAATGTTGGACAGACTCCTTACAGGGAAGTCTAAGAACTATCGGAACAACAAAAAAATGTTTACTTATAGTCACAAAGAGAGAGCTAAAATTTAAGGGACACATACTCAATAAAGAGTGCCTATAGAATTAACAAGATATACAATGTAACCCGGATATAAGAGACCCGGATATAAGAGAAACACGGATATTAGAGATGTTTTCTCTGGTCCCAAATTAGAGCCTGTGTTAATAAAACAAAATAGACCAAACCTGGATATAAGAGAAATTCGGATATAAGAGACTTCTTATCCGGTCCCGACAACTCTCTTATATCCGGGTTACACTGTACTCAATAAAGAGTGCCTATAGAATTAACAAGATATACAGTGTAACCCGGATATAAGAGAAACACGGATATAAGAGAGATTTTATCTGGTCCCAAATTAGAGCCTGTGTTAATAAAACAAAATAGACCAAACCCGGATATAAGATACTTCTTCTCCGGTCCCGACAACTCTCTTATATCCGGGTTATACTGTAATTATTCATTTTACGAATTAAATTATCGAAATGCACAGTGAACCCTCCTTAACTAAATGTTGAAAGAAATTAACATAGAATAGAAAGTACTCCATAAATTACAACACTGATGTTCTTTGGGAGGGTGACGTAGCTGGATCAAGTAGTGCAGCTCTGGCTACACAGGAACGGCAACTGGCATCACATGGACAAAATATTCAATACAGTGTAACCCAGATATAAGAGACCCGGATATAAGAGAACCCGGATATAAGATAGATTTTCTCTGGTCCCAAATTAGAGTCTGTGTTAATGTATATATAATAGACCAAACCCGGATATAAGAGAGATTTTCTCTGGTCCCAAATTAGAGCCTGTGTTAATGTATATATAATAGACCAAACCCGGATATAAGAGAAACCCGGATATAAGAGAAACCCGGATATAAGATACTTCTTCTCCGGTCCCGACAACTCTCTTATATCCGGGTTACACTGTACTAAGAACAAGAGAAGCAGTGTGAAACATAATGAGGTTTTGGTTTTTGGATTGCAGAACAGAGGCATTGAGGGATGACAAAGGATAAAAAATTCTTTTTATGGGCCATGTACATTCAGGATGTAGATGATCATGGCTCTCCACCTCCTTCCGTCCCTTGCATCTCTCAACAAGTTCCTCCCCTCTGCTTCCTCCCCCAGATCACATTCTGTCATCCACTTGCTTAAGCCCACTAGGCATGTCATGTGTTGTTTTTCCTTGTCTCCCTTTCCCTCTGTTTGACGCATGAGTATCAGATTCTCCAGACCCTCCTTCCTCATTATGTACCCCAGAAACTTCAGTTGCCTATTCCTGATGTTAAGTATAAGCCTCCTACATGTTTGCATCCTCTCTACGATGCGCGCTCAGTCCATGATATCCTTAGCATCCTTCTGTAGAACCACATCTCTGTCGACTCGAGTTTCTTCTTCATCTTTGAGGAAATCGTCCAACCTTCACTGCCGTAAAGGACTGATGTTACATTACAGCTCAGTATTTTTTTCTTTGTTACCTCCTGTCTCGCAATACTCTGCCCAGCTTTTGGAATGCATCCCTGGCTATCCCAATACGTTTACAGACCTCAGTGTCGCATTTAACGTCCTCTGTCAGAATACTTCCCAGATATTTAAACTTCCGCGTCTGCTTGCTTCTAGTGTTCCCAACCTGCAAATTGCATTTCGGGCTCAACCTTTTACTGATGACCATGCATTCTGTCTTCTTGTAGTTTACGCTTAGTCCCTTCTTCTCACTCTTCGTTGCTACCTTCTGTAGGAGATTTTGTGATTACTTATTTTAATAAATGACTAGAAGTTGTGAAATGCATGGATTGACCACATTCTGAAAGAACTTGGAACATAAAAAAAGACTGCCGTATTAACAGAAGTAACTTTTATAATATAATTCATTAAAGCAGAAGGTTCCAGATGTCTTACGTTATTCAGTGTTTTTTTTTCTTTCTGAGAGAGAGGCCAAGCAGTCTTAGAAGTTTGTCATACATGCAAAGGAATATTAAGATCATATGGCTGATCCGAATCGACAGAAGTTCTTGTCCTGGAGAAACCACAAGTATTTATTTATATTTTATTATATTTTTCTCCTTCTTCTTCTATGTGCCATCTCCCTTCAGAGCATTGGTGATCATGGCTCTCCACAATTTCCTGTCCTTTGTAACTCTAAATAAATTTTGTCCTTTTGTTATTTCTCTTAGACCTTGCTCTGTTATCCATTTACTCAAGCTCACTATGGAGTTTATGTCTTGTTTTCTTCTGCTCCTCTTGCTTTCAATCTGCCCTGTGAGTATCAAATTTTCTAAGCCCTCTTTTCACATTATATGCCCCAGAAATTTCAACTTTCTCTTTCTGATTTTAAGTATAATTATACTATTTGTTGTCATTTTCTCGAAAACTTCATGTTGTTTCATATTCAGTTAATGGTATTCTGGGCATCCTTCTGTAGAACCGCATTTCTGTTAATTCATCTCTGAAGAGATTGTCCAGCAGTCACTGCTATATCAAAGAATTGATATTACATAACAGTTAACTACTTTTTTCTTTGTTTCTAACAATTTTTTCTTTTTTAATACTTTGCTTAATTTTTGGAAGGCATCTTTTGCTGTCCCAGTGTAACCTTCAGATTTCGATGTTGCACTTTCCATCCTCTGTTAGAACACTTCCCAGATATTTAAATTGTCATACTTGTTTGATTTTATTATCCCTAATTCGTAATTTGCCTGTTGTGGTGTTCCTTTTGCTAACAAACAGGCATTCTGCCTTCTTGAAATTGATGTCTAGACATTTTTCCTGGCTTTCTTTCATTGTTGTCTACAGGATTTCTTGTAGTTGCCATTCTGTGTTTGTTAGAAGCACTGCCATATTCATATTTTATGTTAATAATTTTTCCAGACAAATTTGTTAAACTTTCCCTGGGAGATAAAAAAAATTTCAGCATTTTACCTTTGTAAAAAATAAGCAATATTTTAAAATAATATCAATATTAAAAAACTTAGCATTTTGGAGCAGATTTAAAGTTTGGCCCTGAGACAAATTGTTGTTTAAAAATATCTGCCATAAATATTTACTTAGACTTTGGGGTGTTATATAAACAATGGTGTCTGCAAACCTCTCCATGTGGCTTCTAAAATAGCAGTCAAATGGAGTATCGAGCTGTAATTTGTGTGCTATTCTTCAGAAAAAGCAAGGGAATTCCAGAGAAATATTGTTAAAATCTTTTGGTGAGCAGCCATCTCAATACCAGCAGTTATTGTGATTTTGATATCTATATGTCAGTAAGGGATTCAGATATGCATGCCATAATTGTCTTATGTTATCCTAAGCATCCTTCTGTAGAACCTTATTTCTGTTGCTTCAAGGCTCTTTTTCATCTGTTCATCCAGCATTCACTGCCATATAGGAAGACTGGTATTACATACTAATTCATTACTCTTTTCTTTGTTTCTAAGAACATTTTCCTCCTTTTTGATGTTATAATTAACTTTTTGTAAGGTATCTTCACCATTCTAATGTGACTTTGTATTTCAGTGTCACAGATATTCAAATTCTTGTACTTGTTTGATTTTGGTATATCCAATTTGTAATTTGCCTGTTTTGCTGTTCCTTTTGCACACAATCATGCACTCTGTCTGCTTGCAATTGATGGTTAGTCCTTTCTTCTTGCTTTCTTTCACTACATTCTGTTGCAGTTCTTGTAGTGTATTTTCTATATCTGCTATCAAGACTGTGCCATCTGTATATCTTATGTTGAGATTGTGGTAGCAAAACACCATTTTTCCATATATTATGAATGAAAACCATAACATTTTCCATCATATTTCATTAAAGTTTTCACTTTTAAAATTATAATTATAGTTCAGATATATAGATAAAATACAAAATCTCAGTTTAAACTGATATCTATTTTTTACCATTTATTTGACTATTTTTCTTAAAGTTCATGTTTTTTTGATTTCAGATGAAAATTGGGAAATTTTACAAAATATTTCAGTGAAACTTCCAAAATTAAAAATTATAATTATAGTTTAGACATAGGAAAAAAAGAAGGCATATATGAAAACAATTATTCTATCGAGAATAAAATGGCAAATGTCCAGATGATCCCCACTTAATTAAATGCAATTTAGATCCATCTTTTGTTGGCTTGTTTTCTTTCAGAAAGTTAAATACACAATGTAGTGTATTTATATTACCATCATTCATTTAATCAAATATACCATTTGAAATGAACCACTCAGCCAACCCCAAATTCCAAGAGTCAAATATATTAGTCTTTTCATTTTTCTTTCCAAAGAAAGTGATAAAGCAGTATTTCTTATAATAAAAAAGCTTTTAAGAAAGAGAGAGAGAATATTATAGCTAATAAAACTTCTGACATTAAAAAGCAAAATTCCAACAATAAAAATGCATATCAACTCCAAAAGATTCTGATAACAAAAAGGCAAAATTCTACTAAATTTCGAGAAAATAAAAATAAAACATTTTGTACACAGAGAAATGAATATTCTCTGTAAAGGAAATAAAGATTTCTTACTTTTTTTCAGCCATAATTCATTATGATTTAGGTTCATCTCCAATTTTGCTTTTTTTCTGATAAACAAACACAATAGAATATTATTTTGTTTATATTTCATTGTTTATTCATGTCTTCTTCAGGAGATTTTTGTTGCATCAAATATTGATTACTCACAAGTATATTCTCATTTTTAAAACCATCTGGGCAACAAGTACACATATATAAAAATACATCTATAAATAGATTTTATATTTAAGATTCGATTGTAGATTAAGAAAAGGCTGTATAAGTTTTTATTAATAAATAAATAATTAGATCCAAAGGAGTTACATTTAACCATAACCCCAACACTTCTACTTTGCTTATTATCTAATTGTCTGGAAGTTAATTATTATATTTGGTTTAGTTCAGACTTTATTGATTTGCTCAAGATAATTAATCTCAACCAACCCATATACTAAATCTAATCATCATTAGAATTAAAATCTAATTAGGTTATTATTACTATTATTACTATGACATATAATCATTTACACCAACACACATGATTAAAACATCTAACAAAGAAACACTGAAAATTTCTAGAACTTAAATTTGATTAGCCCTTCAGCTTGTTTGCCAATCGTATTTTAGCAACTAAATTTTTAAAATTTGAAAACTCTATTCATATTTGCTCTTTTTAGCCATACATGGGGGAGGATTGGATTATATGGCAGATTTTCAATTCACAGCTGTTCTAAGGATGTTCACCAGCTCCGGTGTAATTTAAAAAATTAAACTCACCCATCAGAAAGCAAGAGAAGAGACAAATGAACTGAGAAGGTGTAGGGTGAGAAATTAAATGATGGTGGTGGCAACCACAGCCATCAGCCAGTGAGGGATTGTGGGTAAAGGTGGTGGTTAATCAAGACAGGGAGGGGCTCCTTTCGATGGTTGTTAATACTCATGTGGATATATTTTATTCCTCTTTATTTACTGTGTCCCCTCAGGATGTAGGTGATCATAGATTTCCTGTCCCTTGCCGGTCTTAATAAATTTTGTCTTTTCTCCTAAGCTCGGTTATGCCATCCATTTACTCAAGCTTGTTAAGTATGTTATGTGTTGTTTTCCTCTGTCCCTCTTACCCTCTATTTGTCCTGTGAGTATCATATTTTCCAAGCCCTCCTTCCTCATTACATACCCCAGAAACATAGTCAGCCTAAAAGCATAAAGCGGAGATGAAATTAGACAGCATGAAGAGATAGAGGATGGCATTGTAGGCATAGACAGAGTTTTGGTGATAAGATGGACATTTGTTACATTCCCACTGAGACCAAAGTTGGAAGAAACCTCAATGAGTGTAAGTTTTATTCTTCTGCTCTTGGCCTACATCAGGTAAAATCCCAGTCCACCCTGCTATTTAATCCAGCAGAAGTGATGGATTCATGCCTTTCCCAAATGTCTTAGTGTATAGTAAACACAAACTGTCAGCAGAAATTTAAACATAGATAGTATATATCTACTTATAAAAACTGGGTACCAAAAAATGTAACTGGTTTGTTTGGTTGTCATGAGCCTGAAATGGTATGTCTTGTTACTGTAACTTCAAAGAGCTAAAAGAAGAAGATTGACTTTCCTACATAATGATGCCTTGTGCAGATCTTGACAGGTTACAGGAAGTCAGTAAACCACTGCTAGCGACAAACTACTTAGACAGGATATTAACCCCAATTTACAATAGTGTCCAATGTATTTATGAGGATTGGAACATACTCATTAGTAATTATAAGTACGCTATATAACAAAAACAATGTTTTATTGAGTGTTACTGATAAAGGTGTCAGTGTTAATGATAATGGTAATATTAGCTGTTTCCTTATAACGAAACATTTGGCATTCACTGACTGAGAAACCAGTACTACTTTCAGTTGAAATTTATAAAAATCTTTTGCTTCAAACAAATTTTCAGGAAAATATGTTTCTCAAGTCCAGTAGCTGTTACCACTTTTTTGAGCATTGTTGTGGGTTTCCTGCCTTTTATTTGAAGTAGTGTGGAAAGTCATCATCTTAATTACCCAAATCATTTAGCTGGAATTGTCTTTTTAATGATGACTGAATGAGAAGATCAGAATTTCAAAAATTCCACAATATAACTTTTTCTTAGCTGACTGAGTTGATCATCTGAGATAAAAAAAAAAAAAAGTTGCTTTCCTAAGAGGGTATTGCTACAGGTGGTATAACATAACCTAACTTCATGATGTGCCACCTGGGAGCTGGGACTCCAGAAAAGAGGTATTCTGTCAGGAAAACAAAAAATAATAAAAGTTATTCCTAGCACTGAAATACATACATACTTTCGAAAATAAGGATCAACAAAAAGTAAGAATCCAAACAGTGTCTTGCCATAAAATAATAGTTAGCAAGGCTATTCTGCTTGAGTCTCACTGCTGAGTTATGAGACTGAACCTCACTGGATGCCCATTACTTATGCCAAGTTAAATTAAATTTAGGGAATAACAAAGGAACTTTGACAATAGTTATCCATCAATGATATAAAAAAAATCCAAAACTTCTACAAATCCATATTGTGTGTAAATTTGCTTGCCTACTTGGAGAATGTTTCTAATAATAATAATTTAAATACACATACATTGGTTACAAAGCCACAACACTGTTGTGCTGATTAACTTGACATTTATAGTTCAATTAAATTGCATATGACCAACTAACACAAAAATGAAGGCCAAAAAGACATATAACCACTCCACATCAATAATACAAAAGCACTATATCAAATAAACTCTAACAAGTGACTACAAATACTAGAAGTATTAAACATTAAAAAACAAACAACCTAACATCAATATAGTGTTATCAAATGTAGGAAGAAAAATACAAAATATATTACACAACTAAAAACACAATACATGAACTGACATTTAAAGATGCAACATACTGTTGCATCGAGATATGTAGCATAGACCTTGTTTAAAGTGTATGGAATATACACCAGCACAAATATATGAAAAGTTCAGATAAAATGCAAAAGTCTTTGTTGAAGAACACTTGTATGTATATATTTTATATTCAAAATTCTTAATACAAGGTTAGCATGTAAAAACTGGGTACCAAAAAACAATGTAAATTTTGTACTTATCTGTTCAGTTGTCATCAGCCTGAAATGGTACATCTTGTTACTGTAACTTCAAGGAGCTAAAAGAGGAAGATTGACTTTCCCACCTAATGAGGTCTTGTGTAGGTCTCGTCAGGTTACATTACTGTTTCTTTATTCTTGTGAATATTTAAAATTACTTTTTATTACTATTTTTGTTTTGGGTCAAGGGGAGATAACGTTTTGTCTCTCACTGTGTTACTTTAAAGATATTATGCGTGAAGACACAACATTTGAAAAAATGAAGAAAGCAACATACAACAAAACTAAAAAAAAATCTTTGTAATGGCTTATGAAAGACAAAAATAATTAAATTTTGGACAATTTATATTTAAATTTTCACTGCAAAAGTGGAAAATAATCCAAAATATTAAAAGAACAAATCTTTAACAAAAGCATTTTAATCAGTCAAATTGTGTATAAGTATTCATATATAGATACATACCCATATACATAAATACATACTACATATGCATAAATACATATATATATATATATATATATATATTACGCAAATCATTCATACGAAAAGCAGATAATGCAGTTAATGATATTGCCATATCATTAACTTCATTATCTGCTTTTCGTATGAATGATTTGCATAATATAAATTGAACCCGCACCACATAATTGATATATATATATATATATATATATATATATATATATATATATATATATATAAATTGAGAGAAGGCCTTTTATACATGTTTCAGCGATTTATCACAAACTCACAAATTGTAGGGCATTTAAAGAATGACTTAGATAAATCCTATTTTTTAATATTAATAGTTTTGATATGTTTTTCAGACATTCTTCTACCATTTTCAGGTGTAAATTTTGTATGCTGGGACTTTTCCTCAGAGCTGTTTAACACATGCCAATCTGAAATTTTTCAGCTGAGGAAACACAAAGAAAAATATTTATGAGTTTAGTGCAAATAATTTCAGAGCAATTCAACATTTTTTGTGAAAATTTTTCTATGATTTAAAAGCTAAAACTTTCAAACCGCAATTTATTGTATCTTTTTGGCTTTAAAAATATAAAAGCCTTTTTAAAGACCTGCTGTCTGAAAAAAATCTCCTGAAAGAGTTATGTCAGCAGAAAAATATACTAAAGATCATTTAAATTTATCATTCATTGAATCTTGTCTGTCTTTCTATTTCTACTTTTTTTTAAAAGCTATTTTTAAGCCATCAATTCTTTTTTCTTGATCAACCATTTTTTCTTGGATCCTTTTATTTCATACTGATTTTTTTTCTTTTGTTTAAATGCTGGGGTCAATGTCACTAATAGAAAAATTGAAGTCTGCCAAAAATATTTTACTGAATGCCACAAAGAATGTATCATTTAGAATGCAAAAGAAACCAAAAAATAACAAGGATGTAAAAGTTGCCCTGGTGACATTTAAAAACTTGGAAAGAAAGTGGACAAAAAATACGTTACAAGCATTTTTAATGTCAACAGAAGAGCTAAAAGGCACTTAAATTCTCAAGTAATGCCCAAAATAGTGACGTTTCACACATATATACCTATATAAATGTATATCTCTCCACAAATATATGCATGCACACACACACACACACACACACACACACACACAAACGCACACACACACACACACACATATATATATATATAATTATACATACAATAAGAGACACATGCATATATATACATATGACCAGTTAGATTTATTTAATGGATATGGAAGTTAAGTATAATAGCTGTTACATTATAAAATAAAGAACAAAAACCCAATTCCCAGAAATTGCATGCAAATGTGTCTCTAGTGGGATATATATCAATTTATAACAATATATAAATCAATACCTATATAACAAATTTAATTCATTCATACAGTTACATATTTTTGCATATCTACAAACACACATTCGTATATATATATATATATATATATATATATATATATATATATATATATATTATGGAAATAAAAATGCCAAGACAAGCTTTAGCATTCATGATTAAAAAAAAAAAAATTTAACCATCCGACCAATTTCACCCTCCCTCAACAGAGCTGAAATCAAAGGAAGACTAAATATTAGAATATAAAATATAAAACATAAGAAGCATTTAATAAAATAAAGGCAGAACAATCAGATGGAAATAATGCCAAGCCCTAACAGACATTCCCTCTGTTTATAGAGGGAGGGCTGTGTGGACCTGACAGATCATTTCCAATGCCTTCAAATGTAATAAAAAATGAGCATGACGAAGGACGGAGAATGGGATGGAGAAAGAGTCATTGGTAAAATTGGTGGCACAGCTTGGATTATTTATTATGTGCTCAGTGATGGTGTTGGTCTTGCCACCAGATTGGAACATATCATTCCTAATTTTTCTGGGTACGTGTTGATTTATTCATGTGTTGGATCTACTGATGAAGTTCGCTCCACAACTACATCCAAATTGGTATATCACATTGTTATAATATGGTGGGGAGGTAGAATGTCTTTTTGAGCAGACACCCAAAGAGACCTGGTAGACAAAACAACACACACATTAGCAGAAAAATATCAATTTTTAACTGCTGAATTAATCTGTTTGGAAATTTACCACTTATTGAACCCAACTAAAGCAAACACAAATACACAGGGCATTTAGAAGCTGTACTTGGTTTAGGTTTAGAAAAATTTAAGATTTTCTTATTTATGACCGACTTAATAACATCCAAAGGGTACCCATTATTAGCTAGAGTTTTGGTAATTGTTTTCAGGTCTTCATCTAATTTAGATTCTGAGCAGATCATTAAAGCTGTATGTGTAAAGGTACTAATTAGATTTTCTTTGCGTTTATTAGGGCAGAATGCAACCCATCTAATGTATAGTCCGGTAAAGGTTGGTTTATTATAGATTGATATAATGTAACAGGATCGTGTTTTAGTTAACAAAACATCCAAAAAAGATATAGTGGAATTAGTCTCAATTTCCTTAATACAGTTTGCATAGTGGCTACAAGAGTATCAGAATTTGATGTTCAAATATACGCATATACGGAATTATAGTGACGGATCAACATTAGCTTAACAGTAACACCATATTTTGATTAATATCCAAACTCTTCCATTAGGATTTGGCAACTATTCCATGTGCTATCATGGTACACCTTTAGGAGTAATTTTAATTTGTAACAATATTATAATTGCTCTTGCACAGAAATACTATAGTAGCGGTACTGATAAGTACTCATATATTATCACTCAGATTTGCAGATCCCATATTATTAATCACTCTTATGAAAATGAACTAAAATATCTTGAAATACTAAAGATTTAATTTATTCAATAAAATCGCCATTGGCTTCAACCACAGCCTCCAGACAACTTCGGAATCTCCTGCAACTCTTCTGGATGGTCTCCTTGTTTAAGTAAAGGTTAGTTTATTATAGATTGATGCAATGTAACAGGATCATGTTTTAGTTACCAAAACATCCAAAAAAGATATAGTTAAATTAGTTTAAATTTCCATAGTATACCTTAATGACCTACGCATACCATTAAATAATGTAAAGAAAATTTTTGCCCCGTTATATTTTCAAAGAGGCAAAATGTGTCATCAACATAGTGATGATACATTAGTGGGTTAACAGTTTCAGAAAATAATGGAAAAATGGAAACCAACAAAAATATTTGCCAAAGTAGGCCCTAGGAATGAACCCATAGAAACCCCGTCGATCTGTCTATACATTGTGTTATTAAAAGTGAATGTCACAGCAAATCTTAGTAACTCAACAAAAATGTTTTCCGGAATAGCAGATGATGATATCTGGCTGCGATATAGCAAATCTGTGCAGATGTCTATTGTTTCTGAAATAGGTACACAGGTAAAGGTTTTTAATATCGAATGAACACATAAATTTATTAGATGAATTACAGTTTTGAGTATCTCTTGCAAAAGAGAAAGAATCTTTTATGAAATAACTACTGTAATATTCTAATACGGGTTGTAATAGTGTGTAAATCCATTTGGCCACCTTCTGTTGAGCTGACCCTATCATAGACAAAATTGGTCTTAGTGGGGCACCTGCCTTATGGGTTTTAGGCAAACTGTATAAATGGGAACAAATTGAGCTCAAAGGTCTAATTTTGCTAGCTATGTCAGAATTTGACAGATTTTCTCTGAAATCTGTTTTTTAATGTCACTGTTGAATCAAAACTATCCACAGGACCTAATTTGATAAATTTTGACGAATCATTCATGATTGTCATCATTTTATCAATGTAATCACATTGATTGAGTAAAACAACTCCTGAAACTTTGTCAGGTCAATGATTACTAATGATTCATTCTGACATGGTGATGTAATTACCGAGTAGTGTTCCCTGCACCATTTGAATTCAGAGTGTGAAATAGGTGTTCTGGCATAACAATGGGCAAGATAATTAAGTCTGGCCTTGAGGTCCCTAACTGTATTGTCAGGAACAGGTTTAAGTCTCTATATATGGGCATTAAGAATTTCAAATTCTGAAAAAATTTCTTCATGCTTGACAACATTATTTCCATCTGATTGTTCTGACTTTATTTCATTACATACTTCTTATGTTTTACAGGAGACATTCACACAGGTGGAAGTGCAAGAAAAGAAAATGTTGGAGTAGAAGAGGTGGTCATATTTATTTGTTTCAACACTAAAAAGGTGAGACCAAGATGCCAATCTAGTAGCATGCTTAAATGCATGTAGTCAGAGCACCAGGGAAAATAGCTTGTCTGTGGTTTTTGCCATGAAAATATTTGTAGAAGAGTCAGAAGGAAGCCACTGATGAGTCAGTAAGAAAGCGACTGAATCTGAGATGCCAAATAAGGATCAATTCCATTGTAGATCCTTCTTTGAATTTTATCAAGAACCACAAGGACAGCAAAGTTTCTCTATTGTGGTCAAATGAGAGCAGTTTAGATTTGGAGGCATTAAAATTTACAAGACATTTCCCGCCCCAGTTAACCACTGATTGGAGAGGTCCTTTTTAAGAGTAGCGGCCAGGTTAACTTTGTCAGCTCTGATGGATTAACTACTGAGACAGGAGTAAATGGTAGTTCCATCTGCATAAATGCCTACTTGGGAACTGATAACATCAGAAAGATCTTTGATGAAGATCAGAAATAGTGTAAGACCCAAGATAAAGATTTGGGGAAGACCCACATTTATGTGAAAGGATCTGGAAGCAAGTCTGTTCAAAATGATTTTCATTTCACTATTTGATAGGGATCATCCTGTAATACAGTAGCACTTGAGCTTATGTAGAAGACCGGCATACCAAACCCTGTCAAACTCCTTTGAGATACCTAGAACCAAAGGTCAAGCTTCACCATTATTATCAAGAGCTTGATATGCATATTCATTGATGGCCATTATCACATCAGCAGTAGACCTGTCAAAACAGAAGCCTTATTGTTTGTCAGAGAGTAGGTCATGAGAGGTAAGATGCTTAACCACTTCAGTATTGAAAAAAGCCTTGAATACTTTGCTGAAAAGTGGTAAGTGGTAAATAGGGTGATAGTTAAAGGGGTCAGGAGGTTCTTCAGAGATCTTAAAAACTGGAACTACAGAGGAGGACTTCCAACAAGCTGGAAAGCAATGAGGTAATAGTTGTAGAGTTTGGAGAGAACTGGAGCGAGCTTAGGAGCATATGTTTTTAAGATGATGGCTGGGATACTGACACCTCTGATTCCCTTATGTGAGTCTAATTAAATGATTATGCACATATCACTCAGTAGAGCCTCTGTTCTAGTGGGGAAATCAGTTATGAGTACTCCAAATGAGTCAAGTGCAGAATTGGAAGAGAATTTTCAAGCAAAACATTCAACCTTATCTGCTGGAGATGTCAGGACTTTGAGTTGATTGAACAGAGGAGGGATTGAGGCTATACACACTCTTGCAGAGCTACCAATAATCTCTAGAACTGAACTTGCAAGATGCTATGCATTGCTTCATTAAACAGTAAACAGTAACTTCAGTTCTTTGAGGACACACTTGCACTGCTTATGAGCAGAGACAAAGTGATATGTATTGCAATCAGACGTCTAACTTTGGTACAGCCAGAAGAAGTGATTCCTATGGGCTATAATGTCCGAGCATGCAGGTGAGAATCAAATTGATGAATGTGATTTAACTTGGTATTTCATTGATGGAATGAAAGCATTAATGTCAGCTTTCACCCAGGAGGATACCTCAGTGGCCAGGGTTAGGGTTAGGGTTAGCCTCAGATGCACAGGAAGATTAAAAACCTCATTCCAGGAAACGTAATAAAAGAAATCATAGAACAAATCTCAATCCGCTTGTTGATAACAGAAAGATATTTAGTTGGTAGGAGATTCTTGGCTGGTGGAGGAGCAGAAAGAGATGTTTACAGACACTAACCATGATCCAAGTTGCTAAGAGGGCAGAGCTGCATAGTATGACATGAGTCATGGATGGAGGTAAAAAAAAGAAACCCAGAGGAGAAGCATGTCCATCAGCATTACTGGGGAAATGCATGGGGAAATCCACTACTTGAATGAGAGATTGAGAAGATCTGGGTTTGGATGCCAGCAAGGTCAGTGACAGAGTGGTTAAGCCATGTAAGACATTTGATATCAGGTGAACATTTATAAAGGAACATACTGAAATATATGATATATTCCAATTAACTTTCAATATTGTTGTTCATTTTCAAGCAAAGAATTGAGAAAGCAAAAAAAGAAGAAATTCCAGTTTCTATCAGGCGATATGACAGGACTCTAACACTCCAACTGCCAAAAATTATTAAAAATTCTGTTATCCATTTACATCAAAGGATGGCACGCCACTATCAATTAAATCTGTTTCAATCAAAGAACATACATTTTAAAATGCTTCTGAACAGCCAAATCATTTTATCTCCATGACATTAAAGTCTTTCTACAGCCAAAGCATGTTAACCCATGTACATTGCAAACTTCGGAGTGTTATTAACAAACACTGCACCAGCTATTTCACAAATTTCAACCTTTTTTTCTTTAAAAAATGACCATCAATGGTCAGAAGTACTCAGAACATTATATATATATATATATATATATATATATATCCGCGGCCCTTTAAAAGGACTGTTGTGAAATAATTTATTACATGGAACCTTAAAGTGGTCTGTTTTTATTTAAATTATTAGCTCTGATTTACATTGAGCTCTCTGGATTTTATCCTCCTTAGGTCTACCCATACAGATTACCTAGTTTTTCGTAAACTATATATATATATATATATATATATATATATAGTATTACACAATAAAATCCAAAATTAACTCATATGGGGAATAGACCTATTTCAAACAATGTCTTATTCAACCCTGGTATATAGACTGAGTTTATGTCAGAATTAGAAATTTAACTGAGGCAGATGTCGAAAAATTAATACAGAATTTATCCATTTCAATGTTTCAGTCAGATGAAAGGTCAGGGGTGAGTGGAAGGTATTATAAAATTAAACCCAGATATTAACCATATGACATTAAATTGGGGTTATATGAAGAATATATATATATGTGTGTGTGTGTGTGTGTTTTAATCATTTGACCCCCAAGCAAGGCAATAAGGCCACTAAAACATAAGCAGTTAATGAGTGTTGGAGAATATGAGCAAAAAATACTATTAGCGAGAGAGAACATTAAAAGAATAAGAAGACAGAAGACAATGATTGACATTGATCTATAAAGATTTAAAGGCAAAGTTAACTTGGAAACAACAAAAATATTTATAGAAAAGGCACAGGGAAACTACTTTACGGTCACAAGAAAGTGCTTGAAGGCAAGATGCCAGGTCAGGAACAATAACATTTCTGATTCTTCTTTGGATCAAAAATATCTAAATACATAGCATGATCATGTGTGTGTGTGTGTGTGTGTGTGTGTGTGTGCGTGCGTGCGTGCGTGCATGCGTGCGTGTGTGTGGTTAAGCTGCAGTCTTTTATTCATACAAGTTTTATTAGGGACTAATTAAAATTCTTTGTTAACACTTTGACCACCAGAATTAAGTAATCTGACTTTAATCACTAGCTTAAGAAATACAAATTTTTATAAGAGGATTTGTAATTTCAGTTGAAATCTTAACATTGTTTTCTCACCAAAAGTATCACTGACAAATAAACTTGGTGTTGGTATCCGCAGATGAAAATTTGTTATGCCATGGTTGGTAGTCAATGTTTGAAGGATTTGCTTTATTTACATTCTAGACCATTTTTTTGGTTTCTTGTACATATTGAAATATAGCTCACCCAACGGTTGAGTACTTTCATCTTTTGTAAGAAATTATGGAAGGTTTTTTTTTTCATATCTTATGCTAAAAATGTCACAGCTTTATCTGACGGTTTGTGTTATGCTTTTTATATTATTTATGAAATATATTTATTACATTTCTTACTAAATTTTATTGATACTGTTTTTTTTATTATTTATGCTTAATTGTTCTAGTATTTATGGTAGGTTTAGTACAGGGTATGCAATATATTAGTAAAATGCAATATTTCTATGTTATTGCTAAGTACCAGATATTCTCATGTATAAGTCAAATTAATGTATAGTGCAACCCCTGAATTTCTTGTGAAAAACCTTTCATATAGCTTGTGTATAATGTGACCTCAGCTTTTGAGTAATTTTTGTAGAACTACTGTCATCAAATATTGTAGTACTAGATATCATCTTGGATATATTTTACAGCAAATAAATGTTCTTCATTCTTATTTGTACAAAGCTACCACAAAATGGTGAGAAAAACCACCTACCATAAAATATCTTGCAAATAGAGGTGGTCACAGGTGGAAGATAAACTGGAGAATAAAGGAGCTTACCTGCACTTGTGAGGTTAGCCAGATAGAGGTATCGTGAGAATGTATGCTATAGTCACTGAAAATGCATGAATTTTAGGCCTTTCAGAAAAAAAATGACCTGTTTATAATACAACAGGTACTGAAAATGCATGATTTTTAACCTCTTCAAAAAAATTACCTGGTTATAGTGCAACACCTTATTTTTGGGGTAAAAAAAAAAACTTATAAAAACTATACTAGAGCATATTCAGTGTTGATCAAATTATTGTTGTTGTGTTTGGTGGTGATATGTGATTTTATCCCATAGTTATTATCAGATAAATAGCACATTAATCAGTGCAATAATTTCAGTCAGTTATGTGCCATGCGTGATACACGTATAGGCAATCCTGTATCTTTCCCGTCACATCACATATTCTCAGTAAAGATAATTTCTATTTTTCTTAAAGTAGGCCAAAATACTCATTTAACAGTGATATGCCAGAGCCAAGTAGAACCAGCCTTAAACATTTTCAGGTTAGAATAACTTATAAAAGAAAAAGCATCCCAATAACTTAAAGAATGCATTTTCATCATTTTCAGTTCAGGAAAATCTCACACAAAATTAAATTAAGGCAAACATGTGCCATCAAATTTTAAATCTAAACAAAGACGATACAAAGGAATGAAAAATACATTCATTTTTGTCCATCCAAAGGTATAAATATTCTCTTCTTGAAAACTCTAAGGTGTTTTTGAAAAAGTTGATCTCTTTTGATGCTCTAGCAAAAATCAGCCATCATGTTAAAATCCCATCTGCAAAGTGCCTAGTTGCTATGCTTATCTGGTGTTTGGTGGCTATTTTAAGCACTGATAAAGGAAATTATAATCTTGCTTGTCTAACACACTAACCTCCCTCAATTATCAATATTCCTAAGTAGAGTAGAAACACAAATTACAAAGTTTTAACAAGCTAAGAACATTGAGGGCACAAAGCCATTTTCCAGTGAGTTCTCTCATAAAATCAAGCATTTTCAGGTCAGCTTATCGGAACTGAAATAGCTTAGAATTCATTTTGAAAGTTACTTGGATACTTTTTCTTGAATGGTAAATCATTTTAACATGAAACGAAATGTTTCAACTATGTCACTCACATATTTAAGTCATGGCATATCCCTGTGAATTAGGCTTTTTGGCCTATTTTAAGCAAACAAAATTATCTGTACAGAGAAAACATGATGTGATAGGGTAAAATGGACTTGATTTTCAGATTCAGCATCAAAAAATATCCCAGAAATATGTGCCTATTGCCCAACAACATTTGGCTCAAAAAAATATCAACTGGTGTTATTATTAGAGCAATATTCTCCAAGTGAACATATAAATTCACATGCATAATTTCATAAGGGGACTAGTTTGAAGGTGACAGCATCCAGTAGTGATGAAGCAAGCAAACTTTACTTTCACAGGGCTATTCTAGGAATTAAATCATTCCCTGTATATATCTTTCAATATGCATGGAAATTTATTCTTATCTCTTTTTTTCTCCAGGTAGAAGATATATATATATATATACATATACATACACACACACACACACACACACACATATATATATATATATTTCATTATTTTCTTAGAGGTACAGAATGTTATTATGGAAATAAAAACAGCAAGAAAAGCTTTTTCATTTATGATTAAAAAAAAAAAATTTAACAAGCTGGCCGATTGCGTCTAGCGTAAAACAGCCTGTCGCCTCTGAATGTTGACTTCATTGTACACTTTTATATTTACATTTACATATGCCCTATCTCTGATATTGAGCACTTTATCCCATAAATATAGTACACCTTAAAACTATATTTATATATATATATATATATATATATATATATATATATATATATATATATATATATATATATATATATATATACATACATATATACATACATATATACATATATATACATACATATATACATATATATATACATACATATATACATATATATACATACATACATACATACATATATATACATACATATATATATATATATATACATATATGTATATATATACACATATATATATACATACAGACATACATACATACATATATATATATATATACATATATGTATATATATACACATATATATATACATACAGACATACATACATACATATATATATATATACATATATATATATATACATATATATATATATATACATATATATATATATATATATATATATATATATATATATATATATATATATATACATATATGTAATATATATACATATATATATATACATACATATATATATATACATATATATATATATATATATATATATATATATATATATATAAATATATATATATTTATATATATATATGGGTACATAGACTGATGTTATCAGTCTGAAGGCAGTGATCCCAGCATGTGGCAAATTTGGAAAGTGCCTGAAAACTGTACCACAGGTTGACCCAAGTCTTGTGAGTAAAACTGGGTAGACAGAATCCTTGAGGGCCACCTATAGCTCTGCTAACACAAAGTCACAAGTCATCATGACCAAGTGTTTGAGTGTGCTAGCCTTGTTTAGATTGTTGATTACACTAGATAACTCTCTCCAAGAAACTGTAACTAAGGTCTGGTCAGAATAGTTGCAGTATAAACCACAGGTTGGCTCTGTGGGTGTTGAACAAACACAAATGTACCTGAGTGATCGTCTGCAATAGGGATTTGCTAGCCACTCTAATAGATGGGTATTCTCGAATATGAGAGGTCACCTATTATATATATGAAGTAATTCATAGTGTCTTGGATTGAAGGATTGGAGAGCTCAGTTTGAATTCCAGTTGAGTTCATTATATTCATTTACATGTTAATACCATTGGGAAAGGTATGAATCCTCTTCTTCTTCCCACCCCCCAGCTATGGATAAATAGCAGGACGATCTGGTTTCTATAGCCTGGATGGCAAGCGATCTAGGAGAAGGTCAACTCTGAATTCAAAACCTGAAGAGGGTCATTTGGGGACCTTGCAGCATACTGGGCAACAGTTCTTTGTATTCAGTTCTTCCAAAAAGTGTTGTTGGTTCTACACAAACCTTCATCACTATAATCAAATGATATGTGTGGGCAGTCTGCCATTTTGTTTCATATGTTGAAAACGACAGGATACATACATTATTTATGAAGATGCGATATTTGAAAATGATGAAATCAACATGGTCTGAAATGTAAAGCAAATTCTTACATCATTGACTAACAACCATGGGATAACTTGTGGAGGCTGATTTCATTACAATGCTGAATATGTGCTATCTCGTATATAGCATTTTTTGATACATTTTCATCTGTGATGCATATGTATATTCAAAATGCTCATGTATACTTGTATATATCTCTGTGTATGATACAAACGATACTTGATATTAATGCATCCAGTCTTTTTACACAATATATGTCTTTAAGCATATGTGTGTGGGTAGTAAGACAAAATAGCTAATTTATTGGTCATTTCTACAATTATTTCAAAGTCATTTCAAAAATGTAATGCCTCCGTTTAACAGTTAGCAGTGATATTTGTGCACATAAATATTTCGAAGGATACATTAAGCAAGCCGTCAGTGAAGAAATGGTAGTTTGGACTTTGATTTGTTTCAAAGGCCAATGTTGCATGTTAATGGAAGGTCAGAAGAGCCTGTGACTGAAGACTTTGATCATTTTCGCTCAAATGAAAGTAATATATATTTTTTTAATGCTTTCAGCATTGAGTAGATATTTCTGAAGACCATTATGTTCAGACATTAAAAGTAGTTATCAGAATGAAATGCAAACTACATTTCCATTAAAAAAATATATATATATATATATATATATCCTTTCCTCATGAATTTAGTATTAATATAATGTGAGATATTTAAAAAGTATAAAAATAAATGTGATAAAATGCTGAATCAGACAAAGTTTCAGACTTTGGTACATCAGAGATCAAAATTTAAATGTTGAGCACTCTGTATCCTTAATATTTTGATGTAACATTTTACTTTTTATATATAATGTTTATACCATCAATAAAACCACCATTTTGTCTGAAGGCATTTCTATATGGAATGAAACATGTCATGGTATAATTAGTTTTCTTGTTGCCTACTCACTATTCTTCTGATATAATTTTATGTAATATCTTAATATGTATACACTACAGTTCGAAATATTAAGGTTACTACTGCTAATTTTTTAAACTGGACGAAAAAGTAATTGTTTTGTATTTTAAATGAGAGATAATTATTATACATGGTTAAAAAAAAAATGAGACATGATTTTTTTATTAGAAATTTTATTATGACAAAAATGAAAAAAACATTTAATGATAAAATTTTGGTCTTGCCAAAATATCTTCCTTTAGCCTTGATTACTGCAGCACAAATCTTTGCCTTTCATTGTAAAAGTTTCTCAAAGTAGAAGCTTCATAATTGATTCCATTCTTTTTTCAATGACTCTAAGAGGTCATTTTCACTTTTTTTGCATGGAAAAGTTTCACTCTTCTGTCATGTTCATTCCATGCTAATTCTAGGGGTGGATTCAAACTTTTGAACTGTAGTATATATATATATATATATATATATATATATGTATATATATATATATATATATATATATATATATATATATATATATATATATATATGTGTGTGTGTGTGTGTGTGTGTGTGTGTGTGTGTATGGTGAAAAATCATTTCCCAAATTGTGACCAAGTAACAAAGCATGAAAATTTATTTTGAAACCCTTGTTGTCTGCACTAAGAAATTTTCAGTGCCCTCTCCCACATTAAATTTGACATATCAAATTCATATTTCAGCCAGAGCTATAGCATTCGCTTTCACATAAATAAACATTGGAATGTTATGTTTTTCCACCCAGCCAGCAAGGCAGAAAGGGCTTCCTAGCTTTGGCTGCCAACTCGGAGATAAATAACTGAATCAAAAACCAATTTTATGTGGTGATACTTAATAGGAAAAAAATAATATGCAAAAATAAATATGAACTTTGGAAAATTTACTGATAACATAAAACAACTAATTCAGGAATTTGAAAAACTGATTAAAAAATTTGATAGAACTTTTTGATATTATTTAATCAAACAAGTTTGAAAGAATTATTGATGCAAAAATACACCTTATACGTATATATAATATGGTACAATTCCAAGGAGCAAAGATTAGGAATGTTTGTGTCTTGCCAAAAATTATGATTTTTATTATTATTTGTGTGTCAGGAACTCCTAGATAAGCTAGTTTAGGAAAGCAGGAAGAAAGAAAAAAGAAGTTGACTGCAGTTGGGATCAGGGTTATGGTCAGTACGAATGATCCTTTCCTTAACTGCATATGAAGTGCTTCATGCGGGCGCTACATATAGTTTTGAATTCAGCATTTTCCATCTCCTTGACCAGTTGCCACCCAATGCTACAGAAAATAGTCTATCCTGCTATTTACACATAATGACAGGGAGGTGGGGGAGAAGTGATGGATTCATGCCTTTCTCAAGGGTATTAGCATATAAGTGAATGTAATGAACTCAACTGGAATTCCAATAATTTAAATACAGAGGTTGGACAAAATAATTAAAACACTTGTTAAATTCAAAGAAAATTTATTTAATATGGAGTTGGTCCTCCTTTAGCCTCACATACAGCTTTAATACGTCTAGGAATGGAATCATACAGCTTCCTGACTTCATCCAGAGGAATTTTCAGCCATTCTTCCATTAACACCTGCTCCAGCTCTTTAAGACACGACGGTGGAGGATAGCGGCTCCTAACTTGTTGCTCCAAATTGCACCACAAATGTTCAATAATATTGATATCTGGAGATTGGGGAGGCCACTCCATGTGTTCTATTCACTTTCATGCTCTTCATACCAATTCTTAACCACTCGAGCAGTATGTATTGGAGCATTATTGTCTTGGAAGATGCAGTCACCATCAGGGAATAAAGTCTGGGCCATTGGATGAATATGATTTCCCAAAATCTTCAGGTAATCTTTGCTGTTGATTCTACCATGCAGGGTAACTATTGAACCAAGACATTTCCAGGATATGGCAGCCAAAACTATCACTGATCCACCTCCATGCTTCACTGTTGGAAGAAGGCAGTCAGGGTTATAAGTTTCTTTGAGCTGCCTCCACACATAAACTTGCCCTGAAGTTGGGAAAAGAGAAAAACTGAACTCATCTGAGAATATGACTTACTTTATTGGTCTGCAGACCATGTATTGTGATCTCTGCATCACTTCAACCACTTCTGAATGTTGCGAGTGGAGAGAAGAGGTTTCCTTACGGTGGCTCTTCCATGATATGCAGCCTTATGGAGCTCATGACGAACAGTTTTAGTAGAAACTGGAGTATTCAGATTATTATTCAACTCAGCAGTCACTTTAGTCGCAGTAGTCTGATGATGTTTTGCCACATTGTGTTTCAATGCACATCAGTCCTTGTCAGTAAGTTTGCAAGTCCTGCCTGAATTGCTACGGTTGCTAGAGGTTTTGCCCCGTTTCTCAAATTGTGTTATAGTTCTTGATATGGTAGCTCTTGAAGAACCAAACAGTTCAGCAGCCTTAGTGATCAAGGCTCCTGTCATGCGAGCTCCAAAAATTTGCCCTTTTTTTTAACTCGGAGAGGTCACGCATTTAGCTTAAATTTTACTAAATTCTAAAAATAAATAAGACAAAGAGAGTAAATTAGAGAAGTAAATGTATTTACAATAGATATAACCTGTAATTACGAAGCTTTAGTTAAAGTTCTTACTATAATAGGTCTTTGAAATATAGGAGTGGAATTTGCATCTGTTCCAATTATTTTGTCCAACCCCTGTATCTGTGAAGTATTTTAACAGATTACAGAAAATTTTACACCGAAATACAAAGATGCATTAGAATACTCAAAGATGCCTCCCAAAATCTAAGCAATTTATTAATAAAAAGGAAAATTTTGATAAAAAATAAAGAAAAGAGTGCTAATATTTTGTCATAACAATACTTCTACTGAACAATTTACTCACAGATGAAGAGGAGGCTCGCAACAAGTGAGTTGTGGTTTTAGAGAAAGATGCTGAATGTACCCCAGACAGAGCATTGGACCATAAATACAGGAGCTCCTACAAAAGGGAGTAAAGGAAAGTGAGAAAAAAAGAGTAAACATCACTTTTAAGATGACAAGATGTATGGTGGTCAGCATGTGAAACATCCTAAAATGTGAACTCCAAATTGGAGGTAACAAAGCCTAGTATGTTTGAAAACTTAAATACATGGGAAGTGTTTTGATGGAGGATGGAAATCAACACTGAAATCTGAAGATGATATAGCAAAAGATACCTTCCAAAAGCTAAACAAAGTATTAAGAAACAGGAAAATCTTGCTAGAAACAAAGGAAAATAGTACTTAACTGTTATATAATATTGGTCCACTGAATGCTGGACAATCTCTTCACAGATGAAGAAGAAAAGTTGTTCTACAGAAGGATGCTGAGAATATTATGAGCTGAACATGTGAGCAATGATAAAATTTTAGAGATAATGAAAAAAAAGGACATTTATATTTAACATTAAAAAAAGACAAATTTTTCTAAAGCATATAAAGAGAAAAGGAGGCTTAGAAAATGCAACATTCACAAGTTATACTGAAGGCAAGAGGAACAGAGGAAAGCAATGCATAACATACCTAGTGAGCTTGAGTAAATTGTTGACAAAACGGGGATTAAGTGAGATAGCAAAAAGAAAATTTACTAAGCACCACAAAGGACAGAAACCACGGAGAACCACGATAGCCCACATCCTGAAGTGACTTGATGTATAGAATAAGATGTCATTCAATGAAGTCTGGAATATTTCATTCACTTCAGTCTCTGACACTTGCTGTGATGGCCTCCTAACTTAGTAATTTTATCTACAGCTACTACTAAATTAAATGAGAATAAAGCCCATGCACCTATAATCATATGTATGTCATTAATATCTTTTTATGCTGCTCCCATATTTGGAGGCTACATTTGTGTATATATCCATGTTATAATGCTGTACCTATGCCATCAACTTCATTGAGCTCTAAAATTTCTGACTAATGTTTGTTTTATGTTTTAGATTAAAGTTCAAAAATACAATTCTTGAGAACAACTCATGGCAGACGGTTAACTTTAACATGGTTATTATAAATGTGCTGGATGATATGAATGAAAAACGAGGTGTTAGGAAGTCAACATTTATAGGATAAGGAGGATAGATAATGATTGACACTTGACTTGAAGAGGTTAAGATTGTAGTGTCTGGATCAGAATTTATGCAGGTATTTGTTCCACAAAGTAGCAATTCTTGGGCAAATGGGTTGACCCATGACTCATAGTTGTTGAGATGTCAGTAACAGAGTGTGATGCGCTCTATTTTGTTTGATTTATTTATGAAGGAACATCAGAGAATATTTGGAAATTCAGTGGGTGGTAGTCTACATTAAATATGTGGTTGCTTTTTCTCTTTCTTGACTTGCCATTATTGTAACACAGTAACTAACATCTCCAGTTGCCTTGATCTATCCACTTCCCTTCTCCACATCCTTTCACCTTTCATTCCTATCTGCTCTCACTCCAAATCTTCTGTAACCCCCTTGCCTTCATCGATCCACTATCTTTCTCCACATCCACTCCTTTACCACTCCTATCTGCTCTTCCTCCAAACCTTCTGTAACCCCTTGCATGCTAGTGGCTTCCAGCCTTGCTTGGGGTGATAAGCTTAAAAAAAAAAACATTTTATTGCAACTGAAGTGAATAGGCTATTTGCAAAAGGGATTATCGAGCAAAGAAGTACATCTTAATGAGCTGAAGTTGTCAGGACTGGTTATAAGTGATACAAGAAAAGAATTGTAGTTAATTTCTTCCTACAGTTAGAGGCTAATCTCCCTTTATGGTAATTTACCCACACATGCATGGACTCTCCCTCCTATAAATAGGAGCAGGTACTGCCTTTCGGAGAGGGAACTTTCCAGCAGTCAGCTCTGACAGTCGAACCAAACATTCTTGCTGTAACACTCTTGTTTGTATATGTTTGTATTACTGTTTCTGTTAATATATTTGTTTAGCTCAATTCCTCTCTTGTGTCTTTATTTCTGGCCCTAACAAAGCTACAACATCTCCTAACAAAGAATGGCAAAATGGAAAAACACTTGAAAATTATCAGTTTCTAATCTTCTTCTTTCATCTATGTACCTTGTCCCTTTAAGACATGCACAATCATGGTTCTATAACTTCTTATTTTTTGCATCTCTGAGCAAGAGTTGTTCTTTCACCTTCACTCCCATACCTTGATCTGCCATTCACATGCTCGTTAAGTTGGTTATTCACTGCTCTTTTCTGATTCTTTTGCCTTCAATGTTTTGTGAGTTTCAAATTCTCCAAGCCCCCTTTCTTCACTATATATTCTATGAAATTTCAGTTGACTCTTTCTGATTCTGCATATAAGTGTGCTTTTTGTTTCATTTTCCTAAAAACTTCCTTGTTACACACATGTTCAGTTCATGGTTTTCTCCGTATCCTTCTGTAGAACCACATGTTCCTCAAGTTTCTTCTCTCTCTGTGAGGAGATTGTCCAGCATTCACTGCCTTATAGTTATCCTACATAACAGTTCAGCACTCTTTTCTTTCTTTCTGATGAAATCTTCCTGTTTCTTAATACTTTGCTTAGATTTTGGAAGACATCATTCACCATTCCAATGCACATTCAGATTCTGGTGCTGTATTAAAACATTTCCCAGATATTTAAGTTTTTATAATGCTAGACTTTGTTATCTCCAATTTGTAGATTGTATCTTATGATGTTCCTATTGTGGAAAACCAGACATTTTGTCTTCTTACAATTGATGGTTTATTCTCCCTTCCTTTTATTATCTTCTGTAAGAGTTTCTGTAGTTTCCTTTCCATTCTCTGATATCAACACTGTGTCATCTTCATATCTTATGTTGTTAAAATTGTGTCTATCAATAATAAATCCTGCTAAGAATTCTGGATTTTTCTAATATCTTTCCTCAATAAATCAGGCTTTCTGTAGCTTACTATACCAATTCCACCAGATTCCATTTGGTGTAAGCGATTGAGTTAGATTGCTTTCAGTGCATAATAGACAAAGTGATCACTCTTATTTTCACTGCATAAATGTTCGTAGGGAAAGTAAGGAAGAACATTACATGTCCATTAAGATTATGAGGATAAGGAGGCTAGATAATGATTGACTTTGTAGAACTTAAGATTGTAGCATTCTGAAAAGCACACATGCAGTGTTCTATTCCACAAAGTAGCAAAGTATCTCTTTTGGAAAATGTAATAGTAGGGTTGAATTTAATCCCCCCCCCCCGCCAAAAAAGCACAAATAAAATACAAATGGCAATATTTGAACGATGCAACACTTAGGGAAGGGATTGAACTTAGGAATATTAAGATTACCTCCTCGGTTATCCATTGAAGCGGCTATCCACCAGAAAAAAAAAAATGCCAGTCCCCACTGCGGGCCATTTAAAAGATAGTTCGCGCAGCTGATTGGTTGTACAAGCAGCCAATCGGATGTGCGAAATACGTGGTCTTTCTTCGTAGAATTCTTTAAAAAGACCAGAGTAGCTGTTAGCGTTTTAAAAATGAGGGGGAATCAGGGTTAGATCTCCCCTGATTGGGTCGATTTGGTGATGGGGAGTATGAAAGACCCGAAACTCCCTGATGAACCAAGTCAAAACATCACTGGTGACCCTCTCGGGTGCCTACTTAAAAGCGTATTTTTTAATTAGAATGAAAAGCATGAACTTTATGAGATAACTAAGCTCTTACCTATTACTTCCACCATCAAAAGCAAGTTGTTACGGAATATACAGTCATATATAATGTATTAAATCAGGTCTTTCCAAGTGGATGAGTGGATGGTGTAATGGATGGTATCTCAGAAAAAGAAATCAGAGAGCTGAGTTCAAATTTCAGTTTGTTTTTAAATAATATCATCCCAAGCAAGGCATAATTACCATTAGTAAGAGGGTGACGGTTAGAGAAAAGGAGGATTGAGGAAAGGACAAAAGATGCATAGGATTTAAGAAGACAGAAGATGGTGATTGATGTTGCATTTAAATTTTTGAAGATTGTAGTTATTAGGGAAGCAAGTAAAGAGAAAGGAACAGAAAATGTGAGAAAAGAAACTGTTGGAGTAGAAGTGGCAGTTGCATTTAGCTATTTCAACAGTAAATGGGTGAGAATCTAGATGCCAATCTATTAGCATACTTATAATCATGTAGTTGGGCCACCAAGGGTAAAAAAGCTCATCAGAGTAGTTGCTATTAAAATATTTTGTAGAAAGGACAGAGTAAAGCCATGCCACATCAGTGACAAAGTCACTAAAGTCAAGATACCATTTCTGGGTTGTTATATTAAAGATCCTTCTTTGGATTTTGTCAAGAACCTTGAGATGAATAGCAGGGGCATCAGACCAGATATGGCAGCAGTATTCAATGCACGGATGAATGGTAGATTTGTAAATGTACAAGAAGGATTCTGAGGAGAAAAATTTTCTAGCGCAACATAATGACCCAACTTTCCTTGCAGTTGATGCAGCTATTGATTCGATGTAGTCACTCCACTTCAAATCAGTTGAAAACATGAGGCAAAGAAAGTGCAGTGTGTTGTTCTCAAGGAGTCTAGTATCAACCATGCTGATGGCAGGCAAAAATATTTCTCTATGGTGGCTAAAGGAAAGCAGTTTTGGAGGTGTTAAAAATTTACAAGCTATTTTCCCTACCAGATACGACTGATTGGGGATCCTTTTCAAGAGCAGCAGCTCAGTTTACTTTGTCAGCAATGATGGATTTGCTATCGAGTCAGGAGTAAATGGTAGTGTCATCTGCACAAACACTCAGTTAGGGACTGATGAAGATCAGAGTCAATGTAGGACCCAGGATAGAGCCTTGAGGAACACCTGTATTTGTGTGAACAGATCTGAAAGTGAGCCTGTTCAAAACGACCTTCTTTTCATGATTTGATCAGACTGATTGGATCAAATCAAACATTTGTCTTGCAATACCATAGCCCTGCAGTTTGCATAGAAGATCAGTATTCCAAACTCTTTTGAATGTCTTGAAGATATCAAGAGCCACAGCTTGAGCTTTGCTTTTCCTATGATGAGCTTGAGATGCATAATCAGTAATGACCATTAACACATCAGTGGTTGGGCTTGTTGCATTCGCTTAGATACAGATATCCTTAGGAACCGAATCGATCTATCTCCCCCTTCTATGGATTAAATAGTAGGACTTATATCTGGAAAAATCATTGTTATTATCAAAACATATTAATGCAATATTCCATTGCAAAAAAGCCAAAATATTTCAGTTTACAAAATGTTGACAAGCTGTAAATAAGATATCAATCAATAAGTCTTTCTGAAATCTGCTTCAAAGATATCCTAATTTGCAAAAGAAGGTAGGCAGTCAAAATGATAATGTGACAAGCTGCATGAAAGGTGTAGTCTCATCCAACAGTGTTAAATATGGCAGTCGAAGCTAATATGTTTGGAGATAAATGTTGATTATCACTGTGCAATTTGTTGTAGGTAGAGATATCAATAGAAAAACATTTAAAGATAAGTTGTATAATATATATATATATATATATATATATATATATATATATATATATATATATATATTATAGTCCCTTCACAAAGTAGTCCTGGGTATGAAAATAGACTATATCTGGTAGCAAGGCCTCTGATAGGAGGGTTGGAGGTTTTGAGCAATGTGAAAGCACCTCTTAATTACTGTTGTTCACATATTCACCCTGACCTGTGGTGGTAGTACCTGTTAGGGTCCCATCTAAGGGCAAATATGAACCCCCACCAAAAAAACAAAACACTATGGAAGTATAAAAATACATATTTACAGCAAAATGACCAACAATATATTTTACTTATAGTTGAAGGCATGAAATTACATTCAAAATATTTACATTTTTAGCATTAAACTGATAGACGTTTATATGCTGCTAAACAAAATCAACCAAACAAAAGCAAATCAAACCAAACCCTTTATGATGTAAGTAATTATACCTCGTCTTAGTCTTTTCTATATGCAATATATAGTGCTTAATTTTAAAATATATATATTTTTCATTTAGAGTGTATCTGATTTTTGGCTCCAGTATTTTTTTAACCTGATTATATGGAATTGTTCGTATCTGAAGTTGCTTCGATGTTTCAGCTTTTACATTTGTCCAATCTCTTCTTGCCAGGCTGGTTTCATTTTAGATTGCTAAAAATGAATATAGAAAAAATATTCAGCCAATCTGTTCTCATATGCGTGACTTTTTGAGACAATAACTTTTTGCCAGTTGACTTCTTGCTGATAAAGTAAAAAAAGAAACTAAAAACGTAGAGAAGGAATTAATGATTTTACAACCTTGTTAATTCCATTATCAGCTGGAGTTGATAGAGTATTTTACATAAAAACAAACTTAGTATAATCTATCTTAATATATTTCACACACAACATGTAAACTAATGAGATACTGAATTGTTATGATAACATTACTTGATGGTACTTGAAGTAAACATACCTCTTGTAACCGTAACAACGAAATATCTCATTTCTATTTAACAGCAATAATTTGTTAGTACATTGCTTTTTATTTCTTTTGTGATAGTTTTAGTTTTTTTAACTGTTAATGGTATAAAAAGCAGAGTTTTTTCCTGATGTTCATCACTTCTCAGCAGAATGCTGTAGTCGTGTAAGGCAAATTTGAATTGCTTATTGAACGGCTTAACATGAAATAAAAACTTGTATTGTAAAATAACATGCAACAATTTATTTAGTAGTTATTCTATAATCCACATTTTTAAAATACAATGTGTATAAATATATCTATATATCCCTCTTTGTTTCTCATATATATATATATATATATAGTGAGAGAGACAGAGATAGATAGATAATATTTTAAATTTTCTAATGTCTAGATTTTCTAGGTCAATCATCTCGACTTCCTGTTACCATTTTTAAAAATATTGTCTGGATAAATTTAAACCATTTTGTAAATTTAAGCTATTTGTAATTTCTGTCTGATGAGACAGGTATTAAAAACTTACCTGCAGAAGTAAATTATAATTTATAACTGAGGTTTTGATGATGCATTAAGTTTTTTATTTGACATATATATATATATATATATATATATATATATATATATATATATGTATTAATAATTTTTATCAGCCAGACATAGCTTACCAGCTATTTAGTGTTAGGAAGAATAATGTGTTTTAGCCTTCCAGTAGCACACCGATACTAATATTAGCATTAGTGTAGTCATTGATAGACTAACACTGAATTTGAATACAGAAAGACGAGATACGCGACCGTAACAAACAAAACATTTAATAAGGCAAACAACTTACATACATATATTAAAAGGATTTATATATGTCCCAAAACAAATAATAGTTCATACTGTCCAAGGGACAAGGATGAACAAAGAAATAACATATCTACTTTATGGCTTTTGACCATCCGTAGATAAGTGAATAGAAATTACGTTTTTTTTCATGCTATGCTGTGCACATGTTGACTGGTTTCCATGCATGTGGACACCCTGGTGATCAGAAAGGTAAAGAGACCGTTCCTCACAAAAACAGAAGCAAAAAAGAAAAAAGAAGGGACAGAAGAGTTCTCCTCTCTAAAGGAGCCGAACTCCCATGAGCTCAACCCAAGGGAAAACAACTGTGGTCTCCCTACATATATATAAATTATTTTCAGATAGTGTATCTGTAAAAGAACAAAACGAATAAAAAGACAATGGACATTTGCCTTGATAAAATCCCTCAGGACAAAAGTTGTCAGCTTAGAATAATTTTTTCCTTTTGTCTTTTTATTCATTACATATATATGATAGGATAAGAATCAAATAGGGAGCTTAAACAATAAAGAAACCTGTTAAACTCATAAACGTTTCCTATTATTTTGTTATCCAATCATTCTGTTGGATTCTAATTCATATTTGATCCCAATTCATATATATATATATATGATATAGACGCACGGTGCAGTAATGGACAGTGACTCATACTGAGGAATGAGGAAGCTGAGTTCGAATTCTAATCAAATCCATTACATTCACTTGAGTGTTAATACCCTTAGGAAAGGTATGAACCCTCTTCTTCTCCCCCCAGCTATGGGTAAATAGCAGGACAGACCAGGTTCTATAGCCTTGGATGGCAACTGGTCTACCACAGAAAGAAATGACAATCTACTGTGGGAAAAAATCTGCCTTGTCAATCATATATCGAGAGTTACATGTACACCTAAGCATGTATCACACATTGTGCATAACCGACTGATATGACAGGATGAAGCACAAATTAGAAACAGATCTTAATCTAACATGTTTCACTTTATTAAAGCTATGTCAGAGGTCAGGATACAAAATGATAAAAAGTGAAAGAGACGCAGATTAATGGCGTGTTGTGTTTGCCTATTTCTTATTGGTTAGATACATGTCACATGTAATGAAGTAACAGATAATGTTTAAATATGTGTGGCAAATATTCTCAATGCTGAAGCATGTAAAAGTTAATAAGATTCAGTAGGATGTTTTGATTGGATATGTGCCACGTGTAATGAAGTAACAGATAATATTCAAATAAGTGTAAGAAAACATTCTGGATGCTAAAATGTGTAAAGGTTAGTGAGATGCTTCAGGCTGTTTTGAAAACTTTTTCATTAACATCTATCTTGTGTGTATTTTGCATATATATATTGATTGTTATGTATTCAGAAGAGTTGAGTTAGATTCATAAATAACTAGTGGGGATAACCGGCATTGCTCAGAAGATCTCTGAATAATAGTTGATTATTGACAATTTATTGATATTTTTCAGCCATCATTCAATCTTTAAAAATAAACTTCATTAATTTTTTTTGGTTTGTTAAAAAATAACTAAATTTAGGAAAATGTCACACTAGAAATACCATGCTTGGGGTATGGACTTTAGGGAGCTGAGCATCGTCATGTCTTAATTAAAAAAGGCACTTCATTTTTCGACTTAAATACTCTGTCAATGTTGCTTTCAAGCATAAATACTCTGTCAATGTTGCTTTCAAACATAAATACTCTGTCAATGTCGTTTTCAAACATAAATACTCTGTCAATGTTGCTTTCAAGCATAAATACTCTGTCAATGATGTTTTCAAACATAAATACTATGTCAATGTTATTTTCAGACATAAATACTCTGTCAATGTTGCTTTCAAGCATAAATACTCTGTCAATGTTGCTTTCAAACATAAATACTCTGTCAATGTTGTTTTCAAACATAAATACTCTGTCAATGTTGCTTTCAAGCATAAATACTCTGTCAATGATGTTTTCAAACATAAATACTATGTCAATGTTATTTTCAGACATAAATACTCTGTCAATGTTGCTTTCAAGCATAAATACTCTGTCAATGTTGCTTTCAAACATAAATACTCTGTCAATGTCGCTTTCAAACATAAATACTCTGTCAATGTTGCTTTCAAGCATAAATACTCTGTCAATGATGTTTTCAAACATAAATACTATGTCAATGTTATTTTCAGACATAAATACTCTGTCAATGTTGCTTTCAAGCATAAATACTCTGTCAATGTTGCTTTCAAACATAAATACTCTGTCAATGTTGCTTTCAAACATAAATACTCTGTCAATGTCGTTTTCAAACATAAATACTCTGTCAATGTTGCTTTCAAGCATAAATACTCTGTCAATGATGTTTTCAAACATAAATACTATGTCAATGTTATTTTCAGACATAAATACTCTGTCAATGTTGCTTTCAAGCATGAATACTCTGTCAATGTTGCTTTCAAACATAAATACTCTGTCAATGTCGTTTTCAAACATAAATACTCTGTCAATGTTGCTTTCAAGCATAAATACTCTGTCAATGATGTTTTCAAACATAAATACTATGTCAATGTTATTTTCAGACATAAATACTCTGTCAATGTTGCTTTCAAGCATAAATACTCTGTCAATGTTGCTTTCAAACATAAATACTCTGTCAATGTCGTTTTCAAACATAAATACTCTGTCAATGTTGCTTTCAAGCATAAATACTCTGTCAATGATGTTTTCAAACATAAATACTATGTCAATGTTATTTTCAGACATAAATACTCTGTCAATGTTGCTTTCAAGCATAAATACTCTGTCAATGTTGTTTTCAAACATAAATACTCTCTCAATGATGTTTTCAAACATAAATACTCTGTCAATGTTGTTTTCAAACATAAATACTCTGTCAATGATGTTTTCAAACATAAATACTCTGTCAATGTTGTTTTCAAACATAAATACTCTGTCAATGTTGTTTTCAAACATAAATACTCTGTCAATTATGTTTTCAAACATAAATACTTTGTCAATGTTGTTTTCAAACATAAATACTCTGTCAATGTTGCTTTCAAGCATAAATACTCTGTCAATGATGTTTGAAAACATAAATACTCTGTCAATTGTTGTTTCCAAACATAAATACTTTGTCAATGTTGTTTTCAAACATAAATACTCTGTCAATGATGTTTTCAAACATAAATACTCCATCAATGTTGCTTTCAAACAAATCAAACTTAGATAAAAGTTCATTAACCTTTTTTCAAGCTATTATTAATAAAAAAAGTAAATAAACTTAAAACATATTTAATGTAATCATTTCTTCCAGCAAAAACTATAGCAAACCTTTACTTCTTTGAAAAATAATTATTTACTATTTATTTAGGAGGGGAATTTAGATTTTTTTTAAGTAAATAAAGTTTTACTTTTAAACTAACTATTTTGAAAGTGAGTAGAAGTATATACATTGAGAATTTAGTTTTGAAAAGCGATTATGTTTAAATTTCAAGTTATATATGTATTTTAAATGAAAAAAAACTTTAGTTAAATAAAAGTTAGCAGAGACAGACATGAGCTATGGTAAACATTAGTCATATTGAATATTTGTTTTGAATATTAATTTTTGGAAAATAAGACTTGCTATAGTTTTTGTTTTAATAAAACTTAATTTAAAATTATTTACTTCTTTATATTAGCTACAAACCAAAAATACAAGGAAGTTTATTTTTTAAAGATTGAATAAAAATGTATTTTCCATAAGATGGCCAAAAAATATTAATAAATCACTAATATACACACATACAGGCAACTGCCCTTTAGGGTGATACTCAGTCTGTATATTTATTTTGTAGCTGAACACATACACACTTGAATATTTGAATAAATAAATATTAAACTTTGGTCAAATAATTATATTTAATATTCTTCATCTTTTAAATTTTCTTTGTTGTTTTAATATTCCTTTTTTTAAACATGCTTTTATTTACTATAGATGTGAAAATAAATTCAATAGAATAGAAATTTTAAAAATATATACGTGTATAGTGTTTAGCAAAATTAAAAAGAAAAAATGAACAGTAATTCTAATCTGGAATAAGAATTATTACCGTTCATTTTTACATTTTAATTCTGAGAATTTTGAATGCATTCTAGTGCATTGTAATTTTAAAATATCTTCGTAAATACAAATCATATGATGATATTTTTTTATACAAAAAGCTGGTGATAATGAGTTTGTATATATAGTTACTTTGGCATGAATTACTGTAGATATTAGTTTTAGCTGGACCCTCACACAAATATACAGACAACTGCTCTTTATATATGTATCAATGGATCTGTAGAAAAATGGTGATGTAATGTAGTTTTTTAAGCATGTGTTAATAGTTGGTAATATTGCTATAAATATATTTACATAATATTTTCTCTTTAAAGAGTTGTGCTCTTTTATGATAAGGCTGGCATTGGTGAAATTAAAGTTATGTCCTATGTTGTTGCCATGTAATATGAAAGAATTTGAATGTTTATCTAAACACAAATCTCTTTTGTGTTCCTTGATGTGGGTCTTTAGATCACATGAAGTCTCCCTAATGTACATGTTTTTGCCCTATAGGCATTTTATTTGATAAACTCCAGCATTTGAATTGTTTTTTATTTTACTTCTCATCCTGATTATATTTCCGATAGTTTTGGAGGTGGTTGTAGCAATCCTTCTATTAGGGATGACTAATTCATTTGCAAGTTTTCTTGGAGAGTAGGATTATGAATTTTATATAATTTTTTGTTGGAAGTATTTGTTTGTTTTGTTTCTATGGATTTTGTGAGCTTGTTTTTTGTGTTTAAGATGAAATGATATAGGGAGTATAGAAGTTTGAATGTGTTCTCAATCCTCTTCTTCACTAATGTATTCAAGGCTACATATCCTAAGGGCTCTAAGGTAAAATCCTATAATTATCCCAGATTTTATTTTCTGGTTGAAGTGGGAATAGAAATTGAAAATTTTCATTTTTGTTAGTGGGTTTATGGTAAACTGAAAATTCTAATTTATTATTGCTACATTCAAGGAATGATAGAGAGTTACTTGTTTCAAATTTGTGTGTGAATTTGATGCTTGGTTTAACTTTATTGAGTTTAGCTATTATGTTTAAAAGGTTAGTATCTTGGGGATAAAATAACTCACTGATAGGAGACCCCATGGGTAAACCGTATTAATTTTTTATTGTAAAATATATTATTGAATGAAAAGAAACAGTGGTTAGTAATTAATTTTGTAAGTCACCTGAGTGTTTGATGTGTGTCATGGAATGGAGTTTGTGTGTCTTGGGTAAGCCATAAGGAACTTACCTTAAACACTGAAACACATAGATTCAACAAAACTATCAAGAAACTATTAAAAAATGAGAACAGATCTTAATCTAGATTAATAGATTACTACTCCACAATACCCACACTAAATGGTTTACCCAAGACACACAAACTTGACATGCCCATTAGGCCCATTGTATCTGGAATTAACAGTGCACTCCATAATTTAGCTAGAGCCATCACTAAAATCCTAACTTCATTCTTAGGCACCAATATACATACATATATATATATATATATATATATATATATATATATATATATATGTAAGCAAATGTGTGGATGTAGATCCGACGGTATGATGAAAATGTGGAAAAGACAAAGCAAAATCCGAATATGTGACTTTACTGTTTTTATTTTGTTTTTGTTTTTGTTATTCTGTCGACGTCAGACGTTTCGGTCAAATAGACCTTCTTCAGGACATGGTTAATGGAGACATATTTATATTAGATTTAAGTTTGATGAAGAGACGATATATACAGGACTGGTCAGAAACAGAAAAACTGAAATTCTAAAGTCAGAGTATTCTTTCTTGGAGTCGGATACGCTGGCGTCGTGTGGGCGGCAACTACGAAGACCTGCGCACAGGGAAGAGATTGTGTCCTAAGTGGAAGGTGAGGGGGACTATTTAAAACTATAGCTTATCGGTACGTTTGTCACGCATCAAACTTAAATCTAATATAAATATGTCTCCATTAACCATGTCCCGAAGAAGGTCTATTTGACCGAAAAGTCTGACGTCGACAGAATAACAAAAACAAAAACAAAATAAAAACAGTAAACTCACATATTCGGATTTTGCTTTGTCTTTTCCACATTTTCATATATATATATATATATATATATATATATATATATATAATATATGCTAAATAGAGAAAAACAGCCATGGTGGAGGGGCTTGCCTTTAAGGCTAACAAAGACACAGTCTTCAAAGTGCTTTACACAACCACAATGATCCCACATGACAGAGCATTTAATAAAAAGGGGGAATAAGTAATTCTAAAAAGAAATTACTCATGGTTCCACACTAAAAAGGGTAGAGTGCTCCATGCCACACCTATATGCAAAATTGCCCAAAATGTTACACTACCATTGAAAATGTGAATAAATTTATCTTTATCGAACAAATAAAATAATATGTATATGAGAATATATTATCATATTTTGTCTATTTACATGCACACTATCTCCACACAGCCAACCAGCATGTGCAATCGAAAGGCCATGGCCATATACCAAAGAAAACTGAGAGGAGTCAATTTCCTTGTCCCCATCTTTCCTTAATCTCCCAGTGACCTATACATACAGCCCACTATATATATATATATATATATATATATATATATATATGTGTGTGTGTGTATAAATAAATGAGTAGTGACACTTAATTTGAAAATGACACTAAAGCACATATTTTCATAGGGAAATGTTTGTCTTTAAATTTTTTTTAATTGAGAAAAATAAACTAAAATTGATTAATTTGTTATATAAATGAAAATAACTGATTTTGTACATTTGCAAAGAAGGGGGAAAGAAACAATATACTGAAGTCAACTACATTTCAAAGATTTTTCTACTGTTTTTACAGTTTCCATTTAACAGAAACTAAGAGCGTAGAAATTGTTTAAAAGGAAAGAAAACGTGTATGAACATTAGAAAAAATTAATAAACATCATATAAGATTGTCCTTGTCTTTTACATTCAATGAAACTATATATATATATATATATATATATATATATATATATATATATATATATATATATATTATTGTCATCCACAGATGTCCGGTTGCCTCTAGCTAGGATCGAAACCCGACTGAATTGGCGTCAGTCGGAAATTCTACCACTAAGCCGTCAGCGAACAGCAGGGATGAAGGTGAATTTTCGCGTATTTATTTTTAGATTTAGATAAACACACAGTGACTCAATTCTGCCGAAGAGTCGTGCTATATTAGCTTTAATAGTCACTGTTTATATATATGTAAGTATCAGTTTCATAATAAAACTCCATTTAAATCTATTTGTATCATCAGCATCATTGTTTTTCTCTAGCTTATCTTTCAACTGTTTTTTTGCTAAAATAGGAAATTGTCTTTTCATTAGTAACATTTGTATAAAACTATGAGAAAAAGTGTTCATCCATCTAACATGGAATAAATATGACTGACATTGTTTTAAAACTCAAAAAACTTTGAACCAAGAAGAAATTCTTTATCTTTTTTTCAATCCACATGAGGTATTTAAAATTCTGTCAGTGTGAGTAAAATATTCAGTGTAAGTAAAATATATTTTTAAATTATTCCTTCAATTTTATTTTATCATTTGGTACATAAAAATTGCAGTGCATTTAAAACTGAAATACTACAAAAACTGTGAGAAAAACTTTCACACATTATTAAGTAATTTCATTACAATTGTACAACTGGTAAATTTTTATACAATTACACTGTTTTAAATTTACAAGAAATAAAAAGAAGCAAAATATTCATGAAGCAAAATTTGGACATGTTTCAAAATTCACCTGACAAAGGCTAAAGAAATTAATTAAAAGAAGCATAAATGATGACAATGGTTATGGTAATATTAGCTGTTTCCATATAAGGAAACATTTGGCATTCATTGATCAAGCATCCAGTACCACTGTTGGTTGAAATATATAAAATCTTTCTCTTAAAACAATTTTTCAGGAAAACTGGTTTCTTAAATTCAGTAACAGTTATTTCTTTTTCTAGTATTGATGGGAGCCTCCTTCCTCATTTTTTATTTGAAGTAGTGTGGAATGTCAGTATTATAAAGTAAATAACACACCCTAGGTAACACAAATGAACTAGGCAAGATGCCTTAAATAAAGAACTCAAAATGAGTTAGTGAAAGTCCATTGGAGTCAGTCAGAAAGAATTCTAATGATGTCATGGAGAGAAGCATAATCAGACATAATATTATAATTGCTAGAAGTGAGGTTATAGCAATGGCAACAAGAAACTGAAGCACATGCAGAGTAGGAAAAAGAATTTTTGCTTCAATGACAACAAAAAATTAGAATCACATTGGATTAATTTCTTCTATTTGGTGTGTGTAAGAAAGAAAAAAGTGAAAGAAGGAAAAAAAAAGAAACAGATATTCTGTAAATATAGAAGAATTATTAGACCAAGTGGTAAAAATACAGCAACAACAACAACAGTTGTTGGAACTCCAAAAACAACAACAAAATTGAATTGAAATAATATGAAAGAAAACATAAAATTCATCAAGTTCTATTACTTCCAGCACAGTGGCAAATGTCATAGTTGAATTCACATAAAATCTGCTTATTTTAGAAGATACAAGCAAATTTTCAGAGAAGTATGCAGTGACTGGGAAGACAAAAGAAGAGAAAAGTTTGTTATTCAATACTCGTTGGAACTCTATGAATCTGAAAAAAAGAAGACAAAGACTTTGTCACATATGCTGGAATTGTTACATGCTAGAATTTTAATGAAACTTGAACAGAATCAAAAACTAACACTACAAGAAATATCAGATGAATGTCAGAGAATACTAAATCTGTGACATGATATGGAAGAAATTGAGGAAAAAGAATGTGCATACATACAAGCTAAAGAAAAATGTGAAAAAAAAAATTAATCCATGTTTCAGATGTGGAAATTTACATCTAGATGATCATGTCTCTTTAAGAATTGCTACAAATGTGGAAAATGGAACATCTAAAGTCACACTGTAAAGCTAAAGCAAGGAAAAGTTCTCACAGAAAAAATTTTGTATGCAGCATTGCAACAGAAAAAATAATTACAGGAGACAAAAGAAAATTTATGCATACAAAAATTAATAATGTGGATGTAAAAATACAACAAGACACTGGTCGTGATATCACAATAATCAACAAAGCCACATGGAAAGTGATGTGGACCCAAAGTAGGGGCCACGGAAGGAAAACACGGAACAAGGGTTAGAGGTAAGAAAGATATATTAAACAGAAAAGTTACAAAGAATAGTGTAAGAGTAAGCAGAGCTTACTATCCAGTGGTGTCCGATATTGGTATCGTACGTGGCTGCACATTACTGGTGCTACTCCCATGATACTACCATTCACATAATAATACAGTACTGGGAGAGTCCATGATGTAGGAAAGTATCGGTCTCACAACAGAAAGCAAACAGAAATCCTATATTAAAAAGAACTTAAAAAATCACGCATAGTGTGTTGGGTAAGAAATTATTTTTTATTGATGAAATGATTTGTAACATTTCATTTTGTAGCAAGTGGTAAAAGCCAGGGCTTATGTGTTAAAAAATACTACAAACTTATTTGGTACTGACTGGATAGAATTATTTGAATTGTGGGATTTACCTATAAATATTTATTGCAAGAATGTAAGTAGACAAGCTACCAGCTTAAAAAAAAACAGTGTGAAAATTTAAAAGAAGAATTGAAAAAATGTTTTCTGGATGTTCTGTTGGATGAGTAGGGTGGCTGTTACCAAGTCAAAGCCAAATTTCAAGCGGAAAATGGTTAAGGTAGTGTTTAAACCAACATGTAATATACTCTTCACAACATTGGATCAAGACAACAAAATATTAGACAGACTTAAAAAATAGGTGTAATTAAAAAGACTGAGCATTCAAAATTGGCAGCACCAGTAGTGTATGTAAAGAAAAAAATGTATTTGCTGATTTTTTGATAGGGTTAAACAAATATTTAGAATCCCATAACTGTCCATTACCAAGTCCAGAGGAATTTTTTGTGAATTTAAACAGTGGAAAAAAATTTTCAAAGATAGATTTTTCTGAAGTGTGTTTGAAAATACAGGTTGAAGCAGCACTACGATAATTCTTGAGAGCATACCAGATAACATCAAATCCCAATACACTGACAGACATGTCAGCACTAGAATTGATGTTCACAAGAAAAAATAAATTGGTGTTTGACAAGTTGTTACCAGGTCAAAAAAACGAATAAGAACGGATAACAAGAAGGACACAAAATTGGTGAAAAAGTGTTTTTCAGATCATATAAAAATGGAAAAGAAATGTGGCAAGATGGTGTAATTAGGTCCCAAATTGGATAAATATATATGGTGAAAGGAAAAAAGGGGAATGCAAAAACACTGGAAACTGTTAAAGATAAGGTTTACTGAAAGAAAGGAAGAACCAATGCAAGTACTGTATGATACTTTTGATGTACCAACACCCCAAAAATTTGTTGAACATACAAGTATGATTACCATTAAAAGGAAATGTAAATAAAAAAACTAGAGATTGATCCAAGACAAAAGAAATACAAAGTACAGTATATTGGCAAACTCACCAGAAAGAGGAGGGGGTGAATACTAAGAAATAAAATAAAATATGTACTAGTGAGAAAATAAAAAAATCTCAAAATTGGGGATATTGTGGAGTAAATAACACACTTCTGATAACACAAATGAACTAGGCAAGATGCCTTAAATAAAGAACTCAAATTGATTCCGTGGAAGTCTGTTGGTCTCAGCTGGAAATAATTCTAATGATGTCACGGACAGTAGCCTAAGCAAGACATAATATTATAACTGCTAGGAGTGTGTTATAACAGTCAGCATCTTTATTATATAATTATTTTCTCCTCAAGTTACATGTGATATCCATTTTAGTTGTTGTTTTTGAAAGCCCTCAAGTAATGTTGTTTCTGTTATTTGGAACAATTTTTGTGAATCTGTAGCACCAGCCCACAAGGTTTGAAGGAGGGTGATTTACAGGCATCATACCCTTGAAGTCATTTTAAACCATTGATCTGAGAAAGCAACTGTATACAGTTGACAGATTAGATATTTCTGAATAAGTTTGAGTTAAAAACTTATGTGAAACAACTATAAAAGATGTGTTATATTTTTACTATTGTTCACACAGTACAAGTCCCAAGAGCCACTCAAAGGGTAGGCATACTAAATGAGGTGGCTGTAAGGGTGTACAAGGACTGACCAAGAAGGGCATATTATGAATAGACAACTTTTCATTATGCCTATTTAGAATAGACAACTTTTGATAAATTCTATAGTAGACGAATTAAGATTTTAGTTATTATCTGGAATTCTGATATTAAGATATGACATTATTTTAAATTATATTCTGATGAGTATCCTCATCTTTGATGTTTTTTCACTGTCTTTATCGGGTTTCTCTCTTGCTGCAATTTCTGACTCAGTTTTATCATTATTTTAGGAAGTCTTTAACTAAAGGTCTTAGGTTTTGTTACATTTTGGTTGATGCATTCTCCTGCCTTATAATTCAGACAGTTTTCATTGTTTCCCACATTCAATCTTGGTAGGTTTTCTCTTTGGCTTCTGTAGTGTTGTCTGAAATTGTGAGATAAAGTATTTTCATTGTCCGAGACTATATGTCAACAAGCAGCTTCCAATCTCGTTTAGAAATCATAGTCTTTCGACCAAGACTTTCTCTTGTCTTCATAGTATTGAATAAATTATTTATATATGAAGAATTCAGATGTGTAGCCTCAAAATGCTTCACTAAAATTTAAACACACATTGGAATAGCAAAATATACATTTCAAAAGTACTAAGAAACAGGAAACTTTCATGAGAAATAAAGAAAAGAGTAGTGAATTGTTATGTAATATAAATCCTCTTGTATGGCTATAAATGTTGAAAAATTTCCTTACCGAAAATGCTGGAGAAGGTATATAGAAGAATATTTGAAACAATAGTGCATCTTCAATTTAATTACAAAAAGTCTTTCAAATTGTTCTGAGAATTGAATGGATTTCTTTAAACAAAATATTGTTTTATTTCTGTGAAGTATTTGGATAAATAAGCACAACTTTATTGTTAAGTTTTAGCTTGTATATTATCGAATCTGACTAGTTTAATTTAAATCTCATGCAGCCACATTTCTTGAACATCTCACATATCAAACAAAATTGATTTTTGAACAGAATATTCGAGATAAAAATACCTCGGTTATCAAACAAAATTTCAGTTCTTGAACAATTTTGCCGAACCGAGCTAAACCGAGTTAACCCGAACAGAATCATTTCTTAGTTGACTGCTGTGTTATATACATTTGAGTGTTGTTCTGTGCTCTTCTTTATTGTACTGTGCCTTTTTTTCTTCATTAGTCCTCAGTCATGGCTCCAAAGAAAGCTAGCAGTGATACTGGTAAATGAAAAAGAAAAGTTAAGAGAAAAACGATTGTTGATGACACTGTCCCTATGATGATGATATTGTCTCGTCCTACTCAGTTTCATATGACAAAAGCAATGATCTGGTAAATGTCTTTCCTTCCTTTTTCCAAACAATAACATCTCTAAGCTTGCCTTTCCACTTATGCCATCAACTCTCCTACATGCAGGTATGGTAAAATTGAAGTGTTCATCTATATTTTATCTGTTTAGTATTGGGTTTATTTTTATTTTTTTTAGATATAATAATTTGTGTATAAACGTGTGCATAAAGTACTGTTGTTAAAGTTTAAATAAGCAATCATCTTGGGACCAGGAACAAATTAATCCATTTTACATTGATTCCTTTTGGAAAAATAGTTTTGGTTTACAAACATTTCAGGTTATGAACAGGCTTCAGGAATGAGTTAAATTTGTGAACTGAGGCTCCACTATATTATCAACATCAGTTTATTTAGATGAGTACCATTGTTTTAATTTTCTGATCATAATGCATGAATTGTAGCCTGGTCTTCTTCAAGCATATGATGTAGCTTAAAGAAGACCAGATAGATTGAAATTGTGTCATTATGATCAAGAAGTTACTTCAGTGCTGATTTATTTTATTTTATTATAGTTCGCCTAATACAAGGCTCTGAATGAGTTTAAGTAAAAACGAATTATGTGGAACAAATATAATACATGTATAATATTTTTGTTACAACTGTTCACAAAATACATGTCCCAAGAGCCACTCAAGGTGGTGTGTCACTAAAAGAGGTTGTTTTGAAAGTGTGAAAATAATTACTAAGAGGTGCATATTAAGAGGATATGTAGGATAGATAACTTTTGATAAGATCTATAGTAGAAGAATTAAGATTTTAACAATTATATGTAATTCTGATATAATATTATATTATTTTAAGTTGTATTTTTTAGTATTGTTTACCAAATGGTAGAGTTAATGAATGAAGTTGTATTAATTTACAGAGATGAGGTACAAAATGCAGATTATAAGGATGATAGACTTAAAGCTGTTAAAATTGTAGTGACAAGGAAATCATCATCATGGGGCTCCGTCCTTTCCATAAAATAGTGGTTCATGGAAAGACACTGTCTCAATGGATCTTACTATGAAGGGGATGGTTTATTTCAGTGTCTGTAGCTCTGGAGGTTTGGAGATACTGAACTAATGAATATAACTCACTAAAACATATGTCATGAAAATAACAATGAGGGATTTTTTTTTGTTTTTACAGTAAGGTTCACCATGTACAAGGCCCGAGGGCCACTCAAGTTAGAGGGTCATGATAAGGAGTAGTTTATATGGATAGAAGAAGAAAATAATAGTTGACTCTAGATTTGAACAGACTGTAGTGATCGGGGAAACGTCCTCTTGGGAGTCTGTCCATAGTGTAGTGGTTCATAGGAAGAAGCTGTTTGAGTGGAAATTACTTCTCACCAAGGGAATATGTAGGGAATGTGGAGGGTTTGCTACTATGTAAGTTGGAGAGTGGGTTCTAGCCATGTAGGTCTGACCTGGAGGAACCAGGAGATGCAGTTTGTCTGAGCACTTTCCATGGTAGCAACAATAAAGCAGTGAGAGACTTGCCACATACCCCCTGTAACAGAGGTTGGAGTGTGGAAAATAATTCATCTCCCACAAGGACTCAGAGATGCCTTTGAACTCCATCAAAACTGGAAATTGAGGTCTGGGCAATTCTTGTCCAAATTTGGCAATAGTACTCCATTTTTGGCCTGGCTCTTATAATAGTAGAGGATTGCATGAGGAGTCAATTACTTACTGGAGCGAAACAGGGAGCCAATCATTTTACCTACATCTATGGAGATGGGTTGTATATAGGAAATCCACTTGAGGTCAAGTGTGAGGTTGAGGCCTCAATATCTTCTTGAATCTTATGCTCTTATGGCAGAATTTTGCTCCAATACCAAGCTGGTTTGTTCCTGCATAATCAATCGTAGAGAACAGGACTTCAGGAAAAGTGACAAAGTGAACAAACAGAACTAGATGCTTTTGCCACAAGGCTCTTGAAATCTTTCAATTTCTAGCATCAGAACCAGTAAAGGAGACATCTTGCCTATTATTACATAGCAATTTTACTGCATAATCCAAATTGAACCTAATCAAATTCCATTGAATCTGTAGTTGCTTACATAGTGAATGTATTTGCTAAATAGTTACTGCTTTTATCCTAATTTACTTTGTTTGTCCTGAATTCTTCTTTGTTGTTTTCGCCTGGCCAGGAGCCAAGTATCTGGCTTTTAAAGCAACAAAATGTGTAAGTGATGTGTTTCTCCAGATGGTATCTGATTTGGCTCCATGTTCCTGCATCTCCTTATTTGTACAATATATATAATGCAGTAAATATAATTACACAGAAGACATATATTCATATAATTATATGGAAAGCATACGCACATGCATACAATACAGAAAAAAGTATATGAAGCTTATATAAATATCTCCACAACTAATATACACGTATTGACAATATATCTGCATGAGTGATTAATGTTGAATGAGAACCTAATGGAAGCCTCACTCTCCTCTCTCTCCTCTCTCTCTCCATATATATATATATATATATAATGTGTGTTTATTTCAAATATGAGTATCCATTACAAAAACATTTGAATCTATATATATATATATATATATATATATATATACAAACACGCATAGAAATAGTGCGATGGTTAAATGGTGCCTAAATTACACAAAAATGAAAATAATGGCATCTCATTTTAACAGATATATTTGCCAAAATTAAACAAAAATATCTTCAAATACTAGAGCATGAATTTATTCAAGAAAATTGCTATTGGCTTCAAGCACGGCCTCCAGATGACTTCAGAATCTTCTGCATCTCTTCTGGACAGACTCCTTGTTTAAGTCAGTGATTGCTGCCATAATGCTTGATTTCAGTTCATGTTTTGTTGGTCTCTCAATCAACTACACCCACACACATAATAATTACAGTCTGGTGAGTTAGGTGATCGAATGTAAGGGGTGATGCGGTTGCAGAAATTGTATAACAGCTATGAATGGGATCTCCTGTTATGTAGCATGGTGCAGTGTAGTGTCCTGTTGCCAGACAGGTTCTTCCAGCAGGTACCCTCTTGATTGCGTTAAATCTGGAGAATGACATGGCCATAGCAAGATAATTACATTATTTTCAGCAAGTCATTTCTCCACAGATTATGCAGTGTGCTTAATATCATTGACTTGTTGGAAGATCCAATCAGGAGAAAGTTCAAGATTTTCAACCAAAATAATTAAATGTGCATACAAAATATTTTCATATACTGCAGAATTCATTCTACAATCTGTTACAGATATGTTGCCAAAAACATCCCAAAACCATGATGCTGCTATCATCAAATTTCACTGTTGGAACTGTGTTCTTTTGTTTGAAGGCATCGCCATAATTCCTCCATATATGATTTCTAGAATTACGTCCATATATGTATATATATATAAATAATTTGAAGATATACATATATATATATTTGTATATGTAAATGTTTGTGTATATATATATATGTACGTATATATGTATTTATGTATATATATATATATATATATATATATATATATATATATATACTGTATATGGATGTATATGTGTGTGTTTATATATATATGTGTATGTACATACATGTGTGTTTGAGTATATATATATAAATATTTATATATGTGTTATGGGACCTTACCTATAATGACAGAGTGAACTCTTCCTGACACTATGAATACTGCGCCTCCGAAGAGAGAGAGAGACGAGACGGAATCGAGTCGAGCCAATAATAGTTCACTCCAAACCAGACTGACAGTCATACTAACACCTTTCACATCTTGTATTATTATTTCGTGTAATATATATCTTTGTTATTTCTACTCTTGTGTTTGTGTTGTTCTTCCTTGGTCCTAACCTTAGACCATAACAGTGGCGACAAGGATATTGAAAAAACGAAGTTCTACGCGGAGAATCTAAAAAAAAAACCTTTTTCTATCGGTCGTCCATAACAGAGGCCACGGAGGTATTAAGAAAAGAAAACAAGTTCTACGCAAAAAAAAAGATAAAACAAAAAAGAATGTTTTTTTTGGACACCAACCGTAACAGTGGTAACGAAGATACGAATTTTACCTGTCAGCTAGAACAGAATCGAATTCTACGCAGGAAAATTTTTTCGTACTAAGGTTCCAGAGAAACAGGCGACAAAGACCTGAAGTTTACACTGAGAAAAAAGGAAAAATTACGGTGTAAACATGGAAGACTTTAAGGCAACCATATTGGAACTAATGAAAATGCAATTCGAGCAGCAACAAAAAGAATGAGGAAAGACAGACTAGGCTCGAAGAAAAACAATTAGAAATTCAACAGAAAAATGAAGAAATACTATTAGAAATTCAACAGAAAAATGAAAAGGAGCTACTCGAACTACAAGAATTACTATTATGGGCAGTAACAAATAAAGGGCAAAATTCTGGAAATGAAGCGGCATTCTCACAAAATGCCATATGGAGCTCTATCAAAGACTTCACTTATGCACCGGACGAAGACAAAACCTTCGCGGCTTACTTCAGAAGATATGAAGATTCATATGAGTTTGATTGCGGGAATTGGTCAGACGCAAAAAAGTACGTCTACTACTGAGAAAACTAGGGTCAAGCGAATACACTAAATTCGTAGACTACATCCTACCGAAGAAAACGAATGAGTTGACTTTCAAGGAAGCCGTGAAACTTTTAACGGAATTATTTAGTCCGAACACTTCACTATTCCACAAAAGGTGGAAATGTTTAAATTTAACAAAAAAGGATAGCGAAGACTATATAACATTCGCTTCCGTAGTAAACAAACACTGCGATGACTTTAAGTTATCTGAACTCAGCCCGGACAATTTTAAATGATTGATATTCGTCCAAGGCCTGGTTTTGACTAAAGATGCGGACATCAGACGGAGAATTCTAACAAAACTTGAGAGTGAACCACAATTGAAGCTACAAAAACTGGCTGAGGACTGTCAGAGATGTATAAGCGTAAAAAAGGACTCGAAAGATATCGAAGAGTCTGGCTTCGCTCACATACGAAAAGTACAACGACAAACACGTTTTTCCCCTCCTCAAAAACAAACCAAACAAATTATTTTACTACAAAAAGTCAAATGAAATCTCAGAAGAAACCACCACCCAGTCCATCCTATCGCTGTGGGACTTTGCATTGGTACACAGATTTTCCATACTGCTATAAGACTTGTCTATCGTGCAATAAAGTGGGACACTAAATTTCTCATTGTAGAACTAGGAAAGAAAGCAAAAGCCGAGTAAGAGTCACTAGAACTGACTAAGCGGACGAGACAAATATACGAAAATACGTACAAGTAGAAATGTTAAACAAAAAAATCAGATTACAATTAGATTCCGGATCAGATTTAACCATTATTAGCTTACAGACGTGGAAGAAATTAAACAAACCGACCATGTTGAGAACCGATAAAATAGCCAGGTCGGTAACAGGAAATAAAATTAAATTTGAGGGGAAATTATCACAAATGTGACGTTCAACGGAATGACCAAGAAATTAAAGATGTATGGCCTAAGAAATACGGAAACTTTATTTGGAACTGACTGGATGCAGAAATTTGACCTCAGGGATTTACCGATAAATACGTTCTGCCAAAAAGTGGAAAGGTTATCGACCGAGGCAGAGAAATTGAAGGAGAAATTAAAGGAGAAATTAAAGAAGTATTTTCAGCCGGCATCGGGAGGTGTAAAACATGGCGGCAAAAATCGAACTAAAAGAAAATGTACAACACATTTCAAGAAGAAAAGAAATGTACCTTTCGCATCATTAGAAAAAATAGACGAAGAGTTGGACAGACTCGTGAAACCGGGATATTGACAAAGGTGGAATATAGTCAATGGTCCGCACCTACGGTTTACGTGAAAAAGAAATCAGGTGAGCTACGAGTCTGCGCTGATTTCTCGACGGGGTTGAATGCAGTGATTAAGGATTATCACTATCCTCTCCCTAGTCCAGAGGAAGTATTCACAAAATTGAACGGATGAATTTTTTTTTTTCAAAGATATACCTACAAGTACCAGTAGATGAGGAAAGCTCGATGTTGTTGTGCATAAACACACATAAAGGGTTATATAAGTTACCATTCGGGATCAAGGTCACGCCGGCGATATTTCAGCAAATAATGGACACTATGTTAGGCGTCTGGATTTCACGATCGCATACCTTGATGACATCCTGATAAATAGCAAAAATGTTGAACAACACTGGGAACACGTTCAAGAGGTTTTCAGGCAGATACAAAACTACGGTTTTAAGGTAAAGTAAAATAAATGTGACTTCTTTATGAAGGAGATAAAATATCTGGGCCATATTATTGACGAAGAAGGAGGAAGACCAGACCCAGAAAGGGCCACGGCAATGAAAAAAAAAGCCGGCTACAAAAATTTTAGCCGAGTTACAAAGCTTCTTGGGCTTAGTAAATTATTATCAAGAATTTATTCCTAACATGCGCAAATTACGCGCACCCTTAAACGAACTGTGGAAGAAGGAAAAAGTTTAGGAATGGTCATATGAATGTCAGAAAACTTTCGACAAAATCATTAAGTCTCTAACAGAAGATTTATTTTTAGTGTATTATGACCCAAAATTGGAAATAATAGTCGCGAGTGACGCGAGTTCCTATGGTGTTGGGGCATGAATACTTCATAAATTGCCGGACGGGACTAAAACTCATCGCGCATGCGTCAAGAACGTAGCTACCAGCCGAACAAAATTACTCGCAAATCGAAAAAGAAGAGCGGGGGATAATTTTTGCGGTTACGAGATTCCACAGATATATTTACGGTAGATTTTTCACCTTACAGATGGACCACAAGCCGTTATTGACAATATTTGGACCAAGGAAAGGTCTACCTGTTTACACTGCTAATAGATTGCTAAGATGAGGAACTATTTTATTTAACTATAACTTTAAATTGGAGTATCTTCCATCAAACAAAATCGGACATGCTGATGGTTTTTCGATACTAATACCAAAGAAAACGGAGCCATTGGAAGATTCCGTAATTGCAGCTCTACGATATGAGGAAGACATTAGAACATCATTATGTTGTACAATTCGAGACCTCCCCGTCACATTACATGAAACAAGAAACGAAGCAGTGAATGACGAATGCATAAAGGAAATGAAAACAAAAATTGTAGGAAAAGATAAGCATATATCAGACAGTTTTTCGTTATGCGATAATGTTCTACTCTATAATGAACGTGTAGTAACCCGAAAACGCTACAACGGCGAATCCTCAAGGATTTTCACATGGGCCACCCAGGAAAGAACAGGATGAAATCCTTAATGCGAAGTTACGTGTACTGGCCAAACATGGATCAAGATATTATACATATGATAGACAAATGCAAGGGCTGTTCCCTAGCAGCCAAGGCACCTCCAATCACTCATAAGCCATGGCCTAAGACAGATAGACCGTGGTCGAGAATCCATGTAGATTTCGCAGGTCATTTAGATGGTTTTTACTACTTGATTGTAGTAGACAGTTACAGCAAATGGCCAGAAATATTTCGTTGTAGAAAACCTACTTCTGAAACTACAATAAATTGCCTTCACGAGCTGTTTGCTCGTTTCGGGGTAGTTGATTGTCTAGTCACCGATAATGGGACACAATTTACATCTGCAGATTTTTAAGAATTTTGTGAAACTTTTCAGGTGAAACACGTCAAATTCCCGCCATATCACCCAAGATCAAACAGGCAAGCGGAGAGGTTTGTAGATACATTAAAAAGAGCACAAAGGAAAGCTTATGACATACCAACAGAAAAGGCTTTACAACAATTCTTGCAGGTGTATAGAATTACACCAAACTGTACTACGCCATCGGCATTATCACTGGCGGAAGTAATTTTCGCCCGAAAAATTAGATCGGTATTCGACAAATTACTGACAAAACAGACAAAGCAATCACCAACGTCGTTTGTACCTAAAAGAAAATTTAACCCAGGGGAGAAAGATTTTTTAAAATGTTCAAAAACAACACATCCTATTGGGAGCCAGGTACAATAGAGAAACGAATCGGGAACGAGATTTACATAATTCAGGGTCCGAAGTTCTCGCATAAAAGGCACTTAAATCAGATCTGCATTTTGAGATGAGCTCGGATTTTTTATTTAATAATTTATTTTGGTCTGGGAAGGTAATGATAGCTATTTTTTCCTCAAAGCAAAGTTTGCAAGTTTTTGATTGGCTGTTGTAGGCTGATGATCTTTTCCTTATTTCCCAAGATATTTTTGGTGTGGTGTGCGTTTTGTTTTTAATTTCCTAGATATACTTAGAAAGCATTGTGCTGTTCGCATATTTACTATTTGTGAAAGGTGTTTTGTGTGCATAATTTCTTTATTTCCAGGGTCCTTCAGTTACTCCTATGTATACTTTTTCTTCATTATCTGGTGATCTTATCGTGGCTTGGTATATTACGTTGTTTTGTAAACAATTACCGTTTAAGGGACATTCATTCTTTATTCTTCAGTTTCACGTGGGTTTAATTTGTTCATGTGGTTTGTTGATAATTTCCCTGTTGTGCTTTATTATTATCTGTGCCATGTTCTCGGTGCAACTATAGCTAATTTTTACTGTGTTTTTGTAGAATATTTTGTGTAGAGTACTTGATTCTGGGAAGTGTTTTTGTAAAAGTTTGAAGAATATTTTTCGTACGTTTGTTTTTACGTTTTTGCTGTACGGTGGGTTGAACCATATGATATTTCTTTTCCTGTTGGCCTTTTTTGTGTTCTATGGTGAGTATGTGAGTGTTGCTGGGAATCCGCTATCTGTTAGGGCTGTTTCGTATTCTTTCTTAGCTTTGTTAAATATAGATTCATTGAAGGAATTGTCGGAAAGCCTGCGGTTAATCTATTTTGGTATCTGTTTGATTATAGAAGGCGGGTGGTTGGAAGATGTGTGTATATAGAGTGGTTTATCATTGGGTTTTCTGTATGGTTTGTATGTGCCTTTTCGTAGGTTGAAGGTAACATCTAGAAAATCTACTTCGTTTAGGTTAGTTTTTATATCTATGTCAAATCCGTTATTTTTGAAAATCTTTATATATATATATATTTGCATATGTACGCGTACATATATATGCAAGTACGTCTGTGTGTATATATATGTATACATATATACATACATATGTATTTGAATATGTGTATATATATATGTATATGTGTATATATGTCTGTATGTATGTGTATAATATATATGTGCATATATGTGTATGTTTATACATATATATATGTGTGTGTGTGTGTGCATGTATATATAAGTGTGTGCGCATGTGTATATATATATGTATGTGTATATATATATAGATTTGTATGTTTATATATGTATTTATATATGTATGCATATGTATATATATATATATATATATACGTACTTATATGTGTATATATATGTATGTGTGTATATATATATATATGTATTTATATGTGTATATATATATATATAAGTATGCATATATATATATGTATGTGTATGTGTATATTTATATGTATGTTATATAGATGTGTATATGTGTAGATTTATATATATATATATATATATGTATACATATGTACATATATATACACATGTATGTATATGTCTATATATATACATATGTATGTGTATATATATACATACATATATATACATATGTATGTGTATGTATATATATATCAGTATCTATGTGTGTATATATACATATGTGTCTATATATATGTATGTATGTGTGTATATGTATGTATATATACGTATATATATATATATGCACACACGTATGTGTGACAATATATATTTGTATATGTTTTTGTGTATGTATATGTATGTATGTGTATGTGTGTATGTGTACATGTACATGTGTGTATATATATATATATATATATATATATATATATATATATATATTTGTATATATGTATGTATGTGTATATATATGTATCTGTTTGTTTATATATATGTATGTATGTGTAAGTGTGTATATGTTTGTATATATGTGTATATATATGTATGTATGTTTATATTTGTATATGTATGCATATTACATATGTTTATATATGCATGTATGTGTCTGTATGTCTATATATGTATGCATTTAATATATTTATATGTATGTATAACAAGAAATAGATAATCACAAAACTACATTTCAAATAAACTCTGTTCTTAACTTAACATATGAACAGTGCCAAAAATTAAACTCCCATTCTCAGACATTCTCGTAGAATACAGTTACAACACATTCCCTGCCTCATTGTATAAAAACCCCTCTTGCAGAAACTCTTGCTACCTTAGTTTTAAGAGTGAATGCGCACTTAGATATAAAATAGCAGTTATAAGAAATTTCCTATAGAGAGCAGAAAAGAATTCATCCTATCATCTACTTTTCCTGAAAGAACTCAATAATACAAAACAGACACTAGTTAATAACGGTTTTCCTAACTACATCATCAACCACCAGATTAGACTACTTCTTTCTAAAGTAACTAATAATGATACTGAACATGCAAACAAAAACAATAACACTAACATCTTCTGCAAAAACCAAATAAATGTGAACTCTGCAAGATGAATTTTCACTTAGAAATATCGTGAAGAAATACACCAATTGACCCAAACAAGAAAATTAAATTAATTATCTATTACAAAAAGTTACAACAGCTAACCTTATCACCAACTATAACAACACACCTGCAAAATCAATACTATAAAGAACCAACTTTATTTACAAGTTCAAATGCCCATTAAGGTAATGTGCTCTTGAGCAAACCAAACTTATAAATATTTACATCAGTCACACTACTATGTGCCTACCCAGATAACTTACGTTACACGTACCCAACCATAGCTCCATTAGGACTCATTTAAATACAGACAAAACCTGCCAGACTCCATCTGAAACATACTAGTAGAAAATACAAGTGTAATAACTTCATCCACATGTAAAAAAATATTAAATATAATGGAGGCCCTAATAATAAAAAGAAAAAGCCAGAAGTCAATAGCATTAACTACGAACACAGGCACAATGTGCTGACCGTGTTTGGAAAATACAACATTCCTATAACTCTAGATACATACATAAAACAACCCATGCATTCAGTTGAAAGTAAAACTAAAATTATCCTTGATAATGGGTAAAAGTATAGCCAAAAGCACTTGGATATACAGAACTTTAGGACAGATTTTACACACTGTGTCAAGAAAAGAAAACACTTGTATGAACACAAGAAAATTTAAATAAAAAGCTTAATCAGTACCTTGTCAGTCGTTTTTAAAAAAACTTTTATAAAAGAGGGATTGCTGCCCAAATACACAATATATATATATATGGAGAGAGAGAGAGATGTATACAATTTCTATTACCTCTCATATATATCTAAATATATATATATATATATATATATATATATATATATATATATATATATATATATATATATATATATACATATAAATATATATATATATATATATATATATATACATACATACATACATACATATATATATATATATATATATATATATATATATGTATACATATATATATACATACATAGATACATATATATATATATATATATATATATATATGTATATATATATATATATATATATACACTAGTTATAATTACCTACCAGATATATATATATATATATATATATATATACACATATACATATATATATATATATATATATATATACATATATATATGTGTGTGTGTGTGTGTGTGTGTGTGTATGTGTGTGTGTGTGTGTGTGTGTGTGTGTGTGTGTGTGATACAATATATTAATGTATACGCATTTGTAGCAATAGAGTCATGGGTATGCTTTTAGCAAGCCATGGGGGCTTTCATAGGAATTCATAATTATGTCTCTTTTGGAATAATATTGTTTGGTTATTTGCTGTAATTTAATGAACACAAAATTCTGTTGTCATAATTCTTTGGTTATTTGGGAATGAGAAAAGATCTGAAGCACAGTTTTACAAGAATAAACAAAGCACATATTCTTTGTACCATTTTATCTGTTTTCTCGTAGTAATTTGAAATACAATGCATTCTATCTTAGATGAGAATTGTTATCTTGTGAGTAATATGTTAATATCTCCTGTATTATGTAAATTTTTGGAATCAAAGACTTTTCTCATAGATTTAAATGGTAAAAAAGATTAACTCCTAATCTTGCTGTCACATTATCATTAGAAAAAAGAACAGGAATTAAATTTAAAATGACTATCTTTTCATTTTATTTATTATATAATATACAACTATAATTTGGGAAACATTATTTTAGATAAAGTCAAATAATAATAAAAAAAATCAAAAAATATTCCATTCATCTGTACATTAACTGAGCAAGAAGCCATAAAAGATTTTGAAATTTATAAAATCTTTCTTTTTAAAACTAGTTTCTATCGCTCATCCCACTATTGATGTGGTTTCATTCCAAACCTTCTATTTGATTTAGCGTGGAATATTTCCTTTCTAACCTTTAATTTTATTTTGGAATCTTTTTCTCCAGAATCTATCTTACATATCTTTAAATCTACTATTCATCCATCCTTAGAATATTTCTGCCACATATGGTCAAGTACTACTGCTATTTACCTTCAGCTCCTTGATAAAATCCAAAGAAGAATCTGCAATATTATTGGTCCTGATCTGGTAGCTCAGCTCCAGTCACTTTCCCACTGCCATAAGGTTGTCTCCCTAGGTCTTTTCTTTAACTACTTTCATGGTAATTGTTTGAATGATCTGTTTGCTATTGTACCTAGATTTTATGAATTTGAGTGCAGTACTAGACTGGCAGCAAGATCTCATCAATTTACAGTTGTTATGCTAACAGTTTCTTCTCTCACACTTCTCGCTTGTGGAACTTCCTCCTGGCTCCAAGCTTTCCTGACAAATTTAATGTGCAAATATTTAAATGCAATTTTAATCACTATTTACTATCCTTCTGATTACTCTTTTCTCTTCCTGCTCATCATTAATGTTTCTGTTCCTAATTCTACCACATTCTAAAATCCGTTGTACTTTAGTGGCATTACATCCTTCCTTAGGGTGGTAGCTATTAAATATATATATATATATATTTATTTAGTTTTTTGTAAATAGCTTATTACATATTGTAATTTCTCATTTCTATTTAGATTTTTAAATTTTTGTTTTATTCCCCTCCCCTACAGGCAAGAATTTTACATATGTAGACTAATTAGGACTTCATAGAGATTCTGAGATATTATGATGGATGTAGTTAGAATGGTAAGTAAGAATGTGTTGTTTTGGTCTAAGGAATATTGTGGCATGATTGGATCAGTAATTGTGGCTAGCCAAGTTTAATTACAAGACAAAAGAAGAGCAGTCTTTCCCCATTCTCCATTTTGGCATTGTGCCACATTTTGTATTCATTACAAATAAACATTGCTCTCCAATATGGTACCATAGTTTTTTTATTTAAATGCAGCACTTGACTGGCATCAAGATCTCATCAGTTTACAGTTGTTATGCTAACACATTCTTCTCTCACACTTCTCACTTGTGGAACTCCCTTCCAGCTCCATACTTTCCCGCCAAATTTAATCTGCAAATATTTAAATGCAATGTCAATCACTATCTACTATCATCCTGATTACTCTCTTCTCTTTCTGCTCATCATTAATGTTTCTGCTCCTAATTCTCTAACTCCCCATATCCCCTTGTGTTTTGGTAGTATTACTGCTTTACTTGGGGTGATTCTGATTAATTAAAAACATTTTAAGTAGTGTGGAATGTCAGCATCTTGATTATAGCATTTTCATTTCAAGTTGCATGGGATATCACTTTTAGTTGTTGATGCTGTTGAAGGTCCTCGAGTGATGCAGTTTCTGTTATTTCATACAGTTCTTTGTTTGTGATTCTGTAGCATCTGTACTATGAAGATTACATCTACTTATGAACTACCTAACTAAAAGGTGAAAGGAATTCTGAGCAAGGGGAAGAGACGGTAAAGAGTCAATCATTGCTTAGAATTTTTAGAGAGAGGAAGTTATGGAGAATAATTTTTGCTAATGTCCTGAAGAGACATGTTACATAAAAACGTTAATAAATGATTTGACAAAAGACATAGAAGAAACCTACTTGACAATTTTGAGCAAATGGATAGAGAAGCAAGGGCCACAATGGCATCATTGTAAAGAAGCAAATATTACTAAGAATAATAAAAGAGAGAAAGTTATGGAAAAAAAATAGACAGCCATGTTCTGAAGAGATATAGCACAAAAGAAAGAGTGAGATGGAGAAAAAGAGATTGTTGTGTCAAAATGGTGACGAACAAAATTTAGAATTCATTATTTATGGCTTTTCAGAGGTTCCAAATTGATTAGTTTTTGAGTGTCTTTTACCTATTTTTATTGTTTGAACTACATTGATTGTTTTGTGTTCCTAGTCAAAAGATTGTATTTTTATGAAGGACATAAAAAAAAAACTTTCTGAGGTGTTTTCAACCTATGTATTTTAGAAAAGTAATTTTTGTCCATTTGCAGTCTCAAAGTGATAATATTAATGTCTGATGCTATAAATCTTTCATTCTGATACAGTAATTGTTAAACTCTGGAATACTTTTGTATTTATAAAATCAAATATCACAGAATTGTCAAATTGGAAACTGAAATAGATAGATTAAAAAAGAAAAGTTTCTTTTTAATAACATTCAGAATTGTTATAAACAAAGAATGTAAGACAAACAACTAACTGTCCACTGTAAAAAGACAAAACGTATAGTAATCAGTAAAAGAGACAGCCTATGGTGTGAACTCTATAGTGGGAAAATCAAAATCAAGCCGGTACAGAAATTTAACTGAGTAGCGTAATAACAGACAATGTAAAATGTGAAAAAGGAAAACATAGGAAAAGGAAACTAGTTCGATAAATGCCAAACCTAATACATGTATGGGCAAATACATATCTTTTAATTCATTACTGTCTAGGCAGAAGATTTCCCACAGTAGGCTGTTGTTTCTTCTTTTTTGGTAAACTGATTGCTGACCAAGGCTATAGGACCCAGTCTGTTCTGCTATTCAACCCATAGCTAGGTAGAGAAGAGGTGGATTCATACCTTTCTCAACGGTATTTGAACATGTGAATACAATGAAACTGAAATAAGAGATAGGAAAATATTAGAAAATATCATTAGAAACCAAAAAAATTAGTGTAGAATTGCTATGTAATATATAATAATTTTGTTGTGGCCAAGGAAGGCTTTTTCTATAAATTGGCACATGGCTGAGTGGTTAGAACATTCACATTCTGACAATGAGACCTGAGTTGGAATCTCACTATAGTCGATTTGTCAGGAAGGAGACTTCCTGATGTTATTAGACTGGAGGGAGTCGATCCCAGTGTGAGGCACCTTTGGAAAGTGCCTGAAAACCATACCACGGGTTCACCCAAGCGTTGTGAGTGAAATTGGGTAGACAGAACCCTTGGGTACCATTGATAACAGTGCTAGCATGAAGTCACAAGTCATCATGGCCGAGGGCTTGAGCATCCTGGCCTTGTTCAAATTGTTGATCACACTAGATAACATGCTCTTACCCAGAAAATGTAACTAAGGTCTGCTCAGCATAGTTGCAGTATAAACCACAGGTGGGCTCTGTGGATGTTGAATAAACACAAATGTGCCTGAGCAAGCGTCTGCAATAGGGATTGGCGAGCTGCCCTAGTAGACAGTTATCCTCGAATACGAGTGGCCAGCTATTATTATTATATGTGTATATATGTATGTCTGTGTGCATATATTATATATATATATATATATATTTGTCATCCACAGACAGACTGTTTCGCTGTTTCACAGCTCATCAGTGTGGCTAGACGTCTGGTTGCCTCTAGCTAGGATCGAAACCCGACTGAATTTGAGTCAGTTGGAACTTCTCCCACTAAGCCGTCGCCGCACAGCAGGGATGAAGGTGAATTTTAGCGTTTTTATTTTTAGATTTAGATAAACTCACAGAGACTGACAGTGACTCAATTCTGCCGAAGTCGTGCAATATATATATATATATATATATATATTGGCCAGCTATATTATATATCTAATTCTGTGTATGGCAATGAATACTGGGCAATCTACTCACAATTAAAGATTAAACTTGAAGGAACAGTGATTTGGTTTTGCAGATGAATACTGAGACTACAAGTGAAGAGAAAGAGACTGGAACACATAATGAGGGAAGAGGGATCAGAAAATTTAACACTCACAGGATATATTGAAGGTAAGAGAAGCTGAAATTTCTCAGACATATTGTGAAGAAAGTGGATTTGGAGAACCTCACACTCACAGAACATATTGAAGGAAAAGAGAAGCAGCAAAAACAGCTAGTAACTAACTTTCTTTTTTTTTAATAATTTCATCACAAGTAAGGCAATAAAGCATCTATGAAGCAGGGGTTAATGACTGTGAAAGTAAATAAAAAAGCAAAGACATTAAGGAACATAATCAATAAAAGAATAGAAATGAAGAAGACAGAAGATAGCAACTGATATTGTACTTAAATTTATGAAGCTCAAACTTGACAGGGAAGCAAGCAGCCAGAAGAAAGTTCCACAAGTGAGAAGTGCAAGAAAAGAAACTGTTAGCATAGAACTTAGTCATATCTATTGAAACTTGACTAATGCATGGAATAATAATGCAACACAAAATGTACTTAGAACAAAATGTATTGAAACAAGAAAGTGTACACAATATTTACATATAGTCTTTTGTATATTCCTGGGAAGACTGGGAAATAGCTTTAATGATGGAGAATGTGTTGACTGAGTCGCAGTCGGGCAGAGTCTCTGGTTGAATCTCCTGATTCCTCCCCTTCTCTTCCCGGTACCAACCATATTTATATGGTCAGTACTCCACTATGCAAATTAGGTGGATCCTACTTACAACAATATCATATCTTAGTTATATCACCTGTAAAATAAAACCTTGCTGTGCTTAAATTCAAAAAGTCTTGCTCCCATTGAAGAAAGTTCATCAGAACAATTACTATGAAAGTATTTATAGAAAAGGCATAGGAAGGCAACATTGCGGATGCCAGGTAAGCACCAGATCAAATGTTGCAGCAATATTCGAAGCATGGATGAATTGTAGACTTCTGTAAAATCGATTAGAGTGAAAAAAAAATTGTCTAGCATGACACAGTGAACCAATTCCCTAGCAGCAGTCCTAGCAATTGATTCAATAAAATCTTTCCACTTCAGAACGTTAAGGTGCAAGTCACTCTCCTGGAGGTTAGCATCAGTCATACTGATGGGACACAGAAAGGGTTCTCTCAAATGATTAATCGAGAGAAGTTTTATTTGGAAGCCATTACTTGCCCCAGTTAACAACAGAATGTTGGTCATTTTTTACATTAGCTGCTAACCTAGCCTTATGGAAGCAAACAGACTTACACAAGAAACTTAAGACTGGAGTAAATAATTGTATCATAAGCATAGATACTGAGTTGAGAACTGATGACATCAAGAAAATCATTGATGAAAATTAGTAACAAGGCAGGTGCAAGGATAGATCCCTTGGGGAAACATGCATTAATGTAAAGAATTTTGGAAGAGTGGCTGTTCAAGACAGCTTTCATGACACAGTTTTGTAAGAAAGACTGGATCAGTTCAAAAATTCCTCCAGAAATGCCATAACCTTTTGACTTGTGAAGAAGGCCAGTGTGCTAAACCCTGTAAAATGCCTTCATGATATCCAAAGCAACAACCCCAATCTTCACCATTCTTATCTAAAGCTTGATAGACATTTTCAGAAATAATCATTAATACATCAGTAGTTGACCTAGAAAAGTTAAAGCTCCATTGCTTATCTGAAAGGTGAGAGGTTTCACCAATTCAGAGTTGATTAGTGTCTCTAGTACTTTGCCAAAAATGGTATAATGCTAATAGGTCAATAATTAGTATCACCTGATTTCTTAAAGACTGGACCTACAGGAGATGATTTCAAAATTAAGAACAATTTTTAGGAGAAATATATATGACAAAGTGGAAAAAAAATTGTATAACACATTTCATCTTTTCAGATTTCATCGGACTAAATTTACATTTACATCACTGAAACTACACGTGCACATGAAGAAAAGGGATTGCTGAGAATTACAAATTTAAATTTATTTTTTTAATCTATGTTTTAGGTATAAAATCTAGCCGATTTAATTCATATTATTTTTGTTTATGTTTCCATCACTTTCGTTAATAAATATTCCACATTGTAATAATAGAAGATCTGGAAAGATTGATAAAATGTTGTAAGAATCTGAATACAAATTTATTGTGATTGATCTAGCGATTAAAACATTTTCTAAACATGTTCTGATAAATTTTATATTGAGGTTAAATGAATTTGATGTGAGTTCTACTTAACCAATGAAAAAAAGCCCCAAAGACTAAAAATTCCCAGAATTTTCTATTCTTCTCCATATTTCATTTTTTGATGAAGCTTAATTATAAGTGAAACCTGTTCAATTCATAAATGTTTCCTATTCGTTCCTTATCCTATCTTTCTGTTCCATTCTAATCCATATTTGATACCAATATGTAATAGATTATTGTCGTATAAACTTATGAATGTATTATTGATCCCACCTGACATCGCTATTGTAGGGGAGCAATTAATGCCAGGCTAAGATCGATATATTCTGCACGATGGTATTTTCGTTTCTTTATTCTACAATTAACACTCCGTTAAAGGATTTCTGAATAAATGTTAGGGTTGCTTCCCTTATATCATTGAACCATTAGCAGAATTAATAAAGTAAGAAAAAAATAAATAAAGTTTAATTCAATTAGGGCTTAATTGAATTAGTTTTCCCCGGGTTCATGGAATAACACATTCGACCGACTGTTGACCAGAGATGAACAAAACAACATTTGTTAACAATATAATATTTTAATTAACAAGAATATACGGCAACGACAATAAAAGACAATAGATTAGCATGAGATGTTATATCTGATTAATGTTGGGAGAAGATGAGCAATAACGAATGCAGCATTTAACATATATACGGGATATAATATTAGTCATCTGATATTACATATGGAAAGGTGTCTGCATGAACATAATGTTGTTGTGTGTTTGCAACTTATAACAATATCGGGGATTTGGGGTATGAGAACTTATCTGATATTGGTGTTTTAGCGGATGATTTCGATAACAGTCTCTTTTCTCATTCCTTCTTGTCAATGACTGGGAATTATGTTCTCGGCTTGGATCGCGTTTTCTGCCTTGGATTGATGATCAGGATTTCTTCTTAAGGCGACGATCTTTGAGTAGCTAAGGCCGACTGCGTTTGACACTTTTCACACTCTTGGCACTGGAATCTTTGGTCTGCTTCTCTGCCTCTGGTAATGTATGGTCTCAGCATATATTTGGCGTGACTTCCCGTCGGCGGTCTTGGCCTGCAACTGAACTTCTTAAAATTCTCATCTGCGCCTTTCCTTTTTGGCGCCTGATTTTCTCGTTTGCTGATTGGCCGCTTTTGACCAATCGCATTGTCGCTTTCATGTGCTGTCTTGCTCGGTCCGAATCTATTTTTATCATTTGCCTACGTGTGTTTCTATGCGACGAGGCTTGCATTCATCACAAATGTATGTATTTATAGTTCTTGGCAAGGTTGAAAAATAGCTTTAATGATGAAACATATCTAAAAGAATTATTTTCTTGCTTTTTAGCTGATGTTAAATACACTCTCTTACATTTTATTCTATCTACTTAAAACAGGCAAAATAGCACTTTACTGGAATGTTTATCTATCTATCTATATATATATATATATATATGTTGCCTGACAATTGCTCTAGCATGAAACAGACTGTCGCCTCTAAGTGCTGACTTCCATGTCCACTTTTATATTTACACACGCTCTATCTCTGATATTGAGCACTTTATCCCATAAATATAGCTTACTTTAAGACTATATTTCTTCATATATATATATATATATATATATATATATATATATATATATTTGTCATCCACAGACAGACTGTTTCACTGTTTCACAGCTCATCAGTGTGACTAGACGTCCGGTTGCCTCTAGCTAGGATCGAAACCCGACTGAATTGGCGTCAGTCAGAACTTCTACCACTAAGACATTGGCCCACGGCCGAGATTGAAGGTGAATTTTATTTGTATGTATAATATGTATATATAAATTATTTAGATATTATATATGTGCGGTACTTATTAGAAAGTGCTCAATATCAGTGATAGAGCTAACATACTTAGCTGTATGGATTTGAGTTTGTAACCCTGGGTTTCATGCTTCTGTGACCCTCAGAGGGGTTTATTTGAGGATCACAAAATCATGAAACCCAGGGTTACAAACTCACATCCATACAACTAAATACATATATATATATATATATATATATATATATATATATATATATGCATACCTGTTTTTCTTAAATAGTATAATTATAGATCTACCAGCCTGTGCATGTGAGAATCTTCATAAAGAAAATGTGCCTTCTGGCAGAGTCAAAACTAATATCCCCTTTATAGGAAAACCCAGCACCTGGCCCACCTTATTTTTGACTGCTTTGCCATGGAAACTTTTACAGTGCAATAATGTTCCATTATCCTTTTTTAAGGAAGCAAATCCCTTAAAGAAAATTTTTATATTTAGTGGATTCATTCGTTAGCTGACATCTGTTTTTTTTAAATAGTGTAAATTTAAATGTATCATAGTGTGTATTCAAGAATTTTAAAGAAAATATCCCTTCTGGAAGGTTTCAAACGTGTGTCCATTTTTTAGCAAAAAACAGCTTCTGGCTTGGATATAATTAAAAATAAAAACATAGTTGAAATTAGTTAAAAATCTAATCTTTATAATGATACATCAAACATCCAGCCAATTAATGTGAATCACATTTCATCTTGCCAATATACATTTTCTCCTTACGAAATAAAATTAATTTTCTGATAATTTCAGATCATTGGCAAAATATATCAAAGTAAAAAAGTTTCCTTCTATGAGGAAGTGGAAACTCCTCAGAATTTAAGGCCTATGCTAATTGAAGTACACCTGCTCTTCTATCTTCTGGTCTGCACACACATGCACACATATACACACACATGAATGTATGAACATAATTATACATACATATCACAAGCAAGTACACACACATATATTATCATATCAATAAGGAGAGACAGAAAGAGAAAAAGAGATAGAAAGAAGTGAAGAATAGAATAGAAAGAGTTAAGGAGAAAAAAGAAATGGAAAAAAGAGACTGGGTGAGAGGGAAAATGAAAAGATTGATAGTGGGGAAGAAAGAGGAAGAACCATGTAGAGAAGGTGACAAATTATGCAAAAAAGAGAAAGAGAGGGAGAACTATGGAAAGAAACTGAAAAATTATATAAAAATAATTAATGTGCTGATCTGTTATGGGTAATTAAATTGTCAAAATATTTTGGCCAGCAAATCCTCAAATGTACAGCAAATAATAGCCCTAGAAATTTTCAATAAAGAAAATGCATGGCTGACCCAGCATCTGAGAGGCAGAAATAAGCAAAAGAGTCAGAAGAAATTAAAAGAGGGGAAGCAAGGGATAGAAGAAGGAAAAGTGGAGACAATGATCATTTGCATATTTGCTTTGGTCTACCGGTCAAGACTGAGTTCCTCAAATGTCCCACAGGTGGCATTAATGAGAGCATTTATAGTCAAGATGAAATGAAAATGAACCATGGTTTGGCAGTTCTTTAAGCAGAGTGCATCGGGGCTGAAAATAACAGGCATGTGCTCGACCCAGAGTCGACTTATCTGAATGATCAGCTATTAGCCAAGGTCAATGGTGAATGTCACTGAAATAAATGGAAGCACAGATAGGGCATGAGAGAATGGAGATATCATTTGCATAGAAAGCTGCTTCCATTTTAAAATTGACTGGACAAGAATAAATGACGAATTAAGGTGTGACCTGCTTTGTGGTTGAGGTAATTACGTATTTCCTACTGGTTTAAGGGCATACAGCCACATCATGTCGAAACACTGGTTCAAAGTTAAGCAACATTGAGCCTGTTCAGTATCTAGATGAATGATTACTTGGAAATACTACATACTGTAAGCTTGGATGTGGAGGGTGGTGTAATGGATAACAGCTTGGAATTGTTAATCGGAGAGCTGAGTTCCAGTTCATGTCAGGTTCGTTATATTCATTTCCTCACAAATAACTCTGGGAAAGTTATGAATACACTTCTCTTCACACCACCTATGGGTTTTTTAGTATGAAGTGTAACACTAAGCTGCTATTATGGCCTGAAAAAGGAAAAGGAGATGAAATTTTCATTGATGCACATGTTAACGACCAGTCTGTGTGAACTTCTTGTCAGTGAGAATGTCACATGTTTGTGTGTATAGAGGAGAAAAGTGGTGTGGATTTTATACTGATTTAGGATGAGTGAATTAATGAAAATTATAATTATTTTATTATAATTATTTTTTTGATACTATAATTAATTTTTATTTATGTCTTTTTTTATGGACACAACAGTATTATACTAAGATTGTCTTAATCATAAATACCAAATTCATGAATAAATTAAAGTCCACCTGGTTTTATAAATATAAATTCATCTATTTTTGTTATAAAATCATGTCTCTTTCATTTTTTCTACACAGATATGGAAATAATAAAAGCTTAAACCCAAATCAAAAATTAATAAAATTGACTGTAAAATGGTTCCAGAAATATATAGGTGAAACTTCTAGGAATTTAACTAAGAGAATATATAAATCCAAAATGGATCTTTTGCAAAACAATGCAGTCAATGCATTAATATTTCATCATAATAGGTCAGTCCATAATTCAGAATGAATGTGGTTTTAATTAAAGTGGACAGTTTTTATTAAGGCACAAATATATTGAAAGTGCACTAATTCTGAAGTCTTCTACAATAAATTTATATTCAATATCATAAAATATATCTCATTTCCTTATAAAATTTCTGCTGTTACAGTGAGAAATATTTTGACAAAATGTGGGAAATTTAGGGTTAAAAATAAAAACAAAAGAAATAGAAACCTGAATGAGGTTAGCAAAGTTAAGCATTTGACTGCTAAATGATGACAATTACATTACAATAAATTCATTGTAATGTAATTGTCATCTTTGATGATGGCTTATGTAATCCAAAAGCTTAGATAGGATTAAAAAACATGTATCAATATTGTGATTTTCTTTCATCTTTCAATGATAATGTTATTAAGCTTATCAAATGATATGAAAGGAATTTGCTTAAAATAAATAGACAAAACTTGTCTATATTATTTAATGAAACATGCATATATATATATATATATATATATATATATATATATATATATATATATATATATATATATATATATGTGTGTGTGTGTGTGTGTGTGTTAATTAATTAATGAATATCAAACACTTAAAATAACATAGGTAATAATCTTTCTTCCATGAAAGCTATAAAAATAGCCTTCAATCTTTCAGGCCTGTAAACCCAATATAAACATAAAAGAATTACTCCAGGTTAAATTAAAGATATACAGATATCGTATTCAGAGAGAGGGAGAGAGACAGAAAGTGAAGGCAAATTCAAAATTATGAACATGTAATGGTGGCTTGGGGGGGATGAGAAAGAAGACCATAGGGTTTATTCTCAGTAGACTTTAAGGTTTGAGTTGACCTATTTAATATGACATCAAACAATGTTGCATTTTGATTTAGAGGTCAACACTTAGAGGTGACAGGGTGTTTCATGATAGACGCAATTGTCAGGTGGCCTGACGATTGCGTCTAGCATGAAACAGACTGTCACCTGTAAGCGTTGACATCAATGTTCACTTTTATATATATATATATATATATATATATATATATATATATATATATATATATATACACATATATATGCATATATATGCACACATCTATAAACATATATACAAAAAAACACATAATACCATTCACAAAAAGTGTATATCCATTACAAAATAAAATTCTAAGCCCATACAACTATCCATATACCTACTCATACATACAAATATAAACATACACACCTACCTACATATACAGAGAAAAAATACACTTATATAAATACAGGCATATTCACACATATACACTTATTCATATATCAACACACATATACCCATATACACATATACATATACATACATATACATACATATATATGTATATATATATATTTATATATATACATACATACATACATTCATATGTACATTCACTACATATACACACGTATACATATACCTAACTACAAATACATTTGTATCTAATTAGTATGCATATTGTAATACATACATATATATACACCATACTTATAAGTGACAGAATATAATAGATGTATTCCTGTAAACAATTGTAACAACATTAAGTCAATGATGATACAGATTGGAAGATATGTAAACCAGGGGATGAATTCTATACTTTCAGGCGATGTTTGTGCCTGCATTTTTGCTATGAGTTCACTTTGAAGGTTCAGTAATTTTTTCTGGTCTTGATATATATATATATATATATATATATATATGTGTGTGTGTGTGTGTGTGTGTGTGTGTGTGTGTGTGTGTGTGTGTGTGTGTGTGAGAGGATATTATATATTTTAGAGAATATTGCAGTTATTAGATAATGACTGTCTAGCACTAAGATGAGGATATTAGTCCAAATATAAATAATGATAACTCATCACAGAAATTCAGATAGAAACTCTTTTTTTACCATATTTTCTTGTGGATAATATGAGTAACTTGAAATTAAAAATTAAAGGCAAAAAAAAGGGCTCATATTAAACACAAGTACACATTTTCTGAAAATTTCACAATGAAACACAATATCTTTTTTATTTTCATAGTGTACTGACATTAAATTAGCAGCTATAAATAAAACTTATCAGCAGCAGCTCCCAAATATTAAAACATGTGAACCCTAAATAACTCTCTTTTTCTAAGTTTTCCCTTTCTCGAACTGCTGGCATGAACTTTTCCACACTGAAGCTACAAGGGCTGTGAATACTTCATATAAAACACACCAACAAATTAAATTCCCACTATAACATATTAATGAACATTTTGTTGTGTATACAATTTACATCTAACAAAAGAAATGCTTGTTTTAAACTTTACTGTTGTTAATTCTGTTTTAATAAATATTATCTTTGTACTGCAAATCAATTGGGCCATTATTTTTGGGTATATAATCTTTACACCACCATTATTCCATGTGCTATAAAATGTTCATGTAAGAAACCTTACACATTTAATTATTGAAGTAGTTAATCACTAAAATAGTTTATTAATATACAGAAATATATTATTCATACTAAACAGAAAAGATTAATTAACACCTTAAAAGTATTACCAAGTACGTCTAGTTAGTATCATCCCTTGAAAATTCAAAAAGTTTTGAAACAGAAATTTGAAGAAATTTATCATGGCTAAACATCTGGTTTATTTCTATTCCTTAATATCATGAAAAATGAAATATTTTAGTGAAACATGTACAACATCAAGATTTTATCTAATTTACATACTGAGAAATTTTGTGCAAGGAAAGAGAAACATTTTCAATCTGTCATGTGAGTGTTCAATTCTCCAAATGCTGTTTCTTATGTATTCTAGAAATTTCAACTCTGTCTTTCTCATTGTATGTATAAGTCTACATTTTATCAGCTTTTTCCTTAGAACATTTCCAGCCTTTTGCTGGACTAGAGAAATTGATATTACTGACCAAATTTTGAATATGGCTATGATATTTAATCCTGATGAACCAATGTTGAAAACAAATTTCTTGAAGTAGTTAAGCAGACATTTTTTAAATTCACCTCAGATATTTCAGAAATGCACATTTTTATATGAACAAAAGATGGCAATAATATATTTCCAAATATTTTGATCTCTACAGATTGCGATGGATAAACTGTCATTTAAATTATGCAAAAATGAAAATAACAACGGCATCTCATTTTAACAGATATATTTACCAAAATTACACAAGAATATCTTGAAATACTAAGGAATAAATTTATTCAATAAAATCACCATTGGCTTCAATCATGGCCTCCAGAATCTCCTGCATTTCTTCTGGATGGTCTCCTTGTTTAAGTTGGTGAATGCTGCCATAATCCTTGCCTTCAGTTCATCTTTGGTGTTACAAGGAGTTTTGTTGGTCTCTCACTCAGCTGTGCCCCACACATAATAATCAAGGGGGTTGCAGTTTAGGGAGTTAGGAGGCCATGACAGCCATGACTGTTTTGTTCTGCTTGTGTGGCATGGTGCAGAGTCTTGTTGCCAGACATTTAGTCTTTCAGCAGCTACCCTCTTGACCCAGGGCTAGCACTACCTCCTCAAGGCACTTGATGTAGTCCTCTGTGTTAAGTCTGGGCCCTGACCAACAAATTTGGGAGTTCTTTTCTTATCAGAATGATCAGAGTGAATTTTCCGAGCTGCCATATCTTCATAATCACCATTAGACTCATCCAACTCTGCACCATCGTTAAAGTAACAGCCAAACACTCTGAAATGTTTGTATAGGAGTTTTTGGTGTGAATGCCAAGCAGTACAGCATGCCGTTTCCAAATTTCTGGTGGTTTGAATTGTGTCATGGTACTCTTTTTCTCACAGATGGTGCCCAATTGACCCTAATTCTATTGTACAGTTAACAAAATCGAAAAGAAACAAAACACATGTGCAAAATTAAAAATATAAAGTTGCGACAATTTACCAATCGCACCCCGTATATAACCAAAATATAAAATGTAATGGATGCTTTCTTTTCTTGTAGTTTTCTATTTTTTTTTTTTTTTTAAGCTTATCACCCCAAGCAAGGCTGGAAGCCACTAGCATGCAAGGGGTTACAGAAGGTTTGGAAGAAGAGCAGATAGGAGTGGTAAAGGAGAGGATGTGGAGAAAGATAGTGGATTGATCAAGGCAAGGGGGTTACAGAAGATTTGGAGCGAGAGCAGATAGGAATGAAAAGTGAAAGGATGTGAAGAAGGGAAGTGGATAGATCAAGGCAACTGGAGATGTCGATTGACGTGACACTTAAATAGTTGGAGATTGTATTTGTTAGGGAAACAGGAATAAAGAAGGTAGTTCCACAGGCGAGATGTGCAAGACACGAAGCTATTGGAGTAGAAGAGACGTCTACATCTAACAGTTTCATACATAATTTTATTTTACAATGCTGTTCATCCTGTATAAGGCGCAAGAGCCACTCAAGGTAGTGTGTTAGTGAGGATGAGGCATAGTTTATGGAGATTTGTGAAGAAAAAAGATAGACGTTAACAGACTTGGATAATTACATGAATAGATATTGACCAAGAAAAATATAGATAGATGTTAATAGGCTTAGACAAATTCACAGATAAATATTAGTCGACATTTGTATATATAGATATAACTAAAAATATATCTGTAAAAGGATTATGAATAAAGACAATAGGAAAACTTATTTGGTGCATTAAAGTCCACCAGAGGATGAAAAACATCAGCTAAGATAAGTTTTCCTTTTGTCTTTATTCATAGATAGATAAATTAGAAAAAATAGCATCCTTTGTCATAGATAGGTTTGACTCTATTTGCCAATCTGATAAGTAATCATGAATTTCTAATTAAAATTTATATACTGATCAAAACTGTGTAATTATTGAGGAACATTCCTGAAATGTAGACACTGCTAAAATATTTGTTTCTATCTGTAGGTGTTCTTATTTAATTTCTGTTGCAGTTTAAAACAACAAACTAAAAATATTAAAATCCAAAAAGCATACATTACGATTATATTTTTCTACATATAATTTACTCCATATATTACTCTTTGTTGTGTTTTCAATGCCATTTGAGAAACAGTATATGTCTGGGCATGAGCAAGCTTCACCTATTAACCTACCTAAAAATATTACCTTCATTGTAAAAAAACATACAGATTAAAGGATGCTGAAAATGACATTATACATTGAATGACATTATACATTGAAGAAAAAAGCATACCTTTTTTTTACAATATTGGTAAAATTTTTTATGCATATATTTAAAAAAAAATTTATCTACCTATAAATAAAGATAAAACAAAAACTTATCTTCCGTCCTAGGTATGATGATGTAAACTACATCTGGCATCAAGGTCTCTGATCAGGAGATTTTAAAGAACGTGGAATGTCCTCTTAATTGCTGTAGTTCACCCTGACCTAGGGTGGTAGCACCTGTTTGGGTCCCAGCTATGGGCAAATAGCTAACCCCAAAAATGAGGTCAAAACACTATAAAAGTATTTAAAATGTTTATATTAAAAATACTAGCAATACATTTTCATAGTAAAAAAAAATTACCATCAATATATTTGTTGTGGATTGCGGGATGAAATTCGGTATCAAATAATAACAAACGCCAAAAATGAATATAGGAAAATAAAGGTATTAACGTAATAATACAAACTTGTAATACAGGTTAGTAGTTCCAGGAATGCGGGGTTAGTAGACAAATATATATATAGTCTTTGGTATCGACGTATTGTTGTATGACTTCTTACTGAGTCTACATGCTTGTTACTGTGACTCTTGTACTACCCTCCTGTGTGTGTGTCTATCTACTCGACCGACTCTACGTTCCACTACTACTCTGGGTATTCACTGGTAGTAGTATATGTATACCTTGGGTGAGTCCATTTGTGTAAAAAGGGGAGACCCCTCAACAATATTTTTAAAAAATCAAAAATTACCAGCAATACATATTTGCAAAAAAAAAAATTACCTACAATACATTTTTGTAAAAGATATGCTCCCTAAAATATTAAATTTCAGTCATAAATAGCCTATAAGGGGTTAATATGCTGCTAAACAAACAAAAAACAAAACTTATCCTAGCCGATGTGTTTCATGCTCAGTTGGACATTAACACATTGCCTAAGATAAATTTTCATTTTGTCTTTTTAAAAATATATTTTTAGTTATATCTGAATGTTTGCACATATCTATCTATACATCTGTTGGTCAATATTTACTTATGTATTTATCTAGGCTAACTTCTATCTATCTTCCCCATATATCTCCATAAACTGTGCCTCTTACTCTATAACCCTCTCGCTTGAGTGGCTCTTGCAACTTATACAGGATGAAAATCATTGTCAAAATAAATTTAATGTAATAGGAAACTTCAAGAAAAAAGCAGTCATTACATTTTATAGCTTGTTTGTATATATATATATCAAAATATTCTTTTTTATTTATACATTATATTAAGACTGTTATAATGGTGAATAAACAAAAGAAATATTGTTATGGTCCAGGGTCCTTGTACCACGGTGATGGCCCAAGTTAGAACCAATGAAGAATAACACGAACACAGGTATGGGATAACACAGATATATTACAAATAGAATATATGTACAAAAGAGTAGAAGTGTTCGTAGTAATAATCAGGTTAGGTTAGAGAGAACTATGTTGCCTCGAAGTATCACTATTCCAATGTCTTACAGTAAGCGTCTAGCCGATTCACTCTCTCTGTCTGACACTCTGACACTCTCTCTGACTGACTGTCTCTCCCTGACTCTGACTGACTGTCACTCACTGCTGCTTACTCTTGAGGTACAGTATCTAGGAGGTACAGACTAGTCCATTTCTATTATGGGTTGGTTCCCATGACAAATATACTAGAATTTACTGAGAGAGATGGAAATATATTTAATGTTTTGGTCACCAGATGTTATACCTGTGTCTGCATATTCAGAACAAAATATATGTATGTGTGTATTCATATATATATATATATACAGTGTAACCCGGATATAAGAGACCCGGATATAGGAGAAACCCGGATATAAGATACATTTTCTCTGGTCCCAAATTAGAGCCTGTGTTAATGTATATATAATAGGCCAAACCCGGATATAAGAGAAACCCGGATACAAGAGACCTTTTATCTGGTCCCAACAACTCTCTTATATCCAGGTTACACTGTATATATATATATATATATATATATATATATATGTGTGTGTGTGTGTGTGTGTTTGTGTGTGTGTGTGTGTGTATGTGTGTATTCAGAGCAATATATGTATGTGTTCAGAGCAATATATCTGTGTGTATGTATGTGTGTGTGTATATTCATAGCAATATATGTGTGTGTGTGTGTGCATATTCAGAGCAATATATATATGTGAGTGTGTGTTTGTGTATGCAGAGCATTATATGTGTGTGTATTTAGACCAATATATGTTTATATATATCCGAGAGCAGGATATGTTTATATGTGTGTGTATTCAGTGCAATATATGTTTATATATGTGTGTATTTGATTATTCAGAATAGTATATATGTGTGCATATAGAGAATATATGTCAAGTTTCAAATAATTGTGTTAAGTATTCATATTATAACCAGGGAATTATATAGGAAATGTTGCTTGCTATATTTTCAGCTATATAATGAATGCGATATCTTTTATTCTGAGCTTGTTTAATGGGACATTCAAGCAAATAGGACTGCATTTGTACCAGTGCCATCAACCTCTTAGCATACTTTAAACAATGACCTTCATGATGTAACGAAAAATGTGATTTAAAGTAAAATTGATGGAAAATATGAATTGTATGCTAGAAAGTAAGCCATAAAAGCCAATTCCTTATATTTTCAAAGATACAGCAGAATAAATTCTAGGAATAAATTAAATTGACTGGTCCTTTTTTTTTTGAACAATAATTGCAGAGAGAGCATTAGACATTCTTCTAACCATATCATTTGTCTCAATATAAAAATACTGATTTTTCATCATTTTACATGAGAGGTTTCGTTCATAATATAAATACAGTGTCAAATCAATCCCTCACTTCTTAAAGTGGTATCTGCATTTTGTTTTTATTTACAGATGTCAAGTTTGAAGCTGTATATTCTACTGATGTTATCCTTTTTTCTTAATTTGTAATAGTATAACTTTGGTATTTTTTTCTGAATTAATTTTGTCTCCATGTGCGAAAGAAAACAATATAAACTTCCTAAATAAAACGGGTATATTTAGAAAAGCTAATTCTCTCACAGTTGAAGAAATGACTTGAGGGAATGGAGATATGGTTTAAAAGAAGAATACTAAGAATGCCATTGACAGAGCATGTGGACAATGAGGAAGTTTTTAAGGAAAATGCAAACAAATAGGTCATTTATATGTAAAATCAAAAAGAGATAGTTGAAATTTCTAGGACGTATAATGAGGAAAAAGGCTTGGCGAATTTGGCACTCATATGGCATACAGAAAACATGAGGATCAGAGTCAAACAATGATTAACTACAGTGCTTTGTATAAGTATTCATCCTCTTGAACTTTTTCACATTTTGTCATGATATAAGCACAACAAATTTAAATATATTTTATTAGGGTGTTATCTAATGGATCACCCCAGAATAGTGCATTATTTGGAAATGATGGTGGGCAGGGAATGTTATCTGGTTTTCAAAATTATTCATATTTTTATGTGCAAATAGTGATGTGTGCATATTAATTCAACTCTCTTTACTATGAAACCCCAATTAAAATCCATTGCCACCAATTGTCTTTAGAAGTTACATAGTAAATAAAGTTTCCTAGATTATGACAAATTCTTTTGAATAAGAAGAAAGAATAGAAAAACAGTTATGTTCCTTGATTATGCACACTTCAAATGAATAAATCTGTTCTGTGAAGTTCATAAAGGTTTATTGGAGAATGTTACTGAACAAACAACCTCATGGTTTGGTTTCGTTTGTTTTACAGCATATCAACATCAATGGGTTATTTAATGCCGACAACATTTATTTTGCTGGTAATACTTTGTTTTTGTCAAAAATCAATTTCAGATAATATTTTTCCTTCAAAAGTATATGGCTGGTAATAATTTTTTTTCTACAAAAATTTATTGCTGGTAATAATTTTTTACAAAGTATTTCTGGTGTTAAAACCGATTTTTACACTTTCAGAGTGTTTTTACCACAGTTTCGGGGTTAACTATTTGCCCATAGCTGGGACCCTAACAGGTGCTACCGCCCTGGATCATGGTGGACCTGGGAACAGCAGCAATTAAGAGGTGGTTCCACGCTCCTCAAAACCTCCTGATCAGAGGCCTTGCTGCTGGACGTAGTTTATCGTCTTACCCAGGACACGGATGTATTTTATCGTCATACCCAGGATGGCAAACAACCTTAAGAAGAACAAAGAGCTTATCAATCAGGTAAAGGATAAAGTTGTAGAAAAGTATAAAGCAGGTTTGGATCATAAAAATAGTCCTTGTTTAGAACATCTCATGGATCATTATTAAAACCATTGTTTGAAAACGGAAAGAGTATGACACAACCACAAACCTACCACGAAAAGTCCGTTCACTTAAACCATAACTGAGCATTAATCAAAGAAGTAACCACAAATAAGATCTCATTTGCAGTTTGCTATAAGCCATGTGGGCGAGACAATGAATATGTGGAAAAAGGTGCTCTGGTTAACTGGGACCAAAATTGAATGAACTACAAAGTATTGATTTGGAGGTAACAGTGAATGCTTATGCATCCAAGGATTGATTGTTTTGTTAGCCTAATTATTGTTTGTGTCACAATAAAATGTATTCTACTTATGTAATGCATGGCAAGAGTGTGTTGAGGTTTGAGGAAACACCTAACTGATTGCTCTCCCAGACACTACAGGGAGTAACCACAGCAACTTTAGGAAGAAATGAGACTGACTTTACAAGAGACAGTGTCTTCCCAATTGCAGACTTCTGGTTTTCTCATGATGCATTTTACAAAAACCCGACTGTAACTGATGTTGACAGACATATCCACACATGATCCGTGGCCTCTTTTGCATCTGTACCAACACACATACACATTCAAAGTACTATACATTTTGTGTTGATCAAATGGTAAAATGACCATTTAAGTCAATTTGAATTCCAGTTGGTAACATGACAAAATGTAGAAAAGTTCAAGGGCTTGGTTTGGTTTGGTTTATTTTGTTTAACGGCATATCAACTTCAATGGGTTATTTAATGCTGACAAAGTTTTTTATTGCTGGTAATATTTTGTTTTGTCAAAAATCTGTTTCTGGTAATTTATCTCCTTCAAAAATGTATTGCTGGTAATAATTTTTTTCAAAAAAGTATTGCTGGTAATAGTTAACTATTTGCCCATAGCTGGGACCTTAACAGGTGCTACCACCCCGGGTCAGGGTGCTCCTGGGAACACCAGCAATTTAGAGGTGGTTCCACGCTCCTCAAAACCTCCTGATCAGAGGCCTTGCTGTTGGACGTAATTTAACATCTTACGCAGGATGCAGATGAAGTTTATCGTCTTACCCAGGACGGAAAAGTTCAAGGGTGGTGAATACTTATGCAAGGTCTCTGTTTCTAAGAAACACTGGTAAATGTATGGCAGAATGGATACTGTGAACAAATACTAAGGGGACAAAAATTATTTTGAAGTATAAGGGATAGAAAGTTGTGGAGAAGCATGATTGCAAACATTCTGATGGGACATAAGCACATATTAGAACTGTCCAAAATGTCTTACTTTGTTAAACAGCACTTGAAAAATAATTTACAAAACTGATAAATTTTCATGTTGGAGAAATGTGCTAATAATTTTGTCCTCAATTAAACATTTATTTTGTTTTAATGTTGTTCACCCAATACAATCTCTAAGAGCCACTCAAGGTAGAGGGTTGCTGAATAATGGTGTTGAAAGTAGGTAACAGGAAACTTGAAATTAAGATTGTATTGTTCTAGACCAATGTTTTTCGATTTATGATAATATGGTCAAAATGCGTCATAGCAAATTTCTGGTGGGCAACAGAAATTTTATAATTTTTACTGGGCCACAGCTTATGGGCTACAAAATGGAAGTAATTTTTACACAATGATAATTTCATGAGTCACAGAAAAGGTTTGTGTTCAGAGTCGACCATGAGCTAAAAAAGTTGGAAACGTGTGTTCTACACAAACTTTCTATAATATAAGCAGCAAAGTTTTTCGTGAAAAAAAAAGGGGAGACATTGATCATATTTATCATCCCTGTAGGTTTTGGTTGGTTTAGGTTTAATGGCATATCAGTTCCTTATGGGTCATTTAATGCTGAAATTTTATTTTCTTGTGAGCTTTGGTAAAAAAAAAATTTTTTTTCCAGAAATGTATTACTGGTAATGTTTTATATATGAAAATGTATTACTAGAAATTTTTTTCTAATGCATTTTTATATTTCCTTGTTTTGCCTATAGCTGAAATCCTAACAGGTACTACCACCCTGGGTCAGGGTGGACATGGAAACAAAAGCAATTAAGATGTGGTTCCATGCTTCTCAGAACCTCCAAATCAGAGGCCTTGCTGCTGGATGTAGTTTATTGCCGTACCCACGATGACAGAGCTTTTGAAGAAACAGGATATAATAAAATTGAAATTTTAGAACCAACTGTAACAAGTATTTATTTATGACATGGTACTTCAGGGAAATATCAATCTACTTAATGCCGAAAGTTATATCACTGCATATCATATTTGAGAGCTACAGGTGATGTGGCATTTGCATATTTGTGTAGTTGTATGTGAAATAAGTTCGTATGTTTGCGACACCATTCATGTAAATGTGTCTGAGGGAGGTATCAGTGTCGAAGTTGAAGGATATTTTAGACCTATTGTCAACTTGGGATGTCAGTGATTTTCTTTGAATGACACTGGAATGGCTTTTGAGAAAGAGTCAAAAACTGGTTCGAAAAAACATTGTCAGTCAGTTGCTGATGCTTTCAAATTGAATAAAAGTGAATTTCCTATTTGTCAAAGAAGTTACATGACTATGTAGCCAAGTGGTTAAAACATTAGCATTCTGACCATGAGGCCTGTGTTCAAATCTCACCATGGCTGATTTTTCAGGGATGTGACTTCTTAATCATATTAACCTAGAGAGACAATCCCAGCATGCTGCACAAATGGGAAGTGCCTGAAAAACCAGACCATATGTTTACCCAAGCCTCATTTGTGACATTGGGTAGTTGGAACTGTTCAGAAGGTTATGTGAGCATGTAATCAGCAGTCATTGTGACTGAGAGTTTGAGAATACTAACCTTGTTCAAACTGGTGACTATGCTAGATTATGTGCTCTCTCTCAGAAACTGAAACATATTAAATACGGCGAATGCACATCAGTACAGATGCAAAAGCGGCGTTGGATCGCATGTGGACATGTCTGTCAACACCAGTTACATCCAGTGTTTTGTTTCCAGTTAGCGGTGTGACAGTTTGGCATGTTTAACTAGATTTAGGCCACTTTGCAAGTGGTCGATATCTGGATCTTTTTAATATACCTTATACCAATAAAAGCTGGGAGAAAACAGTAGTCGGCAGTTAGCAAGACATGGTGGCTTTCAAGTCGGTCACATGGGCATTTTGTTCCTCAAGTTCTTATGATTTTCAAGGCAGTTTTATTTTTTTGTTACCTCCCATCTCTTTCTCCTCTCTTCCTATTATCCTAGTAGTTGTTGGGAGAGCAATCAGTTAGGTGTTTCCTCCCAATCTGAACGGACTCTTTGCTTACATTACAATATCAACTTAACATATTGTTAGTGTTGATGTTAGTCATGTTTTATTGTTTTCATGGTAAATATCTGGAAAAATATTTTTAAATAAAATTAATGTGCCTGAACAGGCATCTTTATCAGGGATTAGCTAGACACCCTAGCAGAGAGTCATACATCAGCATTATACTGGCCTTTTCAACACAATTACAGAGCTACCAACAAAGAAACTGATACTTACACTCAGAAAAAGATAGCTGAAATTTCTGGCATACATAATAAGGAAGGAGGGTTTGGAGAATATAACACTAAAAAGTCACACTGAAGGCAAGGGAAGTTGGTGAAATGCTGAATGAGAATTCCATGGGCAGTACATGTGAGCAAAGAGGAAGTTTTAAGGAAAATAGGAACTATAAGGAAAGTTATTCTGTTACTGCACAGAAAGGGAGAATAATGCGGAGATGGACTACATTGATTAATTTCTAACAATTAGCACAAGGCTTTGATGGAAGACAAAAATAACTAATTTCTACTGAAGAACACAGGGCTTCGATATAAAACAAAATAAAAGTAATTTCTGAATAAAGGTCAACTAGAACTTCATTCATGTTAAGCTCAGCTGTGCTTAAACTGACTCAGAATATTAAATTTCAAATTTTTTTTTTTTTTTAAGTTTATCACCCCAAGCAAGGCTGGAAGCCACTAGCGTGCAAGGGGTTACAGAAGGTTTGGAGGAAGAGCAGATAGGAGTGGTAAAAGAGAGGATGTGGAGAAAGATAGTGGATCGATCAAGGAAATAGAATATACTGTAGGAAAGTTCATACATATTCCTTAGGAAAGTAATGAAGCGTTGTGGATGAACCCCCAAATCCTGTTACGATACAGAAAGGGAAATGCACAAATGGAATACATCAATTTCTAATGTGTTGCATTTGGCTTTGATAGAAAATAGGAATAATAATAATTTCTAATGATATACACAATGCTGTAAAATAAAATAAAAAATTGTCTTTAAGGTGAAAAAAATAAAATGGCTTTTATAATTTCATCTTGCTAGATTTTTAATTCAGCTAGTTAAAGCTTATCATACAAATGACCGTCAGCAAAATGCTTGCATATAGATAGAAAATGAATTCAGTAAATATACCAAAACAGAAAGGGGTGTAAGACAAGGATGTATCTTATCACCGGACTTATTCAACATTTACAATGAGGATATTCTGAGAGAATTAGAAGTCATACCAGGATTCATTATTGGCGACCACAATCTTAACATATGATATGCAGATGACAGCGGTCGTTAGCAGACACAGAAAGGAAACTACAAGAATTCCTACGGAAGGTAATAAAGGAAAACAAAAAAATCTAAACATGCATTGCAAGACAGAATGCATGGTTCTTAGCAAAAGGGACAGTCCAACATGCAAATTACAAAATAGAGATATGAAAATTAAGTAAGTACAAAAATGTAAATATCTGGGATGTGTTTTAACAAAGGACAGATAGTGTGACACTGAAAGGTGCATTGGGATAATCAAAGATGCATTCCAAAAGCTAAGCAAAGTATTAACAAATAGAAAATTTTTGTTAGAAACTAAGAAAACAGTAGAGATCTGTTATGGAATACATGTCCTCCTGTATGACAGAGATTTGTTGGACATTCTCATCACAGATGAACAAGAGACTTGAAGCAGCAGAAATGGGCAGAATAGAAAGTTAGATGGGCAAAAAGTTATGAAGAAATAAATACAAAAAGGGTTTTCTTCCTATTAATATATATTAATCTGTAAGTGTAGTATTATACTATAATATGCTTTATGCTCAGTTTCACATCATAACAAGGGAGCCAGGTACAGAGCTGACCTGAGGTGATTCCTACCAGGAGTGGGGAATCAAAATCCATCCATTTTCAGTAGTGAGCCTGAAAAGTGAACACCTGTGGGACTAGCTGCACCTGATATGTGTATGCAGGGAAAAAAAATATTGGACAGATGAATATATAAACAACTACTCCAGAGAGGATTTGGGCAGTCTGGCAGTCATCACAGATTGAGAATGTAAGGTCCATGTTCAGACCAAGGCTAATCGTGCCACTCAAACACACACACACACACACACACACACACACACACACACACACACACACACACACACACACACCTGTGTCTTGACAGTTGGGACCTATAAGGATTCTTGGTTATGATGCAATCTCCATTAATATTCTTTCAACATGTCATTTGACTCATACATAAAACACAAACAGTGAGACAGAAGTATACATCGTCATAGGGTGCTAGAGTGAGAAAGGCAGTATGGGTTAGTTCCTGGATGCACACAATACTGGATTGTTGTGTATTCACTCTCTTTTGTTTGTATTGTGTTTGTAGAAACTTATTGACCTTCATGTGTTTTTAGTTCTAATTATGTTAATATATATTATAGAAATGTGCTGTTAGGTCCTAAATTATTTCTTTACTATTGCATTAGCATAGGTGAATCACATACAGGGAAAATTGCATTACAATGCATTATAGGAATAGAATTCTGTCATAGTGTCCAGTTTTATCAAAATCCAGTCCTTTTATGAGCAGAGTCTGCAGTGTTTTAACAGTCCAATCTTTGCATGGCAGTCTCTTCTTTTAAGGTCACTGATAAAGTTGGAAAGTGGAATATTGTCTGAGACAAACTCTTTCTGTTTCCTAAGTTGTCTTCTGACCTTCAACAGTTTCACTTTTTTCTTGCCCTTCATGACTTCTCTTTGAATAGTATGTTGCTAGCTGCTACAATCATCTGCTACCTGCTCCTAGCTAACGGAATCAATGCCTGTAAGTTTTAGGTCCCTCTTACAAATGTCCTTAAAACATAGTGCAGGACAGCTTACCAGATGGAGTCTTGTGGCAAGCTCACCACATATGATATCATTTGAAATATGACTGTCATTCATTATTTAATCCATGTGATGCTGAGGATATGCTGTATACAGCAGAGATGGAAGCTTTTCTGGCATATTGTCCAGATTTGGCAGCCATAAAAAAGAGTACTAAGAAGACATTCCTGGAATACTTTTAGTTTGGTGCACAATGTCAGCTGACTGTTGTCCCATACTAATTTGGCTGTTATTCTTGTTGCTTTGGAAATGTGTTTGTCAATTTACATGTTAAGTGATAGGTTGTTGATATGTGATGTGATCTGTGAACATAATGTATATTTCAGCAGCAACCTTTTTTTAAGCATCTTTAAATTAAATACGACAGCCAATGAAGATTTAATTAATTTTTTTATTTAGTTTTTTTTTTCAGTATCTTTACATTTTTTCTGCTTTGTAAGAGTAAGGGAGTACAGAAATTTTCCACAATTTTCATTCTTCCTTTTGGCCACTTGTTTAACCATTTTCAAGGGGTTTTTGTTTTTCCTCGTGTTTTAACTGTTTAAGTTGTATTTTATATATATATATATATATATATATATATATTGTCATCCACAGACAGACTGTTTCACTCTATCACAGCTCAACAGTGTGGCTAGACATCCAATTGCCTCAAGCCAGGATCAAAAGCTGATTTAGCATCAGCTGAAGATTTTCTCCTAAGCTATCAACTCCCGGCAGAGAGGAAGGTGAATTTTTACATATTTATTGAATAAACACACCAGTAACTCAGAGTACTCAGTTCATAGAAGAGTTTTTGTATTACCAGGAGTAGCAATCTATACATATATATATATATATATATATATATATATATATATATAATTATTTATTTAAAAATTATAACATAAATATGTTATAAAATAACTACAAAAATAGCCATTTTGTTTCACTTGATAAGACACCGGAGGTGTTGAAACAAAATGGTTATTTTTGTAGTGATTTTATAACGTATTTATGCTATAATTTTTAAATAAATATCTGCTCTACTCTGTATTGAGCACTCTTTTAAGAATAATAATTGTTGGTTATTGGAATTTATTCCGTATATACCAATACTATACTTGTATATATATATATATATATATATATATATATATATATATATATATATATATATATGAATCAATTTTCATTATAGTTAAAGATCTGTTTATAAATTTTGACACTAACTTATGGCAAAGTTATATTATTCTTAACAAATATGTTTTTACAGCTTAAAATGTTGACAATTTAATAGTTGTATGGCTTCTGTAAAATAAACTCTGGTAGAATTCAAATCAACATGCAATTTTGAAACTGGAACAAGAGCATAATAATATTCCAAACTAAATCCATTAGAGGGAATTTATCTTCAGCTATTGAACTTAAGGAAGAGGAGAAAATGAGATGTGCTTTCTGATGAAATGCATTCTATGCCACTAGACCATAACTTTACCGGATTGAATTTTTTAAATAACAATTATGTAGGGATTATCTGGAATAACTGCAGCCCCAGTGAAACAAACTTCCTTATGAGAAATCATGGAACTGAATGGCTCAAATTTTTCAGAATTTACAGAAATTGATCCATGGAGCAGTGCAAAGTGTTCTTTTGAGAGATACATCCAAATTTGATTGGAAAAAACAATTCTCTTTATTATTTCAGAAATTAATTATCTATCTATCTATCTATCTATCTATCTATCTATCTATCTCTCTCTCTCTCTCTCTCTCTCTCTCTCTCTCTATATATATATATATATATATATATATATATATATATATATATATATATATAAACATTTCCTAGAAATTTAGAATTCAGAACCCCAGAACATGACTAAGTAAATACCTTATGTTGATTGCAATAATATCTGTTTCTTTTTTCTTAATGTTCATGCTTTTAACACTTAAATCAAAATGATTAGAAGCAAAGTATCAGTTCAAATACTTATGAGAAATATGTAAGTAATTACACATACACACACACATATGTGTGTGAGGACAATAATAAGGATATGGACGAGTTATATTATATAAACAGTTTTACAATTAAAGAAGGTGTTCAATGTAATTAAAAATGGATTAAATTACAGAGCAAATTAAGTATTAAATAAAAGATAAGAAACTAAGAATGAGGTAAACTCAACAACAAACTCCTATAGTTTCACCATTATCAGCACTTCGTATTGTGCAAGAGTAATAAATTTCCATTGATATCAATGACATTGAAGAATTACAAACATTTACAGATTAGTATTATTTCAGATACTTGCATAAATGTATATTTTGTTTTATTGCCACTGTACAAGCCTCTATTGTTTTACTCCCTCTTTGTTCATCCCTTTTTTCAGTTCAGTTACTTTTTAGATTGGTCACCGTTTCTGACCACTTCCTGTAAGGCTTATTTGGTGCTGGTACCAGCATTGTAAAGCGTGAGGCCAAACATGTGGTTCTTATATTTTTCATCCTTGTAAATCTTACCCCCATCAATAGCATTGCCAGTATGTAACCTTTAAAATCTTTTCTTTCTACATTTGTCACCTTTAATGTCATGTTATTATTCAGACATCGTTTACCTTTTATATATTAATTTTATGTTTGTATCACTTTATACAGAATCCTTTTCACTATGTATTCCCTGTTTATACACTATCCCCAAATGTTACTTTTTCTCTTTCTGAGAACTTACACTACAACATTAAGATGTATTCCTTTAACTTTATATATATATATTCATTACCTTCAGTTGCACATTTAGACAAGTGGTTTTGCTTCTATGTTCAAAACTCTGGCTGCTTTTGTCATATTGCTTTTTACCATTTTGTTTTTTGTTTTTTTTATTCAAACTAAACTAATCATACATGTGTATTTATATTGTTTTTAATTTTTACCCATTTGGCTTTTAATAAACCTGCTGATGAACATGACTTCAGCTTCAGAGTCTTAATTGCTGTCTTGAGGCATAAAATGCACACATATGAGACGAATGCATACTTTAAGGCAAAACAGTATTCAAACAGATTTCTGTTAACCAGGCTCAAAGTACAGCAACAGATATATGTGAATGTCTGCACTCTGACATTATCTGACTTTTTTTTATGAATAAAGAAGCACTCAGAAGGATTAGACTGGAAACGAACAAGAAAATGCATGTTCGTTAAAGACATTGAAACAAGGAATGTGATATTTATGCTCAGAATGTTCTCAGAAAGAACAATACAAATGCAAAAGGATGTTTACCTATGTCTTATAGATTATGCAAATGCATTTGATAATCTAAATCACAAAGAACTGTTAGGTAATCTTGACATATTTAGGAAGGATATTAGAATAATTCAACACCTATACTGGCAGCAAAATCCTTTAAAATGAATTCAGTAAATATACAAAAATAGCAAGAGGTGTAAGACAAGGCTATGTCTTCTTGCCAGACTTGTTCAACCTTTACAATGAGGTGATTCTGAGAGAATTAGAAGTTCTACCAGGATTCATTATTGGCAGTGATAGACATGTAGATGACTTAGTGTTGATAGCAGATATAGAAAACAAAATAGAAGAACTCCTACAGAAGATAGTGAAGGAATATGTGAAAAAAGGAATAAGTCACAATTGAAAGACTGCAGAATACATGGTTGTTAGCAAAAAGAAACAGCCCAACATACAAATTATAAATTGGATATAATAAAATCAAACATATACAAATATCTGGGAGGACAGAAAGTACAACACTGAAATATGAAAGTGCATTGGGATAGCAAACAATGCTTTCCAAAAGCTAAGCAAATTATTAAGAAACAGGAAAATTTCATTGGAAGCAAAGAAAAAAGTATTGAACTGTTATTCTATGGCAGTGAATGCTGAACAGTCTTATCTCAGATGTAGAGGAGACCTGAAGCAACAGAAATGTGGATCTAAAGAAAGATGCTGAAAATACCATGGACTGAATGTGTGAGTAACGATGAAGTTTTAGGGAAAATGGAAACTAAAAGGACCTTCATACTTAACATCAAAAAGAGTTGCATTTATAGAGTATATCTGGAATAGAGAGAGCTTCAAAAATTTGATTCTCACAGATGAGATTGAAGGCAAGAGGGACAGAGAAAAACTATGTATGACCTACCTACCAAGCTTTTATAAATGGATGGAACAACGTTTTTTTAAATGATGTGATGATTTCTTTAGGTTTGAAACTGAAGCTCACCATGCTGTGTTCATACTCTTTCTAATTTTATTTTTATGTATACGGTCATTTACTAAAATTCAGCATTGTAATGTGCAAGTATATAAGTGAGGCAGCAAGTAATGGTCTAATTTGCATAATAATGATTTGCGATAAAATTATACGTTTATCATATTTTAATTAAGTAGATAAAAAGATGAGGATAACATTAGTCAAATGCTACCTAAAGTCATTGTTTATTTTATATCAAAACAGTCATTTTATACTACAATCAGATATAAATTTTTTAAAGTATTTCTCAAAATGATATCCCAATATAACTATTTTTCTTTGATGTCATATCCATAAAATATCTTGCCTACAGGCTAATCACTGATTCACTCACTTCATCATCATTTGTAATTGTCTTTTATCTAATTAACTGCCAAAGAAATTGGAGGTAGTACAGGAAAGTAAAAAGAAAGGACTAAACATAAATTATAAGAAGAAAGGACTAAACATAAATTATAAGAAGAAAGGACTAAACATAAATTATAAGAAAGGACTAAACATAAATTATAAGAAGAAAGGACTAAACATAAATTATAAGAAAGGACTAAACATAAATTATAAGAAGAAAGGACTAAACATAAATTATAAGAAAGGACTAAACATAAATTATAAGAAAGGACTAAACATAAATTATAAGAAGAAAGGACTAAACATAAATTATAAGAAGACAGAATGTATGGTTGTCAGCAAACAGAACAGCCTCAGAAGCAAACTCCAAATTGGAAATACCAAAATGAAGCGAGTACAAAAATTTAAATATCTAAGAAGTGTTTTAACAGAGAATGGAAAGTGGACATCAGATTTAATGTCAAGTTACAGTGGGATACAGACGAGTGTCTCAGTTGTCTGAAGAACTGAAATGAGATTTAATTATAATTCAGAAGTTTTCCGAATTTTTTATGGCCTGAGCATCACAATGTGTCAGCAGGTTGTTTCGGCAAATTTCTTTATGTAAATTTTTGTCTGCTTGTCTAAATCTATCAGATGATACTTTTAAAAAAACTTAGATTCTACAAAATTGTCTTAAAGTGTCGAATGACTGGATGAAAATGTCTCTTCAGTAATGTAGCAAGGAGTTACAATTTTTGGTTCTGAATAGAGAAAACAAGGAAGCTTAGTGTTAGAAAAAATGCCTAATAAATTTTTAAAAAAGCAAAAGGCACTTAAACTTAAAAGTGACAAATTTATTGTACTCATATGGAAAAAGGGTTCGGGCAATTTAACACACACAAAGCATATTAAAGGCAAGTGGGGTAGGAAAAAACAGTTAGTAACGTACAAAACAAGCTTGTGTAAATGGGAAAGGTGGGACTAGGGAAAAGCAATGATAGGATGTTGTAGAGAGCTTTTAGATGGAGATGGCTCCTAAATTTTACATTGTTATATCATTTAATTTTTAATGTAAACTTTTTAGATGAAGCGTTATTATTATACAATGCTCAGATTAGCACAGTCATTTTCATTTTATCACAATATTTTTGCCTCTCTACTTTTCATTCCTCGTGAAATGTCTGCCATATTCATTAATCTTCAGGGTCTCCTACAGAACAATGTTAATATTTAAAGAAATATTACTAAAAAACGAGCATTTGTTAATAAAGAAACGTCACTAATTAAAAAATTCAATTAGCAATCCCCTGTACACCATATGATAACTTCTAATTAGATAAGAGAACCCATGAGTTTTAAAGCCATAAAAACCTCTCTACCTGGATGTTTTTAGTGAAGTTTCATCAAAGCAGAATAGCACCATTAAGAGAACAGTGGTGGCTTCAAGAAATCACTTGACAGAAAGATGAGCTGCATACCTTCAGTATCATATGAGTGCATGACTGAGTGGTTAGAACATTTCTGGCTATGAGACCTGGGTGCAAATCTTACCAGGATCGATTTGTCAGAGAGGTGGTGTCTTGATAATATAAGATTGGGGAGGTGATCCCAGCATGAGGCACATTTGAAAAGTGCCTGAAAACCAGGACATGGGTTAGCCCAAAGCCTTGTGATTGAAATTGGGTAGACAGAATAATTTGAAAGCCGTCTATGATTGTACTAGCTTGAAATTGCAAATCATCGAGACTAAGTATTTGAGCCTGCAGGCTTTGTACAACAAAATTAATTATACACTCTCTCTGAGAAACTGAAATCAGGGTCCACTTTGCTTAGTTGCAGTGTAAACTACAGTTGGTCTCTGTTGGTTGAGCAGGCATTTGTAATAGAGATTTGATGCCGGCCTGGCAGATAAGTGTGCTTCAATAATAGTTAGTAACCATCCATTATTATTGTTGTTGTTATTATTATTGTTATGATTATTACTTTCATAGGCAATCATGGCTCTCCATAGATATCCATCCTTTGTAGATCTAAGTAGTGTTTGTCTCCTTAATATCTCACCCATTCTATGATCTGATATCCATTTACACAAGCTTGTTAGGTAGGTTACATGCTGAAGGTTTTTTTCTCTGTCCCTCTTGCTCTCCTGTGAGTGTCAAATTCTCTAAGTTTCTTTTCCTCATTATGTCCCAGAAATTGCATAGTCTTTCTTTCTGATTCGAAGTATAAATGTCCTTTTTCTTTCTGTTTTCCTTCAAAAGTATTTCTTGTTTATTTGTTCAATCTATGGTATTCTCAGTATCCTCCTGTACAACCACATTTCTGTTGCTTCAAGTCTGTGAGAAAATTGTCCAGCTTTCACAGAGGAAAGTTATTATATAGCAGTTGCAGACTCTTTGTGTCTAATGCAATTAGCCTTTTAGAATGCATCTTATGCTATTCTAACGCATATCAGATTTTGGTGTCTCATTTTCCGTTATTCATTAAGATATTTCCCAGATATTTGCACTTCCACACGAGCTTGATTTTAATTCCAATGCATGACACACATCTGAAACTATTTTTCTTGTGTATAACCATACATTATGTCTTCTTACAATTGATAAGGCTTTCTTCCGGTGTTTCCTTTTTACCTTGTCTAGAAGTTCTGCAGGTTTCTTTTTATATCTGCCTTCAGCACAATATTATCTTTGTATCTTATGTTAAGATTGCACCCATAAATAATAAATCCTGGTTGGACTTATAGTTCTCTTATAATTGCCTTGTTATAAAAGTTGAATAAGTCTACTTAGAAAACATGTTCTCTTCTTTCTTACATAGTTTTAATTTATGAAACAAAATTAGCCTCCATGATGCTTATGGCCACATCATGTTGAAACACTGTTCCCACATCATCACCAATGTTAAGCAACATAGAGACTGGTCAGTACTAGATGGGTGACTGCTTGGGAATACCAGATGATGATGTCTTGGATGCATGGCTGGTGTAGTGGATAATGGCTTAATAATTCTTAATCAGAGAGCCGAGTTTCAATTCCTGTTGGTTTTGTTACATTCACTTATGTGCAAACACACTTGGGAAAAGTATGGATCCACCCCTTCTCTCCCCAGCTATGAGTTAATTTGTAAGAATTGTATCACTAAACCATTATTATCTCAAAATGTTTTTCTTAAAATCTAAGTACATTTCTGGCTTTAAATAACCTGCAAAGGGTTGACAAGCCATAGAAAACAAATCAATTGATATTCTCCAAAAATTATTGTTGGTAGGATAAAAATCTATATAGTGAGCTCAGTGATTTATAATAAGGAATTCAGTTTGAATTGTTAAAAAAAAAAGAATTCTCCCTGTAAATATTGTTCAAGTCAAGATATTGACAGCTCTCCTAAATGAAGCGATGATTTTCTTTATTCTAGATATTTCATAATAAATTTGTTCTTCTTCACCAGTGCATATCTTGTACAAATCTGGTTTATCTCTGTCAAGAAAGACGAGCAAAAACAACAGTTTAAACACTGAATAATTACAGTCTGGTTTAAAATGAAAATATTCTCTGCGGCAGGCAAGAAAAGAAAAAACTTCAAGAAAGAAAGTATTCTTCATGCCAAGGAAGATCAGAAAAACAGGTTTTTAACCACTGACCGGTGTCTTTTCTGTTTCCAAAAATGAAAATATTCACTTTATCAGACAAGAGGAGAAATATGTGTTTACACACTAATAGTTAATAATTTCCATAACTTCTTGAAGAAACCATTTTTCTAAATTTAAAAGTCAGTCGAGCAGGTCAAACAAAAGTTTCTTAAAAATTGTAAATGATAACTTACAACTGATATACCCTAAATTTTTCTGAAAATTCCCATGGAAATTGTTTTGATTCTGAAAAATAAACTTCCAATGTATTGGTTGTTAATATTTAGAATTATTCCATATTTTTCTTTAACAATCAACTCAAATTTCCTTTTATCAACTTTGTAACCAATTACTGATACATGCATGGGTTTTAATGTAAATTTTAGTTACTTATTTCTTTGTTTTGATTACAGTTTTCTTCAGATTGAATAAAATAAACCCCATCAAGTATTCATTTTATATTCAACAATGATTTTTAAGAATAGAAAAGAAAATCACCACTTATCAGCACAGAATTCATAAAGAGCATGCAAGCACATGCAGTAATGTGAGTGAAACTTTAAAAACACCTATGACTTTACTCTTTTCAGCCAAAGAGTGGGGTTACTGTGAGTGTAAGAAATACAGAAAATGTTATTCAGGAAGGAGCGGACAATAAAAGACTGGGATTTAAAGACAAGTAGGATCGACAGTGCATTAAAATTTTTGGAGATAGTAGCTGACAAGAAATTAAGAATCCAGAAGAGAGTTCTGTAAGTGAGACATGCAAGAGGAGAAACTATTAGAATAGCTTCTTGTAATCAAAATCTCTATTTGCATTTGGTTACAAGAAGTTATTTGCAAAGAGATTTTGGTTATAAGACATTATTTGCATAGAGCTTTTGGTTACAAGAAGCTATTTACATAGAGGTTATAGCTAAAGATTTAAGGATACAAAAAGCAATCATCTCCCTTTGGTAGAGATGAAGTCACATAGGTCATGTGATGGCAGCTTAGTGACACCACTCCATACAGTGACAAAAGCAGCAGTTTCTTCATTCGGTTTGCTATTTCCCTTTCAGGAATATATCTTGCCCAGTTATAGAAAGAAACTGTATCCAGCTAGAAGTCCTCAGTTTTGGAAAACCAAAGACTCACTGTTTCCAATTCACAGAATATATTCTCACTCAGAACATAGTAGATAAATCTGGCCTGTTTGAATCTGGAGTCCTAAACGTGGCTTCTCCAGAAACACAGAAGAATCTCCATGTGAGGCCCTATATTTTGGTTCTATTTTCACTCTGCTTTACTGTGTAGATATATGATATAATATTCTCTGCATAGGACATGTGTATATATATATATATATATATATATATATATATATATATATATATATATATATATATATATTTATATATATATACTTTTGTGTATGTATTAGTGGTATAAAAGTCTCTCTGAGGACAAAGAGTAGTTGTCATTCCTTTTTTCATTCAGCTCTTCTGCTCCAAAGTATGGTGTTGTACTCTAAACGATAGTGCTATTATATCATGGATATAATAATATGGGAAATACTAATGGGAGGATAAACCTTTCTTCCATAGCTCTCTCCTATTATACAGGAAATTATTAGCATACAGTTTATGGTTACAAGAAACTATTAGAATGGAGCTTACCCTCATATTAAATAAATATGGGTGTAGGAATATTTTCAGCCTCTTAAGTAAATTATGGAATAATAAAAATAATTAATCTCAGAAAATTGGACATTACCTTCGAAGACTAAAAAACACATTGCCATCATTTATCTAGAATATCCCGCCCAGGACAAGTGTAATTATGGCACTCCTTAATTTCCTGTCCCTTATTGCTCTAGGCAATAAGGGGCAGGAAATTAAATTTAGCATTACTTCTTCTCCTTGCTCTGCCATCCATTCACATAAACGCATTAGGTAAATTGCTTGCTTTTTCTCTCTATGTTCCTATTCCCAATATATCCTGTGAGAATTATGTTTTCCAAAGGATTCCAGAAGTTACAACTGTTTGCTTATGGTTTTAATAATGGGTGTCTGTTGAGATCCATCTACTCAGGTTTTTGGTGCTGAGTCTCAAGATTCCAAATATTTAACAACAACAACAACACATCTTTTAAACGAAACATAAAAATGCTTATTTTCTGAAGGTAAAGTAGAAGCAGAACATCACTTGAAATAACATTTATATATTCTTTTCAGAAATATACAATAACAATGGAATGTTCAATTTTCCTTGCAGGGAAGTTTTTTTATCAAGTAATTAAGTGTTCTTAGTGCATTATGAAAATTGTGGACAGACTTACTAATGTGTTTGTGAGTTCATAGACAAGTTCTTAGCTGCCTCTTCATTGTGTGCATGTGCACACATGTGGAGACCAAACTAGCTTCCAAAATTGTTTCTGAACTTGAGAAGCAGTAAGCTTCTATTTTTATATCTATAAATGATATCCCAAATCTAATTTCACATGGATGTAAAAACATTTTGAATACAATGTTTTCATTGGTGACAAAATAATTTCACACTATCTCACACAAATCTTTTTCTCAAATTTGCAGGAGTGGTGAAAGGAGTTATTACTGTTATTTTGTAAATGGTCCAACAATAACACATGGTAGGTCGACAACTATGTCAGTTAAGTACTTTGGCAGTATTTGCCCTTGTAATTATTGTTTATTTAAACAAAGCTTCTGATAGGATTTTTTCGGTTGAAAAATATAAATAGAATTTAATTCATATATGTCTTTCTCATTCCTATTTTATTTAGAAATTGCTCATTATTCATTTGCTTTATTAATGTGTTTCTCAATTCTCAGTATTTCTCAATAAAACCAAATCACTTTCACTTTCGATCTCTTCTTCTGTAGGGAAATCGTCCCACATTAACTAACTTTCAGGAGGATAGACATAATGGAACAGTTCAGTATTCTTTCATTTACTTCTTAGAAAACATTTCCTTTGTCTAAGCTTTTAAAAAAATACAATTAAACAGCTTGATTAAAAGGGGTTAATGAACACAGTCAACAGTTTAAACATTTGATGAAATACAAGGTCTACAAATTGTACACTATTGACCCACAATTCTTGAGAAAGGCATGAATGCATGTTTCCTGTTTAGGAATGGGTTTCTGGTTTTTTCTAAAGTTTCCTCAAATTTTTTAATCCCAGTAACCCTTTCTGTTTTAGTGGCATTATTGCTTTGCTTGGGGTTGAAATGATTAAAAAGAATGTAAGAAAAACAATAGGTAAAACTGACAGTACAAAGTAATTTCTCTAGCCTAGATTTACAATCTGTCTCAAAGAACAACTCTAAATCAAAATATTGTGGCACAATCAATAAAAAACATCTCTACAATATTCTTAAGAATACTTATGTTTACAGATATGAAAGGGAAGGAAGCTGTGTGGAACAATGATGGCCCACATCCTGAATTTAATTTTTTATGGGAATTTTGCTTTTAATTTTTTTTAATTAAAAATATTTCAGTGTGAGATAGAAAGAAGAGAGAGCAGTGGGAAGAAGAAATTGTTTCTTTGGATTCTAGATTGTTAATTGACTTTTGAGTTTATTAATAGATACAACAAGCAGGAAGAAATTAATTTAAGAGGAACAAGAAAAGATAATTTTATTTTGTTTCTGTTTTAAATGTTTCACTGTCTAATCAATGTGCTTTTTCCATTTGCCTGTCTTTTTGTTCAACTGTTGGCCCTCTGAGTATATTTAGAGAAATGGAGAAAAGTTGCTGCTGCTTACTCCTATTTAGAAAACATTAACTGAATTTAAAGTGATTTTCTTCTGTCCAATCATTGCTAACCAAGATTTCTTTTCTTTTTACTCCTCAGTTGTTGTTGGTATTTTTTGTTCTTTATTTATTTTTTGAAATAAGATTTTAATAAAATAAAAAGAAACAAATGGAATATTTGATTGACAGAAAACATTTGAATATGAGGCATTAAAACCAGATATAACTATGTCAGACATCGAAATAAAGCTATACATCCACTTGAATACACAGGTATATATATATATATATGTGTGTGTTTGTGTTTGTGTGTGTGTGTGTGTGAGTGTGTGTAGAGAAAGTGAGAGAGGTGGATAGATAAACAAAAGCACATATATATTAGCAAGATAGAAAAAAAAAAGGATAAGATGATAATTCCTACAGGCATTATGCACGCATATATATGATGGTTTCTTTCGAAAAATGGCATATATAGATTTTTTAGGTGAGTTAGGGGTTTCACAATTTCAGACTCACCCTCGCAATCTTAACTCCAAAATTCAGTGGCAACATGGTGCCCATGACTGCTGGCAAAGAACAGCCAGACTTTCATTGGAAAGAAAGTTTTTTTGACCTTAATAACATTCCCATGCCCTAACATTTGAATTCAGAATATTCCTATTCCTTGAACCACCTTAATAATTCTATAGTCTGACACAATTTTCATCTGAAATTTCCATGATGTTTAATTCTATATTGACTATTGAATCATGTGCAGTGACAAGGGAAATAGTTCTAAAGAGAGGACTGGAATTTTAATTTATTAATCCGACAGATTTTTACTACATAAACATTATTTTTAGTGGATACTCAGATTTGAGTAGATACACTATTTATTTATTAAACAGTATTCATTTTTGTCTACTGGCCTGAATATTTGAGAAATCTTATTAGACAAATATGTGTTCTCCGCTGGATTCAAACATGTATTCCATCATGGGAAACTGTCATTAGATCTGCTATGCTTTGGCCTCTTGGATTCGGAGCACACCGATGGTCAAGCAAAGTCTGAACAGTGCCTTTAAATACAGAGTTTTCTCTGACTCTCAAAATAAACATATCTGTTCAGTTTCATATCCTAACGTTAACAAAGAATTTGTAGGGAAAGGAATGGATTTTTTAATCTACTAATCCAAAAGTTTGCTATTACTTAAACATTATTTTACTGAGTGCTCATATTTGAGTAGATTCTCCATTTATCTATTAAACGGCATTTATATTTGTCTGCTGGTCTGAATATTTGAGAAATTGTAGCGGAAGTGAAAGGTAGGATGAACTGCTGACTACCTTTGATGAGGCTACCCATTTCTCATCGACCAAATAGACAATGCTTGGGGTGCTGCATATGGTGCCTAGAATTTGTTTATGCAAATGATTTATGTCTTGCTTAGCAAAATTACAGATGTTTCTGGACTCACTATAAACAGATGGAGAGACTATGATCAAATTGTAGTATCTGTTCTATGATCTTGACCAGCTATGTTCTGCTAAGACAAGCTATGTGCCCAATCCCTCATAAACAGGGGCTGGGTAAATCTGGATCATTAGCCTGAGTGTCCGTGCTCAAGTTCTCCATAACTGACCTTGTGCCACAACCCAACCCACTTGATGGAGGGGTCTCTGGTAAATACCGAGTTGCCAGTATTACTATTGTATGGAACGTGATGATTCTGATTTCCTTTTTTTGTTTATTGTCGCTTACTGTGTCCCAGTTACATTTGACCTTCATTTGTGCTATTTCTGTGTGGAATTCTTCATCACCTCTGCCGTGGAGATGTCTCTGTTTTATTTGGTTTGTTTTGTTTGTCTCTGGTGCTGCAGTTCTCTCTGTCCCTCCTCGTTCGTGTTCCAGCAGAAGAAAAACAACTTCAGAAAACTTAGAAAAATATGCTCCCTCCAGCAGGAATCAAACCTATGTTCACCTAGCGAAAAACCATCATTAAATCTTATCTGCTTTGATCTCTCAGCTATGGAGTACATCAATGATCTAGTAAAATCTGAATAGTGCCATTTATATGTTGAGAGTCAAAGAAAGATCTGCATTTAAAGGCAGTTGATTTTTTATACATGATTTTATATAAGAATTCCACTCAAGTTCCCCATGTTAAATACAAACCTTGTGTCACAACCTAACCCAGTGGTTTTCTCTTGTAAATACTGAGTTGCCAGTATTACTATATTTTGAAAGTCGGAGAAAGATCTGCATTTAAAGGAAATTGATTTAATACATGATTTTATATATGAGTTTTACTTGAGCGAATTTGATATCTAAGAGATATTCAAAACATGGAGCCATATTGTGAAGGCAAATGTTCATGAAAGATGAGTTTTCTGAGGTCACAGAATAAACATTAGTAGACCAGGCCAAAAGCAATAAAAACAGATATGTAGTTGTCTGACCTTGGAAGAAATACAGCAGAAAATCTAAAAAAAAGCATCATGAACAACAATAATAATAATAATAATAATAATAAGGAAGTGATGATGAATAGCAGAGTAAGAGGGGCATGTGAAGCAGTTGGTGATGTACAGAGAATTTCTATTGGTGAATCAGAGGTGATAAATAATACAGAAAGAGATGCAGGAGAGGTGGTTGGCTGGCAAATAACTCAGGATGATCTGTGGTAGAAAGAGCTCCAAGCTGAGGTCATAGTGAACAGAAAGGCAACATGCTGATGCATGTTTTGCGCAGAATGAAAAATTTAGAAGATGACATTCTACCTAACCTGAGGAATGTAGACAGGAGAAAAATGAAATCAGTAGCAGTTAAGGTAAACGGCATTGTTTCTTTTATTGAAAATTGAAACCAACAACATAAATGACACAAATTAGTTATTACAGGCAGGGGCAAATGTAACTGCAGACTTTTTGAGATGAAAGCATCAAGATGGTATTGTTCGAAGAGAACTAAAACAAACCTCACTTGAGGAGGCGAATAAGGTCAGATTTGGAACAGACATGAAAAGCTGTTAGACAAAGTGAAAAGACTGAAGAATGGTGATATGACTAACGAAGGAATAATTGATAAACTGGAGAGTGAGTATTGATTGATAGAAAAAGGATTGGAAGTTGTTCAAGAGGTACTGAAGCAAAGATTGTTAGCCTTGAAGGGTAAGCGGCAGATATATGATTCTTGTGCGAAGCAGTTTAAGCAGAATCGGACGTTCATTGAACCAGAAGATTTTGTTTGATGGAATTGATGCTACAGAAATGGAAAATGGTTTTCCAGTCGCAGAAGAAAGGAAGCAGCTTTTGGAAAAGAATATCAGACAGAACGGTCTATCATAACAAAGAAGGGACATGATTGCGGGAAAACTGATAATAATTTCAGTGGTGAACATCAACAAGAGAATATTGAAATAAATCAAAATATATCAGAGTAAAGGTGAAAAGAAAATGTCAACCAGATCTACATTGGGTGTAAGATTACTGGTTGAAAAATATCAGTTCCTTGCATGAGAGGATAGCTGTGCAACTAAACAGGTGCTTGGCATGTGGACTTACCCATGTATGGATGATTACAAGAAGAATTTTGATGTGTCTGGAGGATGTATAGAAAGGTGCAATGATGTATATAATTTTAAGGTTGCATATTGGTATATTAAAAAAGAAGCAGCAAAAACTGCAACTGACTTATTGCAAATTTGAATCAACCCACAACAAGGAAAAGGTGAGAAAAGATTTTCAGTATAAAAATATAAAATATTTTTGTGTTTTTACAACTAAATTTTTCTCAAAGAGTATGAGTGAAAAAGTTTCTTGCTTGTTAAAGAAAAAAAAAGAAAACAGAAAAAGTTTGATCAAGGAGAATATAAAACGGAAATACTGAATTGATGGCAGAGCATAACCACCTGGGCAATGTGAAGGCGTATTTTCCAAGAAGACAGCTTGTCCCAATTTCTATTTGTTCTTATGATGACACCACTCAGTTTTCTATTACAAAAGACAAAAAGCTACTTACGATCTAAATCCAAACAATGGAAAGTATCCCCTACTTATGGATGATCCTAAACACTATTGTAAGGAATAAAAAGCAAATGGATCGTCCTGAACGCACAACTTTCTACTAAAGACATTAAAATAAACTTTGATAATAGTTTTGATAATGAATAGGGGTAAGTTTGCAAGAAGTGATGGGATCATGATGCACAATTGAGAAAAGTAATTAGAGAAAAATGGGGGCTACAAATATCTGAGTATTTTAGAAGCATATAGGTTTGGTTTGTTTTGTTTTATGGCATATCAACCTCAATGGGTCATTTAATGCCGACAATTTTTTTTTTTCTGGTAATATTTTTTTTTGTCAAAAATCTATTTCTGGTAATATTTTTTTCTTCAAAATTATATAGCTGGTAATTTTTTTTTTCTAATACGTATTGCTGGTAATAATGTTTTTACAAAGTATTTCTGGTATTAAAACCTATTTTTACACTTTCATAATGCTTTAACTATTTGCCCATAGTTGGGACCCTAACAGGTGGTAAAACTCCGAGTCCGGGTGGACCTGGAAACACCAGCAATTAAGAGGTGGTTACATGCTCCTCAAAGCCTCCGGATCAGAGGCCTTACTGTTGGATGTAGTTTATCGTCTTACCCTTGACGCGGATGCAGTTTATCGGCCTACCCAGGACGTAGAAGCATATAGGATAAGGGATAAAAAAATGAAAGATAGCTCAAGAGAGGCATATTTGTAATATGCTTCACGTACTCTCTCAAAACTGAATGGTGGAAACACAATATCAGCTGTCAGCACTGAAGCCACCCACATCAGTAATATGTTATGGTACTGGTGTGCTTGAATCTATTGGTGTAGATTTAAAGGAAGTAGCTAGAAAAACAAGAAGACAATGATACATGGTGCCAGCCATATAGAAGTAGATACTGACAGGTTATATCAAGGAAAGGAAGTCAAGGTGAAGCAACATGGAATTGGTTGAACAGAGGGCAATCGGTGAAGGAAACTGAAAGTATTGTAAAGGATCAGGCTATCAGAACAAATATCAATTAGTTCCACAAAGAAGAGATATCACTGTTTTGCAGAATATGCCAGAAATGGGCTAAAACTTCAGCAAACATTGTGAGTGCACAACTTTAACTGAGGTGTATAAAGATCAAGTCACTAAAATCATCAGTTTGAATTTTTTTGAGAAGTGGAGGTTTCAGTGAGAAATAGAATGGTTATTGTAGAGTTATTTCCTTAGTGGAAACTGTATTTGGACTAAATTCGGTCCTAAATATGTTCAACGTACAAAAACGTTAGGAACTTGTTATAATAAGTATTACGCAGAGTAATCGAGTTGTGGTAGCTGACTACTTTTGTATTCGACTCCCACTGACTCCTACTTATATTAGATGGGAGAGTCTATTATTTATAGACTAGGTGTGTTTCACCATAACAATGGTACAAGCATAAACTTCAGAAAGTCCTTGAATATGCAAGGATCTTTGTAGGTTTTTCAATACAAACAGATAAAAAACAACAACAAACAAGTATTATTGGTGGAAGATAAAATATAAAAAGAAAGATTAATCAGTGATCCATCATGTCCTTTTGATGCACGGATAGTGCAAACGGAAGAAAATGAGAAAGTAATTAACTATGACCAATTGAAGTTTCAAAGGCTTTGAAAATTGAAGGAGGTCACAATTATACTGGTTCTCATTTGTATGCTTGGTACAGTGACTGACAAAATTAAGATATGGATGAAGAAAATTGGCAATGATTACCCAGTGAAATGGTTAAAAGAAAAGAAACCCTTTAGGGAAGGCAATAACAATCCAATAAAAGAACATTAAGAGTCAGGAAAATTGCACAATACCCTAAGGCTGCTGGCTCTGGCCCACTATTCAGTCATTAATTACCAGATATTAAGATCTTATCTGAGAAAATATTAATAATTGTCATATGATCATAGAATCAAGATTGCATACATCAAAGAAGCCAGTTGCACCAATGAGTTGACCTGCTTTTTCTCCATTCCACCGAATACAGAAATATGTAACCACATACCTGCCACCATAGTTATGGGCAGCTTATACTTTGGTTCCATCTCCAGCTTTGTTTGCAGATCCAACAGCTGCAACAATAGCAGCAATAATAATAATAATAATAATAATGATAATAATAATAATAACAAAAAACTGTCAAAATACAAGGACCTTGAAATAGAAATCTCAAAAATGTCGCACATGGGAACATCAACAATTCCTGTTGTAGTTGGAGCCCTTGGACTGGTTGGAAAAGATTCCAGTAGGCTGATTGAAGGGATCCCTGGAAGTCCATGCCTCAAAGAGATACAAAAAATTGTTCTGACAAGTACAGCCAACACTTTACGAAGGGCTTTATCTATGTAATTATTTTTTATTTTTTTTGCAGTGGAAAGTGTCATGATGCCATTTCTAACCTTAGGTCCCTGGGCAGGACCCGGAAAGAAATGTGTAAACGCCAGATATCAAAGGAAATAAAAATAATAATAATAATTTTTCTTACTTTTGCTCTAAAAGAAGAAGAGAAAATACTATTCATTTTCTATGTGTCGTATCCATTCAGGACATAGGTGATCATAATTCTACACAATTTACTATCTTTTGTACCTCTTGGTAAATTGTGTCTTTTCACTATATTTCCTAAACCCTCTTCTGCCAACCATTTATACAAGCTCACAAGGTAGGTTATGTGTTGCTTTCTTCTGTCCCTCTTGCCTCCAATACACCATGTGAGTGTCAAATTTTATTAGCCCCCTTTCCAGGTTATGAGCCTTTGAAATTTCACTTATCGCTTTCTGATGTTTAGTATAACTATCCTTTTAGTTTCTATTTTCTTTAAAACTTTGTCATTGTTCACATGTTCAGTCCATGATATCCGAAGCATCCTTCTGTAGAACCACATTTCTGTTGCCTCTTCATCTGTGAAGAAACTGTCCAGCATTCATTGTCATATATGAGGACTGACATTGCATAACAGTTCAGTACTTTTTTCGTAGTTTCTAATGAGATTTTCCTGTTTCTTAATACTTTGTTTAACTTTTGGAAGGCATCATTTGCTATCACAATGTTCTTTCAGATTTCAGTGTCACATTTTTGTTCTATGTTGGTAGAATTTTCAGTCTACCTTGACCTGGTATTTGGGCAATTTTGCTTTCCTACTGCTGTAATATAACTTCCCTGTGCCTTTTCTATAAATATTTTCATGGCAGTTGTTCTGGTGAGCTTCCTTCTTTGGTACATTGATGTCATGAATTCAAGCATAATGGTAGATTAGCAGTTGAGTCTCATCATTTTACTGTTGAAATTGCTAAGTGTAAATTCTATTCTGAAGGTTTCTCCTCTGCACTTCTCTATGGTGGAACTCACTTCCTGCCTCATACATTCCTCTTGACTCCAATCTTCAAAAATTTAAATGTTATGTCAATTGTCGTCATTTAACTACTTGAGGAAACATTCATTGACTGAGCAAACATTACTATTTTCAGTTGAAATTTATAAAATTTTTCTTTAAAAACAGTGTTCTCAAGTCCAGTAGTTTTTACTGCTCTTTCTGCTATTGATGTGGGTTTTCTTCTGAACCTTCTATTTAATTTAGTGTGGGATATTAACATCTTGATCATGTCATTATTTACTCTTGGTTATTTGGTTAAATTTTATAACATTGTTATTGTTCATTGTTTGTAATTCATGTAGCACCAGTACACAATGTTCAAAGCAGGGTGACCTTTGCCAAGAGACTCAGGGTTTACTCACTCAAAGCATTTTCTCACCATTGATCTTAGAAATCATCTACCTTTATTGACCTTTCTCCTCAAAAATATTTCCTCATTTTCATTTACTGTCAGTAATCCTGTGATTGGAGTGAAAGGATCAACATAAACATATTTGTAGGATGTGGCCTGAAGTATAAAAAAGTGAAAAAAAAAACAAGCTAACAAAAGATTAAGTAATATCTATCTATCTATCTATCTATCTATCTATCTATCTATATATATATATATATATATATATATATATATATATATATATATATATATATATAATACATATATTATCTATATATATATATATATATATTACTATAATATGTATATATTATCTATATATATTACTATAATACATATATAATATATCTATCTATCTATCTATCTCTATCTCTCTCTCTCTATATATATATAATACATATATTATCTATATATATATATTACTATAATATGTATATATTATCTATATATATTACTATAATATATATATAATATATCTATCTATCTATTTATCTATATATATATATTACTATACTATACTATTATATATATATATATAACTATAATATATATATTATCTATCTATCTATATCTATATATATATATTATTATAATATGTATATATTATCTATATATATATTACTATAATATATATATAATCTATCTGTCTATATCTATATATATATTTCTATACTTTACTATTATATATATATATAAGTGTGTGTGTGTGTGCGTGCATGCGTGCGTGTGTAGTGAATATAATAAGTATTTCATCTCCTGCTGATTTTCTGAGTTTGCCACCTTACAAAAATAGGAATAATAATAATTATAATTTTCAGTGTAGGTCCATCTTGAAAGTAAGAGATAGAATAAAAAAAAATCTAGAATATCACATTATATTAATTTTTGAACATTTATTTCTTTTTTATTGAAAAAAAACTATTTTACCCCATAGCAAAACATAACTCAGTATTTGGTGAAGAAACCCTTGTTGGCAAGCACAGCAGCCAGACGTTTCCTGTAGTTGGTTACCAAGTTTTTACAGATCTCAGGGGAGATTTTGGTCCACTCCTCTTTGCAGATACTCTAAATCCTTAAGGTTTGTAGGTTGTCATCGTATCACTGGAAGCTTCAGCTCCCTCCACAGATTCTCTGAAGAATTAAGGTCCAGAGATTGACTAGGCCATTCCATTACTTTAATGTGCTTCTTCTTGAGCCACTCCTTTGTAGCCTTAGTCATGTACTTTGGGTCATTCTCATGCTGGAACACCCATCCATGACCCATCTTCAGTGTCCTGGCTAAGGCAAGGAGGTTTTCACTCAAGATTTCCCTGTACGTGGCCCAATCCATCTTTCCCTAAATCCAGTGTAGTTGTACTATCCCCTTAGCATAGAAACAGACCCAGAGCATAACGTTTCCACCCCCATGCTTAATGGTTGGAATGGTGTTCTTGGGGCCCAAGTCAGCTTTTTTTCCTCCAAACACAGCGAGTCAAGTTGATGCCAAAATGCTCAATTTTAGTCTCGTCTGACCACAGCACTTTCTCCCAAACCTCCTCTGAATCATCCGGGTGCTCATTTGCAAACTTCTGATGGGCCTGTACATGTGCCTTCTTGAATAGGGGGAGCTTGTGCGGACTACATGATTTTCAGACCACTACGACATAGTGTGTTACTAATGCTCATCTTAGCAACTATGGTCCCAGCTGCCTTGAGATCATCAACAAGCTCTTGTCGCATAGTTGGGGGTTGTTTCCTCATCTTTCAAAACATCAGGTTCACTCCACATTAGGAGATCTTGCGTAGGGCTTCAGACCAAGGAAGATTGATAGTCAATTGGTGTTTCTTCCATTTTCTTATTATCACACCAATACGTAACACCTTCTCACCTAGCTGCTTGGCAATCATTTTGTAGCCCATCCTAGTCTTGTGCAGGTATACAATTTAATCTCGAATGTCCTTAGACAATTCTTTCATCTCACCCATTGTGGAGAGATTAGATTCTGATTCATTGAAGTATTCTGTTAACTAGTGTCTTTTAAACAGGTAATGAGTACTTGATTATTAAAAATAATTGAGTAATAGGACAAGTCTATATGCCTCCAGGTCACATAACTGGTCTGTGGGGTCTGAATCATTGCTGGTTGGTAGGGGGTAAGATATTTATTTTTCAATAAAAAAGAAATAAATGTTCAAAAGTTAATATAATGTGATTTTCTAGACTTTTTTATATATTCTATCTCTCACTTTCAACACAGACCTACCCTGAAAATTATAGACTGTTCCCATTTTTGTAAGGTAGCAAACTCAGAAAATCAACAGGAGATGAAATACTTATTTTCCCCACTATATATATATATATATATATATATATATATATATATATATATATGTATATATATATTATCTGTGCTGATAAACAAAGTTCATTTGACCAACCTTTGATTTAAAAGTTTAAAGTGATCTGGTTTTAGTCAAGAACAAAAAATAAATAAATTTCTCACTTGATAATCACAAGAATGTATTTTGATAGATTTTGGCTTTAGAGGCAATTAATTTTATGTCTCAGCATTTTTTCCCTATACAGTCACTAATTTTATTATTCACATTCAAGATATTAATCTGATTGATAAATTGCTTCAAAAATGATTTTGCAAATAATATTTTTTGGCTATATTTTCTTCATTTCCAATCACATTGACTTTTGATAATATACAAAGGCAGTCAAAAGAAATACTACGAATATCCACTAATTAGGCTATCGAATAGTTTATTCTTGGTTATTTATGATATAAACAAAATGAATATTGTCAATAAACTAAAAAACCTAAAATTTACAATTCTAGCTTGACAATATGTTTTAAATATATATATATATATATATATATATATATATATATATATTAATGAATTAAGAAATGTTCAAGTGACATATCTGGTTAGCCTATACAAGAATTGCAAAACAAAACTGCTATTATTATTATTATTATTATTATTATATGTATATATATATATATGTCTATGTATATATATATATGTGTGTGGGGGGGGATGCTGCAAAGTTCAAAAGAAGAACTACTTACCAAAGTCAATATTTTAATGACCAGAAATTGGAATAGATATTTTGAAAATGGATCATACTGAGAGATATTTATCACATGCTTGTATATCTGCCTATTGTGTGTGTGTGTGTGTGTGTGTGTGTGTGTGTGTGTGTGTGCATGCATGTGCGTGTGTGTGTCTGTGTATGCCTGTGCACAATGGTGAAGTGCTTGTAAATACAAATGTGCAAATATTTTTCCAAAATGTGCCGATCTGCTGAAGCATCAACATACTGGCTGCAGTTTTAGGTGAATTTGGAGCTGTAATTTTCTGATTCATATTGACTACTGAATTAAGTGCATTGGCAAGAAACGAAATGATGTTAAAACTAAATATTTGATGTATAAAACAAATGAATTTTTTATATTAGACTGTGTGCTTATGGATGTACCTATGCATATATGTATCCCTGTGTTTTGCAGATGACACAGTTACATATTCAAAATGCACACACACACACACGCACGCACACATATATATATATTTAGTTTACATAATCCGTATGGGTAGACCCAAGGAGGATAAAATCCAGAGAGCTTAATGTAAATCAGAGCTAATAATTTAAATAAGAACAGACCACTTTAACTGAGTTAATGTGTCAATGTCTGGATTTCCTCAAACAATTTGAATTTGAAAGAATAGAAATGTTACATCTAACTCAATCATGTCTCTCTCTCCACTCAGTTCCTCACTTTGTTAATTTACATATACTTAGTACTGCCCATCAAAAATGTGTAAATTTCTTTTCATTTTTCGTTTCTACCTTTGGAAGTAATGTCTGATGATCCGTGGTCGTTTAAAAGGGCTGTGGTGAAATAATTTATTACATGGAACCTTAAAGTGGTCTGTTTTTATTTAAAATATATATATATATATTTCTTTAGCAGGACTTAAAATTAAGCTAGTTGTCATTAATTTCACTGTTTCAAATGGGTATAGCAGAAATAATATTGAATAAAAATCCATTAAAAATTTACTATCGTTTGCTCTTTGAGGATGAAACAAAAGTTAGTATATATAGATTTGTAGCGGTCCCAACAAGAATATGTTGTATTCCTTCAATAGGTCATTTGTGGTTGAAACTAATGTTGATTTTATGGAATAAATTTAATCTTTACTATTTCAAGAAATTTTGGTAAATACATCTGTTAAAATGAGTGTTATTTTCATTTTTGCATAATATAGATGACAATTTATCCATCGCAACTTGTAGACAGTCTAGACAAAGAAATCAAATAGATAGATACAGACAGCTTGACATATGAATCAGATAGATAGATATAGACAGTAAAGACATAGGAATCAGAAGTGCATGGTGACTGTGATCTTCAGATATATGTGGGTCTAAGACTTGCATTGAAACTAATATTTAAATGCAATGTTGATGCATGTGTTCATACTGCTACATCTACAAAAGCTCTATTCCTTATATTGAGCACTCTTCCCCATATATATATATATATATTTATATATATTTATTTATTATAATTTTATCATATAGACAAAACCATTTTACTCACTACAATACAAAAAATATATATAAGTATACCAAACTGCTATCAACAACCACTATTGTTTCACTCAGATACTTATATATATTTTTTCTATGTATATTTTTCTTCTCGAACAACTGGAAAAAAAGGAAGTGACGTTTCACATCCGGCTTGCCTACAAGCAGGATTGTTCATAACCATTGTCGACCCTCACCCGTCGATGTGCAGTTGAAATGCACTGAAACCAAGTTGCATCTTTGTAGTGAGTAAAATGGTTTTATCTATATGATAAAATTATAATTAAATAAATAATTATCGCTCTACTATCTGTATCGAGCTCTTTTTTGAATTAATGCTGCGAACGTTGGAATTTATATATTACTTTCGTTCTTATTGTATCGGATATATTTATATATATATATATATATATATATATGTATATATCGGTTGATTTGTCAAGGAAGATAGATTCTTCATATTATCAGTTGGGATCCTTACATGCAGCACCATTGGAATATGCCTGAAAATCAAAGCATGAATTGCTCAAAGCCTTGTGAGAGAAATTGAGAATATGAAAGAATTTGGAAGCTGACAGTGATTGTGCTTGCACAGATTCACAAGTCTTTGTGGCTGCTCTCGTTCAGAAATTGTTGATCACACCATATTTTGTGCTCTCTACTAGAAACTGTAACTAAGGTTTACACTACATAGTTACCGTATAAGTCACAGGTGGTTTATATGGGTGCTGAACAAGCACAAATATGCCTGAGCAGTGGTCTTGAACAGAAGTTTGCTAGCCACACTAGCAGACAGGTGTAATCAGAAATGAGTAACCAAGAAATAAATGTTCAAAAATTAATATAATGTGATTTTCTAGAATTTTTTATATATTCTATCTCTCACTTTCAAGATGGACCTACCCTGAAAATTATAGACTGTTCCTATTTTTGTAAGGTGACAAACTCAGAAAATCAGTAGGAGATGAAATACTTATTTTCCCCACTATATATATATATATATATATATATATATATATATATATATATATATATATGTATATATATGTATATGTATGTATGTATGTATGTATATATATATATATATATATATATATATATATATAGACACACACATAGAATCACATACATAGATACACACAAACACACATATATATTATCTGTGATGATATATATATATATATATATATATGTATGTATATATTTTATTTATATGCACGGTACTTAGTGGAAAGTGCTCAATATCAGTGACAGAGCTAACATAATAAGTTGTATGGATATGAGTTTGTTATCCTGGGTTTCACATATTTGTGATCAACAGACAAGGTCAAGTTTTACGATCATCAAACAAGTTTGTCTGATGATCGCAAAAACATGAAACGCAGGGTCATTTACCCATACAATGTATATATATATATATATATATATATATATAATATGTTCATTTGAAAATGAATATATATATAAAATGTATATGGTTATGTGAGTATGGGTGTATGCACACACACACACACACATATATATGTATATACACACATGTTTGTTTTCACTTGCTAAGACAGTATATTTGTAAATAATGATTATACTTCAAAATTTCCATTTCTGAATTACTGTTATTTATCTCAGCCAATCATTTTATTGTCTAACTTTCAAAGCAGAGAAACTCTTAGTCTGAGAAAGAAAAAGACTTTTGCAATAACAATTCACAAAATTAAACAAGATTTACTGTTCTTTCAAGTGCCGTAGATTATGGCTCCTGAATATAAATCTATTGTTGTGTAAGTCTTGGTACCAAATCACAAACAACTCATAAACCAGTCACCATTTTAATTTTTCCCTTATTTAAACTGAGTTTTAATTTTTATTTTCATAAACCCGTTCTTAAAATTTCTCTGTGGCAAACTATTGAGGCAGGATAGTAAATGGTTTTAGGTTCAAGATATCAGAGACAATTGAGTTTTCTAATGATTAAATTGTTTGTAATGAACTGATTGATTTATTTTTATGGATTATCAACATTTGTGGGTTATTTAAAGCTGGAAAGCATTTGGGGAATTGGAAGAAGAACTGTGAATATTGCATAAAAAAAAAATATTTCGAGAATAACAATGATCTTTCCAGATAAAAGCCTGCTTATTTAACTCATAGCTTGGGGAGGAGAGAGATTTATAAGTGGTTTCAAATAGTAGAAGATGAAAAGAATTTTCTCTTGTGGTTTCTTTTGTTAGCTCTTTGATAACCATTAAAAGTGTTTAGTTTAGAATTTAAAGA